>CM075859.1:97251725-97979225 GCA_037975125.1 Latrodectus hesperus | reverse complement strand
CCTTTACCACGATCTTCAAATGGCAACAAATACATACTAGTTGTCATGGACTACTTTACTAAGTGGCCTGAAGCGTTTGCAATCCCCGATCAAGAGGCGACTACAGTAGCCGAGGTTCTAGTGCATCAATGGGTTTCCAGATTCGGCACACCCTTACAAATCCATTCTGATCAAGGGACAAATTTCACCTCTGTTGTGTTTAAAGGAATGTGTCAAATTCTCGGAATAGACAAGACGCAGACCACGCCACTACACCCACAATCGGACGGCATGGTAGAGAGGTTTAACAGAACCATCTTGAATAACCTCTCACTTATGGTTTCCAGAAATCAGCAAGATTGGGATTTGAAGCTACCGCTGTTTCTGCTTGCATATCGCAGTGCTGTCCATGAGACTACCGGATATACTCCTTCACAGATGCTCTTTGGTCGCGAACTTCGTCTCCCTTGTGATCTTCAGTTTGGTCGTCCACCGGATACATCTTCATCGCCAGAGGAATACCTTCGAGACCTCCAGGCACGTCTTGAAGATGTCCATAACTTCGCTCGAGACCGAATCAACCTGACGACCGAAAGAATGAAGACAAGGTATGACACAAGAGCGACGGGACATGAATTCCAAGAAGGTGACAAAGTTTGGTTGTGGAACCCGATTCGACGTAAAGGACTTTCTCCAAAGTTGCAAGCCAACTGGGAAGGTCCCTACACAGTCCTAAAAAGACTGAACGACGTCGTGGTTCGTATAAGAAAATCATCTGCTTCAAAACCAAAGGTAGTACATTATGATAGATTAGCTCCTTATCGTAATGTAGAGTAAAAATCAGTAGACCATGGTCTGTTTGTAAATAGTATAGATAATTTTAATCTTTTCTATTTTCTTGTATTTTTAGTTGCTTGTGTATGTAATGTGCTCTGTATCCTCTTGAAATGTAAATTCTTTTATATTAAATTTGGCCTCCTATCAGGGGATTGTACTGCCCGGGACGTGCAGTCCTTGAGAGGGGGCAATGTTACAAATTTGTAAATAATGATTATATTTGTCGTAAAATATCTCAGACAGATCTGAAATTCTCACATTTTGGGCAAAAATTGCGGTATTTAGACGCGTTGTAGTTTAAAAGCGGATTTCCTAAAGATTTGGCGACTTGGCGATGGTTGGCGAGATTCTTGGCGACTTGGCGAGAAATCGATACTTCTGGAAACATCCATCACCTAAGCTCTAGGACCAATATTTTCCGAGATAGCCTAGAAGCTTCCAGAGCCTTGGCGAAATTGGTAGATTTCTCCGCCAAGTCAGGTATAAATACCGCAGCCCGACATGGAAGAGGAGAGTTTTTGTGAAGACAGTCAGTGAGTGAAGACGGTCAGTTGTGACTGCTAGTTGTTCTCTGTCTGAGGTATTTGAGACCTGTGATTGGAAGCTATTTCCTATTGTATCTGACGAATTGTAGCTGTATAATTGTGATTGTTACAGCGGGAATTTCGTTTATCTAGTGAAGTTTTTACGAATAAAAGTCTTGTGTTCATTAAGTGGTTGCTTTATTCAACTCTCAATCAACACGAACCCGTGGAGCTCGGTACAATATATATATAAATATATATATATTTATATATATATATATATAAATATATATATATTATATATATATATATATATAAATATATATATATTTATATATATATATATATATATATATATATATATAAATATATATATATATATATTTATATATATATATATATATATATATATATAAATATATATATATATATTATATATATATATATATATATATATATTTATATATATATATATATATATATATTTATATATATATATATATATATTTATATATATATATATATATATATATATATATATATATAAATATATATATATATATTTATATATATATATATATATATATATTTATATATATATATATATATATATATATATATTATATATATATATATATATATATATATATAT
The DNA here is from genome assembly GCA_037975125.1 of Latrodectus hesperus. Lineage (NCBI taxonomy): Eukaryota > Metazoa > Arthropoda > Arachnida > Araneae > Theridiidae > Latrodectus > Latrodectus hesperus. The sequence continues at coordinate 97,977,233 of CM075859.1, read as the reverse complement.
ATATATATATATATATATATATATATATATATATATATATATATATATATATATATATATATATATATATATATATATATATATATATATATATATATATAAATATATATATATATATATATAATATATATATATATATATATATATATAAATATATATAAATATATATATATAATATATATATAAATATATATAAATATATATAAATATATATAAATATATATAAATATATATAAATATATATAATATATATATATATATATATATATATATATATATATATATGCCTAGTAGAAAGAAAACACACTTTCTACCAGGAATATTAAATAATTTGTATTTATTTCACAGATAAACAAATTTATTCCAATCTACTGAAATTATACAATATGATTCAATGAATTTTATACAACATAACAGAAACAAAAAAATATTCAATTAAAATTGCCCATCAAATAGCTTAGACATGCTTGTCTTGTTGATTACTTCACTTCACACATATAAATCTAATTACTGCATATGGTACTGACTAAGCTGTGGATTATCATGAATTATCGTGGTTGAACTGGATCTTTACCTCTGCCAACAGTTATAAACACAGCAATCTAATATTGATTGTGCTGCCATCTAGTGGTAACATTAAAAGCTAGTACTCAATTAGGTTTTTAGACAATTTCACAGAAAAAATTAAAATATTAAAACAAAAAATTAAAAAAAATATTTTATAACAAAAAACAAATGAATCAAGGTAAGTCAAAATTCCAGGAGTAATTCACAATCCTCAAGGAGTCAAGCCAAAATTCCAAGAATTTTAAAATTCAGATATTTCCTTAAATAATTTTCAAATTTGAAGAGTTCCCAGTTGTACGAACCCTGGAATCAATTAATAAGTTGATTCAGGTACTTTGTGAAAGGTATTCACATACAACATGAAACCTTACATCCACTAACAAACCATGAATTTCAATGACACAAAAAAACAATATTTTCCTCCATTATCATTCACTTCTTTTCCACATTTGTAGGTTAGATTAAGATCTATAGTTTAAAGTAAATTTTGAACCACTACAAACATCCCTTGTATAGGTGAGATTTGAACACAAGAACACTTGAATTAAAGGCAAGACCATTAACCATTTGGCTACCAACTCAATGACTGAAGAAAAGTTACAATTAGTCTTCAAATGTCACAAATATGTCAGTTTTAGCAGTAAGTCTGGATTCGTAAATTTATTGACATTCACAATAACATTTTCTTCCAAGAAAATGCAAAATGTCTTATTGAAGTTCAAAGTTTGAGACAGTATATTGCCACATGAAAGTCACTACAACTTACAAGTAGTATATAAAAAACGTAAGTTCATAACTTTAATTCTAGCAAAGGTTTTTGAAAAATTTGGCTTTAAAAAGCCTTGTTTTTATGAAGTTTATCACAGAAAGTTTGCTCTGGCATAGATGTGAACAGACTGTTTGCCACCTTAGTGGCATAAAAAATATAAAGAAAATACAAACACTTTCCACTCCCCATGGCATCTCTCTATGCCCCCCTGGTTGGAAGCTCCTGCTTTATACATACAAGCGGTGCAGACTAGTCTCAGATTGTACCTTTAGATTAACGGGTTTGGAATACTCGCCCATCACCTCAAGTGCCTTGTAATTTTGAACTATGGTCAGGTGACGAGGTCACATCTGAGCTGGCACCCTCCTCTCCACATCCACGCAACACAAGCATATACATACATAGCAGTGCAGGCGAGCCCCGAACTGTACCATTAGGTTAACGGATTGCGCCACACCAGCAGAAGGACTTTGGACGTCACATATTAACGTAACACTTGAAGCTCTAGCAATTCAGTGAAGAGTATAGCATGGTCACCCTTCCAACCACTGTCTGCAACAAATGATGCTTCACTTTGCTGATGTGAATGGGAAGCAGTGTGACGCTACTGAGCCACAGCAGCTCAAATTTTAGAGTGCATTTTGTAAAATAATTTGATGAGAAAATGACAAATATTTAAATTCTTTTCTTACAGCTGAATTTACAAGCAGCAACATCAAATTCAATTTGGCAAAGTAACTACATATAACACATGTTGTGCAGTGTCATTCTCGGTTAATCTACAAATTCTGGAAATGTAAGAAAATTAAAAAACTACAAAGGATAAAGTCTGAATAACAAGAATAAATGGACTAAACTTACCTAAGTAGTAAAGAAAATTCCCATGAAAATACTAAAATCTGGGGCTTATAAATGTGTTACTAAACACAATAGTGTTTATTTACTCTGATATCTGGCCTTCAATTACCTTACATGCAATTTGTCACGGGCAGTCTTCAGAGAACAGGTATGACATCTGTTTGGACAAGAATAAAAATACTGACCTGACTATATCAAAATAAAAATCTATGTGAATGTCTCTTCCTAACAAATCAAAGTTGTAAATAATGAATAGAATTTTGTGGCAAATTTTGTTTACATTACTTTTAAGTAAAAGTTATCAAAATTTTGGAACCATTGAGCAATTGTTTAAATAAGTATGAAAATCTACTGTATCAACATAATAACAGGCTTCTAATAAATTAACTTTATGATGGACATTCATAAAGCTGAACTTCAAAATAGTTTAAAACAGATGTAAAACTCTAAAATATACATACATGGATCACTTCTGGAATTCAGTGCCATTTGCTGTCCACTTGTAACTTTTTAACAAGATTTATGAAATTTAAAATGATTTTTCTTTTTACCATTCTTTTTAGCAGACAGATTCCATTAGATAAACAATAAAATTAAAAAATATATAATTGATATTTTTTCCTATCTAGAAATGAGTTAAGAGAAAACAAAATACTGTCCAAATCATAAAATACAAAATGTCTTTTGCAGCATTATTTTTCAAAATCAAAAAATTTTTTACTTTTATATATTTTATTACAGTGAAATATACTCTAAATTATATTATAAAAAGGTTTTAAAAAGATACTGTAAGGAATATAACGATTTTAACTAATTATAAGCAGCTGTCCAGACATAGATGTCATGTCTGTTACCATACATTATTTGCAACCTTTTAAAGCAAAAAATTTAAAATTTGGAAATCACAACGCTTCTATACTAGGAAAAAATAGAATAAAAAAGAAATGTAAGCAGCCATCTGGAATTTTAAATGTTTTGTTGAAGAAGCAGAGCTTTTTGTGCTATTTTTATTACATGTTACCTTAATTATTTCTACAAAATAAATTTATGTATTCAACTGATTTGTTTAAAATTTAAGTACTTTATTCTAAATAAAATGCATTTTAAAATTTCTGTAAAATTATTTTGAATTTTTTTCTTTTTCTTTTTTTTTTTTTTTTTTTTGGAAATGTCATGTCTGTTACTTAATATAGTAACAAACATGACAATTTGGTAACAGACTTGAATCTTAAATATTTATTTTTAAATTTTCTTTTAGTTCAAAAAATTCTGAAAATGCTAATTCCAATGCACTGTTTTCCATTATTTAAAGCTTTATTAATATAATTCTGGGTAAAAAATTAAACACATTTAATAAAAAAAATATCTGTTCTCCATTTAAAAACTAATTGATGAATTCTTTATGTTAATTCTAAGAGCTATTACAATTTAAAGCTGAAAATAGCAGAAAGATGTATTTAAAATAATTAAAATGATTTTTTATTTGTTTATTTCTAAGATTATGGCACCGTTAAGAGCTGAGAAGCAAAAACACTACACAGAGCTATGTCAATTAAATGCCAAAAAAGAAGAAAACAATGGAGACCAGTATTCCACAATTAATATCCAAATTTAATTCAGATATGTGCATATTTAAAAAGCATATTTTTTAATATAAGGCAGCAATATACTGCTTATAAAGACTTTAAGGAAAATCTACAACAGAATGAAGCAATGATTCATATTGACTACTCAGAAAATAACATTTGCAAACTTGCCACAGAAATTCAAGCATACCATTTTGGAGGCCCAAGAAGTAGGTAACTCTTAATTGTTTTTTATTAATGTTTTGTGTTTTATATTTAAAAAAGCTGTGTTTTATATTTAAAAAAGCTAGAAGAGTCAATTTTATTCTACACAACATCTGAATGTTATGATTATGGTTCTGCAACAGTTTGGGCTCGTCTTCAACCAATACTCAATGTGCTGGAAAAAAATTTTGCTTCAAGTTGAAATTCTCTATTTTTTACAACACAACATAGACAGAAAAAATCTTTTCTAGCCTGAATGAGCATATAGCAAATAGTAATTTAAAATATGGTTCATGGTCTTTTTTTTTTTTTTTTTTGAGGCTAGTCAGGGTAAAGGTTCTGCTGATAGAATAGGTTTGTTTGTTTGTTGCTCAATGGTCATTTTTTAAACACGAGGGCTAATTAGACCGGGAGCTACGGCTTAAAGTGGATTCTGAACCACTACAAACATTCATGCCCAAGGTGGGATTCGAACCCACGAACTGTTGAACAGAAAGCAAGAGTGCTAATCATTCGGCTACCAGCTCGGCTCTGACAGAATAGGAGGTACTATTAAGCAAGCAGCTGACTAAATAGTTGCACAAGGCACTGATATACCCGATGCAAAGACCTTATTTAACATTTTAAGAAATAAAACAAACAAACTTTATTATATTTATGAAAGAGATATAAAAATTTTCAAAAAACTTATTCCATCTTACATTCCAGCATTAAAAACAATGATGAAAGTTCATCAATTTTCTTTTGGAAATAACAAGATGCCATGTTGAGACTTATGTTGTTTTTGTAGAAAGAAATATACATGTTAATGCTTTGAAATAAATGTTTATACTTTAATGGATGCTGATATACTGCAAAGTACAGCCATATCATCATTAAATGCAAAAACAGAAAACCAAGAAATATTAAAGAACAGTTGCTAATTTCTTGGAGAGGACATAAAGGAAGGAAACTTTATTCTTGTGAAGTTGGAGAGGAAAAGGTCAGTATAAAATATTTTTTAGAAATAGTAAACATTAAAAACAATCTTTTTGTAAAATACCTGAAAAAAGTTAGAAATAATAAATTTTATAGAGATAACAATAAGGAATACGATATTGAAAAAGAAGATGTTATATTAATATTGCCAACTCCAAATGTAACAGGATGCTCAACTCAGCAGTAACAATATTTAATGTTTGGCATTGATTTCAGCAAATATAATGTTGAATAATGTTGATATAACTTGCATCAATAAAATAAAATGTATGTATTTTCCAATTTTGTCTTTTTACTTTTAATACATATTTTTTAATTTCAGAGTAAAAAGGTGTACCAAAAGAAAAACATATGTTAGTTTAATATCACCTTCCAAGCTTTGCAAAAAAATTTGGTACCTAGATTAATGTCATGTCTGTTATCATTTCTAATTTTTCTTTAAAAATTTTAAGTTGACATAATATTATCATTATTAATGTTGCACATTAATTATCTCTGTCTAGAATATATGCAATAATGACTAAATTTCTGCATTTATTATGTTATAATAGTATTTTATATTAAAAATCGATTATGAGAATTCAATATTAGTACATACCTGCCAACTTTCAGAAAAGTATTTCAGTAAAACTTTTCAGTTTTAATCCGTGTGACTAAAGAAAAAAATTATAACTCTACCATTTTTTCCCCCCATCTATAGTTTTTCAAGCTGGAGGCCTTCTCCGCTCCTCCCCCCGATAGAAAAAGGGTTTGACATGTGCATTTTCGGAGCCTCTGCAACCACACAGTCCGGGAAGTTTTTTCTCTCTTCCCACAGATGGGTTGAATGGGGTGCTAATTTCCGCTTCTCATCATGGCTAACGAGAAAATATCGCCATTATGTGCTAAGATATAAAAAAAAAAATTTCTTTTTAAACTTTGTTTAGAAGAACCGAAACGCGTAAAATAATTCATGCTATCAGTAAAAGCGTAAACCCTGTGCATCTTGCGTAAAATTTACGCACGATGCGTAAAAGTTGGCAGGTCTGTTAGTATAACTGACCTTACAAACAAAAATATAAAATATCTAAAAATATATGTTTTACTTAAAACTTTTGGTGTAAAAATGATATTCCCTTCTAAGTGATTTCTCGACAAATCTAGCATCTTTTGTTTTGACTGTAGTGTTGACAATTTGAGTTTTTGTTTTTATTATAGTGTTGCCAAACTCAGTTTTTGCTACTTTTCAGATTTTTTTATTGCCAGATTTTGTTTTTTCATGTTTTACATTATTTTTACATCATATATATGCTTTTTTCAGTAGCAACAGCATTTTTAGTTCTACTTTTTCAGTAGCTACTAGCATTTTTAGTTTTCAATTTGCGTGTCGTTGTATAAGTAAGTTGTTCATTTTTTTTTATCGGATGTGAAGTGCAGCAGTTTAAATATTGTTTTTTCATATCTATTTTTTATTTCACTTCGGATGTAGCGCAGAATATAAAAATTGTCTTTTATATTCACATATTTTATTTCACTGTGGATATAGCGCCAGAATTTCAAGCCTGTCTTTATTCATTTTGTATTTTGCAGTGGATATAGCACTGGAATTTAAATCCTGTATTTTATATTCCTTTCACTATGGATATGTCAGATTTTAAACTCTGACTTTTATATTCATTTTAGATTTTGCTGTACATATAGGGCGCCGGGCGAAAAATGAAAGTAAGAATTTTATTTTAATTATTTTTTAAAGGCATAGAATTCCTATAATTGTATGTTAAGTATTTAAATTTCCAATACAAAATTAAATTACAGAATCGTTCTATTTTTTGGAATTATTCTAGATTTTTCAACTTTAATGTAGTAAAGATTTGTAACATTCTATAACTTAAATAACTGAAATTCATTATTTTATTTACTATTAACTATGTTATTAAATATAATTACTTTTGTTAATTTATTTCCTTTAATTTTAATTCTGAAATAATTTTAAATAAAATCTTTAATCAATTCTTATTATGATTACTGTTTTCTTATATACCGTTAGGTTGAGCAATTTGAAATTGGGGGGGGTGGTATTGTTTTCTTATATAGTGTTAGGACTAGTAATTCAAAATCAGAGAAAATGCCGGTTTTTTACGCCGATTGGTACCCATTCTACGTTGCTACTTTTTCGTCGCAATGATCGCCAATAGAGGGGGATACCCAACTAGTTCCAAACTTTATATTATATAATTAAAAAGACTCTGTACTTATACTATTTATCACTCTAAATTACTCAGTACAAAACTTAAGTTCATAAATATCTAAGAAAATATCTGGCAACAGACATGACAACTTTAATCATATCTGATTGAAATAACATTAATTAAAAATATAGAAAACAAAGAAATGTATTAAAGATATTCAAATAATATGCAGAAACAATTTCTGATTAATATTAAAAAAATTTATTAGTTTAACAAAAATTTTTTTTCTTTGTATCAATTTCCAAATGGCACTGAAGTTTCAAAATGACCTATAGATCAGAGATAATTTTGAACAATCTATCATTTTGACACCATTTTGGCCAATATCAAGCTCCTTGATAGTCCGAGCCATTTTTCAAAATTGTAAATTTTTCACGAGGCCCAATTAAATAAGTATTTAAAAGGTATTAAAAATATTTTAGAGAAATTATATTCATTGAAAAACATAAGTAAAAGTACAAAATATGTGTATTTAACTTAAATATTAAACACATTTACTTTGCTTGATAATTCTTTTAAATTTGTGGAATAATTGGTTACAGCACTTTAATAATTCTTTGAGATGCTAGTTATTTAATACTGATTGGTGTCTGGATTTGTTGATTCTAAAGAGAAATAAAATGATTTACATGAGTAAATTGTTCCGAATATTAAAATAATTTGACAAGTAGCCTTTTTTAATTCAGGATACTTAGAATATTGAGATATTCTAGGTGAATTATGCAGTGAATCAGTATGAATTGTGGAATTTGATAATAGTCTCTCAAAAGCCCAATACGACTGATTTTTCTACCTAGCATTGCAGGAGCTCCAGCTGTTGTAATGCTTACAAGTTTATTAAGAGGCACATCAAAAGTTTTCAATATAGAATCGAATGCATTTTTTTTAAAATCAACATTACAATTTAACTCTTGAAGTGCAACTAAATCTAATAATTCTTTTTAACAATGAAGTCAAGTAAAACAAAATATATGAAAACTGCCAATTACGGAAGATCTATGGTATCTGTCGCTTTGTCATGGGCTAAGCTGAATGTGCAATACAGTTCTTCAAATCATTTTTTTAAATTATATTTAAGAGATGTATTAACTGCAGTTATGTGTCATTTGGTTGTGTGTCTTGAGATAGGAATTTGCGAAACAATTTTGTGCAATACTGCATTATTTGGATCTAAAACTTTAAGTACATCATTCAAGTTTTTTTAATAAACTCTCCCTCTTCATACCAGCATTTTGCACTAGCAATATTCCAAGCAATAACAAAACTGGCTTCAGCCACATTATTAGCTAAGGGTCATCAAAACTGACCGTAATTTAAATTTGGTTTTAAAGACGGTTGGTTTGGTTTTGTTTGTCGCTGAACAGTAAATTTTTGCACACGAGGGCTAATTAGACCAGGACCTACGGTTTAAAGTGGATTCCGCACCACTACAAACATTCATGCTCAAGGTGGGATTTGAACCCACGAACTGTTGAACCGAAGACAAGAGCGCTAACCATTCGGTTGCCAGCTCGGCTTGGTTTTAAAGAAGCAAGTTTATCTGATCTTAATTTGGAATTTGGTGGATACTGATTAGAAAATTGAGGACGATTGGTTTCATTATGCCGACGTAAATTGCTAGCTTTATAATTTTTGTATTATTAAAACAGTAACAACACGTGTTACATACTATGACACAAATTATAATTAACTTACTAAAATTTACAGATTACAAATTATATCTGTAGCAAGAGTGATACATATTGTTTCTTCCAGAGCACAATGCCAATTATCTGTTGCAATGAAAGTTTACAAATTCCAAATCAGTCAGTAGTCGGTCGATTAGGGACGATTATGCCACTGTTAAGGTTCACTCAAGCAATTTTTGATGAGTTATATTATTCTTAACTTGGACAGCAATGAAATTTGTTACAACATTGCACTTAATCTTTCGTATTTGTTGTCAGTAATTTAAAAAACATTTTGAAATGCATACAGAACAATAATTATTTTTTAAAATATAATGACACAAAAATGAAAAGGGAATTTTTCTACTTATGCTTTAATTGTTTCCACAAACAATGAAACCTTTCAGTCATTTCTCTTAAAAAATAATGAAGTATTAACATAGGTTACATTATCGAAAATCAAGAGAGTAAGACAAGGTTCAAAATTTATTCTTACTTATTATTGAAAATTTACCATTTAATTTCTAATGCTTTTTATATCATTGTTTCCACTTTCACAGACATTTTCCACTAAATCGTGTTTTACTTTTACCAAACTGCCTCAAAAATCCCCCAAATTCAGAGGACAATAAAAATTCATTGTATATTATATATTCAAGAATAAATATCTTGATATAAAAGAACAATGTCAGAAAATTATAAATTTTAGTCTTGAACAACACTTTATCTCAGATTTCAATTCACTAATATCATTTGTGTTGTTTATCAATTCCTAGCAAACTTACAGTATGTTCTCAAGTGCATCAAATTGTACACCAAATTGCAAACAATGATTTTACAACTATTAAGATGCTACAGAAGTTGCAATTTGTTGCAAAAATGTTTCTTTAAGTTTTGCAGTGGGATGACAGCACTGTGTTAGAAAGACAAACAAAAAGTTTACATGTCAAGCAACATGCATGATCCATAATTTATCAGAAATAATAAAAAGGAAAAACCTAAAATTGCTTCAGATTATAATGAACATATGGGTTAAGTTTATACAAGTAACATGATGGCCAATATCTACACTTTTGATAAGAGAACATTAAAATGGACAAAAAAATATCTTCCACTTCCAGAAAAAATGCATTGAACAATTGATAAAAAACAAAGATGTTTGCCATAAGCAAAGAAAACAGAAGATATCAACAGTGATTTGTAAAACATGTGATGCAGCATAGTGCATTGATCAAGACTGTTTTGAAAATTATCACAAAACCTATAAATTGTAAAAGTCCAATGATAGTGTCCTTGAATAATGCAATTTTATATTTATGAGAGTTTGAGATACACAGAGATGTATTTTGGTATTTTTAACTATGAATAAATTAGAAGGCTCGCTCTTGCATTGATCAACTTTTTCCAAATTTGAGAATAACCTGGAAAAGGATTAGTGTCTATATATTTTTAACAATTATATAATCCCTATCTATACAGCTATCTACCTATATACCTAAATCTTTGGTCCAATCCTGATAAAAATTACTGATTTTGAGAACATTTTATCAATTAAAATATGGAAGTCTTAATATAATATGAAGTGATTCCTAAAATAACTTACACATGAAAAAATATGCGTTGCTAAAGTCTCAATTTAAAGGTTTAGTACGAAATATGTCATTTTTTGTTTACATTTGTAATATTAGTATACAATATAAAGAAATAAATAAAGAAATATATTTATAAAAAAAGAAGTTTTTGATTTGATGAACTTTGATCCAACTTATGTATTCATTATTTTAATAAAATTGTTAAATTTAATGTTTAACTAAGGCAGTAATTTATATTCTTAAGGTGTATCTGCATTTTACCTTTTTCCTTCGAAACATTTTCATTAAGAAACATGAATCATTTTAATATGAAAGCCTTTCCCTATTCTCTGGCATTTAAGATGAAGTAATCAAATAATATCTTCTGAAAGAGCTAACTGTGATCTAGTTTTAGAAACGTGCTCTTAGAAGTAGAATATACTTGATTAGATCTAGTCCACTGATGAATAATGAGAATGTCGCCTTTTTCTTTTTTCCCTACATACATGTATGTTGGAATAGATGCTAGACATCAAAGTTTCTTCCTTGTGACATTCAAATGTGGCCAACTGTTTATGGAAATATTCCAAGATGACCTTGTACTTTTTTTAATCTCAGAACAGGAACATCCAAGTAAAAAGAAAAATTAAAATGAAAGTATTTCCAACCATAAAATGTGATGTGGTGGATATTTAAGAAGTTACATTACAGGAATCAGTCTTTTTTCTACTGCTGAAAATCCATAATTCCAATATTTCTATACTTTAATTTTAATGTTTAATGTTAATTTCTATATTTTAATGTTAGTTGCTTGATTAATTAAAATGAATTATTCTAAAAAATAATCATGAGTATGTTACTGATCACGCAAAAATAATGGCATTGTTTTTTACAGTTATTTCATACTTTGTTTTCTAATATATATATTCTTACAAAATACATACTGTTAATTTTCCTAACATTTTGTCATAAAGCTTTTCCAAAGTTAGTAAAGAAAAAAAATATTTAAAATTTTACTATGCAAGTTCTATTCACTTATGTAAATTCAAATGTACTAAAAATATTTTTAAAAAATACATTTCAATCTTTATTCAATTTGAGTAAAAATGTTTTTCTCAATTTTGCCATATTCTCTATTCAAAATGTTAACAAACAAAAATAGCATAAGATCATTCTATTTGACAAAGAAATATGTACTTACCACATTTAATGAGGAATATTCAATATTAATACACATTTAATAATGATGGAAATAAAAATATTACTTTCATTTCATTACATTTTTGCACATTTCTGGCAATATAATTTTACATCCAAAAAGAAAACATATCTTTTTAATTAATAAAGCATTTACTCTAATTAGTATAAATGAATCACTTGATGTTTATTGCAACTGTATATATACTTTATTCAAAAGACAAAAAATCTACACACCAAAAAGATTTGCCTAGTTATGATAATGTTATATACAAAGACATTTTGACCTAACATGCAAATTATAAAACTGTGGTGTCAAATTAAAGACTTGCAGAATCTTCACTGCATCAGAACAGCAAATGTATAAAGAAATTTGGATAAAGAGTGTTAAAATTTCTGTTGCATTTTAACCGCATATATCTTAAATTAACTACAACAAAAATCACTAAAATTTTTGCTAATAATGAATAAAAATATATTAAATTAAATCATATCTATTAAATGAACAAACAATTTTTATCAAGATTGCCAACTAATTCTAAGCACTTATGACAATTTGAAAGAGTTCATGTTATCAACTTAAAAATGGCTAATACAACATATTAAATAATTATTCAATGTATGAGACAGTGAGATACTATAATCAGACAATATTGGCAAAAGTGGGTCAAATACGATGGATGTCACTGTTGACCTATGTGGCTAAGATGAAAACTCTTGATTTAGAGATGCATTCCTCAAAGTGTGGCTTACACCCTACAAGGAAGTGATTCATTTCATAAAGGGAAAAATTCAAAAAAGCATTCATTTAAAGTGTAAATTACCTATTTATTAGTAATATAGTCAATATTATAAAATGTATTTTCACTACTTGTTTGAGTACTATGAGACAACTTGTTCTTTACAAACACAACTATGCTAATTGTTTCAAATGGTATGAAATAATCAATTTCAGGCTCCAAGTTTTGTAGCATTATTCATTGTTGATGCATCTTAATTAGGAAAATATATGCTTCAAAATAACTGTAAAATTGCTAAAAAGCCCCTTGCTTAAAAAAAATATACAGATGACATATGAATGGTAAATAATGTCATTAGATAATTTTTATTTATTTTTAGAAGCATGATTTTCCAGAAACATTTGTCATATAATTTATTTTCATTTGGATATTTTAATATACATTTTTGATTTATGTTTATACTTTAGTTCATATTAAATTTTTACTTTATTTCTTATTTAATCCATAGTGAAATCAGTGGTCAAGTAACAGAGTTTATCAGCATTTGGAGGAATATTTAAAATTTGGTTTCATAGCCACTAATTACAATGAAAGTTTAATTTTTGTCTTTAAGTCACCAATGCTTCCTTCACCAACGAATCAATGAAGCATTGCAGCTTGAAATGCATTTAAATGCAAATCATAATGCTTATATTAAGATTTGTTACTTTCAAACTATAGAAAATAATTTAAAAAAAAAAAAAGAGTAACAATATAAAATATTTACTACTTATAATGCAACTATCAATCAAACTCTTGAGACAAGTTTACCACTTCATTACTCATCCTATTGGTGGAAAAATGTAGACTATTGGTGAGAATTTAATCAAACAATCAATATCAATATTTCTTAAAATGTGGTTCTGAGAATAGATGACAAAGACTTCAAAGCTATGTCACTAAGTAACAGCACTATTAACTAAAATAAGTGAAGATTTTGAAATGTAATTAATTGAAAAACTGAAAACAAAAAAATTTCGGTACAATTGGATGAATCAATTTTTAGAGACAATGAGGAATCATAACTTAAGTAAAATATATTGATAAAGGTGATTTTACTGAAGAAATGTCCTATGTAAATTATTAAAAAGTACCACTACCTCCAAAAATATTTATATTAAACTATAAATGTACAAATATTCCTACAATAAACAAAAGAAAAATAAATATCTTGTGCTGTAGATGTTGCTCTGAATATGATAGAAAAGAAAAATAATTGGTAAAAACTAATCAAAAATGAGAATCCGAATTTGCTTGATATCCATAGTTTTATTGTCAGGGAAAACTTTTCATCTTAGTTAAAAACTTTTCATCTGTTCTAAATGAAATACTTAGTTATAAAGTGTATTAATGAAAAATATGAAAGTCTTTTCAAGTTACTTGGTGAAGAACCAAAAATGAAGACTATATAAGACTTACATTTTACACTGAAGATGGTCTTTCAAAGGGAGCTGGTTAAAAAGATTTACAGAACTGTTTGATTCTTTAACTGATTTTCAAGTAAAAAATGAGAAATGAAAAAGTTAATCATTGATGGTGCAGAATTTCCAAGTTATTTAGCTGATATCTTTGAAAAGGTAAATAAATAACTTCGAGAAATAAATTAAATTATTGATGCAAAAACGAATATATTCAATTTTATTACTTTTATTAAATGATATCAAAAATATATTTTCAATAAAAATTTTGAAAGGTTTTATTGGATCTAAACATGTGAAGTAACTGATAAAGCATAAAATGTTAATGTCGATCCCCTTAAAATTTTATTAGTAATTAAAAAGAAAACTTTCTGATGTACAAAAAATTTATTTCTACTAAATAGTAGAGAACTGTACAGAGGGTAAAATGCACCAAGCATGCAATAAAGTACGCTAAACTGGTTTAAAGGTTCGGAATGTGTTTTCATGACAAGATTTTCATTTAATGACTTAAGGTGACTGTATGACTTGTGTGAAATTTGTTTTAGGTGCAACCCTAACATTTAATAAGTAATTTTATTTGTTTACAATTTAAGAATATGCTGCGTAGGACTGCTATTGGACTTCGAATTTTTTTAAAGTTATATTATCTCAAATTTTCAGAAGATATATTATTTATAATTTTTAAATATTGTTTCGAAATTTTGAAAATTATATAACTTGATTTTTTTTTAAGTTATATTATTTCAAATTTTTAATTGGTCGGCCAATAAAAGATCTGAACGGGGTGTTAATCATGTGCCCTGTCACTTTGATTCATACATCACAGAGTATGTACGGCAGAGAAAGCATAAAGAATATACAGTAGAAGATTTCTTTGAAGGTCTTAAAAACGTTCTTTTCTTAGCAGGGTGAGTTATTTTATTTTTCATTAGAATTTCATTCAGAGTGATTATTAGAAACTCCAGTTTTTTTTTTATAAAAATGCATGATTACATTAGTAAATGCATCTTTAAGTAAGCTTTATTGAGTGTTTCCCATTAGTGTTAAATTGTGCCCTACTGAAATTTTTTTAAGGTGGGCGTTACATGCTGTTAATTAAAATTAGAGTTTACATAAAAAGTGCAATTTGTTAATGTTAGAAGTTTAGTTTTATTGACCGGTTGTCACTGTACTAGGTAGGGCTACACTAGTTTTTTTAAGGTGAGCACAATTCCACGGTATATTAAAATTTGAATTTTAGTAAATTCGTCTCTAGTTATTAGAATTATATATATACGTATATATAATACTGCTATAACACTTAATTATAATGAAACATTCGAATCTTTGATGATTGGAATTCAAAATAGGGCGCGATTTCAAAGTTGAAGTGTTCCTTCGTCTTTTACCTTTATTTCGTATTTTAAATGAAGTACCCAATGTTAGTACAGCTTTTTTATACTTCAGGTTTACAGTATCAAGAACTTGCAGAAATATAAATAATAAATCAATTTGACTATTAGGGTTAATCATAGAAGCCAGGTTGGCGATAAATACGCCAAACTCGTTTACTTTGCAAGGATGGATTGTTCTGATTTTATAATATAACTTGGTGTGAAAATGCACAAAATTTGTTTGGAATTTTAGTAACCCTTAACGCAATTTTTATTTATGGCTGAAATTTATATATTTGAAGTTATATTTTGTTTTCAAAGTGTATATCAAATTGAAATTTATGTGTTTTAAGTAATTTGTTTAGATATCAAATTGAAAAATTTGTATTTTAATATGTGTATGTAAGAAGTATGGAACATATGGATAGTAATAAATTGAACTAGGGTTTTTTTAAAATTCCTCTCAAAGTAATGATTCAGTGAATAATTTTACTTCACAAATAATTCAATTAAAATTGATGCTGTATGTCATAATTTATATGATTTATTGAATATTGTGTAGAATTACCTGACATGAATTTAGGCTTACCATAAATTGTAAGGATTAACCATGAATTTTCATAAAATTAATTATAATTAGAAACATTACTTTTTTCCACAAAATGTATTTTGTTTACGTTATTGATCTAGCTTTTTGCTCAGTTCTCTCTAGGGCTGGACTGCACTTTCACAGATGTTTCTTTATGGTTGCTGTCACAACCCAGTTAATTCAAATCAGAGTTTTTATAAAATTTAAGTTATTTATTTGATTAAGCTTTATTGCTCAGTTCTTTCCAGGGCTACATTGCATTTTCACTAGTGTTTCTTTAAGGTAAGCGTTACTGACTGGTTAATTAAAATCTTAGTTTTCATAAAAATGCATGTTATTTACATTAAAGATTTAAGTTTATTGCCAGGTCGTTTTTGATCGATAGCGTTACACTAACATTTTTCTAGGAGCAGCACTTTTCTGTAGGTGCAGCACTTGGTGCTGAAATTTTAAATAGTCCCAAACCTGTGTTTAACCTGTCCCAAACCTCTTACAATTTTACCCATCATTTAATGTAAAAGGAGTAACAGCATGTTGTTGTTGTATGCCAGCTAGGCTGGCAATATGGGGTGTGCTGCTCTACTTTTTCAACTGAACCATATTTTGGTATGGACTTCCTCAGTACACACATGCCATAGGGACCTGTTCATAGGGTAGGCAACCATTTACACCTCATTCATACAAGGAAAGGACCAAGACAGGATAGATAAAGAACATCTATGCCCAAACCAGGATTCAAACCCAGGACCTCCTTATCTGTAGTCAGGCACGCTGACCACTAGACAATTTGGTTGGTGAGTAATAGCATGGTTTTGTGAAAAAAACCAAAATCAAATACAGATACAATCAAATTTACAAGAGAACTAGTGTTACCATTTTCATCTTCATTTTTAACTGAATATGGATTTAATGCTGTAACTGATCTGCTGCTAAAAAGAAGAAATAGGCTAGATATAACAAAACAAGGAAACTTGAGGCTAAAGTTAACCAAACTGGAATCAGACATAAAATATTTACAACAAAGATTAAATGCCTGAATCTCAGTAAATTTACTTTTATTTCAATTTTCTATTGTAAGATTTCAAAAGTTACTTTAATAATATATTTTTCAAAGGAATTCTAAAATCTTAAAATATCCTTGATTGGGACATAAGAATTTCTAAAAGGCTTAGGGAGGCCATGGTACAAAAAGGTTGAGAAACACTGATTTAGAGCCTTTACAGAACATGCAAGTTGGAAATTAAAGAAAAATATTTTTATTCACAATGAAGCAAATGGTGAGAAAGTTGAACAAGAATAATTAGTGTACAGTTCAAAATATAATGCAATTTACAGCTATGTTTGCATGATAATGTCAATCAAAATTTGTGGAACAGTACTAGGTAAAACACAAATATCAAAATGCAAGAATATGAAAATTCTATTGATCATAGCTATTATTTTAAAGTTTTCATAAATAGAAATTTAGTTGAAAGACAAACAAATAAAATACTTGGAAAATATTCAGAATAAAATATTGGGAAAAAACAGCTATGGGTAGTAGCAATATTTAATTTTTTGGCTAAAAATTCTCTTACATTTCATGATAATAATGAATTTTTTATGTTTCCATAGTGGAAGTTAAATAAGAACATTTGACAGATGTTTACAAGTTTTCAGCTTCACATACAAAAAATCCAGATCAGCTGGAAGGGACAATATAAGTTCTTTTAACCATTTGCATTGAATTTATTGAAAAACATTGAACAAAAAATATTAGAAACATTTGTGTCAGATATCAAAGAAGGTAAATATTTTTCAACCATGATTGTATCTCTCTACCATTGACATGATAATATAGAGCAGTAAACCTCATAAAACTGAATTTCCAATAGAGATTTTTACCAACTTATTCACATGCAGGAAAATTATTAGAAAATATAATTATAATTATGTTTAAAACATATTAGATCTAGGTAATGCAACTGTAAAGGACAAAACTATGACAAAGCAGCATTATATTTGGAAAGCACAAAGGACTCAAAAACTGCATTAAATATTCATAATCTAAATGCCAATTACGTTGCTTGTGCCCACACACATATACATTAAATCTGATAATAAGTAGTGCTAGTGAATTATGTTTGCAAGAAGATATTTTAATTTTTTGGAGAATGTTTATACATTTTTTGCATCTACACATAAGTGGGACTCTATAGAAAAATGATTTGCCATAATATAGATTTTACAGTGAAAGAACCATATACTACTGGGTGATCTTGTATAGCTGATGGTATTAAAGCAATTTGCTGAATTCAAAAATATAAAAAATGCTCTACATATATTTTGTCAAATTTTAGAAACGTTATACAAAACTGTGGAAAATCCCAAGAAATAACAAATTAATAATTTAGAATATATTTTAATCACTTTTTTGTGATATTCTTTTCCAATAAATGTAAGCAATATATTCTTTTAAGCTTCTACTGCATAAATCTTTTTGAAGCAAGTATTTTAGAAAATTTATTTAATTATATTAATAGTTTACAAAATTTATTTCCAAATACAGAACAGAAGACATCAAAAGTAAAAACTTATTCTGATACTAACAATTAGTTCCATAAGTGCAGAATTTTTTGATAAAATTCATCATGATAAGGATGGCAAAAAAGTATTTAATCAGAGTAAAGAAGCCTGTCAATGAAATTGCTTTCCCATAATAAGTGACAAAATATCTTCTTTTGAACTAAAACTACTAACCAAAAAGTTAGACATTAATGACAGAGTGATCAAAATAAATAATAATTTAATTAATAATAAAATAAATAATTTTGAAGACCAAATTAAATAATTTGCAGAATTATCTATACATTTAGAATCTTTATGTATACACATATATACATATATATGAAATTTTTTTTACGTATAGATTATTTAAACTTAAGAGTCATAAGCATTTGGCCACTTAAGGACAGATTATACTAATACTCATAGTTAAAACAAATCTCTTACACTTCAACAATTAAAGATTTATGATCAAGTTAAAAATTAAACAGTTTTGCCAGAGCGAAAATTAAACTGATCTTAATATTTTCAACATATTGTTTCATAACATTTAATACAGTAACAATTTTAAATGCTTCTTCATTAGATGTTAAATAAAAAATATTTCCTTTATTAATTTTTAAATTGAAATCAGAACAATTTTTTCACTTCATTTAATTTAAATTTTGCTATTCTTGTTACCAAGTAAAAAACTTGTATATTTCTTGTGACTATTGACTATATTTTTTCATATTTATGTTGCATTACAAGGTATTTGCAAGGTATAGTATACAATCTAAAATTACACATGTAAGAAATTTTGAGGATGATAAAAAAAAGTTAAACAAGAAATCTATGTCTAAGAATCACAATTTTTTTCCATATTCTTTATTATTTAAAAAGACTACATAAAACATTTATATGTAAAGAAATTTTTAAATTACTTTGACCAAAATTCGACAAAAAGATGCATTTAAACCACATCTAACACTTAAAAAACTTACAAATGTATCACTAGCTTTTAATGATTACTTACATTATTAAAAAAATTATTTCTAGTCTAGGAGAGAAATACGTAAAATTTTGAACTTTACCATAAACTCATATAAGGAATAATTTCCATAATATTAATATTTCAATAAATTAACAAACAACTTTACTGATTAAAATTTTTATTTAAAATAATTAGGATTATCTAATTTAAAGCATTAAGATGTTAATGTATTTTGTTTAACATTATTCAAATGATATGTTTCAAATTTTTTCAACAAAAGCTTTCTAAAACTTAGTAAGATTTAACTGTTACAAAGTCAAAATTTTATGAACACATCAAGTTACTTATCATAAATCAATACATTTACAATAAACGCATAAAGTGAAATATCAAATAAATTCTTACAGCTCGAAAGTTTAAATTTCTTTATTATAGGGCAAAGGCACGCATTAAGTCATAAATAACAACTGACATTTTAATTAGGAAGTATGAATTTTAACATCCGCATTAAAAAGAAAATAAAAGACACCCACACAAAACAGAATCATTAAGAACATTTTTAAAATAAAATTCAGCCGGACAACAGAAAACCAAGTTCAGTAAAAATTCCATAATAAGGAAAATAAAAGGAAGGATATTTTCATCTTTAATACATAAAAATTAATAACATGACAAATTTATTAAAATCACAATACGGCATCAAAATTTTAAAAAGAAACAACACTATAAAATTAATAGTTAAAAAAAATTTAATCATATTGACCTAAAGTTGACGTTTGCAACTCGAAATTCCACAGTCGATAACACTTCTGTCACTTTTTCACAGCTATACGAAAGAAATTCAATGCTTATTTACTAAATTACTCAATAAACAACATACAGATACTTACACTTATTTTTTGTTGCCATCACGATAATTCTTCATATAATTAATATCTATCGCTGTCAGTGGCTATTGGAGTAATGTGCAAAATAGAAACTGTGTTTTATGATTATTATTAAGTAACTAGAAATTGCTATGTAGTAATTTACTGGTAGTAAAGACAGTAAAGTCATTGATAAAAAAATAAGAAATCCAAAAGTAGTTTCCAAAATGATAAACTAAAATACATTTGTCCTTCTAGTCTAGTGTTAATCCGTTGGTGTGATGTAAAAGTTGGAAAACAGACCGTCGAAGCTCAAAAACTTAGTTCCATTTTTGAAACTAGGCAATAATGTAATTCCGAAAAAATAATACAGTTTGTTCTGACAATAAAATTGGGTGTGCTTATTTTTCTATATGGATTATTTTATAATATTTCTGATAGTATTTTAAACGAAATTTTTTGGAAAGTTTTACCGAAGTCGTGTTGTTAAGGTAAACTGTAACCTAACTGTAACTAAAGGGATTGTCTGAAGAGGGGTGCGGCCAATGACGTTAACTAGTAGGGCGGGTGTAATAAGAGCCCCTTAATTACCCAGGCTGACGCATGAGATTTCCGCTGTCCAAATCTTGGCAAATTGATAATAATGTAACTCTATGAAGTTTTTTCCTAATTGCCTTGAGAAATAAGGAATTTAGAACAAAATTTTTAGAATTTTTTGCTGTCAAACGTTTGATGTAGGCCATAAGATTATTTTGTGAGTCATTAAATAATGAAAACGGTAACGTTTAAACCATAAATAGTCGAAACTATTTTATGATGCTTACGGTTTGCTATTTTTTCTTTAAAATATCCTTTTAGGCACAATCTTGGTTTGCTTATTTTGGTAAATAAACTTACTTGTTAAAAAGTGATATCATTATTCTGAAGATAAATAATATATCTTAATTACTGGGAAAGCTTATTTAAAATGTAAAATTAAATTTAAAATTAACATCTTATTACATAGTATCTTGTTCGAAGTGTCAAAATTACAGAGTTTGTACTCTAATTTTGTTATTTTTTTAAATTTTATATTTTTCCACCACCAAACACAATTAATAAAAATAAAAT
Organism: Latrodectus hesperus; assembly: GCA_037975125.1. Classification (NCBI taxonomy): domain Eukaryota; kingdom Metazoa; phylum Arthropoda; class Arachnida; order Araneae; family Theridiidae; genus Latrodectus; species Latrodectus hesperus. The sequence continues at coordinate 97,955,953 of CM075859.1, read as the reverse complement.
GAAATAAATGGCTCACTAAAATTTAGAACTTTAAAATTTATTTTAGATTGTATTATATATTAACTATGTATTGCTCCCAAATTATATATTGTATAAATATATATTACTAGTTAGTTACATGTAAAAAAGTTTATTTTTGTTAGAGTTATTAGGTGTACGAAAATTGTTGTTATATATTACTTACCCAGTTTAACATAATTTAATTAAAAATAGCTTCTCTCTCTACTAGTCCTTTTTTTATAACACTGTATGTTAGTTTTAACATAGGCTTATATATTGTAAGTATGTATTATTGCTTATCAGTAATATACTAATATAATAAATTACTTACAATGTACAAAAAAAGGTTTTTTTCTTTTGTATTTGTAACACAATTTTATTCAATTCTTAAAAAATTATTAAGAATAGTTTCTGTACATTACAATCTTTTTCTTTAAAATTATAACAGGAGAAAACCTTACTTTTATTAAGAAATATTATTAATAAAGTTATATCTATAATTTTATTATTCTTTACAAACTGAAAAATACAGTATAAAAATATTTTTATAATGCTATTTTTATTGTTACAGCCCTAAAATACAGAACTTTAAAATTTATTTTAGATTATATTGTATGTTAAATATGTATTACTCTCAAATTATGTATTCTCTAATTTTTAAACTATATATTACTCTAGTTAATAATAATACATACTTGTATATTATTACTATATATTATTATATATAAATATGTAAGAAATGTTATTATTTTTATTTTTGTTAGTTATTATGTATGGGAAAACTATTGTTATATATTATTTAGAGCATAATGTAATTTAATAAAAGATAGTTTCTCTACTGTCCTTTTTTATATCACTATATGCAGGTATATATTATTTATGTAAGTTTTAACAACATAGGTTTACATATTGTAAGTATGTATTATTGCTTGTCAGTAATATTATACTAATATACTTACTGTGATAAATTGCTGATAATGTAAAAAAAGTTTTTTTTTTATTTCTGATATTGTTTTTTTGTATTAGTAATACACAATTGAATTAAATTTTTAAAAAAATTATAAAGAATGGTTTTTTGCGCATTACAATCTTTTTTAAAACTTATTACGGGAGAAAATGTTACTTAAGAAACGTATAAAACAGAACAAACAAACGTATCAAATGTAAACTAACATATGTAAGAAAGTTGCTTTTTTCATACAAAGTTTTATGGCAACCATAGTGTTTGTGACAGGTCGGGAAATCCATGTGTCAGCTCCCCTTTACTTAGGAGTAATAATGTTAGCAAATGCGGAAAACGCTAACAGAAATTTGTTGAATCCAAAAGCTAATTAATGCAAAATTTAAAATTGCTTATTATAATAATATATATGTTCAATTTTTTTCTCTCTAATATAAAAGATTAAATATATTTGATTCGTAATTTATTTATGACGGTATGATTGTAAAATTTATTTTTCTTTTAAACTGCATAAAATTTGTATGGTATAAATTCTGTAATCAAAATAGATAATTTACTAACTACACTACTGGCCATTGAAACTGCTACACCAGAAAAGCGGCACACCACACACGTGAAATTTGCATGACAGGTAGAACTTGCTGTGATAAGCAAATGATTAGATTTTCAGCGCATTCATGCAAAGCAGGAGACAGTATCGACATCTGCAATGTGTATAAAACCAGAGATTTGACAGCAGTTTTCTCATATTCAATTTCCGTTTCAATATTGTTTACGGCAAAGAAAGTTGTTGTAATGCCTCGTGTAAGAAGAAGAAATGCCTATCAGCACGTGTCTGACTTTGATCGAGGATGGATTATAGCCTACCGGGATTGCGGTTTATCGTACCGCAATATTGCTGCTCGCGTCGGTCGAGACCCCATGACTGTTAGCAGAATATGGGAGCGATGGTTTCAGGACAATCATACGGAACGTCATGCAGGATCTCAGCGACCCCCATCACTAACAGCAGAGAAGACAGATATCTTATCCGCATGGTCACAAGGGATCATACAGCCACGTCACGAACCCTGAGTCGAGAAATGGAGTCATTTGCAAGGCAACAAGTTTCTGCTTGAACAGTTCGACGACGTTTGCAGCAGCAAAGATTGTCTGCACGGCGACCATGGCTTCGGCTAACATTGACGCTGCGTCACAGACAGGAGCACCTTCAATGATGTGATCAACGACGAACCTGGACGCGGGAATGGCATCACGTCATCTTTACAGATGAATCTCGGTTCTGTATACAGGACCATGATGGCCACATCCGTGTTTGGAGGCATCGTGGAGAACGCGCATTGCCAGCTTCCATTGGACATCGCCATATTGGCCCATCTGCTGGAGTTATGGTATGGGGTGCCATTGGATCTCCATCACCTCTTGTTCGCATTACCGGCACTTTGAACAGCAACCGTTACATTTCTGATGTGTTAAGGCCCGTGGCTCTGTCCTATCTTCGAGGCCTCCCTAATGCTTTGTTTCAACAGGATAATGCACGACCACATGTTGCCCGTACTGTTCTGATCTTCCTTGATACAGAACTGGTTCGACTGTTACCCTGGCCAGCACGTTCTCCAGATCTGTCACCAATGGAGAACGTATGGTCAATTATTGCCGAGCGATTGGCACGCCATCACTCACCATCCATTACTGTCGATGAACTGTGGCATAGTGTTGAAGCTGCATGGACTGAGATCTCCGTATGTGCCATACAATCTCTGTTTGACTCCATGCCTAAACGGATAAATGCTGTTATTGCAGCCAGGTGACTGCTCTGTGTACTGATTTCTCAAGACCTATACATCCTAATTTCCTGTAAATTTAATCACTTGTTCTTTCCACTATAATGTATGTGTCCAATAAATATCGTTCTGTTATTTGCAATCCTTTTAGGTGTAGCAATTTTAATGGCCAGTAGTGTACTTCTAAAATAAAATTTCTTATCTTATCTTCCATCAATTTACTTTATCTAAAATCATGTTAATTTATTTTTATTTTATTAATTTAATTTGCATTTTATTTGTAACTTCATATATTTCAATAATTTATAAAGTTTCAGTTTATAAAAAGAATTTAAATTCAGAACTTAATTCAATACCCTTAAAAAGTGTGGAATTAACTATGTAATAAAATAAAACTTATAATTGGAATAAATGTTTAAAGATTTGTACTCATCCAAAGCATGGAAAATTAATTTTTTATTTTTTGACTATCACCCTTTATTGATTAGAAATAAGTACAATTTTTTTTTTACTTTATTACTCCATCTATTACAAAAATGATAATATATTATCAATACTCATTCCAGAAAGCAGTAGTTTCATGTATTTTTGTTATTAATAGCGTATCCTATACGCATAAGTTTTAGCGAGAGTAAAGCAGATTTTTAAGTCCAAATTTGATCCAATATTTAAAAATTGTTGATGTCCTTAATCTGATAAAAAAAATACTAATAAATAAAAAAAAGTTATTGTTATTTTGAATGAATTTAATCAGATCTGATAGTCACATTTAATAATTTAATTTTTTTTGTTTATGGTATTTATATCTTTATAGAGTATTATAAGATAAAATGTGTAATTTTCTTAAATCTGAAAATTAAAATTTACTTTTGAATGAGCAATATTTTTGCCTTATTTTAAATTTTTCTTTCGAAAGAAAATGATTATTTTAGGAAATATATATTCAGAAAGAAATTCTCGTATATAAATTATTAAAAAGCTGTGTTTTATAAATGTTTAATTTATTTACCTTCAGCCGTTAACCGACAATAATTTTTCAATTATTTTCAGAGTATATATACAGAGGGTATTAACACATTTCTAGAACGATTTTGGAGCCGTTTAATTAATGTTTAAAATCTAAAGATTATTTTTTTAAATGTCCGATCTGATAGCCTTTTTTCTAGACTATATGTCTGCATCGTGATTTCCATGATAGAAGAGCTTTTCGTAAAATTTCCGAGGGTATGGCTTTCCATTCCTCTTCCACTACTTTCCGGAGTCCATCTATCTTGGTGGGTTTGCGTTCAGAAAGAGATCTTTTAACAGACCAAAGGCACAATGGTCCATAGGTGAAATGTCAGGGGACTTTGCAGGAATATGTTGAAAAAGTATAAATTCAATACCTGTATTAGTCTTCATTTTTTCAAGGAATGCAGTGGTAGTTTTCAAAGTATGACTTGTAGGTTTGTGTTGATGAAGTTTCACTCTTTGAAAGTCATTGGGATAAAGAAGTGGAATTTCTTCTGTAAATAGTGGACATAAAACCTTCTCCTCATAGTATGATGAGTTAATTTTAACATTTTTTTCCACTCTTCTTATTTTTAATTTCTCACTGTAGGAGAAACCTGTGCGACAATCATAAACTCCTTACTGAAACTTTCTTTACATAGACGGAACCAAGTTTGAACATTTTTTTCTCCTCGTTTTATATCGTAAATAGACCTATTTTTTGTTGCAGTCATTTAGGTAAACCCATTCTTCATCAAGGGTCACAATGTATTTCCATTTATCTCCTGCTAAATGGTTTTCATACAAAATGTTTTGCGTTGAGTCACATGTCTCGGCAAAAGCGGGTGAACATTATGTTTTTTAGCTTTTTCAAGTTGTAAACCTTGGTTTATTATTTTATTTATTTTTGCTACAGATGTATCTAAAGACTTTGTAATTGATTTCTGTGCTAGTGAATTTTCTCTTGTTACCAGTGATTTCACTTTAGAAACATTTGAAACAGTACGTACCTCTTTCAGATATTCGTTTGTAGTCTTCTTTCCATGTTGAAATAACGATTGATGGTTTTTACCTGTCCGATTAATAATGTTGTTTATTTTCCACTTAGAAATTTTAATACCATACATTTCACAAGGTTTTTGAATTGTGGAATACGAATATTTCTCTTCGGAAAGCGCAAAAAGAAATACTTCAATCCACAGCTTGTTTACATGCGACAATTTGAAAGAAGAATAAATTTAAAAGTAGCAGACGATATTTCTCATTTCAAACAATAAGATGTTGCCAAAATTTTTTATTTTATAACATTTACTTTTTTTGAATTCTTCATCGAAATCGTTCTAAAAATGTGTTAATACCCTCTGTAAAATATGATCTGAACCTGAATCACAAATACTGAATAAATTAAAATTATTTTTTCTGTTTTAGTAGATATATCGTTTAAAATTTAACAGGCATTCTATTTTTCTTAAAATTATAGCTGATTTTCATATTATATTACAATAATGAATTTTCGCTGATTTTCTGGGCTAAGCATCTTAACTAATCATACGATGGTTTGAAAAATATTCTATTATTCAATAGTTCACACACATATACATCAAATCTCTATAATATTTCTTTTTTTTAATTTTTACATCATTTTAAAAATTACACTAACAGATTATTTAACTAACTTCAAAATCAGTTTTCAAGATTCATTAATGTTGTAATTTTCAATGCTTATCCTAGAACAGAATTTAAATATTTATATAATTAAATGAATTTGAACAACCTAAATATAAATTGCGATTTATTAATATATAGTAATTCTTTTTCCAAATTTTAATTATAGGTAGAAGATTATATCGCGTTGGCAGTTTTTCTAATAAAGAAGCATTACTTCTTTATCAGAAAAACTGTAAACGTGCTATACTTTTTTACCTATAATTAAAATTTTGAAAAAAAAAGTACTATTTAAAAATATTATCCCCGAAATGTACTGGCCAAGATGCTTTTTCTTAATAAGAAACTAAGCATCCTTAAATAAAATATTATCTCTCATATTATTTTTTAAATTGTTTATCAAAATTAACTTCATTAGCTAATAGGAAACATTTTTTACTATTAAAACTGGCTTATTGCAATGTATGTGATAAAATTATCTGCTTCCATTAATTACAAATCATTTTATAGGAGACACATACATTATAGTGAAAAGAACAAGTGACTAGATTTACAGGAAATTAGGATGTATAGATCTTGAGAAATCAGTACCCAGAGCATCCACCTCTGGCTGCAATAACAGCATTTATCCGCCTAGGCACGGAGTCAAACAGAGATTGCATGGCATGTACGGGGATCTCAGTCCATGCAGCTTCAACATTATGCCACAGTTCATCGACAGTAGTGGATGGTGTGTGATGGCATGCCAATCGCTCAGCAATAATTGACCATACGTTCTCAATTGGTGACAGATCAGGAAAACTTTCTGGTCAGGGTAACAGTCGAACCTGTTCTGTATCAAGGAAGATCAGAACAGTACGGGCAACATGTGGTCGTGCATTATCTTGTTGAAACAAAGCATTAGAGAGACCTCGAGGATAGGGCAGAGCCACGGGCCTTAACACATCGGAAATGTAACGGTTGCTGTTCAAAGTGCCGGTATTGCGAACAAGAGGTGATCGAGACGTGTATCCAATGGCACCCCATACCATCACTCCAGTCGATGGGCCAGTATGGCGATGTCCAATGCAAGCTGGCAATGCGCGTTCTCCACGATGCCTCCAAACACGGATGCTGCTGCAAACGGTCCTGTATACAGAACCGAGATTCATCTGTAAAGATGACGTGATGCCATTCCCGCGTCCAGGTTCGTCGCTGATCACACCATTGAAGGCGCTCCTGTCTGTGACGAAGCGTCAATGGTAGCCGAAGCCATGGTCGCCTTGCAGACAATCCATGCTGCTGCAAACGTCGTCGAACTGTTCGAGCAGAAATTTGTTGCCTTGCAAATGACTCCATTTCTCGACTCAGGGCTCGTGACGTGGCTGAATGATCCCTTGTAACCATGCGGATACGATGTCTGTCTTCTCTGCTGTTAGTGATGGGGGGTCGCTGAGATCCTGCATAACGTTCCGTATGATTGTCCTGAACCCATCGCTCCCATATTCTGTTAACAGTCATGGGGCCTCGACCGTCGCGAGCAACAATATTGCGGTGCAATAAACCGCAACCCCGGTAGGCTATAATCCTTCCTCGATCAAAGTCAGACACGTGCTGATAGGCATTTCTTCTTATACGAGGCATTACAACAACTTTCTTTGCCGAAAATAACGTTGAAACGGAAGTTGAGTATGAGAAAACTTCTGACAAATCTCTGGTTTTATACACATTGTAGATGTCGCTACTGTCGCCTGCTTTGTATGAATGCGCTGAAAATCTAATCATTTGCATATCACAGCAAGTTCTACCTGTCATGCAAATTTCACGTGTGTGGTGATTCGCTTTTCTGGTGTAGCAATTTTAATGGCCAGTAGTGTATATTTTTTACACTTTACAGTAATAAATATAAACATCTTAATGTATTTGAAATGTCTTTTATTTTAGTTTTAAGATACATATTAAATTATTAATGTTGTATATCTTGATTTAGATAAATTAATAATCAAGGAAGATTTCCAAAAAGTAAGCTCATGATATATAACTTATTGCCTTTTCATAAGATATCCAGCAAAATTCATTGCTCTTTTTACGTGAGTCCTAATTTTTTTCTACAAAAAAACTTCTTAGAATAAAATTAAATTACAAATAAAAAAATTTCGTTAGAAGTCCTTAAAATTTGCATTGTTAATAATCAATAAGAAACGCATATAAAATGAGAAAATTTTAGTTTCAATAAAATGAATGAATATGTGAGATTTTATTCACTGCAATTTCGATTACACTACATTAAAATATGAGAATTGAATTGCAGCAAATCAAAAATTTATTAGATAAATAAACTATATCTCTGGACTTACCCTTTTGAGAAACATCTAGATTATTAACTTCCTAAACTACCATACAGGCTATATTCAATAACACCCTAAAAAAGGAATAAAGTACGAATAGTTATTTAAATATATTATTGCATTCAACAGTTATGGCTTCATCAAATCTTAATCTGGATGGTAGTAAATTAGTATTTTATAAAAAATAAAATAATTTCTTCTTCAGATTCTTTTTTACTTGATGATTAAATTAATTACATACTTAGATCCCTTCCTTTCCAGACAAAGAAGGAACCCGACAAAAATGAGGAAAGGAAAATTTGAAATCAAACCAAATTATTAAAAATATCAATGTTCATGTAAATTATATTTTCTAAAAATTATTTAAATGTGTTGATAGTATCAGAGAAGTCATATATTCACTTTTAGTATCAAGAACCATAAAAGAAACATTTTTTATTGAGTCTTAAGAAATTTATGACTTCACAGAAAATGTACATCGCCTCAAAATAAAAGCCCTTCAATTTTTTTTAATCTCAAGTTTTATTTTAGCCACTAGTGTCATGCTACATTCATGAGAAAATTCCTATAGAAAAATATGTTTCATTAACCAAGCTTAAACTGAAATCATCGATTATTACTAGTGACTGCCAACTCCAGAAAATGGGGATTTTCTATTAAAAAATTCCAGGAAAAGAACTGTTTTCCTGAAATCGGAATGGGATACAATTATGGAGATCGAAAAGTAGAAACCACTAATTTCAAGGAAAATACATATATTTAGTTTCCAGTTGCTTTTTACCGTTTATATCGTTAATATATATCATTACTACTTCCCAAATATCGTTAGTTTAATTCTCACAAATTTTGGGTTTTAAAAGGAAGTGTTGTAAATGAAAAAATTTAATTTTAATGTATAAAACGTAATTTTTATTTTCTAATAAAGAAATTATGTATTTTTATTAAACATATAAGTTTTATCATTTTTACCATGATATTTTTTAAAAATAATTATATTTTTATGTTTAATTAGTAAGACTCTTCTCTATAATATATTGTATAAAAACGTTTATATACTATAATTAGTCTCAAACTTTGCTAAAATCTGTTGAGAAAATTTTAACATTTAACAAACTAACAATAATGTATATCAAACGAAGTGTGCATTATATTTTCCATGTCTTAGTTTCTGATATATATATATATATATATATATATATATATATATATATATATATATATATATATATATATATATATATATATATATATATATATATATATATATATACTAAGATTACTCTGAAATTTTTGAGATACGCGAATTTACAAAATAAAAATAATGGTTTAATTTTAAAGTACAAAGTATTTTAACACAGATGACGATTTTTTACTGACTTACTTCAATTTGTTTAGCGTGGAATAAATTTTAAACAGAAGAGAAAATGGAGTTGACGCGAGAACATTTTCGCGCTATGATTTTCTACGATTTCAAAGCAGGATTCAATCAAGAAGAATGCGTTCAATGGTTGCAATTAGCATTTAGTGATGAATCTCCAGCTCGTGCTACTGTATTCAGATGGCTTAGAAAATTTAGAAGAGGTCGCAATTTTCTTCAGGATGAAGAACACACAGGAAGGCCACCGTCGGCATTAATCTCGGATAATGTGTCTGCCATACGAAAAATGTTAATGGATGATAATCGCTGTACCTATCAAATGATACAGAAGGAACTTAACATTGGATCCGCAGCCATACACAAAATCATTCATTAAGAATTATATATGAAAAAAATAGTTTGCCGTTGGGTTCCCCATAATCTAATTGAGCATCAAAAAGAGGAGCGTGTCAGAATCAGTAAAGAAACTCTTAATATGCTGAATGATGGTGGCCACCGCATCATTTCTAAAATTGTAACAGGTGATGAAAAGTACATACCGTTTTTTGACGTTCCAACACGTCAAGAAAGCAAAGTATGGGTCTTTGAAGATGATCCCACGCCGACAATGATGAAAAAACAACGCGCACTGAAAAAAGTGATGTATGCCGTTTTCTTCAGAAGTACGGGATTGCTCTAAGCCATCAAGTTGGAAGGACAGAAGACAGTAACAGCAAACTAGTATACCACTAAATCTCTTCCAGAAATTCTACAAGAACTGAATGTTAGGGGACTAATGCTTCACCATGACAATGCATCTTCACATACAGCCGGATTAACAGTTGAGTTTCTTAAACAAAAACAAATTAAAGTGATCGAACATCCGCCATATTCACCTGATCTAGCTATGTGCGACTTTTGGTTATTCTTTAATCTAAAAAGGAACTTACGTGGATGTCGTTTTCATTCAGAAGAGATTGATGTGGCTATAAATGCATTTTTTTCATCTATTCGAAGAAATGAATGGCTTGAGGCATTTAATCTGTGTAAAATTCGTCTACAAAAGTGCATTGATGCTAGAGGAGACTACTTTGAACAAACCTAAAATTTTGTAAGTATAACTTTAAAAAACCTAGTAGTATCTCAAAAATTGCAGAGTGACCCTCGTATATATATATATATATATATATATATATATATATATATATATATATATATATATATATATATATATATATATATATATATATATATATATATATATACATACATATTCTACATTTTGCTGCGGTTTTTCCAAAAATGTTTCAGATTTTCGCAAAGAGTATATTGTGAAAATGCAATGATTTGATATTTTTTAAACCCTACATTTAAAAATATGTGTTTTCACTAAAAAAATTGCGAAAAAATTTAAAACCTCTAAATAAAAAATTATAAGTTGAAGAAAATAATTATATATTGACAAAGTTATTAAAAATTTGATACCAAAAATTAAAATTAAAGTTAAATTTTTTAATGTTTTTTTAAATTTCAAAAAATAATACCTTAAATTAATCGTTGTGTTCCATACTTTTAAGCTTGTAAATTACTGTCGGAAGCATACTGAGGTAAAATTTAAGCATGTGAATTCAGATAACTGATATATGAATGCTTTATACCAATTACAGTGTCCCGTGTCCCCCAAGTAACATTGTTTAGTTAAAAACGATGAACTTAGTTCGAAAATTTTGGCTTTCAGAAATCTTGACTTATGGAACAAAAAAATTATCAAATTTTATTTCCTGTCTAGCACGTATTCATTACATTTACTCATTTATAAAAAACACCCGTTTTTAATTACTACAATGTATAACAAAAACATGTTTTAACTTGAGAAAAATCATTCTAGAGAAATAGAATGAAATCGGACCTAATTATTATTCTGCACTGTAAAAAAAAATGAATAAAAAAATATACCATTGGGTTAAACAATATAATTTAAAATAAAAATAATCTCTTTTGAATAATAAGAAATTTCAAAATCGTAAGTATGTCCTATTAAAAATTAAAAATAATTAGAGATTCCTCATTAGTAAAGTAAAGGACTGAGAAAACTTCTCATACTAAAATCATGAGCTAAAAATGTTAAAATTTCTTTTCTAATATGAATACCTGTATTCCTAGCTTGATTTGTTTGTCATTAAAGGGTCTTTTTTTGTACACGAATTCTAATTAGATCGGGAATTACAGTTAAAAATCTAACTCCTAATGAGAATTTGAGTCAATAGAACACTTAAATACTGAGTATATCAGTTTTGGAAAAATAAAAAATATTACGAATTTAGTTTTTTTTGGCTGAGAATATTTATGATTTTACTATAAAAAATATATAAATAGATAAATCAATGCTTCAAAGAAATGAAATCTTAAGCTCCATTGAAGATTTTAACATGCATAATTTTGTACGGTGAAGACGTTATTAAAATTATGATTGTAGAAACAATTTTTACTATTTCAACGTCATTTGTTAGTTGTGAAATTGTTAGTTCAATAAATTTAAATTAATTCTGAAATGGGACAAAATTATTTGGGTGACTTAGCATTTTTAAGCGTGAAATATGAAAAAATTGAAGTGATCGACACTGATGAAGTAATTAATCAATTTCATCATTAACGGCGAATAAACTGTATGCATAACTAATTATAACTCACTGTCATATGTAAATACATTTAATCTCTATATAATATATATTAACATCATTCATTGCTAAAAATATAAATTTTTAAAATAATTATATTAATATGTAAAATAAATAATCTTTTTAAATTATTTATAAATTATTATAAGTCTTATTATTTTCCTGTCACATTTACGAATCCAATTTTAAAGTTCTGATTGTTTTTTAATCGGTTTTTATTGTTTCAAATTTAAAAGCATAACCAAAATATCTTCAAAATTATCTACAACTTGAATTATTTTAAAGAAAGTGCTTTTATTTGCATTATAATCTCTCATTATGAGTTTATATTATATTACTATTTATTATGGGAGAGCACCAAAATAGGTATCCTTCAAATTCACATGAACTGGGAAAACGGAAACTACATTTGTATTTGGATAGATCATTTTATAATTGCTTACTTTACTGACAGGAAATATTCTGGTTCATGTAAAAATATATCTCCACCTAGTTTGTTGATCGATTTTAAATTATTACCAGATGTGTGAAAAGCAGTTTAACTTTCTTTTGTATTTGTACGTAAAATTGTCCAAGGGAGGCTGGTTGCCATTTTGAATGACCGAGTTCCAGTACTCCATGCACTCACCACCAATTTATTTGTTTTGATTCCCAATGGAGTCTAATTATTAGCCATAGAGAAAGATTTTAATGGAAATATAACAATTATTTCTCTTTACCTATCATTTGGTTAATCATTGAGCTTTGTGTTTTCCTTTGGTACGGCCAGGCTGCTTGACACTCATTCATATTCCTTATTTATAAATAAAAATTAAAGGGACGATTTACAAGAAGGGAAACAAAACAAATTTTCTATCGACAGATATCTTGAATACATATTCTTGAATAATTCATGCATTTAGTAGTTTATTTGTAGAAAATATTTCTAGATTATTTTAATTATAATAAAATATACAAACAGTAAATATTATTTCATAAATCGATATAAGTAAAAATTTCTTGTTTCCATACACTTGTTCACACATTTTTAACGATATTTACAGTAATGGTCAGTACTGCTCTGCACTTACATTGGAAGTAGTGATATAAAATTTGAATAGAATTGGAATTTCCTATAAGTTTATATATTTGGTATATGCAATCAGAATGATTTGAAGGAGGGAAGAATTTTACTTTTTATTATTATTTATTTATTCACATTTTGAGACTTAAATTATTTGCAATCTGCAGATTAATAAGATAAAAATTAAATTTCTTAATTTTCATTCATACTTGAATGTGAATTAATTTAAAGAGGTTTGCAAGTAAGAGTGAGAGAGAGAGAGAGAGAGAGAGAGATAATGCTTTCATTCTGGTGCATTAATTTCGCTATTGAATTAATCTTCCCCATTCGGGGATGGGGAGTTAATAAACCAAGACAAATCAACAGACTGAAAGAGAAGTTTTCTGGGAAGCTGCTGAACAAGCATTGAATTTAAATTTACAAAATGAGAAAGATATAAAAATAAAATGAAGATTTAAAAATTATATATTTCTGAGACTAGCTTTTGGACGTCGCCTGTTTTCAGTCTAGTTGTAATTGTATTGTGGCTGATTATTTATGAGAGGATTTGGAATTTGGTTTAAATTATTACACAAATTTTCCATTAACTATATGTTCTCTATGAGGTATTCTCTGTTAAATTTACTGAATATGTTTTCGTTTCTGAAATACACTGGAGTCATTAGACATATTTTAATGATTTTGTTCTCATGGCGTTGGAGTTTGCAGATCAAAATTTCTCAAGAAAACGTGGGAAAATCTGTTGTATAAATAAATTCTTAATGCACAAAAATAAACCTTCAAGTTCCATGGATTTTAGTAATAAGATCTGAAGACAAATATCTTTCATTATTGATAAAAGTTTCTTATAATTTGATTTTTACTTGTTACACCTCTTTAAAGTTTCTTTAGCTTATCTGTAACTACTTACATAATCTTACAAACTCAGCGTAGCAAATATTAGAAATGCACATTATTGAGAATTTGTTTCAGAAATAAATATTTATCACTTATTCTAATTATCATCATAGATTTTCTTTTGCAATCGAGTAGATGGGAAAATTCTCTAATACTAATTTATTTTTATATTGTCACATAAATGTTCATGTATATCAGTGATTATCAACCAGTGGGGAGGGGGCGCGAGCATATCCAAGAGGAAATGTTACATACAAAACAAAATACATTTCGACATATTTAATAATTAACTTATTAAATTAAAACACAACTTACTAAATTAAAAACAAATTTAATAATTATTCGTGACTTTCTTGGACCTGTCTTTCAGAGCAACGTTTTTCGAAGGAGGGTTTCATATTAGAAATAGACACGCTCAGTTCTTTTCTATATTTAGCTGAGATCTATATTTTGTCTTCAAAGAAGCCACCGCAGAAAATCCAGTTTCACAAAGGTAAGATGTTGAAAATGGTAGTAGAATGCGAAATGCACTTGTTTTTAGTGCAGAAAACTCATCATCCACTCCTGCCCAAAATTCAAAGAGTAATTTATTACTCAATTGTCTTTTGGTTTCGCGCTTACCGTGAAGTCTATGAAGGTTTCTTCCTCTTCAATTGAGAGTCCATCTGGAGTATTTTGAAATGGATCCCCCACCCACTTGTAACTTGATAAGTTTGTCGTCAGCAAGAAAGTACTTTTTAAAATTCATTGCTAGTATTGCTAAATGATTTTCAATGGTTACAAAAACAACTTTTACATGTTGTTCTTCAGAATTGTAAGTTTTAATACAATCATTCAAATTTGTAAACATTGTTAAGTTTTCTTGCTTTAGATTTCTGCTCCACACAATTCCAATTTCCTACAAAAAGCATTAACTTTATCACTCGTATCCAATGTATGTGTATTTGCTCCTCGCAGTTGAAGATTCAAGTTATTTAATTTCTCGAATATGTCGACCATGTAGCTCAATTTCATCACAAATAAACTATCGAGAAAATTCTTAGCTTCCGGTGAGGAAAACGGCAATTTCTTCTCTTAATTCATAAATACGTTGCAAAAATTTCCCTCGAGATAACCATCTTGCCTCGCAATAAAACAGTAACGCTAAATGTACTGCCCCTATGTCTTTACAAAGTGCGGAAAAGATTCTTAATGTCGGGGGTCTCATTTTTATATAATTTACTACGGTTACAACCGTAGTTAACAGAATATTCAAACCAGGACTCATTTCTTTGGAAGCCAAAGCTGCTCTGTGGATCATGCAATGTGTCCAGACGCACAGGGGCGATTTTTGTTTTACAAGTGCTTGAATACTTTGGAATCTTCCGGACATAGAACGAGCACCATCGGTGCATATTCTGACGTTTCTATGTTTGCCTCGTTCATAAAATCATTTAAGATAGCAAATAATGCGAGTGCTTTTGCTTTGAGTTCTATTGCTTTGCAGAAAAGTAATTCTTCTACTACTGACAAATCATCAAAAAATCTAACATAGGCAATGAAATGAGCATCTATATTACTATCTGTTGCCTCATCGAGTTGTATTGAAAACAATTTGTCACGCAACTTCGACCAAAGTTGACACTCTACATATTCAGCTATACCAGCAATTCGACGGGCAACTGTATCATTTGAAAGATGTATAGATTGCAATTGTTTTGCTAAATTATCTCCAAACATAATTTCCACTATCTCATTTGCGGCTGGCAAAATAAGCTCTTCACCAATGGTGTGAGGCTTTTTACATATGGCTATTTTATATGAAACTTTGTTAGAGGCAATTAATGCTTTTTCATTCACAGACAGTTTATTAAACAATGATTTTTGCTTTTCATATGATTTTAATTTTAATTCAACGAATTCTCTGGGTTTGTTTACGTATTCACTTTGAAGCGTTTCCAAATATCATATAAGTTTATTAGGTTTCATGCTGTCTGCCGCCAACATTTTTGAGTAAATGGGGCCTTTCTTCTTCATTTACTTCAGTACTATTGAACGCAAAATTTAAGTATTCTTGATAATATTTTCTCAAGAATACTTAAATTTTGGGTATCCGAAAATAAATAAATATTTATTTTTGGAACCACGCTCGTCTATGAACTTGTTGATGCTTGTCTATCGTCTAATTCTGGTTTATCCCCCCCCCTTAAAAATTTATCCATGATTCTGCATAAGTCTGCTACCGTGAATATTTAATAAGGTGAATTGCAATTACACGAAAACATATATAACATACACATTCAGAATAGATTCAATAGCGATAGAAGGATCGACTCGAATGAGATTGTCTGGAATTGAAATAGGCGTCATAGAGCTTTCTCTTCTCCCTATGAGAAAACATTTGTTCACATCTGCGCACGCTCCTAACTTAACTTTTAAGCTGACCAGGCAAATTCCAGACAAATCGAAACTTCTCGCGAAACCGTGAGAATGCCCGACATGGCGGGACGCAAGAGCAATAAAAAGGCATAGGATTCTTATTTTTTCAATGCTGAGGATCGGTGTTGCAAAATGTCAATAAATTTCCGTATTCTTGGTAATTTGTAAAGTTTAAAATTAAGGTTGTAGTGTAGGTTTAGCTTTAAAATACTCAAAATACATTATTATCGTATACATTTTATTGTATGCGATGGGGAGGGGGGCGCGATGAAAATTATGATTGAAAATTGGGCCGTGAATACTAAAAGGTTGAGAAACACTGATGTATATCATAATTAAATGTGAATGAAGCAACAAATATTTGACACTATGATACACATTACAGTATTATAAGAGTCAATTTTTAACTTCTTGCAAAGTTTTGTAATAATATTCTTGAGTTAAAATTTTATGAAATATCATTAAGTATTGAAGTTGAATCCAGTTTACAATTAATGGTAAATAAGATCTATTGTATAAGTTTATTTAAAATAATCACTATTTCATTTCTCTGATAAACTCAATAAAATATAAAAAAATAAATAAAAATTAGTATTTTTGTGTGGTATAAGGATGATAAAATTTATCTTCTAAAAAAGAATTATTCTACAAATGATATATATTTATATGTTATTTTCATAGTAAAAATAATTTTTCAATGGTATTATATTTAACTGAATTTTGGATTGAAAACAGAAATTATGAGCAGCGTAAAAACTAAATACGGTATTCATTTACACTTAAAATGTTATTTTATTTAATTAATTGTATATATGATTTCATTCCCATTTATATCAAAACAGTTTTTGATCCACATTTCGGACATTTATGAGCAACATCAATCCTCTTGGGTAAAATACCTAAATCTTGCATCCTACTGCTCAACTTTGTCTTCAATTTCAACAACTAGCTATATAGTTAGAAACGACAAATTCTTGAGTAAAGGATGCATTTTTAAATTAAGAAAATCGCCCTATAAAATTATCAGAAAAATCCTAATATAATTAAGAACGAAATATCTTAGAACAAGAAAAAACGTTGCTAAATATACTACGTCCAATCACATTTTATAATGATGTCCAGAATAATGATCCGGAATTCCTGTGGTATTAGAAACAAAATGGTCGAATTTCGTGACTTTGTAAATGAGCACAATCTAGATATAATCTTAATCTAGAAATCATTCCTAACAAATAATGTAAATATTCACATCCCAGGATGTGCGTGCTATAAAAGTGATCACTCAAGAAATGCCACCCTAGCAGGGGGTGGGACAGTTATCTTTGTCAAGAGTAGTCTCCCACACTACCAAAACACAACACACAAATTAATTACAATAGAAGCAACCTTGATCACATTAACCCTGGCAACCCTACCCCATATTACATTCTGCTCCACATATATCAAACCTATACCAGAATATCAATACATAAATATGGATCTTGAAGCAATGCTTACAACAAACTATGATATTTTAATATTTGGAGATCTTAATGTCAAGCACACTGCATGGAGCTGTAGGTCACACAACAAAACAGCTCAAATAAGTAAAAAAACTCGCTGATATAGCCCAACTAAAAATTCATGCACCTGACTTACCTACACATTTTAGTGCAAATTCAGCAACAACAATTGATATTGCACTCATAAAAGGAATTAATTATAGCATTAAAATTTACACAATCACGGAACTCTGTTTGGATCATAATCCAGACATCATCGAGTTTGACTTTAATATTCCTTTGATTAATACTCCGACACTTTATAACATGGCTTGGATCAAATACAATCAAATTTTAAATAATAATCCGCTTAGTATAAATATTACAAACACAGGAGATGAAATTGAAAATAAGGATGTTCGCTTGGAGGCGGAACTGCTTACAGCGCACCGCGAGTCAGAAAAACCCCACTCCCCCCGTCCCACTTACCTCATAACCCCCTACCTCAGACTTTTGAAAGCAAACAGAAACAGACTTAGGAAGCTATATAAATAAGCAGGGACCCGCAAATAAGAAATCAATATAATAAAGCGAATAACGAATTCAAAACCACGATAAGTTCATTCAATTAACAGAAATGGAGAGAAAAATTAGAATCATTAAATACTCATGACTGATCCATTTGGAAGGCCGTCAGTATGTTCAAGAAGAAACCACAGTATTTTCCGCCCATTCAAGACCGAAATAAAATTGCATGCACAGGCAAACAAAAAACAGAAGCAATTGCTGACGTTTTTTAAACACAATTCACCACTAATGACCTACACGACACCAAAACCGAAGATCTGGTTGCGAGCAACATACTCAGATATCTCTCAAGAGGACAGTCATAAGTCATACAAAGCGGTACCCCTTCTGAAGTAATAGCAATAATCAAGAAATAAAAGGATAATAAATCCCCAAGAATTGACAAAATAGCAAAAAAAAAAAGTTAAAGAAAATTCCAAACAAAATATTATTCAAAATTACGATGCTTATTAACAAAATATTAAAAATAACGTATTTTCCTCAAAAACGAAAAATAGCAGTAATAGTACCAATATTAAAACCAAAGCAAGACAACTACCTTCCCTCAAGGTATAGACCTATTAGTCTACTGCCCTCTCTAAGAAAAATAACCGAAGCAATTATTCTAAATAAACGAGATGAATTTTTAGAAAACAATAGTATTCTTACCCTGAATAACATGGTTTCAGAAAATCATATTCAACAACGCATCAAGTTATGAGAGTAACTGAAACCATCACCCAGGGGTTTCATCATAAAAAAAGTACAGGAGCAGTTTCTATTGATATTGCCAAAGCTTTCGATCAAGTTTGGATTGGTAGACTCGCACACACAAACTTAATAATATTGGTCTACCCGACTCCTCATTTCATATCTTTTGAGATGAAAGTTCCAGGTTCGCATTAGTACTACAAACTCAACACGTAGAAAAATCTTAGCCGGCGTGCCGCAAGATCCAAATTGGGATCAAGACTCTTTCTTATCTATGTGAACGACATTCCAACATCAGCATTAATTTCCCTGCACCTTTTTTGCAGATGACACACTTATACTATCACAAAGTAGGAAAACATCACATATCACAGAATCACTCAACAAACATTTAGAACAGCTTGAGCTCTGGTTCGTTAAATGAAAAATTCTTATTAATGTAAATAAAAGTGTAGCCATTATTTTTAAGAAAAAATACTTCCACCCAGTGTAATTCAGATCAACTACGAAATTATACCATGGTCACAAACCTGTAAATATTTAGGAGTAACTTTTGACAGAAAATTAACATGACACCCCCATCTGATCTAAATTATTAATAAATTTAAACGGCAAACAGTTGCATTGTACCCACTTATCAACTGGAATTCAAACTTTCCATGGAAAATAAAGTGCTCATTTATAAAGCATATCTTCGATCACTTATTTCGTATGCCTGCCCTATCTGGGGTTACACCCATGATAGTAAAATTAAAAAATTGGAAACTTTCCAAAACAAAGCCCTCAGATGGGCAGTTAAGGCCCCTTGGTTCATTCGAAATCAAAAAAATCAGACAAGAATTAAAAATCCCTACCCTGAGAGAATTCTTCGTGAAAATAATGTATAACATGTATAAAAATATTGATAAAACTAATAACGAAGCAATAATTAGCCTTCCGTCCTATAATAATGCTTTAAGTACCCATAATAGATTCCGTCCACACTTATTGTTCAGACATTGCCCAAAGTTTCTTCCCCAACCACCATGAAATAAACTGTAAATAGAAAATTTTTCTTTGATAACTACTTCCTTGTATGAAAAAAGAGACTACTAAAAAGATAAAAGGAATTTTTTTTTGTTGCATCTTATTCCATATGTGAAAACTATTAAAAATAAAAATGATCATGAAAAATGCACATATAAGTATGCTTACTAAATGTAAATAAAAACAGATAAAAAATTTTTTGAAAATAAATATGTATATCTAAATAAATAAAATATAAAAAAGATAAAGAGATATTGTTTTGCAGACCAATTTATACCTTGTATACATTATAGGAGAGTTTTTCCGAAGTCGTGTTGGCAAGGTAAACTATAACCGTACTTGGTATATTTTGGCGACGTTTCTTATTTAATACAAACCTAAAGAGGTAGTCTAAAAAGGGGTGTGGTGAATGGCGTTACCTAGTAGGGCGGTTGTAATAATGTAAGCAAATGAGGAAAACTCTAACAGAAATTTTATGAATCGAAAAGCAAATGAATGCAATAATGTTTAAAATCGCTTTCTATAATGATACATGTATTCAATTTTTTTCTCTTTAATAAAAGAAATTAAATATTTTTGAATCATAAATTGTTAATCACAGAATAATTGTAAAATTTATCTTTCTTTTAAATTGCATAAAATGTGTATGGAATAAATTCTGTAAGCAAAATAGGTCATTTATCTAATTATTTCTAAAATTAAATTTCTAATCTTATTTTACAATTCAATTTACTTTATCTAAAACCATGTTAATAATAAATTTTTATTTTATCAATTTAATTTGCCATTTATTTGTAGCTTCAGAATTTAAATTGAGTATTTAATTTCAAATCCTTTAAAAGTGTGGAATTAACTATGTAATAAAATGAAACTTATAATTGGAATAAATGTTTAAAGATTTGTACTCATCCAAAGAATAGAAAATTATTTTTTTGATAATCACCATTTATTGATTAGAAGTGAGCAAAATTATTTCTTTATTACTCCATCTATTACACAAAAATGAAAATATATTATTAATACTCATTCCAGAAAACAATAGTTTTATGTATCTGTTTTTAATCGTAACTTTTACGCATAAGTTTACACAAAAATAAGGCAGATTTTGAAGTTCAAATTTGATCAAATATTAAAAAATTGTTAATGTCCTTGGACTGGAAAAAAATTATTGTCAGATCTGATAGTCATAGTTAATAATTTAATTTTTCTTGCTTATGGTATTTATATTCTTATAGAGTATCATAAGATTAATGTAATTTTCTTAAATCTAAAAATTAAAATTTCCTTTTGAATAAGCAATGTTTTTGCTTTATTTTAAATTTTTCTTTCAAAAGAAAAATACTCATTTTAGGAAATATATATTCAAAGAGAAATTCTCAATGATATAAATTATTAAAAAGTTGCTTGTTATAAAAGTATTTACCTTCAGCTAGTAACCAAATATAATTTTTCCATTATTTTCAAAGAGTGTATAAAATATGAGCCAAATCACAAATACTAAATAAAATAAAATTATTTTTCTTTCAGTAGATATATCGTTTAAAATTTAAAAGACATTCAATTTTTCCTAAAATTATAGCTGATGATTTAACTAACTTAAAAATTAATTTTCAAGATTCATTAATGTTGTAATTTTCAATAGTTATCCTAGAACAGAATTTAAATATTAAACAATTAAATGAATTTCAATAACCTAAATATAAATTGCGATTTATTAATACATTGTAATTATTTGTAATTATTAATCCATTAATTTATACATTGTAATTATTAATCCCCGAAATGCCAAATTGCTTTTTCTTAATAAGAAACAAAGCGTCCTTAGTTAAAATATTACCTCTAGTAATTTACAAAATACCTCAAAAAATAATAAAAACTGTACTAAAAATATGCAAATGATTATGGAAAAGGAGGAAAGTTAATGAAAAGAAACTTTATTTTTCATACTTTTAGCAGTTATAAATTTAAACATTTGAAATGTCTTCTATTTTAGTTTAAAGTTATATAGTCAAGTTATATAGCCGAAGTCAAGTTACATGTCTATAAAAAATTATAATATTGATTAATCAAATAAATCTTTTCTATTCCAAATAAAGAATATAATAACTAATTAATATTGTTTCGGCTGATAAATATGTCATCAGCACTTCTCTCTGGATGTAATTATTTACTATTTAAAAAAAATCAAAGTGAAATTTTTTTTAAATATTTTAATTTTCTGAAATATTATTTAACATTCTATTAATTGCTTATAAGAGATTAGATCCTTTTATTTAACAAACAATATTTTATTAAAATTTTATATTTTCTTTTGTAAATATAAAATGTTAACTTTTAATTGTATTTTAACAACAATAGCATGATGAGATATAGCTCTCAAAAGAAAGGGGAAATAGCATGATGAGATATAGCTCTCAAAAGAAAGGGGAAATAGCATGATGAGATATAGCTCTCAAAAGAAAGGGGAAATTTTATAAAATTAAAATATCATTAATGAAAAATTCTTAAAATTAAATTACAAATAAAAGAATTGCGTTAGATGTCCTTAAAATTTGCATCCTTACTAATCAATAAGAAACAGATATAACACCCTGTATAACACCCCCATTAGCTCTTGTCAAGAATACAAAAGCCTCTAATTATTGATGGGACGTATTTCCGGCTTTACACTAGACCATCTCAAAATAATTTCATTGTAATGACTTACAGCGGGGAAGTCCATCAATCGTTGTCAGCTGAAGAAACCAACATGTGTTAGTGGTTTGCTTTGTGAATGTCCGGCTAGAAAATTTCTACAAGTCCCTGTTATAATTTTTTGCAACACTAAATATGAATTTTCTTTATTTAGAAAATATTATCTGGAAATTTATTACTAAGCAGTTTTGGTATTTAAATTCTAAAGTAAATATACATACATATATATATATATATATATATATATATATATATATATATATATATATATATATATATATATATATATATATATATATATATATATATATATATATATATATATATATATAATTTTCTTCTGATATAAAAAAATAAAAAATATTAGATTGGATCAAATGATTTTAATCATTGCTCTAAAGTAGTTAAATGCATCATATCTTTTAAACAAAAAAATCAGAAAAACCTTTAAATATCTGTAGTAACTAGTTAATTCATTGTTTAATTGATAATTAGCTTTAATCCGTGCTACATCAATATTATATTTCTAAAATCATCAAATAATTTTCAAAATCATTAAAAGAAGTGGTTTGAATGCTTTAATACTTACAAACTGAAGAATTTTGACAAAATTGTATATTTTTAATAATTAGAAAAAATAATAAACTAACTTAATTGCCTAATAGCTTTTAGGGGAAATAGTAAGCTACTGACTTCAGTTTAAATATTGGGAAAAAATGTTGATTGTAAGTTTTTCATGTTCCGAATGATTTCTGTTTCTATAATTTTGTAAAAAATATCGTTCCTTACTGGAATCTATGTTGTTATTATATTTATTTTAGTATTTCTTGAATTGTTATGCCTAAATATTAAAATAAATATATCTCACGCATGAAAATTGTTTTTAGAAGGAGAATAAAAGCAAAAATAAAAATGGGGAAATCTTAACTCTACTATTTAGAATAATAATTTAGTTATTAAATATTTTATATAAAACTGTTAATATCACACATTTTTTCACATATATTCAAATTTATTCTACATTAAATATTTTTTCCTTCACCGAACTATATCTACCTTGATATGCAAAAGATCAGAAGTAGTAAATTTCGAGAAGGATTGTTTAAAAAAATAATTTTGTAAAATAATGTTTTAACTTCCTTCTTCATTTGATAGTTATAAAATATAAATATTTTGCTTCACTTGATTGCATTAAATGTTTTTTTTAAATAGTTTTGATTAAAGTACTAAATATTCATAAAATACATTTTTGTGAGCATAAATTCACTAATCGGAAATAAATACTCTACCTAGTTTCGACAACATTAATTTTGCTTTAATGTTAACCTATTAAAAACAAGTATCTTAATTTATTATCTTACCGCAACTATAAAATTTATTTCTTATATTAGAGATATTTTATTCAAACTCAAATTTTTTAGCTTAATATCAGAATTTACTCATTGAAATTTTATTTCTAAAACACACGAAAGGATTGATCATACCATACTGTTTATTTGTAATATTCTATTTCAGCAATGTAAAGTATAACCTTTAGTATTGCTGTTATTTATTGAAGTGCTTGAAAATAAAAAAGTAATATTTAAAATATAGTTCTTAAATCATTAAATGAAAATATTTCTTTTACTGATGAAGGAAATTTAATATTTTCCGGAATTTGTAAGAAGCATAAACTTTTAATCAATGATTATATTTAGGGAATATTAGTTTAAAATATCCTAAAACTTACATAAACATTTATTAAAATAATTTTGAACCTCACAGTTAAGAAATTAAATAATTTATCTTGTTCTCTGCTGTTTTCCTTATACAAAAGAACGTTTATTATTACGAAATACAAACACTTTTTATATATTTAAATTTGATCATTAATTTATGGTAACATCATTTTATTATGTTTCTGAAACAGATGTGCATTTTGTAAACATCTGTTGGAACAAGTGGTTACTAAGTAGCGAAAATTCTATACATTATAGAAAATTAATATTGTTTTAAAACCTTATTTTTTAAATTTGAATATTTGATTCCAATCAAAAATTATTAACCAAATATTACGATATAGAATTAAAATTAATTTCATCGTGTTAAGATTTATGTTTTTGATTATTTTATATCTCTCGATATATTTTCATATTTTTAGTTAGTTCTTATAGATAAATGTAATAAATAAACCTTGAAAGTATAATTATAACATTAATTTGCAAATATTTACATTTAAAACATTTGTGTCTTCAGTAAAAGTATGCATCAGGCTAATACCTAAGCTTTGTTTCCATTTTCAGATAAATATAATCTTGTCACAAGATATATATTCATCAGAAAAGGTAAACGAAGCTCAGGTATTAGCATGATAATGACATAAATATAATTTTTCTATGAAAATAATTTCATTATGAAGAAAAATTTAAAAATATTAATTACAGTTGTGAATGTTAAAATTTTATTTAAAGTTTTATGATTCGTTTTAAAATCAAGTTTGTTCGAATTAAATTAATTTTACAAAGTTATTTTTTAACGTTCAACAAAAATTCATGTAACCTATATTATTTTATTTACCTAAAAACATATCTTTTAAAACTAAGATTTTCCATTTTTTGTCGATCATTTATAAAATTATACAAGTATTTAAAATGATAATTCTACGAGCAAGCTATTCAATTTTTATATTAAAATTAGATTTAATGTAAAATTAATTAAAAACCTAGAAATCACAAGGATTAAATATTCTTAAGTAATATGGTTTTGTTAAAAACGATGAACTTGGTTCGAAAATTTTGACTTTTAAAAATCTTGATTTTTGGAACAAAAAAAAAAAAAAAAAAAAATCGAATTTCGTTTTCTGTCTAGCTCGTATTCTTTACATTTACTTATTTAAAACCTATTTTTAATTATTACAATTTATAACAAATACCTGTTTTAGCTTAAGAGAAATCATTCTGGAGAAATATAATGAAATCGGGCATAATTATTGTAAAAAATAATGTTCGATTTATGCCGATTCTGCACTGTAAAAAATTAAAAAGATCTTAATGTATAAATTATTGAATCAAAAAGAAAATATGCCATTGCGTAAAACAATATGAAAAAACAAAAACAAACTCTTTTGAATAAAAAAATATTTTAAAATCGTAAGAATGTCCTATTAAAAATTAAAAATAAGTAGACATTCATCATTGGTAAAGTAAACGACTGAGAAAATATCGCATAATCATGAGATAAGAATGTTAAAACTCTTGTCTAGTATGAATACCTGTATTGATTTGTTTGTCCTTAAACGATCTTTTTTACACTAGGTCTAATTAGATCGGGAACAACAATTAAAAGTCTAATTCCCAATAAGAATTTTACTCAATAGAAAACTTAAGTACTGAGTGTATCAGTTTTTGAAAAATAAAAAATATTACAAATTTACATGTTTTGGCTGAGAATATTTATGATTTTATTATAAAAAATATATAAGTATATAATTCAATGCTCCAAAGAAATTAAATCTTAAACTCCATTGAAGCTTTTAACTTGCATAATCCAGTATGGTGAAGATGTTATTAAAATTATGAGTGTACAGACAATTTTTACTATTTCAACGTCAATTGTTAGCTGTGAACGTTCGTTCAGTAAATTAAAATTAATTCTGACATATACGATCAACCATGGGACAAAATAATTGGAGTGACTTAGCATTTTTAAGCAGCGAATTTGAAAAACTTGAAGTGATCAACACTGATGAAGTAATTAATCAAATTCATCATTAATGGCAAATGAAATGTATGCATAACTAATTAATTTATCCTAACTAACTGTTATTTATAAATACATTTAATCTATATATATTATATATTAACATCATTCACTGCTGTAAAATATACATTTTTGAAAATAATTATATTAATATGTAAAATTAATAATTATTTTAAATTATTTATAAATTATAGCAAGTCTTATTATTCTCTTGTTACATTTCTGAATCCAATTCTAGAGTTCTGATTATTTTTTATTCGATTTTTGTTGTTTCAAATTAAAAAGCATAACCTAAATCTTCAGAACTATTTACAACTTGAATAATTATATTAAAGAAAGTGCTTTTATTATTTGCATTATAATATCTTTATGAGTTTATATTATATTACTATTTATTGTGGGAGAGCACCAAAATAGATATCCTTCAAATTCTCATGAACTGGGTAAAACGCAAACAGCATCTGTGTCTCGATAGATCATTTTATAATTGCTTACTTTATTGACAGGAGATATTCTGGTTCATGGAAAAGTGTTATCTCTCCTAGTTTGTTGATCGATTTTAAATTACTACCAGATGTGGGAAAAGCATTTTACCTTCCTGTGGTATTTGTACTCAAAATTTCTCAAGGGAGGCTGGTTGCCACTTTGGTTGCCAATTTTTCTTTTTTATGTTTATTCAATATCATGCAAAGAACTCTCGTTGGGAGCACTTTAACCTAAGCAAAATATTTTCTTAATCTTTTGTGTTTAAATAACCTTATGTTTTGAAATCATTATGTTAATCTCAACTAAAGTTAGGTGTAGAAAAATTTCTTAGGAACAGAAGGTACATGACCATTTAGGCTAGGAACCTAACAAACACTAGATACACTTCTTCTTGCCACTTTGGATGACCGAGTTCCAGTGCTCCAGGCGCTCACCACCAATTTATTTGCTTTGACTGCCAATGGGGTGTAATTATTAGTCACAGGGAAAGATTTTAATGAGGATATAACAATTATTTCCATTTACATATCATTTGGTTAATCGTCGAGCCATGTATTTTCATCTGGTATGGCCAAGCCGCGTGACATCACACTCATTCATATTCTTTATAAATAAAAATAAATACGGACTATTTACAAGGTCAGATATCTTGCATGCATATTCTTGAATAATCCATACATTTAGTAGAGTTTATTTGCGGAAAATATTTCTAGATTATTTTAATTATAAAGTATACACAAACAGTAAATATTATTTCATAAATTGATATAAGTAAAAATTTCTTTTTTTCCATACACTTGTTCCCACATTTTCTAGATTATATTAGTAATATAAATACTTATACACACATTTTTAACAATATTTACAGTTATGGTCAGTAACCTCTGCTCATACATTTAGATGCAAGTAGTAATGAATGTGAATTAACTTAAAGAGATTTGCAAGAAAGAGTGATAATGCCTTAATTCTATTTATACTAACAATAAATGTTTTTGATTTTTATATTTGTAAATGAACGTCTATTAATGCCGATGAAATACTTTTAATATTTGAAGAGCAAAATTGCAAAGAATTATTTTTTGAATCATTTTTCATTATATAATAAGACAATCTCTTTATAAAATTATCAGAAAAATCCTAATATAATTATGAACGAAATACCTTAGAACAAGAAAAACGCTGCTAAATATACTACGCTCACTCACATGTCATAATGATGTTTATTTCTCCACCTTATATTTCACCCAATCGCATTTTCCCCGGGCAACGATAGCTCCGCCTGCAGCTCATCGTAGCTGGGTTACCATGCTGTAACTGTAATCGCTTAGATTTGGCGAAGAAGGCGATGAAATGTGTCATTTGGCGGAGGCAACACGAGTACCCGTATATCCCCCATTATAGTGCGTATAAATTCTTGTAAATAACTTTACCTTTACTTATGTAAATATTCTTATTTTTTTCAATTTATTCCTTTACTATTTCCTTTGTTATTATATTAGTTTCATTTTAGTTAAATATATATTTCTCATAAATAATAAGTTAATAACTCTTAATAATTCTGAAATAAATTTTATGAAAAAACCATAATCCCCTCCATTAAAATTTCAAACCCATTTTCAAACTTGTGCATCAATATTGAGTGTTGCCACTCAAAAAGTTTTAATCCAAACAGTAAAAACTAAAAATACATCAAATAAAGGACATCTACAACTCAACTCAACAGTAAAAAATAGAGCAGAAGATGGACACCTGCACTGCAACTCAATTCAACAGTAGAAGTATGCAGGGGGTTCCATGAGGCTTAAGGGGTGTGGTACTTCCGCCTCATGGAAATCTTTGCATACTACTGATATCCCACAAAAGTTAATGCGTTTCTTTATATCCTTTCATAGATGATCAGGGTTTACTCAGAGTTGGAGGTTATTTAGAGCATTCAAATGTAGCTTATTCAAGTAAGCAACCCATACTGCTACCATCTAAATATAAATTAACTTCTTTAATGATTGATTATTATCATAAGAAATACTTGCAGATTTGTGCTCAGGCTCTCATGTATCAGATACGTCAAAAATACTGGACACTTAATGGCAGAAATATAGGCAGGATTATCGTACACAAATGTATCATATGCGTAAAATGTAATCCTAAACCAACTCAGCAATTAATGGGTGATTTGTCCGCTGAAAGAATTAATCCTGACTATCCTTTTTATGCAGTTGGAATCAATCTGAGTGGTCCCTTTTATATTAAAAATAAGGGTCAAAGAATAGGGCCATTACAGAAAACTTATATTTGTTTATTAATTTACCTAGTTTCTAAGGCAATACATTTAGAAATAGTTACGGATCTAACATCAGAATCAATGATTTTTTGTTTAAAACGGTTAATTTCCCATACAGGAAGATGTTCCTTAATCATTTCAGACAATGCTTTTAACTTTGTCCGAGCAAATAAAGAAATTAAAAAAATGGTATAGGCTATTTGAGGTACACGAAATTGTTAACAAATATTTAAGTGAAGAAGGAATTGAATGGAAGCATATACCACCAAGAGCTCCAAATTTTGGAGGCTTATGGAAAGGGACTGTGAATAGTTTCAAATATCGTTTTAAACGGGTTGTAAGCAAAAGAAACCTATGAAGAATTACTCACCATTATGCTACAGGTAGAAGGAATGCTAAACTCACGTCCCTTAACTCCCCTTTCTTCGGACATCGATGAACTTGGTGTATTAACACCAGCTCATTTTCTCATTGGTCGACCTGTTACAGCACTAGTCGAGTCAATTTATTTGAATTGAAATGAAACTCATCTAAACAGATGGGAAAGAATTGTAAAGGCAACGCAATCAATTTGGAAACACTGCAGTCTTAGTTATTTACATAATTAGCAACAACGAAATAAATGGATTTTTGAAAAGGAAAATATTAAACTAGGTGATATGGTTCTAGTTAAGGGAGAGAATGTGCCAACAAATAGATGGCATATGGGAAGAATAGTTAAATTATTCTCTGGAAAAGATGGGAAGGTAAGGGTAGTTGATGTGAAAACGCAGACTGGTAATTTTAAACGAAGTGTTTTTAAATTGTGCCCGTTACCTATTGATGTATAAAAACTGTATAACCTTTTTTTTCGAATATTTTATAAAATTTATCTTATTAGTAGTTTTAAAGAATATATGTATACGTCAACAATATTGTATTGAAAATATATACTAATATTTTTGTTTACTCTTATGTTTACTGTGTTTCACAAAAAAGAATACATATATTATATAATGTAACCACCTTGTACTGAACTGTTTTTCAAGGCAAGGTGGGGCGGGTTGTTTGGCGCACGAGAGAAGAAACTCAAAGAGCAGCGCTCTCCTTGTGTGTGTGTGTGTAGAAGCAATTCATTCCTCCTCTTACTTCTGTGGAGAATGGAGCTTGACTGACTATCAGCTCATAATTACTTACGCTTACTCATTACTTTTACTCACTCACTATTTATTACTTTTTAATTGTTGTTATTATTAAATAAAATTATTAAAAAAGCTAAACTATGTCCGTCGTCATTTATACACATTTTAACATCCCCAATAGGAATTTATGGACTAACAGAATGCATACCTATATATCCATTTATTTATCACTATTATTATATTTTTAATAGTTTTTTTTCACACACACACACAGAATAAAATATACAATCTTGGATCTAATATGTTTTACGAAGTGTCGGCCTGCGTAGCAGGCACTTTACTTCTTCATCTGTAGTAGCTCCATGAGGAGAAAAAACATGTCTTTACTCACGGAGAGCGCTAGCCTGACTGCGTGTAATAGCCAATCAGCTATGAGTGTTTCATAACTGGGCGTGGTTACCAGAAATGAGAATTTTCAATGTCGAAAGAGAACATAGATACAAGTTTGCATGATAATATTTAGAGTTCAAAAAGACAAAATCGGAGATAAATAATTCCGGTTATTAATAAAAGTAGGTGAAAATATATACACTATGTACACTATTTATATTTATATCTTTCCTTAAGAAAATATCTCACTATCGGTCTATATTTGCAGTCTTCTGCAAGATATTGATATTTAAAAATTTCGTTGAAGTTTACTGCTTCACAGTTCTGAGCTTTTTCAAAAAATTTATTATTTAACTTTCTTATATGTTCAAAATATACAAAAATTCCTTTTATTTATTTAGTAGTTATATTTTTTTCATAAAAAGAGGTAGTTAACAAAGAGAAATATATTCTATTTACAGTTTATTTCATGGTGTTTGGAGAAGAAACTTTGGGCAATATCTGAGCAATGAGCGGGGATGGAATTTACTATGGGTACATAGGTCATTATAGGACGGAAGGCTAATTATTGTTTCATTATTAGTTTTATCAATATTTTTATTCATGTTATACATTATTTTCGCGAAAAATTCTCTCAGGGTATTTATTTTTGTCTAATTTTTATGTCTAATTAACGTCTAATTTTTTAATTTCTAATTAACCTTAACTGCCCGTCTGAGGGTTTTATTTTGGAGGGTTTCCAATTTTTTAATTTTACTATCATGGGTGTAACCCCAGATAGAGCAGGCATAGGAAATTAGTGGTTGAAAATATGCTTTATAAATGAGCACTTTATTTTAAATAAAAAGTTTTGAATTCCAGTTGATATGTGGGTATAAATGCAGCAGTTTACTGTTTTAATTTGTTAATAATTTGGATCAGATGGGGGTGTCATGTTAATTTTCTGTCAAAAGTTACTGCTAAATATTTACAGGTTTGTGACCATGGTATAATTTCGTTGTTGATCTGAATTACACTGGGTGGAAGTATTTTTTCTTAAAAAAATACGGCTACACTTTTATTTACATTAAAAAGAATTTTTCATTTAACGAACCAGAGCTCAAGCTGTTCTAAATATTTGTTGAGTGATTCTGTGATATGTGATGTTTTCCTACTTTGTGATAGTATAAGTGTGTCATCTGCAAAAAGGTGCAGGGAAGTTAGTGTTGATGTTGGAATGTCGTTCACATAGATAAGAAAGAGTCTTGATCCCAATTTGGACCATTATGGCACGCCGGCTAAGATTTATCCACGTGTTGAGTATATAATACCAATATGCGAATCTAGAGCTCTTATCCCAAAAGATATGAAATGAGTATCCTAATGAGTGGGTCGGGTAGACCAATATTAATAAGTTTGTGTACAAGTCCACCAATCCAAACTAGCTCGAAAGCTTTGGCAATTTCAAGAGGAACTGCTCCTGTACTTTTTTTTTATGTTGAAATCCCTAGGTGGTGATTTCCACTACTCTCATAAGTTGATGCGTTGTTGAGTGTGATTTTATGAACCCGTGTTGTTCAATGATAAGAATACTATTGTTTTCGAAAAATTCATCTAGTCTATTTAGAATAATTACTTCAGTTATTTTGCTTAGAGACTGCAGTGGACTAATAATCCATAGCTTGAGGGAAGGTAGTTGACTTGTTTTGGTTTTAAAATTGGTACTATTACTGCAATTTTCCATTTTTGAGGAAACACTTTATTCTTAATATCTCGTTAATAAGCATCGTAATTTTGAATAATGTTTTGTTTGGAATTTTCTTTGGTATATTGTTTCTTATTCTGCCAATTCTCGGGGATTTATTATCCTTTAATTTTTTTTGATTATTGCTATTACTTCCGAAGGGGTGGTGCTTTGTATGACTTGTGTGTGTGGTCTGGAGAGAAATCTGAGCATGTTGCTTGCAACTAGATCTTCAGTTCTGGTATCGTGTAGGCCATTAGTGGTGAATTGTGTTTCTAAAACGTCAGCAATTGCTTTTGTTTTTAGTTTGTTTGAGTATGCAATTGTATTTCGGCTCTGAATTGGTGGAAAATACTGTGGTTTTTTTGTTGGAAAGTACTTTGTTTGAACATATCCATGAGGACAAGCATTTTATCCATGTGGTCAGTTTTGGACTGAATTCTTTTTTTTGGCTTCAGGAATATTAATTGCCTTAGGTGCTTATCTTATTTCCTTTAAGAGTGTGAATGAATCACTGAATTGGTTTTAATTTGATCTTATCCATTGCTTGAGGGGGTGTGGGTTCCAGTGCCATGGTAGCAGAGGTTTCCTAATGACCAGCCACTGTACTTGCGTATGAGATATCCCCGCTTGTATGGCTACTTTTAAATATTTTAGTTTTCGGTTTGGGTTTGGGGAATTTCTCACAATCCCGATAGCTTGCAGGATGATTCCCATTACAGTTGCAACAGACTGGGGATTCTAGTTTATTGTCCTCGGAACATTCTTTTATATTATGTGCTTCTGCACATTTTAAGCAGCGGAGTGCCATAAGGCAAAGCTCACTTGAGTGGTGGAAATGTTTGCAGTTCAAACACTGCATAACTGTTTTATTTCTCCTAAAATGTTCGATAGTAAGATTTTAAATATGTCACAAACTATTTAATTTAAAAATAGCACTTAATACTGGGGCATTGTAATGTTGGAACAGAAATAGATTTAGGGGCTTGCCATTTCTCTGGCTAGTCATCCTGCTTACCTTGTGGATTTTAAAGCCTAGATTTGCTAGGTCAGTACAAATTTCATCACTTTTTGTGGTCAGAGGAAGTTCCTTGACTACTAATTTATGGGTTTCTCATTTTTCCTCTTAAGATTATATATTCATAATTATTAGATTCATGAATTGTAATAATTTCCCTGTGGTGGTCTGCTGTTTTGGACAGCAATTTAAATTTTCACATGAAGTTCTCGCTTCAATATCTATTTTTAATTAATTTCTGAGTTTGGTCATAAATAAAGCATGGCTTTCACCAAACCTTACAACTATGGGTAGAATTTTAGGGTTTATCTCAGTCGCTGGCTGGTCATCCATTTTTTCGTGGTTTTCTTCCTCTGAGTTTAGCCCACAGAATGCATTAGCCATAGCTATGAAGGTCTTTGTGACACTCTCAATCACAGGTTTTGTTGGGTTTATTTATTTAATTTTTTTTGAAAAATGAAAGGTTCTTTACCATCATTAGTTCGTTTTTTATTATGATTATGATTTTTAGTGGCAATATTAACCCTTTTACTATTATGGGGAGAGTAGAGGGGGTTGCCACAGTAAGAAACATGATTGTAGCTACCAGTTTTTAAACTTTCTCTACAGATTTTAGTGTTCATATCCAGCATATCGAAAATGTTGAGGATGTATTTCCGTAGAGCAGAGTCTGCTACCTAGTAGCACCGTCCTGATTTCCAATAGTTGCTTCAGAGATGGAGTTCCAAGGCATTGTTGTGTCCAGAATTCGTAATATCCGTCAGCTTTGCAGGTTCTCAAGTGTAGGCTTAAAATACAAAGTTTTGCTATTTCGTAAAATGAAAATTAACTGTTGCCATTTCATGAATACTAAGCTCAAATTCATAAAAATTTTATTTTTCTGACTGGCAACAGGAGATTTTTGACTCTCTAAAATGGCAACGTTCAATAGTGAATACATGATGATTCAAAACAACACGTGTTTACCAATAAATGTTGCCATTCCAAAAGTCAAAACTATACCGTCAACAAAGCAGAAATTCGAAAATCAAAACTAAAACATAAAAAGAGAAAAAAAATTCTCGACAGCAGGAGGAAAACAACTCAACTTAGCAACATGGAAAACCAACTTAACTCAGAAGCAGGATTCAAATAACTCAACACAGCAATAAGACGGAAAAAGTTCTACTCAGCAGCAGAAGGAAAAACAACTGAACGCCAAAACTTGCCAACACCACCGCCACTGTGTTAGAATTGGCTTTTTTAAACTACTTTTGCTGAATTATGTCAGACAAAAATTTTGCCTCATGCAAGGTAAAACAACGTATTGAAAAATTTTGCATGATTGTATTAGTTAAACCTATAGTAGTTGAGTAATTAATGGGTGATTTGCCTAAAGAGAGAGTGACTCCTGATTTCCTAATTAATTCCTGAGGAGTTGATTTCTGTGGACCATTTAGTATAAAACATAAACATCAAAGAAAAGGTGTCTTCCACAAAGTATATGCAAGTATTTTTATATGTTTGGTTGCCAAAGTCATTCATCTTGAAATCATAACAGAAATAACCTCAGATGCCATTCATTGCATGTTTGAAGAGATTTGTTGCTGGTAGAGGTTTGTGTTCCAAACTATATTCCGATAATGCAACAAATTTCACAGGTACAAATAAGGAGCTGTCCAGACTGCACCGTTTAGTTTTAAAACCAGATGATAAACTTGCAAATCACCTGTCAATAAAGGGAATTGATTGGCATTTTCTTCCTCCTAGAGCCGCCAATTTTGGTGGTTTATAGGAGAGGGGTGTGAAAGCATTTAAGTTTCATTTTACTAGAGTGTGTACTAATGCTAAACTTAACTATTATGAGTTTTTAACTGTCGTTACTCAGAAAGAGGGTATTCTTAACTCCAGACCGCTTGTACGTCTGTTATCAGATACAGATGTATTAACACCTGCTGACTTCCTAATTGATAGACCCTTAAATGCTATCGTTGAACCTAATTTCATTGAGATCATTGAAAATAAATTAAGTAACTGGAAAAATTAACAAAGTTATTTGCATTATTTAGTTATTTGCATGTTCATTGGTTGAATATAACATTGCAACGTGGAGCGGAATGTTCCGTACTAATGAAGCGCTGTTACAGCAACGTATGTAAGAAAAAAACTGTAAGAAAAAAACTGTGCGAGTTGAGTCACTGCTTTTGAGAACCACAGATGTAAAATGAGTGTGGTGAATCAGCTACAAAAACTAAAGAGTTTTTAAATTTTAGCGTCCCAGAGCCCATTTATATATTTATGTTATTGCAATAATGTAATAAACAACACAAGCAATAATTATTTAAAATTTCTTAAACTAACGATTGTTTATATTTGTTGAAAAAATATCCACTTCTGATTATATATTTAGTTTACGTAAAACACACACATATTTGTATAATGTAATTACTATTATGAATATATATTGGATATTCCTTATCAAGATAAAACTGATATGATTAGCTTTTATGATCTGAAGAGTTGTTTTCTGCATGAATAAAGTTTGTTTTATAATTTGCTTTTATAAATTTTTCCATAATATAAATATTATTGTAGTTATATTAAGATTTATCCTTAATTATTTGTCAATAAATGTAAATCTATCAATAAAAAATAATTTATTTGATATTTTCATCTAAAAAGAATCTAAACTAGATTAAGCTAAGAAGTTTTTGGAAAAAGTAAAAATTATCTTTGCTTTAACGTTTCTTTGGTGCTTATTTGCACCCTGAAATAAATGAATAACAATAAATTCCCTCATTTATATTCACTTTAACATTTTATAAACAAGTATAAATATTAAGAAAACTAAGATTTTATATTTACCCACTGAAATTAAATAAACAATTAGTATTAGTAAACTGAAATCCCTGATTAAAACTTTTTCAACAATAAGAAAATGTTTCTGTCTTTGACAACTTTTTAGTGACTTAACTCATGGTGATATTAAATGTAAATAAATGTGTGTGTGACAAAATGTAAAATAAAGATTTTATTCAAGGAAAATTCATATTCAGTTAAATTTATTTTGTAAGAAAAGAAAACACAAATATATATATATATATATATATATATATATATATATATATATATATATATATATATATATATATATATATATATATATATATATATATATAAATTAAATATGAAATGTACAGCATTTTTTATGTATCACATTAAGATCATTTACTTAAGTTCTTATAATCCATCATTGTGTGTGATGAATATATTTTTAAAAAAATTCAAACCTGTGATACAAGATGATCGCAAACAAGATTTTGAGAACTTATTATCCTATTTTAAGCCTTGGGCAACGAAGAAACAATAAGCCCTTGATTTAAAATATATCTTTCAAAAACAAACATTAATTTATTTAAAAAATAACAGTTATAATTTTTTTTAAAAATTTCGAACATAACTTAACTCATTGAAATTAAATAAATGGAGATAAATAAAATTTTATTCCTATGCAAGATTTGTGTTATATATTGAATTAATATGAATCTCCAGTACTTTCAATATACTGGGATTTCCAAATCAATAATTTTCTTCAGTTATTGCAAATATATTTGCATATAATTAATAAGGTAATAAGATGATATTGTAAGTTTGTAAACATTTAGCTTAAAATTTTAAGGATATTTAACACTTCGAACATTTTTAAATGAAATAACTTATCATAAATAAACACTAATCAATAAAAAGTAATGAATTAACCTTACTTGTGAAAACTTAATTTATTTCCTTGACATTGAAGATCCCTATCAAGAAGTCACCATTTTCGATCGTCAAAAACAAATTATACCCAAACAGATGGCAAAATTACAAAATTTCCATAGTATCTTTTGCAAAGTAATATGCAAACAATGATCTGTCAAGCTTGTTTTGCCTGCTATGGTCAAATTCTGCATCCTAAGCAACGGCTCCCTCACCTTAAAGAATACAAGGTCTTTACTAATATTTAGATACAGTTCAGTGATCCTATCGCAATGAATACTGAAACTCCAAAATAGGAAGCTTCTGAGGAAATGATTCGTACGAATAAACTGTTAACCAGCTAGATTTAAGTGTTGTAATGGAGGGAATAAGCGCTGTTTATTCCCTTGTGAATTTTAAAAATTCCCTGGAATTTTGAAAGGCCTGGAGAGTTTTCAAGTTTATCAGATAATATGGAAATTTGAGTTTTTTTTTTATCTCAGCACTTTTTAAAATAAATAAAAATCCATTAATTTTATGATTTCTTTCTCTAATTACAGTAATAAAAAGTTTTCTAAGGAAAGTAAATAATTTTACGTTAATGACCAATTTAGAATAACTTCAAAAATTAATGATGAAGAAATATTTTTTTTTTCTTTCTCACCCTGAATTTACAACGAAAGAAACATGGAAATGTCAATATTTATTTTCACATTTCTGAGAAGCATATCTTGATATTTTTATTTATTATTTTGACAAGTATTTTTTTTCAGTACGAAACAATACAGAAAAAGTAACAATTGAAGAGTTATGCTGGAATTGATTCTTGTGAAAAAGATAATTAAGATTGCTTTAGGGAATTTAATGAGCAAATAAGGAGAGAATACTCCTTTTAGAGTGTGTTGAAAGTTAGTAGCTTCTTTATTTGGTCCTAGTAACCAAATAAAGGTAGTTAGGCAAGAAATAATAGCATAAGTTTCAGGTGCTATGATCCTCCGTAATTTCTTTTAAAAATGGAGTCGTCGACAGCACTTTTATGAAAGAATTTTTTGCTATACTGTGAAATGTCCTCGGATGAACATTCCGATACAGTTAGCCATAAATGATAATCTTAATGTCATTCATCGGTAAATATTAAGAAGCGAAACAATTATTTGACGATATTATGTTCTCCAGAAATAGTGGAGATGTTGAAAGAATAAAGGAATTAATCATTTTTAATAAGTTAAGGGTTGAAATGATTCGTCAAAAAGCAAATAGAATAGAAAAAATTCGATTACCATACATCAGATTTTTTTTCTGAAGCAGGCACATTTTCGAATTCAATCCTCGAATTGAATTTTTGACTAGATTTTTTGTCTCAAATTTAAATTTTAACCAGAGCATATTTTTTGTCTCAAATTTAAATTTTAACCAGAGCATTTAAAATAATATATATTTTGAATCATTTTAAATTAAAAATTGCAATCTGTTATTGTGCATATTTTATTTTAATAAGGAGCATATTCTATCTATTAAATTAGTAAGTTTTTCCGAGGGGACGACAAATATGTATCGTACCCGGACTTTAGTTATGTCCTTACACCAATAACTCAGTATGTCTATTACACCAATAACTCAAATCGATGTCACAAACTTTTGTATTTATCATCTAATAAAAAAACGTAAACAAAAATAATATACCTGTACAAAACAAAAAATTGAATTCATTGAAAAATTAAGGTTTTTCTTTGATTAATTTTTCTGTAAGGTTATATTCAGTACGTGAAAATTTTTTCCCTTGCGTGTATATTTTTCAACAAATTAGACTAATTTCGTTTAATTAGCATTTATTTTAAATTTTCTTTTGGCTTTTTATATAAAAAAAATTTATACATAACACATAGGCCGCAGTGGCCCGGTTGGTTAGGGAGTCGTTCTCATTATCGGAAGGCAGTAACTTCGAATCTCGGATTAACCAAAGATCCGTCGTGTTCACTAAGGGCTACTGGGAGTGGTAGCAAAGTGCTTCAAGTGAAATGATATTTCTGAGGGTGGTAGGCCAAGTATAGGGATCTTCTCCATAGTTCCTGCTTCAAAATCACGAAGAATCCACCCGGTTTCTTCTATCTAACTGGTAGAGACCAACTCAGGGCTAGGTACAAGCTAATGCAACAACAACACATAACACATTTTGTAAATCAAATGAATAAAGTTTTCAGGTTTCCCACAATGTTTTTTTGTATAAATTTGATGTTTTATAATAAATTTCCAAGCATATTTTAAAGTATTCCCTTTGTGAAAGAAAAGGAATTTTCGAAGAATTCTTTAAATCAAAATTACAAATTTTCTGATTTCATTAATTTGATTTTTTTACATAGCTACGTGTTATTTGTAATATTTCCAACGAAATTATCGTTTTTCAACTTCTCTACGAGTTCAATAAAAAAAGCGATTAAATGTTTCTCGTTATAAAGAAATATGAACGTAATTTCAGTTCACAATCCATCAAGTGAGATACCAATGTTCTAAACACTCTTTCTCGAAGTCACCATCTTACTGTTTTGCATTTTCATACGTTATCTTCTAATTTGCGAGAAACTATTTATGAAACAATTTTGCTAAGTCAGGAAAAACATTTTTCTAAACATCCGAGTTAGGATTTATAATAAACCCAGTTCAATAGCCGACACAGAAGGAAATACTGAAAATTAGTGATTTCTAAGGTTCAATTTGTTAAACGACCTACTGACAACTAATAAATGTCACTGATACCATTTGGGAATGTATATTTCAATCACTCCTAAAAATCTCTGGATTACAAGCAGAACCATTATACCAGTTAAAAGATTTAAGATGAACAAAAATTGGATAACTTATAAAAAAAAATTGCTTTCTTAATACTTTTTTCCTCATTTTGGTGAGTATTATTTAACTGTTAAGAAACTAACTCCAGATGTGTAAATTAACATGAAATTATAGACATTTTAATAAATAAGGAGTGTCGAATAGCAAATTTAAAGGAATGATCAAATAATATTTTTATTATTACTTTAGTAAATTTGTCCGTATTTATAGTTAACCTGGATATTTAAAATAATATTATGATATAAAATAATGTATATATAAGCACACATGTTAAAAATTAAATAAATCAATGAAAATTTATAATATACAGGTACTCAGCTTTGTTGATTTTGCCTAATTTGGAGTTCGGATGTTATTGTGATTCGAAAATTAGTTTATTTGAAATTTCAAAAGGTTGTTCTCCATAAGGAGAATAAAGTACAAAATGTTAATACTAAACAAACATAACTAAAATATCTCAGCACCTGAATAGCTAACTTTTCATTTTCTGGTTATTGAATTACCCTATGATTTAAACGATAGCAAAAGTGCCTGAAAAATTGTGAATATCACAATGTCACCAGAATAATTCAAGTGAAATGTAAAATAAAGCATTATTTTTTGTCTGCACATTAGCTTTCTTCTTAATGTCAAAATGGGACATAAGTTAATAATTGATAAATAATCTTTTCCAGTGTTTTATATTGTCTGTTAAAATTATTTAATTTGATATAATATTGAAATTGGGACCTTTAAATAATACTTTAAAATTCCTAAGTCTATTTACAGTATGAAGGAAAATAAGAGTAAATACACTGTTAATGGTATGTAATAATAGTATTTTTAATGACATGTGTAGTAGCTGTACTGTAAACTAAAAAATTTAAACGAACTATAACTTAATTAAAACAACATTACAAAAATATTAAAAAGGAATAAAGGAAGACCGACAGCAGGCCCGTCTGTCATCTTCCATTGTTACAGCCACTCTCTTACAAAATTACATAAGCAACTCCCTCACTTGGACCTCATGGGGTTTACCTTCTTTAGGTAAACACGGGTGTCACAATCCCGAGGTACCCCAATGATCTGTTCTTTCTTTTCTTCTCTCCTCTACTCTTCTGCTTTTTCTTCCTTTTCTCCCCCAGTGTGGTTGCCTCGTAAGAGGTTGAGGGCTCCCCTTGAATAGCTTTCGCCGCTCTGTTGCTATTAGCTCCTCTTGGGGACCAAATCACCCGCGTGTTTGCTGTCCGTGGAGACCCGTGTCCCTGGAAATTGAGTGTTCTGGTAATTGAGGCCCCCAGAGGCCAACTCATTGCTTTGGCTTCTGCATCAGGTAAACGGGAGGTGTGTTGTGGTCCTCAGCACATCAATCGGCTTTATGGATCAAGCGATCGAACATCTACTGGATGACTCGTTAAGGGTGGAGGCCATCTCAGGGATATTCTGTGAGCGTATAGGACCTGGCTAGCACTGGTGCAGCTGGTTTGCATCCCCTTGTTGGACTCGGTGGTGGGTGGTACCATCAGGTCCCGAATTTTCCATTTCTAATATGGAAACAAGCACTTTTTCTTCTCTCCCACGGGAGCACACATTGACATTAATAAGCAAGATTTTATATTGTCAAACGGAACTTTCCTTTTGATAATGTGTCCCATTTCCTAATCCAAAAAGGTATTTCTGGCAATATCGGTGAAGTAAGGAGCATTCGGAAACTGCGTTCTGGAGATCTAATGGTAGAAGTTGCTTCAGAAGCACAAGCTATTCTCATAAGCAGCATGAATATGCTTACTAACCTTGTGGTGTCCGTCCAACCTAAAATTAATCTTAACTTCTCACGTGGTGTGGTATCCGCCAAGGATTTGTTAAACACGCCTGCGGATGAGATCTTAGAAAATATCAAAGATCGAAAGATCTTTGCTGTAAAACGCATCACTGTCAGACGTAATGGGCAGATTATCAATACTAAACATCTCGTACTGACATTTGCGACACCAGATCTACCGCAGCACATTAAAGCTGCGTATATGCATCTCTCCGTTAGGCCATTTATTCCAAATCCTTTGCGTTGTTTCCAGTGCCAGAGATTTGGTCACTCTAAAGCGACTTGCAGGGGCAAACTGACTTGCGCTCGCTGCGCAGCAGTTGGCCACGACAGTTCGTCTTGTACTGAAAAGGAGAGGTGTGTCAACTGTAAGGGTGACCACCCCTCCTACGCTAGAAGTTGTCCTATCTGGATACTGGAAAAGGAGATCACCACCACGAAAGTTAAGAATAACTGTACATATCCTGAGGCGAGACGTGCTGTTACAGCTCGTACACCTCAAGTTGGAGTTAGCTATGCAACTGACGCCGCAAAAGTCACCAGAACGACTAGTACACAAACAGATGCTCTCTCACTACCGATTGTTAAATTACCCCCTACATCTGTACAGAAGCCAAAATCAACATCCATATCGACTACTCGTAGAAAAGCTCCGATGGCTAAATCTAAAGCCGTAAAGGCTTTAAAACTAATATCAGCAAAAGAGGGCATTATTAGGCCCTTCATATCCACCCGTAAATCCTTAAACCTGGAGGCTGACGCCGTATATCT
The DNA here is from genome assembly GCA_037975125.1 of Latrodectus hesperus. Classification (NCBI taxonomy): domain Eukaryota; kingdom Metazoa; phylum Arthropoda; class Arachnida; order Araneae; family Theridiidae; genus Latrodectus; species Latrodectus hesperus. The sequence goes on along the minus strand of CM075859.1, from coordinate 97,913,438 downwards.
ATATCCCTCGGACGAAGATCTGTCACTCGAGGAGATGTTAGATGACATGCCTTCCAGCTCCGGGAAAGGAGCTTTTCAATTTCAACAATAGCTTCCTTTGTTTCTTGGAACTGCCATGGTTTGCGTTCTCATCATGATGACATCAAGTCTATAATTTCAGCCTACAACCCCGCATGTGTTGCACTTCAGGAAACATTCCGGAAGTCCAGCAATAACTTTTCCATGCGTGGGTTTAAAAGCTTTAGAAAAGACTGTGGTGATGATGGTGCAGTGTCTGGAGGTGTTTGCATATTAACATCCAACAACTATCCCAGCACTGCCCAACATTTAAATACTACACTACAGGCTGTAGCTGTGCGAATTCACACATCATGCTTGTTGACAGTCTGTAGTTTATATTTGCCACCACACGATGTCATCCGCCAAGAGGAACTCGATGCATTAGTAGATCAGCTGCCAACACCATTTCTGCTGTTAGGTGACTTTAACGGCCATAGTTCTTTGTGGGGAAGTGATGATACTAATTCTCGCGGTCGGCAGATAGAGCGGTTTATTTCAGACAACAGTCTCTGTCTGCTTAATACCGACGAGAAGACTTATTTCCATGTACCCACAAGAACATTTCATTCTCTCGATCTGGCCATTTGTTCACCATCTCTTCTGCCATTGTTAAATTTAATTGTAGGAAATGATCTTCACAACAGCGATCATTTTCCTCTCGTCATCTCCCAGACTGGAGGTAGTAGTGTAGAACAACGTCTACCTACTTACGTGTACAGTCGGGCAAACTGGACGCTATTTACACAATTGGCAGTTGTTGATGATGCAATTGTTTTGATCGAAGACATTGATATTGCCGTTTTTGAAGTCACACAAACAATTAAGAATGCAGCTGATGCATCAATACCAAAGAGTTCCCATATACCACACAGGCGTTGCAAACCTTGGTGGAATGATGAATGTCAACACACCTATAAGAAACAGAGGAACTTATGGGGGCTATTCAGAAGATACCCCATAACGGAGAATCTTATCGCCTTTAAGAGAGCAAAAGCATTAGCTCGCAGAACTCGTCGTCGAAGTCAGAAGGAATCCTGGTCTCACTATGTATCCTCAATTACTTCTTCCACATCCAGTTGTGGAGAAGAGTGAAAGCAGCCAATGGAATATATAGAGAATTTTCCATTCCTATTTTGAAATCCGGAGCTGCTGTATACTCTTCTCCTAAGGACATCGCTAATGTCCTTGGTGAAACCTTTGCTAGCGTCTCAAGCAACGACTCTTATAGTCCTTCGTTTTTAAGGACAAAGAGTCGTGCTGAGCGAACACCAATTCGTTTCAACCATCGACAAGCTTTGCCTTACAACTGTGAATTTCGGATGTTGGAATTGAATAGAGCATTACAGCAGGCCCATGATACTAGCCCAGGACCAGATGGAATCAGCTATCAAATGCTTCGCCATTTAAGTCCAGACTCCCTGTTGAACTTACTTTACCTGTTCAATAGGATCTGGACTGAAAATAAATTTCCATCACTTTGGAGCGAAGCAATAGTGATTCCGATCCTTAAGGCTGGTAAGGATCCTTCTGTTCCTTCAAGTTATCGACCAATAGCTCTGACGAGTTGCTTGTGTAAGACTCTCGAACGTATGGTCAACGCCCGTCTCGTATATGTCTTAGAATCAAATAAGTGTATTCCTATCAATCAGAGTGGCTTCCGTAAAGGAAGATCCACTCTTGATAATATTACTTACCTGGAAATCCAAATCCGCAACGCTTTTGTGCGGAGGAACCATCTGGTTTCCATTTTCTTTGACATCGAGAAGGCATATGACCGTACGTGGCGTTATGGAATTCTCCGTAGGATGTATGATTTTGGCTTTAGGGGTAATTTGCCGATATTTATACAAAACTTTTTACGCTCCCGTGGTTTTAAAGTTCGTATTGGTACGTTTTTGTCCAATACTTTTAACCAACCTGAAGGTGTTCCTCAGGGAAGTATTTTAAGTGTCACACTTTTTAATATTTATATCAGTGCCATACTTCTTCAACTTTCACCTCATGTGCATGGTACCTTGTATGTTGATGACCTGCAAATATCTTGTGAAGGGTCTAACATGCATTTAATTGAGAGACAATTGCAAACATCTGTTAATAAAATTGCTGCATGGTGTGCAGAGAATGGCCATACACTATCTCCTAGTAAGAGTAATTGTGTCCATTTCTGCAGGAAGACTAGCCTCCACAATGATCCCGTTATTCGTATAAACAACACACCTATACCAGTGGTCAGTGAGGTAAAATTCCTCGGAGTGATATTTGACCGGAAACTAACCTTTCTTCCGCATATATTATATCTGCGGAAGAAGTGCGAGCGATCGCTTAATATCCTCAAGGTGCTTTCAAATACATCTTGGGGTGCTGATCGCACGTCACTCCTCCGAGTTTACCAATCACTAATTTTATCCCGCATAGACAACGGTTGTGTTGTTTACGGATCCGCTAGGTCTTCTGTTTTACGCAGACTGGACACTGTCCATCATTCTGCTCTGAGAATATGTTCTGGCGCATTCCGCACATCGCCCGTCCAGAGTCTTTATGCAATATGCCATCAATTGCCTCTAGACCTGAGACGTATGCAGCAGTCTCTCAATTATTATACTAAGATCATGTCGACCCCTGATCATCCATTACGTTCTATGGTTCCTAATGCCTCTTTAAAAGACTTTATGATGCTCGACAATTTAGCATCCAACCTTTTCTCACAAGAGCCAAATCACATCTCTGGCTCACAGACCTATGTGATGTTCGGATAGAGTCAATTGATCAATTTCTCTATCCACCTTGGTATGAACCAACAAATACCTTCATAAATACCTTTGCTCAGTTCAAAAAATCCGACACAACACCTATTGTTTTTCAACAGCTATACTATTCTCATCGCTGTCAGAACCAATCATACAAACCTGTATTCACGGATGGATCTAAAACCGCAGGACATGTGGGCTGTGCAGTTTTTATCAATAATACGTCTTTTAGCTACAACCTTCATTCGTCCTGCTCCATCTTTACTGCTGAAGCAACAGCAATCTACTACGTGCTTCAGCACGTGAATACAGATGATTGTCATGAATTTTGTATATATACTGACAGCATGAGTATTATTGAAGCCTTGAAAAACAATAGCATTATCTGTCATCCTGTTGTGCCGAGAATTTTCAGAGCATTGGATTCCCTTGCTGGCAAGGGAAAAGAAATTGTATTTTGTTGGATAACAAGTCATATGGGTCTTGAAGGAAATGAGAGAGCAGATGCATCTGCAAAGGCTGCATCAGATCCAATATTACCATCCATTCCTCTCTCAGATGTGAGAAAGGCTATAAAAAGTTTTATATATGGTCTTTGGCAGGAATCATGGAACTTGCAGGTCGTCAACAAATTACATACCATTTTACCATCCCTCACCTCATTATCAGTTTTACCGTTACGAAGTGCGGATGTTAGATTAACTCGCCTTCGTATCGGACACACACGTTTCACACATAGACATTTGTTTTTAAATGAACTAAATCTATGGTGTGAAACGTGTGATGAACTATTTACTATTTATCATATTTTAATCTCATGTTCCACTTTTAACGTCTACCGTTTTAAATTTTTTAAGACAAACCTTTTAACTATGTTTGATTTGCTGGGGGAACCACCCCACAGAAATCTATATGCCTATTTAAGAGCAATAGGTTTTTTAAATTTTATATAATTTCTAAATTTATATGTATACATTTTAAAATTTATATATATTTGATTTATTTTATTTTATGTTCTATTACATATAGATTTTAAAATAATTTATGCACTAATTTTTGTTTTTTAAAATTTTAATATTGCTTGGGTTTAGAAAAGAAATACATATTTAAAAAAAAAAAGTAAAATAATATAATATAAAATATATTCTTCAAAAATTTATTCTTGGCGCAGCATGTCCATTTTTGGACCTTGCGCCATAAAACCCAACCAACCAAATCTAATTTATCATTATAATTTGTAATTTTATATATTTTTTAATATTGCTAATTTGACATTGGATTAGATTGACATTTTACGTAATTATTAATAAATAGGTTATTAAAGTATGCCTATAGAAAATTGAAATGTTTGAATTCATTCAAAAGTTCTAATATTCACCATGATTATTTTTATTTAAAATCGAATTGATGATATTAAATTTACAATAGTAATTTTAGTTTCATGTAAAAATCATTTTCATGATGAACAGACTATTTTATGTGAATTTATTTATTAACGTGTATATCATCTTAAAGTATCATTTAAAATAACTCTTGAAATTTAAAGTTTATTTAAAATAGTGAGAAATCTACAAAAAATGCATTTGAGGTACTTGAATGTCAGTAAATGCATATAACACTTTTACATATTAATAAGTCACAAAAAAGAACTAATGCATATTTTTTTTTTCATATATGTGTGCAATTTTATCTGTATTTTCTCTATCATTATTAAAGTTTCAACCATCTAATTTTAAAATAATAAGTAAATTTGTATAGGAATTTTTTGACAGATTGTATTATAATTGTAGTATACAACTATAAAATACTTACTGTAAATTATATTTTTCGCTCATTCACTTTGATGTATAAATAAACGTAAAAATTTCGCTCTATTGGTTTAAACCAATTTAAATTACAAAAAGAAAACAATTTTATTATTTAGAAATTACTGCAGGAACATTTGAGCTTAAAAAAATAAAGCATTTAATTAAGTATTTTGGGAGTCTGACAATGTTCAGTTAAATACAGCAATAATTTATTAAATGCGTTTATAGAATGACATAAATTTGAATGTGTTTATCGTTAAAGTAAAAAATGAATGCACTGAATTATTGTCTTCATAAATATTTTGTTTTGATACAAAATTGCAGCTGAGTTTTATGTTCTTCGAAATTATAGTATTTTGAAGAGAGATGTTTACAACGTAGACACAATTATGATTTCCTTCTTTCCTAATGAATTACATATGTATTATCATATCCCTTCAATACATTATTTAAAATGGTGTTTAATTTTATTTTTTAAATTTACATAATTTAATTTTTTTATTCGCATCTATGAGTGAAAATATGTGGAGTATGATCACAGTAATAATGATTTGCTAATATAAAATTGGTTTCCATCATTGCTTCCATTCAAAATTTTGTTCGTAAATGTGATATAGCTGTATTGCATAAAAACAGAAGTGCTTTATAGGAAATAGAATTTTCAGATATCACTTGAACTGAAAATTTTAATTTACATAATAAAAGTAATTACTCGATAAATTTGAGCTCTGTATAAGTATAATCAAATTCATAAAAATTTAGAATTCATTCTACTTAGACTTGTAAATTAAAATTTGTTGTGGTTAAAAATGCGAGGATATCAAATGAAATAATGTTTATAACATGAGTTTATATTTTTAACTACAACTTTTTCATTCTTGTATAGCTTTAAATTTGGAAAGTTGAATAAAATATGCAATTTTCTGATCTTTATTGTTTGACAATTTTTCTTTTCATGGTTTAGCCAATGTTATTTATTTGCATACTATAGTAATATATGTGTTTCTAAATTGGGCTTAAATAAAAATTATGACTATAATCTCAATTTAGTCAGGTTCGCTGATAGATAATCTTAGAATATTTTTTATTAACGGCGAGCATTGAGTGACTAACCCTTCACCACAACAAGACTGGAAACTTCTACTTATTACCCAGCAGGCATCTCTGAATCTAGTCACGGAGGCGAGTAGCATTACCTACGCCATACCACCACGAACCCGTTTATACGTTGGGCCACATTCATACATCACGTCAGAAGAAAGAACAGAGAAACACAGAGAGAAAGTGACATCCATGCCCGAACCGGGATTCAAACCCGGTACCCACAACTAAGGAGTAAGGTACTAAATAAGGCAAATATACATTTGACGACAATGTAGGCAAATTTTATTTTTGAATTTTCAAAGATAAATATTGGTAGTCCGGTGTAATTGACCCTCGGGTGCAAAGAAGGAATGTAGAACCCCACAACGTAATCTTACTAAACTTCTAATATAACTAACCAGTGTCTAAAACTCTGCAGTGGAAAGGCAAATCCTATTTTAGATCAACGTTGCAGCTTTCGGAATTTATAATGCTGATAAGCACTTGACTGCCTGATTAACATTTGAAGTTTTGTATGTGTCGCGTTATGTGCCAGTGAAATTCGTCTGGGTCAAATACCGAGTTTGCTGCTATACCATTCGGATACGACACGCCTACTGAAGGAATATTTTAGTATTTCCAAACCATTCATTGTTGAAGATTAGTTATGCAATTGCAACATATAGTGTACTGATTAGATATATATACACACACGGGTATATTGAAACGTGTGTGAAAGATAGAAATGCAGCACTCGTCTCCCTTTCAGGCAGCTGTGTGGTCACTTGTCCAGTCTTCATTTTGTAGTGGTGGTGGTGAATCTCATAGCCAATTTATATATTAATTTTTGTTCGGAGTCTCTATGTCCCTGTCAATTTTTTTCTTTAAATGTTTGCACATGAGAGTAAATTTTATTCAAAGACTAATTTCCGGCTCTTTGAAGAATTACAGTTGGCAAAAAAAGTATTAGAACAATGAGAAATTTGTAGTTTTCAAGTTAATAAAATCAAGTAAATCGTATAACCAGTTTATAAATGATAAAAGTTTCTTAGAAAATTATATCTAGGTAAAAAATAAAATTTAAAAATAATTACAATATTTTTAAAATAAAAATAACAAAATTTGGATAGCAAAAGAAGTATTAGAACAGAAGATGAAACATGCAAATTACAACGCTGGTGATGTCACTAAACTTTCATGGTTACTTTCAACCGTTTCAATGTCAAGGTCGCTTGTCTCATTCGCTGCTAATTTGTAGAAATTCGGTTTACGTGAACTTTTTTTGCCATGGCACCCAAAGTAAAAGAGATTTCACTTGCGAAGAGAGAACAAATCGTTCACCTGCACAATAGTGGCAAAACATTTCGAGAAATTTCCAGTAATTTGAATGTTTCACTTTGCGCAATTCAAAACATTTTAAAAAAATAAAAAATAAATTGGGATTGTGGATAATAGGCCAAGATCAGGGAGACCAAGCAAGCTAACTGTCAGAGAAAAACGACAAATGGTTAAAGATACCCTACAGTATCCGACAGAAAGTTCAAAGATGTTGCCCGCAAATATTGAATCAATCTCAGGAAATGTTGTAACACCTCAAACAGTTAAAAATGTATTGCATAATGCTGGTATAAAAGGAAGGTGGCCAAAGAAAAAACCCTTTATTTCAGAAATCAATGGAAAGAAACACCTAGAATTTGTCAAAATTTATAAAAATAAATCATTAGATTTCTGGAAAAACGTTATTTTCTCCAACGAGAGTAAATTTGAAATTATCAAACCTAAACACGTGCTCACAGTTTGGAGAAGAAAAGGAGCTGCTTTTCAGGCTCAAAATGTGCAGAAAACTATAAGGCACTGAGGAGGGAATGTCATGATCTGAGGCTGTATGGCTTACAATGGAGTTGGAAATTTCTATTTCATTGACGATAAAATGACAGCTTTGTCATATATTGAGGTGTTACGAGATAACTTGGAAGATAGTGCAAAGAAATTAGCTTTAGGGAAGACATTCATTTTTCAACAAGACAAGACCCCAAACATACTGCCAACTAAACCAAAGAATGGCTCTTATATAATGCTCCCCGAAGATTGGTTACTCCCCCACAGTCCCCAGACCTGAATCCTATAGAACATTTGTGGCATCTATTGGATGAAAAAGTGAGAAAATTCCCAATAACAAGTAAAGCAAGTTTAAAACAAGCTTTGTAAGACGCATGGACCAGCATGTCATCAAACGTCACCAAATATTTGGTGGAATCTATGACAAGACGTTTGGATGCAGTAATTTCAGCAAAAAAAACTGCATACCAAGTATTAGTATCACGTTTGAATTTTTAGTTATTTTATTTTATGTATGATTCAAAATTGAAGTCCGATGTTCTAATACTTTTTTTGCAATGCCAATCTTCTTTTATTTTAATTTTTTAAATCCTATTGATTCTAAATTTTTGTTTCTTACTCCATGAGTAATTATGTAAAAGTATTACATGATATAAATAGTATGTGACAAATGCTTCATTTTATTACCTTGATAACTTAAAATTTACTACTGTTCTAATACTTTTTTTGCCAACTGTAATTGATTTTCGATAAATGTACCCGAGTTCTTTTCATTTTTGTGTTATTATATTTTAAAAAATGATTATAGTCCCGTATTTGTTTCAGAATGTCTTTTTTAAATTACTGACAACAAATATAAAAGACGAAGTGCAACATTGTAGCAAATTTCATTTCCTTTCAAACTAAGAATATGACTAATCAAAAACTGCGCGAACGAATATAAACAGTGACGTAATAGACCTTCTCCACACTGAGTTTGAATTTGTAAACTTTAATTGCAACAGACAGTTGGCATTGTGCTTTGGAGGACACAATTTGTATCATTTTTTGCTACGGAATTAATTTGTAATCTGGAATTTTTGGCAATTTATGACTTGTAATTTATTTCGTAATATGTAATACGTGTTGTTACTGTTTTAATAACACAAAACTTGTATTTTCAAATTCGTATTTCTTTTTCTTTCTCAGTTCTTTTTAAAAATACGACGACAGAGAATGAATATAAAAAAGAGAGAAAATAGAAGTTTTAATAATGAGAGTGAGAAGATAATTTATTTTTTATGGACAATAACGGAAAAAGACATGTGTTATTTGTAATTCTACGGACAAAAATTATAAAGCTAGCAATTTACGTCGACATTACCAATCCTCAGTTTTCTAATCAGTATTCGCCAAATTTCAATCCAAAATTGATATCTAATTGTTAAAAATGTCACACATAAATATTAATGATATGCCAAGGAAATCGTTTGTTAAAAAAAGTTTGATCTAAAGTATTTTTCTCGGCGTTTTCTGAAGAATATCTGTGTATTTGTATTTAGCTTTTCCTCGGTATTCAGGTGGTGTTATTTTCAGTCTAGTAATAGATGCTTTATGAAAATTATTTGAAAATAATTTTAAAATTTAATGAAATTTAATAATATATATCAGTTGTTATCATTAGGTATACCGAAAATTTATTACTAAAAGTGCTGAAATGTTAAACTTATATGATAAAAACATTTTTGATTCAAGAAGTTGCAAAAATTAGTTTTTGGTTATGTAGTTACCTACGGAGATATTTATTGGTTTACATGATAACAATTTGAAAATTCAATCGTTCGTTGCTAATTTTTCTAATTTTCTGCATAGAAATTTATGACAGACAAAACAATGTTATCATAAATTAAACTTTAACAACATGTTAAATATATTTAAAAAGAAATAAATACGAATTATTCATATTTCATTATGCTTATATCAAGAAGAAAAATCTAAATTATAATTAATGTCAGAGTACTTTCTATTTTTTTTTTCTTAAAAAAGAGAAAATAGCCTATCAATATTTACATAAAAATTCAACATCTTGCGCACTTCATAACTCCAGCTTTAAAACCACTCTATATGAAGGGGAAAGAAATGCTTCCCTCCCCTCTAGAAGAAACATCTGCACTTTTTCCGCCGCGTGCTTTTGTAATTTTATGTTTTTATTAGAATGGAAGCTTGAATGCAATCAAAATTAATTTAGTTAAAAAATAAAAACTCTGCGTTACAGCTTTTGTTTTCTTAATTGAAGGGGAAATGATACCATATTTAATTTGTCGAAACAGATACGTAAGTTTTAAAAACTGAATTTTTTTTAAACTTATTTTGAGAATTATTTCATCATTTTCAAATCTGATTTTGGAATTTGATTTCTTTCATTTAGTAAATGTGTTTGTACATCGAGTTATAAATGTGTGAAATCCTTTTCTCTCCGAAATTTTGTCTGGAGTTGAAGCAAGTACAGTACTTGAAATAAAGTGAATCTTAAATACTAGGATGTTGTCATTTAGCTTACTTAAAATATAAGTTATGCCTCATTTCAATACTCGATATCAGCATCGGAAATTAATTTAAGCGGTAACTAATAGTGATTTGAACTTTTTGTATTGTTAATTTTGCCATGATCCTCACCATTTCGGTACAGTTCATGGGTTCGAATCCCACCTTGGGCATGGATGTTTGTAGTGGTTCGGAATCCACTTTAAACCCGGTCTAATTAGCCCTCGATTGCAAAAATGACCGTTGAGCGACAAACCAACCAACCTCACGATTTCGGACTTTGGTTCTCTTCAGGAACATAAACAATTTTTCCTCCTTTTTAAATCTTTTCTCTGCTCAATTACCACGAGAAGAAAGGAATAGGTACGGTACTGGATATCCATTTCTGATCTTCGATAAAAGAACTCATGAATTCGAATCCCATCTCTTTGTTAAGGATGTTGTAGTGGTTTAAAACCCACTTTATAAACTGTAGGTCTTGGTTAATTTAAATCCTTAAGTGAAAAAAAAATGGTTGCTTAGCGACAACAATCCACGTGATTTCACCGTAAGACAATTTTCATGTTGACATTTTTAATCATTGGAAAAATTCTCTCTGTATTTTATTTTACTCCATTTATTTTAGTGCAATATACAACTCTGACTTAAAACTTTATCAAATTTTTAGTTCAAAATAAATTTTATTTTAGTACTATTGATTTACTGGTATAAATATTTAAATAAATTATGAAACTTATTATTTATATTCTGCTTAATATCGAATTTAATTTTTGTTGAAAAAACGACTGTCAATTTTTCAAATCATTTTACTTATTAAATTACGCTATTTTTATACTTATTTTGCATTTATATCTATCGGATCTTATTTTTTTTTTTACAAAAACAATTTGCAAATATTTCGTAAAGAGCTTTCCCGCAGAAAAGTTAATTGTAAGTTAATTTTTGAATGTTTTTTCTCAAATTAATATTTTAGTAAGATTAAAGATTTAGCCATTTATATTTCGCTTACATTCGTTGAAAAGTCTTTGGCGTAATCCATTAATTTTTCTCATGATGAAATCTTTTATAACTATTTAACGGTTTACCTTTTATAATTACAGCTTAATGTTTCATTTGTATTGACATCCAAATGTAATGACGTGTTTATGCATTTTTATTTCCTCCCATTTCAGCCAAAAATAATCTTAAATTTTGAGAATCGATTTTTTGTGCATAAGTTCGAAGTAGATTGATGCTGCTTTTTTTCCTATTTAAAATATTGTATTTTACATCAGAGATTAAAACTGCGTCAATTAAACTGCATGTAAACGTAAATTTAAAAAACAATTATTGGTACAAACGCAGTTTAATATTACATTATTAACTTATCCTTTTAATGAAAAACATTTGTGAATATAATGGAATTTTAATTGGAATTGCTCTAATTTATTCGTTAAATACAAAGTACTTTGAATATACTGTTTTTTTTTTATCCATATAGTAAGATTTTTTTTCCAGTTGTGCAATCTAAGGCTCCTAATACCAACTTTCTTTATATATAAGGATATTTTAAGATTCATTAAAAACACATAAATTAACTGAAAACCCAATAAACTAAAGCTGTTTTTGAGCATCTCAACGTCAGTTGTATATTTCGTCCCGAGAGCCATTTTACAGAGTATGTTTGCCGTATTCAAGTGTCATAAAGGGTAAGACCCGGAATACCATCGAGCACTCACCTTGACGTAAATGAATGCAGAAAACAAAAATTTCCATCTATTCAACCATAACTGGGATTGAAACTTGTACTTCTCACTATGAAGAGTTGCTGTTTAATTTTTGGGCCACGTCAATCCATTTAGAAGGCGGTGTTATTTTAGTAATTCCAGTCATCAGTTTCTTTAATTTTTACTTTTTTTTTTCCAAAGTGACAAGATGTGGAAAATTTATGCGATATAGTGAATAGCCCTGAAGACAGATGTTAGTTCTTGAATATGCATTGCATTGTTTTGAAAGATGATTTTTCTTAAACATGAAAGACGATTTTTCTTAAACAGTATTTAAAAACTCTCATCCATTCGCTTCGATCTATGTACGCGTTTAAAGCTGAAACGTCATATCCATTTTCCTTATGTTTGAGAATAAACTGTAACTTTCATTCCGATAGTTATGATTATCATAGAGAAATACCTGATGATTATGACACAGGCGGCTAGATCCTGCATTTTTGGAAACACGCATTCGTTCTGTGATTGGTGACATTATTTATTACCGATGCTGCCATCTATTAAAAATAATTCAACTATAAACGAAAATCTTATATTTTATAATGTCAATTATAAAAGTTTAAATTAATTATTTCAGCAATATGATTTTCTAATATATTTATTTACCTAAGTATTTACGACAAATTAGTTACAATTTGTTTGCTAAAACATACTGTTTCAGTAGAGTTTTTTTATGCTTTCGTATGAATATCTTGTGAAAAGTGTATTTTATTTGTATTTCAGTTTTGAAAATTCACGTTTAAATATTATTTGAAATACCAGAGAAAATGTATATGCAAAATTATTTAAATGTTTCTTACTCATTAAATTTGTTTTATGATATTTTCCGACAAATATAAGCTTCTTTTTACCATGTGTATATTTAATAAAAAAATGTGATTAGCCATAAAAAATTAGTTTTGTACATTTATCATATAAAAAATGCACTTAAATTGAAACTTGAATTTACATTTATTATTAATTTAGTATTTATATTATAAATAATTCAATTTGGCTGAAATGAGAACAAATTTATGCTTTATTTCAATGTACTTTTTAAAATATCACTGAATATAATTTTTCTTAGATTGCAATCAAATACATCAATTTATATTAAGGAAAACTAGTCATAAATAATTTTGTATTCTTAAAAATTTCGAATTTCAATTACAAAATCATATTAAAAAAAGTAACATTTTAAAAAAGTTTAATAAAATGTATACTTACAAAATATTAAACACAATTATTTAATTATTCACATGATAAATAAATACTTTTGTTTAAAATTCTGTAAGTATACATTTTTTATTAAACTCAGTATTAGTATTAATTACAGTTTTTCTATAAACTAAAACATTTTTATATTTAACATAACAGCAAAATAAATATTTTAAAATAGTTTACATTATAAATAATGTTTTATACTCTATGAATATAATTATAATTCATAACATTTAAAATGCATGTTTTTTTATATTTGTTACAAACAATTCAGGCTTGAATAAAGCCGAAGCAAAAAAAAAAAAAAAAATCTGTTGGATATTTCTAAACTGGAATTTAGAAAACAAATCACTGATATATTTTTACTGCAATTTTTGGTACCAGTTTCTGTCAAATACATTCATGCAACAAACTCTCAACATTAGTATTGATTTTTAAGGTTTTTTTCCCCCTACTAAAAATTAAAACAAAGATTTTTGTATTTAAGCTAGCATATAAATATAAATTATAGACTTTAAAAGTTATATTGTAAATAACTTGTTAAATGAATATAGTTACAATTCATGATATTTAAAAATGTATATTTTCCTTTTTTGTGTCACAAACAATAATCACACTTGTATAAATGCTCTGTTCAAAACTATAGAGTAGACATTATCTATGACAGTGTAAGTAGAAAATATTATTTTTAGAGGACACTTTTCTAAATCTTATTAGAAAAAGAAATATGGTATAGCCCTCACATTATTTTCACTATCATTTTAACTGAATCACTTATTACGGTTATCATTACATAAGCTATTGTATAAGACAACCATTAAATAATGTTTTTGCTTCATTTTACATGAAAATATATAACATGTAGATTCCTTTGATTCTGAAGGTACTATCCAAATTATTCTCTAATAGCAAAATATATTTATAAACTTTGAAGTTGGTATATATATTAAATAAATTAATTTTATAAATAGCAATCTAAAATCTAATATGATATGCTAAAATTCTACATTGCATGATATGTAGGCATAAGATGTGCTACATTTGTGTATCAGAATTCATAGAAATATCATGTTCTAGTTCTTTAGAACTCGATATGCCAATCAGAACAAGATATAGCTCCCAAGTTTCATTCCAGATATCCAATGAGGGTTGAGGTTCTAGGACCAGGCACCTCAGACAACTGCCAGCCGGCAATCACTTAGTTCTTTAGAAAATAATTTTTTTTACCAAAGGTTTATTTTTAAAGCCCAAATTCATTTTTTAATACATTAAAGTTTTCGTGACATAATATCCAGGCGATAAAACATTCTTGAATATGAAGAAAAATGTGCAGAATATCCAAAACCTATGGAAACTAAATTATTAGAAAAATAACATCAAGTACTATGTAATGAATATCAGATGACTTTTATTTGATGCAGGTTTTTGGTATATATCTTTACACACTTAAAAGTCTTTTCTGATACAATTTTTTCTATAAAAAATAGTACTTTATTGAATATCCAGTGAAAGAACTTATTTGTACATTAAAATGAGCATTAATCTTATTTAAAGGTTGTTGAATTTCTTGTTATATATTCTAGAGTAATTACTAATGATTTTTGAAATGGATAAAAATCATTATACTAATAAACATTTAAAACAATGTATCTGGGATGCATGGGTAATGGTAGTAATCCATACTTATTTGATTACTACATTTAAATGAGATGTAACACTTTTCTTTTTCTTTTTTTATATATATTAACTTGTTTAGGTTTTTGTTCATAAACAATTATAATTGAATCAGATTGTCTATGCACTTGGTTTAAGATGATAAATTGCAAAAATTTGCTTTCACATTCATTTTATTTCAATTCAATTGCACTCTTAAAGACAAAATTTAAATTACTTATTCTGTTTACAAGTTCTGAAATGCTAAAAGGATATAAAAACAACACACTAGATACATCATGTCAAATATATTGTGAATTAAGAAAATTGTTGGATAACAAGGCATTACACACAAAATTTAATATTTAATTATTCACATAATAATATTTACTTACTTTGTAATGTTAATTTATTAATAAAGCAATTTTTAATGCTAAAAATTTAAACAAAAAGCAATTTGTAATAATTTTTTTATCCTACGCCCGACCTTGGTTTTTCAACCATCAGTCTCTGTCGGGCAGCCCAATACAATCTTGAGGTGAATGAAAAGTCATCTTCCGCAGAATTTCTAACTGCGACGTCCGAAAGTCCAGGGCAAGTGTAAAGGTGGTCACCAGTCATGTCCCCTAGTCCACAAAAAGGGCAATTTCTAATAATAAAAATAGGAAAAATAAGTAATTTGTTATAATTAAAATAGGAACATTTTTAAACGAAGCAAACATTATTGCATTTAAATATTTTTCAGTTCTTGAAGATGTTAGGTTTTCTTGATGAATTCTAATTTTATGTGCACTTAAATATATATATATATATTTGATAATTTTTTTTTTGCTCTCATCACTTTTATGAACATCTATTTTATTAAAGAGAAGAATGTCTGCTCTGCTGTATTATTCAAAATAACAGCAGAAATTCTTTAATTAACGATAGATGGCAGCATCAGTAACAATATAATGTGATCAGTCTGAGAACGAATGTGTATTACCAAGTGTGCAGTATCTAGCCACCTGTGATTATGGCATTTAGGCGCCAGGTAAATAACTGAATATTCGCTATGGCGTTATCGAAAACTTAACAGTCGAAGACAGTTGTAAGTTATTTGCTCACCCGGCGCATGTCATCAGAGATTTATTATTGATATAATGGATAAAAAGATTCATTATATTCTGTTTTTGTGTTAAATGTACTGTTTTTGTAGTTGCTCGGGACTTTTCCTTTTTTGCAATTCGTGTATTTGACTCACAACTTAGGAAAACTCATTCTGAAAGTTATTTGGATTGCTTGTCGCTCAACGGTCATTTATTGCACTCGATGTCTTCTGATTCCCGCTTACACTGATTCCCAAATTCCCTAATATCATAGGAAATACCCCATGTATACACTAAGGGATGGTTTCTATCAGTATCAAATAACATTGGAAGACTAACTGTTGTATTTAATGTATTATAAAAAAATATATTTTAGGAGAAAAATGTGTTTTCTTATAGAGCGCTTATATGATATGTATCATTTCTGATTCCCTTTTAAATTGGTGTCAAAATTCCCTAATATTTTAAGAAATACCCAATATATACACAAACGAATGGTTTCTTTCAGTAGCATAGAGCATTGCAAAACTAACTGTTGTATTTTATAAATTATAAAAAATATACTTTAGGAGAAATATGTGTTTTCGTATGCTCCGCTTATATGGTATTTGTGACTTGTGATTCCCGCTTACATTGATGTCAAAATTCCCAAATATCTTAAGAAATACCCCATGTAGACACAAACGAATGGTTTCTTTCAGTAGCATATGACATTGCAAGACTTACTGTTGTATTTAATTAATTATAAAAAATATAGTTTAGGAGAAATATGTGTTTTCGTATGTTTCGCTTATATGGTATTTGTGACTTCTGATTCCCGCTTACATTGATGTCAAAATTCCCTAATATCTTAAGAAAAACCTCATGTATTCACAAACAAATTGTTTCTTTCTTTTGCGTATAGCATTTCAAAATTAAGTGTTGTATTTAATTTTTTATAAAAAATATATTTTAGGATAAAAATGTGTTTTCGTTTGGTGCTCTTATATGGTATTTGTTACTTCTGATTCCCGCTTACATTGATGTCAAAATTCCCAAATATATTAAGAAATACCCAATGTATACACAAACGAATGGTTTCGTTCAGTAGCAAATAACATTGTAAGACTATCTATTACATTTATTTTATTATAAAAAATATTTTTTAGCAGAAAATGTGTTTTCTTATTGTGCGCTTATATGGTATGTGTGACTTCTGATTCCCGCTTACATTGATATTAAAATTCCCTAATATCTTAAGAAATACCCCATATATATACAAAGTAATGGTTTCTGTCAGTAGCATATAACATTGCAAGACTAACTTTTGTATTTATTTTGTTATGAAAATTATATTTTAGGAGAAAAATGTGTTTTCGTATTGTGCACTTACATGGTATTTGTTACTTCTGATTCCCGCTTACATTGATGTCAAAATTTCCCTAATATCTTAAGAAATGCACCCTGTATACACAAATCAACGGTTTCTTTCAGTAATAAGTAACATTGCAAGACAAAATGTTGTATTTATTTTATTATAAAAATATATTTTAGTAGAAAATGTGCTTTCTTATAGTGCTCTTATATGGTATGCATGACAATTGATTCTCATTTACATTGATGTCAAAATTCTCAAATATCTCAAGAAATACCCCATGTAAACACAAACGAATGGTTAATTTCAGTAGCATATAACATTGTAAGTCTAACTGTAGCATTTATTTTATTATAAAAAATATTTTTTAGGAGAAAATGTGTTTTCTTTCAGTGCGCTTAAATGGAATGTGTTACTTCAATTCAAGCTTACATTGATGTCAAAATTCCCTAATATCTTAAGAATTACCTCATGTATTCACAAACAAATTGTTTCTTTCTGTTGCATATGGCATTTCAAAATTAAGTGTTGTATTTAGTTTTTTATAAAAAATATATTTTAGGATAAAAATGTGTTTTCGTATGGTGGTCTTATATGGTATTTGTTACTTCTGATTCCCGCTTCCATTGATGTCAAAATTCCCAAATATCTTAAGAAATACCCCATGTATACACAAACGAATGGTTTCTTTCAGTAGCAAATAACATTGTAAGACTATCTGTTACATTTATTTTATTATAAAAAATATTTTTTAGCAGAAAATGTGTTTTCTTATTGTGCGCTTTTATGGTATGTGTGACTTCTGATTCCCGCTTACATTGATATTAAAATTACCTAATATCTTAAGAAATACCCCATGTATATACAAAGCAATGGTTTCTGTCAGTAGCATATAACATTGCAAGACTAACTTTTGTATTTATTTTATTATGAAAATTATATTTTAGGAGAAAAATGTGTTTTCGTATTGTGCACTTACATGGTATTTGTGACTTCTGATTCCCGCTTACATTGATTCCAAAATTCCCTAATATCATTAGAAATTCCCCATGTATACAATAAGGGATGGTTTCTGTCAGTATCAAATAACATTGGAAGACTAACTGTTGTATTTATTGTATTATAAAAATTATATTTTAGGAGACATATGTGATTTCTTATAGAGAGCTTATATGGTAGGAATGACTACTGATTCTCGTTTACATTGATGTCAAAATTGCCTAATATCTTAAAAAATGTCCCATGTATACAGAACCGAAAGGTTTTTTCAGTAGCATATAACATTGTAAGATTAACTGTTGCATTTATTTTATTGTAAAAAATATTTTTAGGAGAAAATGTGTTTTCTTTCAGTTCGCTTAAATGGAATGTGTGACTTCTGATTCCCGCTTACATTGATGTCAATATTCCCTAATATCTTAAGAAATACAGTATTCACAAAAAAATTATTTCTTTCTGTTGCATATAGCATTTCAAAATTAAGTGTTATATTTAATTTTTTTATAAAAAATATATTTTAGGAGAAATATGTGTTTTCGTATGCTCCGCTTATATGGTATTTGTGACTTGTGATTCCCGCTTACATTGATGTCATAATTCCCAAATATCTTAAGAAATACCCCATGTAGACACAAACGAATGGTTTCTTTCAGTAGCATATGACATTGCAAGACTTACTGTTGTATTTAATTAATTATAAAAATATAGTTTAGGAGAAATATGTGTTTTCGTATGTTCCGCTTATATGGTATTTGTGACTTCTGATTCCCGCTTACATTGATGTCAAAATTCCCTAATATCTTAAGAAAAACCTCATGTATTCACAAACAAATTGTTTCTTTCTTTTGCGTATAGCATTTCAAAATTAAGTGTTGTATTTAATTTTTTATAAAAAATATATTTTAGGATAAAAATGTGTTTTCGTATGGTGCTCTTATATGGTATTTGTTACTTCTGATTCCCGCTTACATTGATGTCAAAATTCCCAAATATATTAAGAAATACCCAATGTATACACAAACGAATGGTTTCGTTCAGTAGCAAATAACATTGTAAGACTATCTATTACATTTATTTTATTATAAAAAATATTTTTTAGCAGAAAATGTGTTTTCTTATTGTGCGCTTATATGGTATGTGTGACTTCTGATTCCCGCTTACATTGATATTAAAATTCCCTAATATCTTAAGAAATACCCCATATATATACAAAGTAATGGTTTCTGTCAGTAGCATATAACATTGCAAGACTAACTTTTGTATTTATTTTGTTATGAAAATTATATTTTAGGAGAAAAATGTGTTTTCGTATTGTGCACTTACATGGTATTTGTTACTTCTGATTCCCGCTTACATTGATGTCAAAATTTCCCTAATATCTTAAGAAATGCACCCTGTATACACAAATCAACGGTTTCTTTCAGTAATAAGTAACATTGCAAGACAAAATGTTGTATTTATTTTATTATAAAAATATATTTTAGTAGAAAATGTGCTTTCTTATAGTGCTCTTATATGGTATGCATGACAATTGATTCTCATTTACATTGATGTCAAAATTCTCAAATATCTCAAGAAATACCCCATGTAAACACAAACGAATGGTTAATTTCAGTAGCATATAACATTGTAAGTCTAACTGTAGCATTTATTTTATTATAAAAAATATTTTTTAGGAGAAAATGTGTTTTCTTTCAGTGCGCTTAAATGGAATGTGTTACTTCAATTCAAGCTTACATTGATGTCAAAATTCCCTAATATCTTAAGAATTACCTCATGTATTCACAAACAAATTGTTTCTTTCTGTTGCATATGGCATTTCAAAATTAAGTGTTGTATTTAGTTTTTTATAAAAAATATATTTTAGGATAAAAATGTGTTTTCGTATGGTGGTCTTATATGGTATTTGTTACTTCTGATTCCCGCTTCCATTGATGTCAAAATTCCCAAATATCTTAAGAAATACCCCATGTATACACAAACGAATGGTTTCTTTCAGTAGCAAATAACATTGTAAGACTATCTGTTACATTTATTTTATTATAAAAAATATTTTTTAGCAGAAAATGTGTTTTCTTATTGTGCGCTTTTATGGTATGTGTGACTTCTGATTCCCGCTTACATTGATATTAAAATTACCTAATATCTTAAGAAATACCCCATGTATATACAAAGCAATGGTTTCTGTCAGTAGCATATAACATTGCAAGACTAACTTTTGTATTTATTTTATTATGAAAATTATATTTTAGGAGAAAAATGTGTTTTCGTATTGTGCACTTACATGGTATTTGTGACTTCTGATTCCCGCTTACATTGATTCCAAAATTCCCTAATATCATTAGAAATTCCCCATGTATACAATAAGGGATGGTTTCTGTCAGTATCAAATAACATTGGAAGACTAACTGTTGTATTTATTGTATTATAAAAATTATATTTTAGGAGACATATGTGATTTCTTATAGAGAGCTTATATGGTAGGAATGACTACTGATTCTCGTTTACATTGATGTCAAAATTGCCTAATATCTTAAAAAATGTCCCATGTATACAGAACCGAAAGGTTTTTTTCAGTAGCATATAACATTGTAAGATTAACTGTTGCATTTATTTTATTGTAAAAAATATTTTTAGGAGAAAATGTGTTTTCTTTCAGTTCGCTTAAATGGAATGTGTGACTTCTGATTCCCGCTTACATTGATGTCAATATTCCCTAATATCTTAAGAAATACAGTATTCACAAAAAAATTATTTCTTTCTGTTGCATATAGCATTTCAAAATTAAGTGTTATATTTAATTTTTTTATAAAAAATATATTTTAGGATAAAAATGTGTTTTCGTATGGTGCACTTATATGGCATTTGTTTATTCTGATTCCCGCTTACATTGATGTCAAAATTCCCAAATATCTTAAGAAATACCCCATGTATACACAAAAGAATGGTTTCTTTCAGTAGCATATAACATTGTAAGACTAACTGTTGCTTTTATTTTATTATAAAAACAATTTTTTAGTAGAAAATGTGTGTTCTTATAGTGCGCTTATATGTTAAGTATGACTACTGATTCTCGTTTACATTGATGTCAAAAATCCCTAATATTTTAAAAAATTCCGCATGTATAACTCAAACGAATGGTTTCTTTCAATAGCATATAGCATTGCAAGACAAATTGTTGTATTTAATTAATTATAAAAAATATACTTTAGAAGATATATGTGTTTTCCTATGTTGCGGTTATGCGGTATTTGTGACTTCTGATTCCCGCTTACATTGATGTCAAAATTCCTAATATCTTAAGAAATACCCTATGTATATACAAACGAATGGTTTCTTTCAGTAGCATAGAGCATAGCAAGAGTAACTGTTGTATTTAATTAATTATAAAAAATATACTTTAGGAGAAATATGTGCCTTCGTATGGTGCGCTTATATGGTATTTGTGATTTCTGATTCCTGCTTACATTGATGTGAAAATTGCCTAATATCTTAAAAAATGTCCCATGTATACACAAACGAAAGTTTTTTTCAGTAACATATAACATTGCAAGACTAACTTTTGTATTTATTTTATTATGAAAAATATATTTTAGGAGAAAAATCTGTTTTCGTATTGTGCGCTTAAGTGGTATTTGTGACTTCTAATTCCCGCTTACATTGATTCCAAAATCCCCTAACATCATAAAAGATACCCCATGTTTACACTAAGGTATGGTTTCTATCAGTATCAAATAACATTCGAAGACTAACTGTTGTATTTATTGTTTTATAAAAAAATATTTTAGAAGAAATATGTGTTTTCTAATCGAGCGCTTATATGATATGTATAATTTCTGCTTCCCGTTTAAATTTTTGTCAAAATTCCCTAATATCTTAAGAAATAACTCATGTATACACAATCGAATGGTTTCTTTCTGTAGCATATGGCATTGCAAGACATACTTATTATGAAAAATTAATTTATTATTTAAAATGTATTTTAGGAGAAAAATGTGTTTTCGTTTGGTGCGCTTAAATGGTATTTGTGACTTCTGATTCCCGCTTACATTGATGTCAAAATTCCCGAATATCTTAAGAAATACGCAATGTATACACAAACGAATGGTTTCTTTCAGTAGCATATAACATTGTAAAACTAACCTATGCATTTATTTTATTATAAAAAATATTTTTAGGAGAAAATGTGTTTTCTTATTGTGCGCTTATATGGTAAGTTTGAAAACTGATTCTCGTTTAAGTTGATGTCAAAATTCCCTATTATCTTAAGAAATACTATATGTATACACAAAGGAATTGTCTCTATCAGTAAAATTTAACATTGTAACACTAACTTTTGCATTTATTTTATTATGAAAAATATATTTTAGGAGAAATATGTGTTTTCTTATAGAGCGCTTATAAGATATGTATCATTTCTGATTCCCGTTTAAATTGGTGTCAAAATTTTCTAATATCTTAAGAAATACCTCATGTATACACAAACGAATGGTTTCTTTCTGTAGTATATGGCATTGTAAGATTAACTGTTGTATTTAATTAATTATAAAAAATATATTTTAGGATAAAAATGTATTTTCGTATGGTGCTCTTATATTTTATTTTTTACTTCTGATTCCCGCTTACATTGATGTGAATATTCCCTAATATCTTAAGAAATACCTAATGTATACACAAACGAATGGTTTCTTTCTGTAGCATATAGCATTTCAAGACTAACTGTTTTCATTATTAAATTATAAAAAATATATTTTAGAAGAAAATATGTTTTCTTATAGTCCGCTTATATGGTAGGTATGACAACTTATTCCCGTTTACATTGATCTCAAAATTCCCTAATATCTTAAGAAATACTATATGTATACACAAAGGAATGGTTTCTATCAGTAACATTTAACATTGCAAGACTAACTTTTGTATTTATTTTACTATGAAAAATATATTTTACGAGAAATTTGTGTTTTCGTATTGTGCACTTACAAGGTATTTGTTACTTCTGATTCCCACTTACATTGATGTCAAAATTTCAATAATATCTTAAGAAATACCCCATGTATACACAAATCAACGGTTTCTTTCAGTAATAAGTAACATTGCAAGATAAACTGTTGTATTTATTTTTTTATAAAAATATATTTTAGGAGAAAATGTGTTTTCTTATAGTACGTTTATATGGTATGTATGACAATTGATATTCTCGTTTACATTGATGTCAAAACTCCCTAATATTTTAAGAAATACCCCATGTAGACACAAACGAATGGTTTCTTTCAGTAGCATATAACATTTTAAGATTACTTGCATTTATTTTATTATAAAAATTATTTTTTAGGAGAAAATGTGTTTTCTTTTAGTGCGCTTAAATGGAATGTGTGACTTCTGATTCCCGCTTACATTGATGTCAAAATTCCCTAACATCTTAAGAAATACCTCATGTATACACAAAACAATGGGTTCTTTCAGTAATAAGTAACATTGCAAGACAAACTGCTGTATTAATTTTATTATAAAAATATATTTTAGGAGAAAATGTGTTTACTTATAGTGCGCTTATATGGTAAGTATGACTACTGATTCTCGTTTACATAGATGTCAAAAGTCCCTAATATCTTAAGAAATTCCCCATGTAAACACCAACGAATGGTTTCTTTCAGTAGCATATAACATTGTAAGGCTAACTGTTTCATTTATTTTATTTAAAAAAAATTTTTTTTATAAAAGTGTTTTCGTAAAGAAAGCTTAAATGGTATTTGTTGCTTCTGATTCCCGCTGACATTGATGTCAAAATTCCCTAATATCTTAAGAAATACCTCATGTATACACAAACAAATTGTTTCTTTCTGTTGCATATAGCATTTCAAGACTAACTGTTGTATTTATTTAATTATAAAAAATATATTTTTGAAGAAAATATGTTTTCTTATAGTGCGCTTATATGGTATGTATGACAACTGATTCCCGTTTACATTGATGTCAAAATTCCCTAATATCTTAAGAAATACTATATGTATACACAAAGGAATGGTTTCTATCAGTAACATTTAACATTCCTAGACTAACTTTTGTATTTATTTTATTATGAAAAACATATTTAAGGAGGAAAATGTGTTTCGTATTTTGCGCTTACATGGTATTTGTGACTTCTGATTCCCGCTTACATTGATTCCCAAATTCCCTAATATCATAAGAAATACCCCATGTATACACTAAGGGATGGTTTCTATCAGTATCAAATAACATTGGAAGACTAACTGTTGTATTTAATGTATTATAAAAAAATATATTTTAGGAGAAAAATGTGTTTTTTTATAGAGCGCTAATATGATATGTATCATTTCTGATTCCCTTTTAAATTGGTGTCAAAATTCCCTAATATCTTATGAAATACCTCATGTATACACAAACGAATGGTTTCTTTCTATAGCATGTAGCATTTCAAGACTAACTGTTTTAATTATTAAATAATATAAAATATATTTTAGAAGAAAATATGTATCCTTATAGTCCGCTTATATGGTATGTATGACAACTTATTCCCCTTTACATTGATGTCAAAATTCCCTAATATCTTAAGAAATACTATATGTATATACAAAGGAATGGTTTCTATCAGTATCATATAACATTGGAAAACTAACTGTTGTATTTATTGTATTATAAATAATATATTTAAGGAGTAATATATTTTTTCTTATAGAGCGCTTATATGATATGTATCACTTCTGATTCCCGTTTACATTGGTGTCAAAATTCCCTAATATCTTAAGAAATAACTCATGTATACACAAACGATTGGTTTCTTTCTGTAGCAAAAGGCATTGAAAGACTAACTGTTGTATTTAGTTAATTATAAAAAAATAGACATTAGGAGAAATTTTTTTTCATATGTTGCGCTTATATGGTATTTGTGACTTCTGATTCCCGCTTACATTGATGTCAAAAGTCCCTAATATCTTAAGAAATTCCCCATGTAAACAAAAACGACAGGTTTTTTTCAGTAGCATATAACATTTCAACACTAGATTTTGTATTTATTTTATTATGAAAAATATATTTTAGAAATAAAAGGGTTTTCGTATTGTGCACTTACATGTTATTTGTTACTTTTAATCCCGCTTACATTGATGTCAAAATTTCCCCAATATCTTAAGAAATACCCCAAGTATACACAAAACAACGGTTTCTTTCAGTAATAAGTAACATTGCAAGACAAACTGTTGTATTATTTTTATTATTAAAAATTTATTTTAGAAGAAAATGTGTTTTCTTATAGTGCGCTTATATGGTATGTATGACAATTGATTCTCGTTCAAATTAATGTCAAAATTCCCTAATATTTTAAGAAATACCCAATATATACACAAACGAATGGTTTCTTTCAGTAGCATATAGCATTGCAAAACTAACTGTTGTATTTATTTAATTATAAAAAATATACTTAAGGAGAAATATGTGTTTTCGTATGCTGCGCTTATATGGTATTTGTGACTTCTGATTCCCGCTTACATTGATGTCAAAATTCCCTAATATCTTAAGAAATACCCCATTTATACACAAACGAAAGGTTTTTTTCAGTAGCATGTAACATTGTAATATTAACTGTTGCATTTATTTTGTTATAAAAAATATTTTTAGGAGAAAATGTGTTTTCTTTTAGTGTGCTTAAATGGTATGTGTGACTTCTGATTCCCGCTTACATTCATGTCAAAATTCCCTAATATCTTAAGAAATACTATATGTATACACAAAGGAATGATTTCGATCAGTAACATTTAACATTTCAAGACAAACTTTTGTATTTATTTTATTATGAAAAATATATTTTAGGAGAAAAGTGTGTTTTCGTATTGTGCGTTTACATGGTATTTGTGACTTCTGATTCCCGCTTACATTGATTCCAAAATTCCCTAATATCATAAGAAATACCCCATGTATACACTAAGGGATGGTTTCTATCAATATTATCAACTATCAATATTCTATCAACTATCAATATCTAAAATTATATTATCAGTATTAAATAACATTGAAAGACTAACTGTTGTATTTAGTGTATTATAAAAAATATATTTTAGGAGAAATATGTGTTTTCTTATAGAGCGCTTATATGATATGTAGCAATACTGATTCCCTTTTAAATTGGTTTCAAAATTCCCTAACATCTTATGAAATACCTCATGTATACACAAACGAATGGTTTCTTTTTGTAGCATATGGCATTGCAAGACTAACTGTTGTACTTTATTTATTATAAAAATATATTTTAGGAGAAAAATGTGTTTTCGTATGGTGCGCTTGTATGGTATTTGTTACTTCTGACTCCCACTTACATTGATGTCAAAATTCCCTTATATCTTAAGAAATACCCCATGTAAACACTAAGGGATGGTCACTGTCAGTATCATATAACATTAGAAGACTAACTGTTGTATTTATTGTATTATTAAAAATATATTTTAGGAGTAATATGTTTTTTCTTATAGAGCGCTAATATGATATGTATCACTTCTGATTCCCGAATTTATTGGTGTCAAAATTCCTTATTATCTTAAAAAATACCTCATGTATAACACAAACGAATGGTTTCTTTCAGTAGCATATAGCATTGCAAGACTAACTGTTGTATTTAATTAATTATAAAAAATATACTTTAGGCCAAATATATGTCTTCGTATGGTGCTCTTATATGTTATTTGTGACTTCTGATTCCCGCTTACATTGATGTCAAAATTCCCTAATACCTTAAGAAATACCTCATGAGTCATATCTGGGTTCACTAACATCTCTCTCACGCCTCCTTAGCGTACGAAGAGTAAGTATAATATCAATATTACAAAGAAAAAAAACGCAGCTTTCTCAGACTGCTCCTGGCACCAACCGTCTCCCTACTCACCCTCCCCATCAGAGGCTCTTCAATTCTCAACTCAAGTGCTGACTATGAGACATTACATATATATATATATATATATATATATATATATATATATATATATATATATATATATATATATATATATATATATATATATATATATATATATATAATTGTTCTTAAAGTGGTCATGGTCTGTGAAGTGAACACCAGCAGGACTCCCTGTACCTGACCCAGTGAGGGTTCTACCAATTTGAGTGGAGTGTGCTGGGAAAAAAGAATGAAGCAACAATAGGAGAGCGCCACCCTGCTTGTGGTCCCGACGCAACAACTCAGTCAGCGTAGGAGGTTAGTTGCATCACTGCTGCCATTGACTGCCTTCAATGGACAAGTTTTTGAAGATGAAATGCAGCATAAGCAAATTTCAGAGTATTCATTAGAATTGGAAGAAAAACAACTTGAGCAAGAAAGTTTTTATGAAAAAATTGAAGAATCAAAATCAAAGATGCTGTTTTTGAAACAGAAATCAAAAGTTCCATGGAGTATGATGAAAATATAGATGACTCCAAAATTAAAATTATATTAACCACAAATTTAAAAG
This sequence comes from Latrodectus hesperus, assembly GCA_037975125.1. Classification (NCBI taxonomy): domain Eukaryota; kingdom Metazoa; phylum Arthropoda; class Arachnida; order Araneae; family Theridiidae; genus Latrodectus; species Latrodectus hesperus. The sequence continues at coordinate 97,885,845 of CM075859.1, read as the reverse complement.
TAAGGAATCCGTTTCAAATAATGTTAATGTGATTCAAGTAGTAACGGTAGTAAACAAATTCCAATTTCTATTAATTTGTCTAAACTTAGCATTCCAACTTTTAATGGTGATTCTACTACATTTTTTGAATTTTTTAATAGTTTTTATAGTGCTATAGATTCAAATGAATTATTAAATAATATTGATAAACTAATTTATTTAAAATCTTTTCTTTCTGGGGAAGCTTACAAAAACGGTTGCAGGGTTTGCCTTAACGGAAGAAAATTAAAAATCATGTTTTACTTTGTTAAAAGACAGATATGGAAAATCGGAATATTTAATTAGTTTTTGTAAACTTAGAAATTGAGCCAGTTAAATCTTGTTCTAACTTACAAGGACTGAGGCATTTGTATGATGAAAGTGAAATTAGCATAAGAAATTTAGTTCATGGGTGTGGCATCCGATAATTTCGGCCATTATAAGTGGAGAGTTCTCATCAATGCTCAATTAAAATATTTGATAGTCCACCCTAAAATACACAACTGGCCATTAAAATTGCTGCACCAGGATAGCGGCACACCACACACGTGAAATTTGCACGACAGGTAGAACTTGTTGTGATATGCAAATGATTAGATTTTCAGCGCATTTATACAAAGCAGGCAATCCCACATCTACAATGTGTATAAAACCAGAACGTGCTTGTGAAAACCAGAACCAACGTGGTTTTCGGCAAAGAGAGTTGTTGTAATGCCTCTTGTAAGAAGAAATGCCTATCTGCACGTGTCTGACTTTGATCGAGGAAGGATTATAGCCTACCGGGATTGCGGTTTATCGTACCGCAATATTGCTGCTCGCATCGGTCGAGACCCCGTGACTATTAGCAGAATATGGAATCGATGGGTTCAGGACAAGCATACGGAACGTCATGCAGGATCTCAGCAACTCCCCATCACTAACAGCAGAGAAGACAGACATCTTATCCGCATGGTCACAAGAGATCGTACAGCCATGTCACGAACACCGAGTCAAGAAATGGAATCATTTGCAAAGCAACAGGTTTCTGCTGGAACAGTTCGACGACGTTTGCAGCAGCATGGATTGTCTGCATGGCGACCATGGTTTCGGCTAACATTGACGCTGCGTCACAGACAGGAGCGCCTTCAATGGTGTGATCAGCGACGAACCTGGACGCGGGAATGCCATCACGTCATCCTTACAGATGAATCTTTGTTCTGTATACAGGACCATGATGGCCGCATCCGTGTTTGGAAGCATCGTGGAGAACGCGCATTGCCAGCTTGCATTGGACATCGCCATACTGGCCCATCTGCTGGTGTGATGGTATGGGGTTTAATTGGAATCACGTCTCGATCACCTCTTGTTCGCATTACCGGCACTTTGAATAGCAACCGTTACATTTCTGATGTGTTAAGGTCCGTGGCTCTGCCCTATCTTCGAGGCCTCCCTAATGCTTTGTTTCAACAGGATAATGCATGACCGCGTGTTGCCCGTACTGTACTGAACTTCCTTGATACAGAACAGGTTCGACCGTTACCCTGGCCAGCAAGTTCTCCTGATCTGTCACCAATTGAGAACGTGTGGTTAAAGGTTGCCGAGCAATTGGCACGCCATCACTCACCATCCACGTCTGTCGATGGACTGTGGCACTGTTGAAGCTTTATGGACTGAGATCCCCGTACATGCGATACAATCTCTGTTTGACTCTATGCCTAGGCGGATAAATGCTGTTATTGCAACCAGAGGTGGCTGCTCTGGGTACGGATTTCTCAAGATCTATACATCCTAATTTATTGTAAATCTAATCACTTGTTCTTTCCACTATAATGTATGTGTCCAATAAATATCGTTCTGTTATTTACATTCCTTCTTGGTGTAGCAGTTTTAATGGCCAGTAGCGTACTTCACACTTCTATTCAAGTAATACATTAAATATGCATTGACCATTGCAACTTTCGTCTAAAAAATCTTAAATTTTCACTATTCTGAAACGAATAAATGAATTCTAAATGTTTATTTCTGCATGTGTTTCAACACCAGTTCAAATGAAAGGAAATAATATTTCAAAGCGACTAATATAATTTGTGTAAAGCATAATATAAAACTTCTAAAATGTGTATACTAAATTTTCAATTGGTGTAACGGTTAGAATAAAATTCATAATCCTTATACTTATTTAATAAAATTTTTTATAATTATTGATTTTTAAAGGGCTAACATTATATTGCCAATTTAACTATTTTATCCTGCATTTAATTCCTTCTGCGTGTGTGTGAAATTAATACCCTAATTCTATATTAATAATAAAACTTTGACAATAATAGTATTATTATAATAGAGAATAACAGTATTCCTTCTCTCTTATAAATACTTAAAGGAATAATTGAATCCGAGGAAAACTACAATCTAATGCTAATTGATATTCATTTTCTTTTGTTTTGAATATAGTTGTAAATTGAAGCCTACAACAAAAGCAGTTGGCAGTTGTTAAATGGTTTCATGGTTTGGAGAGAAAAAGGATAATCGGTGCATTTTATGTATGTTTATACACATCCATTATAAGATTATAATGCTAAACTAGTTGTCCAGCGGCGGGCTATTAATTTTTTATTTTTTCCCTTTAACTTTGAATATATTTTCAGTGGTTCGAATATACTTTAACTAGTAGGTCCCAGATGGCTAAATGTGTCAATGATTTTATAATGTACACGTGCATAAATAAATGCATGTTAAATATATATTTTGGAATTTACTGAAAATTTCAGGTTAAAATTTACAATGCAGCACTATTACTATTTTTATTTAAAAATTAAACTTTTTAAATTATTTTGCATGTTTTTGTAAAATTTAGAAATTTACCTGAAAATAATAAGATGGCTGTAATGCATTAATTATTATTATTTGAATATCTTTCAGCTTTAATCTGAGTAATCACATTCTAAATTTGGTGTTCAAATGAAATTTCAATCTCTAATATCCATTCAGTAGAATATAGTGAGGAAATAAATCTCTTGTAAAACAGAGAAGATAATGGATTGTTTTTGTACAATAGTTCGTGGGTTTGAATCCCTCCTGTCTTAAATATTTGTAGTGGTTCTGTGAATCCCCTTTTAACTCTCCCGCATTAATTAGCAGAGTTGTCTGCATAAGGTTACCGTTAAGCAGCAATCATACAAAACCAAATTCTTGTAAAAATTTGTTATGAATTGTTTTGTCTGAAGGTAGCACATTTTCACTCTAAATTGAAAACAAAACTAATATAAAAGTAGTCTTTAACGAAAAGACAATTTAAGTTTTTAATCTAGAAAAATTTAAATTACTATTGGAAATTTCTGTGATTAAGATATAAAAGTTATCATTTCACTAAAACTATTATTTACATCGTTTCAACATTCCTCTGGAAATTTTTCTAAAGGTTTCAGGTTTTGGAATTCCAATGTAATTGGGAAAAATAATATGAAAAATTTATAGTTAATATACAAGCCGATTTGGTTACTTTCCGTCGTTTACTAGATCAGATGTTTTACCTATTTATCAAATTAAATAATAACTCACCTAATTAACAGGTTGCTTACACCCTATTAAGTAGATGAGGGTCACTGAGGGAGCGGTTCAGTTCTTTGATTTGGTTCTGTCATTTCTTTTGCCGAAACGGAAATATAATCTGATAAATAACATTCTCAATATAATAAAATTTTGTAAAAAACGCCTTTATTTCATAAATTAATAACAGAAGAATTATATTTAAGCATGCATTTTAGTTTTTCCTCGAATTTGTTTAGCTGACAACTTTCAATTTGCATTTAAAAATAATTGATCTTTATTTAAAAATGTGTTATATTTCGTTATTTCAAAGTACTGACATTTCCTTTGTAATATTGGCATTATTTAACATACTTGTACACATCACAATATTTCATTTTATACCTCGAAGAAAATTATTGCGTAATAAATAACGAATATCTTCTTATGTCTGAAAGGAAAGTAAACCTGTTCAAAATTTATTTAACTTAATTTTATGTAAAGACACAGCCTATCTAGTGTAATCATTATTGAAAATTACCGTGTATTTAAAAAATTCATTCTAAGCTAGCAATTGTGAAATGTTGAATACGATATTTATTCATTATTGGTTGTCATAAAAAATATTTTCACTAGAATGAATCTTTAATATTACTGCAGTCTATATAGATTGCAATAAATAACTTTTAAAAAGGATTTTATCATTGAGTATGTAGAGGTGCTGCTGAATGATTCAAACTTCGATCTTTAGCTCAACACTTCTAGGACCATTCACGGTTTGGCATTTGCGTGCGAAAAAAATATCACTATGATAATCTTAAGAAAATTGTTCAAATTTTTTTGCTCAGATTATCATTTGAAGCTATTTGTCAGTGAATGTCGAGTTGCATTTTTTAAATCTGGCTTGTCACTTTACGGTTACTTTTCGTACTCAAGGATTAATTAAAACATAATCTTTCATGTCACACGTGAAACTTTGAAATGAAACTCAGAGAACTAAATATGAGCAGTTACACATTTTTTTTAAATTAAAAAAACTGAGTACTTATATTTACAAGCATTGTATAAAATTTTGAATTGCAATTAAATAATATACTTGCGACCGTAATAGCATTTTTCTAGAAGAAATTATATCTTATTCAGAAGAAAGCTGTGTTCTGCCATGGCGGATAGAACACTTAAAATATGATATCTTGAATAATTTGTAAACTCGCATGAAATTATAAATAAAATATGAGCACATGACAATGAATTAGGATGTACAAGCGAAATTTGTAATATTATAATTTAACAAGCAATTTTGAAATGACTAAGTAATTATAAATGTTTGGTGTGTGTGTGGACAATAAATACATTAACCGACATTGAACATGCATCACCAAGAATGAGCAGCCAGAAAATTCTGCAAAATCCTGGTAGAAGCAACTTAAATTATGCAAATGATGAGAACAGGAAGTGTAGGCAATATTCGCGCCATTATTGCTGCTTGGAAAATAAGACTTGAAAACTTCATGTTGCAGAAAAAAAGTCTAATTGTAGAGTATGCCAAACCATCGTCGACGTAGTCAGTTTCTGCAGACAGACGATTGTAAGAGATGACAAGAGCAGGTTACGCTTGTATTATGCAATAATCATTTCAAACTACACAGCTCTTATTATTCGTTAACGTCTTGCTCTGTTTGCAAACCTTCTTGCTCTTGTATTTTAATGTCGGGTAGTGTTGAGAGTAACTAACGATGATTCAGTTATTTCAATAAAATCTCTATTGGTTTTCTTGTAGCTAAACATTCATTTTTTGGACATAAGGGTTAATGAGACCGAGAACTACTATTTAAAGTGGATTATAAACCATTACAAACATCCTTTCCAAAAGTGGGATTTGAACCAAGGAACTGTTGAACCAAAAGCAAGAACGCTTATCATTCAGCTTAATAAGTTCTGATTATTTTAAGTACAATAGAAACTTTAAGTTATTTGCCATAATACTTTCACATTAAATCATACCTATTTCGTAAAATAAACTCATTTTAAATTATGCTAATAGTTTTAACAGACAAATTACCTTTAAAATCAAAGTTTCAACCATTAATCACGGGTGTAAATTTTAATTAAATTAAAAGTGCCACAATTCACAAGTACATTAAAGAGCGAATCATTAAAAAGTACATAAATGATTTAGTGATATCAGATTAGTGATGTGTCTGGCTGATTTTCCAATGGCCAAAGCTGTCATTCCCAACCACAAGCGTCTCGAGACCGGGCCCGGAACGTCGGCTCCAAATGGGAATTCTAACGCATGCGCACTTGAAGAGAATAGTTGCAATAATTTGGCGGTGTAAAATGTGACTATTGTTCAGACTTAATATTAGTAACCCTATGGTTTCTTATTCCCCGGTCTAATTTGAAACGAGGTTCGTGTTAGTCAATTTGCTGATATATGTTTGCAAGTTTTAATATTTTTTCGAAATATGAAGGAAAAGCGGAATAGTTAGCTTATATCTTAGCACCATATTTAAAATAGAAATAGATAACAACTTTATTTGTATTTTATATGGTGCTGAAGACATTTATTTTTTCGCAGATAAGGTGGATGTGATAATATGAAAGTAACAAAGAAGTGTGAATTGCATTATCACGTTTCCTTCTTATTTCTGTATTCCCATGATAAAATTAATTTGAATAAATTGTTTTTGACACTATCATGCTTTAATTATAAATTAGCATCTCAAGTTTTTTTTCCAAAGCCAAAATTAAAATATCTGTTAATTCAAAATAAAAATTGTGTAAAGCATTGTTTGCACACATGATTTGTTTTAATAAACTTTGTATGTAATATAAATTTCAATAAAAAAAACGCTGAATAAAAACATTTTGCTATTTAGTGTGTACATCGTCTATTTTTTAAATTAAAAATTCAAAATAAGATGTATCACAAGTTGTAAATATTGAACATCTGTAGTTCAATTTAAGAATGCGACTCATTTATTTGAAATACAAAAAAGGTTTATATTCTTTAAAAACGGGAAAATTTATAAATTTCATTTATATGAATAAAAAGACACTCATATAACATTTCATTCTGATTTTTGTGTTTTAATAAAGATAATATCAATATAAATGGGAATAAAATATCGTATGTAAAAATCTGAGGGTGAAACTAAATAAATTTTTTTCACTAAATTTCTCAGAATTCATATAACATTGGGATGACTCCGTGCCCAAAGCCACAAATATTACTTCAAAATTTTTTTCATAAGCAGTTCAATTTTGAGCTCCAGATTATTTTCCTATTCTTGTTAGCCGTTTTACTTCTAAAGAATAGTGTACAAATATAAAATTAACTGAAAATGAAAGAGATGAGTTCTCGAAGAAAACTATTTCAGCAGAAGGTACCCAGTGAGGATGTACTTGATGAAAAAATATACTGTTCTCATGATGGTGATGAATTTGAACAGTGATTAAAATAAAGAATCTGAATTAGGAGAAATATTTTTGTAAAGAAACAATGAATCATATAATATTAACTACAATTCTTCTCTTCCTTTAGATAAATCAAGATATCAAGCTAAATAAATTTTAAAAAATAAAATTCTTTCTTAAGTAGAAACTTCGTATAAAATATTTTTCAGCTACTTTGTTTGCAATAATGTCAAAAGGGTTTATGTTTGATTATGCATAATCTGTTTAATAAACATAACAAATTACATATTTATAAACAATAGTAAATTATTTATGAATAAATAATTAATAGTTCTAATAATGCATAGACATTATATTCACAATGAATTAATAAACAAATTCTTTCTTATTTTTACGAAAATATAACAATACTAAGTCATTTAATCTTTAGAGAGAAAAAGATCATGTAAACGCAATACACACACATCCATTGTTTTTATAATACAAAGAAATTATATTCCCGATGAATTAATTAACTAATAATTTGTTATATTTATAAAAATATAACAATACTAAATCGATACATTTTTCTAAAGGAAAATGGAAAGCGTAGTTGTGAAATGCGCCATGTTTAACAATGAGATAAACTTCCTAGCCAGAGAAACTTATCGCTTTCTTTACATCGCCAAGTCACTGAATGATAGCCAAAATCTTCTGGGAGCCGAGGCTCCGGGCTCTGGCTCGAGACGCTTGTCGACGTTCCGGGCCCGGTCTCGAGACACTTGTGGTTTAAAGACGTGTTTCTACTTCGCTCCTAAACCGGTCTCAGCTGATCGCTCTCTTAGCCGATGGCCGCGGAATGCGGCTTGCCCAGTCGACCCCTCTCGGGTCCCTCTCTGCTATCGCCGGCTTCTGCCTGCACCTCCTCGGAACCCTCGATTTCATCACAGGATCTTGCTGAAGGTTGCCATATGGATACCTCAGTGCCCGCTCCTTTGGAGCGGAGCACTGAGTGTGCTCCGATTCAGCAAACCACTATGGAATATTGTATTAGTATGTGCCCCGGTAACAGTGTTAGTGAAAATGTAAGCCCTGTTAAATCCAGCGTTTCAACAATGGAGGAACTAAATTCGTGTGATAGTGCTATCAAAGGGCTAGTGCCAAACCTAGAGGCTTACACGGCACTAGACCCAAGTGTTCCGATAACCAAGCTCCGAAGATGTAACATGCTACGTGAAATGTCAAAACACAGTGAGCTGCTGGAAATGTTTGCTTCTGCCCAAAAACGGTTAATGGAAGGAATGGAAAAATCCAACCCGAAATATCAACAAAATGCCCATTGGACTTTCCAAAATCACCTCTACCAGAAGGCATCAATTGTATCACAACAAATTAGAGGTAAGTGCTCTCAATTGGGATATTGCCTAATATCAAATTGTACTCTGCATGACTCTAAGACTGTTTCATCTGATAGTGATGTAGACTTAGAACAGAATTCAGTTAATGCTAATATTAAAACTGTTAAAAAATTAAAAAATATTAAAATTGTTAAAAAATTTTCAAAAAATACTAAAAATAAAACGAAATAGTCAATCCTTTCTAATAATGTTAATAATGCTGTTGCTGCAAACAAAAGTAAACAAACTAGAATTACTAGTAATAACTCTACTGATATAGATGATAATTTAATAGAAAAGATAAGCAATAGTCAAGGTAATAATCCATCTACATTTAATTCTTACGTAACTTCTAATAATATTTTGAGTAATCCTGGTAATGCAAATGTAACTAATAACCCAGTAATATCCAACATACCTTACTATGATGGTAATATGTTTAATAACAATAGTACTTGTGTTACAAATGGTAAGGATGGCTCAGATATAAATTTTGAAAATCGTATATCACATAACGTAAACGATGGTTTAACTAGTAATTGTATTTCTATTAATAATTATGTTATTACTGTCCCAAACAATATTTACTATGTAAATGCTAACAATGATATGATTAATAGTGCAAGTAATAGTCTAATAAATAGTAATTCTGTAACTGTTTCCAATGATATTGATGAAAATACTGCTTATTATAATATGCAATTTCCAATGTTAAGCTCTGGACAGGCCCCGGTGTCTACACCAATTAAAAATAAAAGAATGATCAACAGTAATAGCGATGAGGAAGGCTTTACTAGGCCCAGGAAAACAGCTAACATTAAAGCTACTCTGGCAGCCCCCTTACTAATATTAGCAATAAATTTAATGTGTTAGACAATGCTGACTCCATCCAAGAAAACAATGCAAACGCTGACCCAACTCCTTTCAGCAGTCAGCAGAAGGAAAAATTTCCACCCATCTTGGTGAAATACGAGGAAAATTTTAACGTCCTAATTAACCAGCTAAAAACAAATATTGATAAAAGCATTGCTGCAAAACTCGCAGGTGAATATCTGAAGGTTTTTCCTTCTACATCTGATTCCCATAGAGCTATTACAACCTATTTAACTGACAACAATATTGAATGTCTTATTATCAAAAATAGACTTGACAAACCAACAAAGGTGGCCATTAAGGGACTCCCCCCCACCACCTCTACTGATCTCATAAAAGTGGAATTGATGCTTAGAGGCTTTGATGTTGCTACTGTAACAGTTATGAGAAAGCACAGAAAGAAGGAGCCTATCCCATGCTTTCTGATCACCCTAATCACAAATGAAATTGCTCCAAAAATTTATAATTTAAAAGATCTTTTGAATTTAATAATTAAGGTCGAAAAATATGTAAACACCAGGCCGGTCCAATGCTACAACTGCCAGGGATTTGGTCACAATTCTGCCGTTTGCTTTTTGAAGCCAAATTGTGTAAAGTGTGGAACTAAGCATGCTTCTAGAGACTGCCCCCATCAAAAATTAGACAAACCAACATGCTGCAACTGTGGAAATAGCCACACAGCCTCCTATGGAGGCTGCTTAGCAAACCCAGTCAACAGAAGCAAGAAAATTCAAGTAACTCCTAACACTGCTAGTAACTTTACTAAAAAAGGCCTCTCATTTGCGGAGGCCGCCAGAAATAACAACGATAAACAAGAGTCAATTCCACCTACATCGAACCCGCAAACCACAACAGACTTTAGTCAATTTGAAAACATTAATATAATTATGAAACTACTCAAAGAAGTTAACTCAATTTTTAAAGCCTTTCCTGCCCTCATGCAGGCTGTCCCAATCTTAGAACGCACTATTAATCCAACGGACAAAGTGCACATTTTACTAAAAGCCCTAAATATTAACGATACCAATAATGACAGTTAAGGAATTTAACAACATAAAAATAATGATTTGGAACGCCAATGGCATACTCACTAAACTTACTGAATTAAAAAATTTTGTGTCAAACAATCATCCTGACCTTATCCTAGTACAGGAAACCCACCTGATGAACTCTTATATGGTCAACATCCCCAATTATGCAGTGTATAGAAATGATCGAACCAGCCAGCAGGGCGGAACGGCCATATTTATAAAAACAAAAATCCCTCACTCACACATACCAACACCCAGGCTCCATTTTGCAGAAGCCACAATTGTTAAACTGCATTTTTCAAATAATGGTGACATAACAGTTGCATCGCTGTACATCCCCCTAATAATCCCCCCAATGCAGCACTCTCGATGGATCTAGAAACCTTAGCTTCACTAAGCTACAAAATTATTCTAGCTGGCGACCTCAATGCCAAACACCCAAATTGGGACTGTCCCTACAAGAATAAATCTGGACGCACGATTGCCTCCCTAGTTCAAAATACTGAATTCAACATATACAGGCCAGACAAGCCAACACACTATGGACAAATTCATGGGAATTACATTGACCTCATGCTGTCCAGAGGAGTCCAATCACCAATGAAACTTTCTACTGTTGAAGACCTCCAATCAGACCACTACCCGGTGTTCTTCTATTATGGCCACTCCACACAACAGGGAAATGAATACCACACCACTTACCATAACTGGAATGTCTTTAGAAATGTCATTAACAACTCCCTCTCACCTAATTCATTAAGCCCCATTGTTACTGAAGATCAAATTGAAAATAAAGCAGAAGAACTAACAAAAATAATACAACAAGCTCTTGATACCAGTAAACGCCCGAAACCCACACAACCAATCAGTTTTCTTCCCGAAAACATCATTAACTTAATTAAAACTAGAAATAGACTTCGCAAGCAATTTAATAGATATAAAACGACTGAATTAAAAACCCAAATAAACGCCCTTAAAAGAACCATCAAAAATGAAATTGATAAACACAACTGTAATAGCTGGAACTCCTATCTCACTAATTTAAATGTTGAAGATGGCTCCTTCTGGAGGGCAGTCAAGAAAAGAAAAACAAAGAAGGGCGTACTTCCCCCCTCATGGACGGCCCCAGAATGGCCATTACAGTACAAGAGAAAGTAGAAGCGCTTGCAAACTCCCTCGAGGAACAATTCCAAGAAAACACAACCGACGATAACACAAGTATTCGTAATGAATCCTATATGTTAACTTTCTCGTTAGCTCCTACTTCCGTCACAATAATTTTACCCCCCAGGATACTCAGACAATCACTGCCTCAGAGGTGGAAGAGGTTATACAAAAACTAAAACCCAAAAAGAGTCCGGGCTACGATCTTATAACTAACAACCCACACAACACAAGTACGTCCATTGGACGTCCACTGGATGTTGTTTGGATGATCCACCGTGATCCAGTAGACATCCACTGGACGTCCATAAATGATCCAGTGCACCATCCACTGACCGTCCAGAAGACATCCAGTAGACGTCTAATGGATGTCCACAGATAACCACTGATGGACGTGTTTTGGATATGACGTCACATAGTATTGGTAGTGACGTCATTAATCTGACACGGCAGAATGCGCATGATCCTCCAATCATATACTATTATTTTTTATGAATGGCCGTTTCTTAAGTTGTGAAATATTTTGTTGTCACTTTTAAATTTTTATATTCAACTGAATTGCGTAAATATTAAATAAATAATTTTTAATTTGCTTACTTTTATTTTATAAAATATTAAAATTAACTTAATTTCAGAATAATAAATTTTACTAAGTATTCATATAAAAGATATTTCATTTCTTACAACACAGGAAATATTTCAGATTAATTTTAAATTTCGACTTACCTAAAAAAAGTTATAATTCCTACATAAAATGCTTTAAATATTACATGCAAATCACAAATATTAATTATTTGCTTTTAATTAAAGGTATTTGAGCATGAAAATATTGATTTACAATAAAAAAAATCTATATTGTAGAAAACATCAAATGCAATAAATTTGGTTCAATTACACAGCTATAGAATAAATATATATCTAATGTATAATATCACTTTTAATTCTTAGTATCGCTTTATTTAAAACATTTTGCTTTAGAAATTTGACATCAATTCAATTGAGCGTTATCAAACCAGAAAGAAAAAATGAACTTAAAGCAAGAAACTGCACATGTATATTGAATAAATTTGGATTTTTCTTTGAGTATTAAGTTTCAAAACAGAGTTTTAAGAGATTAAAGGTAACCTTATATTTACCAAATCTATTCAGTCACTTTTAATTTATTATTAAAAAAAATATTACGTTCTAATTACACATTATGATTAAAAAAGTTTGGCAGATGGGATATCCCATTTGATTTTTTAAAAATAAATGATATATTTCTGTTTTGTGATGTTTAACATCACAAAAAATGCTCAACAGAATATTTTGATATAATATGAAGAGAAAATGTGAAAACGCAGTAAGGACTTCTGCGAAACAAGCAAAATAAAAAATAGACCATTTACAGTGAGAAATTAATGTTTGAAAAACTTTTACAGTAATAAGTAAATGCAGCATTATACTAATAGAACATGTATTTTAAAATGAATTCACAACATCATATAAATGAAACATTTTATTATTCTACAATTTTTTTCAATTCATTCAAATATCTAGCTTTTGCATGCCGTAACCAATTTTTCACACAGGATATAAGTATTGCATCAGTAACATTGCACAAAGCTGCATTTTTTCTTACAGCATCTAGAAGAAAAAAACATTTAGAGATTTGAAAATAATTATTATGACATTGTAAAAGTTGTGCTGATAAGCGAATGTATTCTTTATTAATAGAGTTCAAAATCACATAATGAAAAAATAAAAATTCAGGAGTTTTAAGTGTTGTATCATTTTGTGTAGAACATGTATTTCAATTAAACTTAATTATAATGAACTTAGTTAATATTCATATTTTTTCAGTTCTATATTTAAGTATTTTGTTAAAAAAATTCACAATTATTTTTTTATAATTTTGAAGAATCTATTTTTATTTTTAAAAGTTCTTTTACAATTTCTAATTTGTACAAATTAAAATTGTAATTATGAGCTATTTTCTTCTTGTATGGAATTATTATTTTTTTTTCAATAAATTGTGGACACAAAGTAAATGAAAATCACTATGTTACTTTTAAAAGGTGGCTCAATCAGAGGAGTTACTACTACCGGTACCAAATGCCCCAAACATGTAGATTATTGTACCAGAATGGATTTGTTAGCAATCTGACTATTCCAAAATCTGTTTTTTTTTTTCCATATCATAAATACAATACAATAAGGCATTAATTGAAAATTTCTTGTGGGTCCACTTGTTGATTGTAGTCTTCAAATACCGAATCCTGATTTAATTAAACTAAACACTTTCTCATGAATTTATATCAGTTCCTGAATCTATTAATTTGTGCATTTGTCTACTAATATAAATTAGTAAAGCAGAAAATTTAGTTTACACTAAAACAATCATGAAATCTTAACAAAAGCTAGTTGACAAATTTTTAGGCTATCAAATGATTTAATAGCTAGTAACTTACCCAAAATGTAAAGAAGCAGAATTTAAAAAAAATAGAAACATTTTCCGATACTTGCATAACCACGAATTATAATATGAAATGAACGTGTACCGTATAATTACTATAATTGAAAATTAGTATAGTAAATTACTTCACTTCAAATGATTACATAAAAATTAATTTACATCAGATAAATATTTGTTGCAAATTAAATCCAATTTTGAACAATTTTTACAAATAATATTTTTAGAATATTTTTCCTTGCTTAATTTTACAAGTTACGGTAACATTCATAGAGCTAGGAGTAGTGGCATATCCTATCAAATGCATTAGGTCTAATTGAAGCCATCTTGGTTGGAGCATCAAATGCTAGTAGGGATGAACGCCTTGAGTGATTCATAAACTACGCATGCTCAGTAATAGTACAATTTGCACATGCACCAATATTTTGATAAGTATAGCAAAGAATAACTTCAAATCAATTAAAATACATATTTTTTCATAAAGAAAACAATTTGTCCAGAATATATTTTTTGTGTGAAATAAAATGTAATATTTTACAAGCTGAGAAGAAAGTTATAAAAATTATTTAATTACATAAATTTCTTTCAAGATCAGAAATTTTATTTTTGTCATACATGTCACTCACCTATAAAATTTAGTGCATTTAACGAAAAAATGACTATTAGTAGAGGAAGGTTTTAAATGTAATAAATCACTAAATGTAATTCTTTTACACACCTTTTCACAAAATGGTAATAATTTTAATTAAATTTCTTTTATAGAGTGAAATTAAAAATAAACACAATATACGTCAATATTTTATTGAATACAAAACATTTCTAGATTATTTATAAAAGGAGGTTAACATATTATTGACCTTTAAAAAGAATTGCTTTTGTATATAATTATAGAGTTCACATTATATAAAGTATTTTTAAAATAATGCTTAACACTGACAACAAAATAATACTTAATTACAGCTTTAATTAGTTAGATGTCATGATTATCCAGAGGATCATGATGAAATTTATGAAGTTTCAATTGAGGAAAAAAATATTTTTTTTAATATTTAAAGCAGATAAAACATCCAATTCACATTGAATGTTTATTTTCTGACATTTTTCACAAGCTAGGAAATAAGTTATAAAAATAATTTAATAACATAAAAATAATTTAAGTTTTAATAATATTTGTTATTTTTCAAGGTTAGAAATTTTATTGTTGTCATATACATGTCACTCATCTATATAATTTAGTACCTTTAAAAAAATATGATTGTTAGTAGAGGAAGGTTTTGAATGTAATAAACCTCCAAATGTTATTTTATTACACACTCTTTTCACTAAATGTTAATAATTTTTAATTAAATTTCTTTTATGGAGTGAAATTAAAAATAATCATAGTATGTTTGAATATTATTTTATTAAATACAAAAAAATCTCTTGATTATTTATACAAGGAAGCTAATATATTACTGACCTTTAAAAAATTGCTTTTGTATATAATTGTCCTATAGAGTTCAAATTATTTAAAGTGTTTTTACAATAATGCTTAATACAGATAACAAAATAATGCTTAATTTAATTGTTGTTGCTGCCATTAGGAATCTTTTGATGAAAAGAAAAGTTCTAAATGATCTCTGCTGACCTTGTAAAATGGAAAGTAAAATAGTGGAGGATTTGCAGGACAAATTAATAATTCTGCTAAATGCAATACACTCTGAATGCATAATTTAAATCCTAAAAATCCAATTTTCCTGTTGGAATTTAAAATTTTTGGACCTCCAACACTTACCCTCAAATTAGAAATATAATCATCTGCTTGCTTTAGAAATAATTTAATATTTTGCATATCAGATTGACTTAGAGCTTTTTTAAAACCATGTTGTTTATTAGATCTAGAATTTAAAATATCAAACAAAGTGTTAAAAATTCTTAAAATATAATAAAAATTATTGAATGTTATGCATTGTTTAAAAAAAAAGTTTCAAAAAAATTTTTTTTTAAATATCAACAATTTATGAAAATTCTGATTTTACAAGAAAAGTCTTTAGAATTAAATATAAAGATATATTCTACCTTTTAAAATGAATAAAAGATTTTTTATTTCTCATTAGTAAAAGTTATAAAAATATTTTCAAAATTCATAACAATCTTACCTTCTGCAAATAGGATAAGCACCATCTCTTAATCTGACACAAGAAAGAGATATCCGATCTATCATTTCTTCGGGGAAATGTGCTGAACACAGTTTACTATGTTTGGAGGGAAGCCAATTTTGCCGAAGTACAACTTTGATCCAAATTTCTCTCCGCTGCTCATCTTCTGGAAAACTATTAAAAGAAATAAGAATACTAAAAAATGACATCTTTCATTAAAAGTTGCAGAATATAGTAAGAATGGAACTAAGTTCCTTGTGTATTATTATTTCAGCTAAATACTAAATAAAAATAACAGAAAGACAAAATTGATTTAACTTGATATCTGCCCAAGTTAAACTTTCTATCCTATATACCAAAACCATATTCATATAAGCAGGCAAATGATAAATTGCCATTTTGTATGAAATATTTCTAATGCTTAATTCCAGAATAAAGAAATATTATTAAATTTAACCAACACATTTATTACTAAATATTTTAATGACAAACATAATTGTGTTTTTAGGACAAAATATTATTTTAATATAAACAAACTTTAACAGATAAATACATACATGAAATAAATATAACATAAAATATAAAATCATAACAATTTGCTTATTCTTCACTAGAATTAACATTACCCACACAACCACAAATATCTATGTGATAACCAGGTCAATTCCAATTCATATCCAGATATCTATTAGATCTGCATCACATCCTTGAGATATTCAAATGTCCATTGATATTCAAAACTTGGATGTCCACTAGATATCATAAAATATCATCTAGACATTAACTTTTGGATATTGGAGAGAGATCTCATAGATATTTAAAACTATTGCAAATTGAATATCCATATTTTGTAAGGGCTAGACATCTGACAGAAATCTAGATATCTACATTTTGGATATTTGTAATATCAAGCACTACATGTCTACTCAAAATTGATAAAATAATAATAATAACAAAAAATAAAAAACTATACTTACAAAAAATTCTGAAATAAATTTTTTTAATCTTTTATACCTATAATTCTGATATATATTTATATATATTGATATTAAAAATATATAGGTAATAATAAACTAAAATCTGTTTTCATCACCAAGAATGATTAAATTTGTTTGCTAAAGGAAGTATAATTATAAATTTATTATATTTTCTTATCTTATCTATATATATTTTCTTGATAAAGACTTATTATCAAAATTATTATTATTAATATTCACAAATTTTCTTTTATTATAGTTAAAGTATTTAAAATAATTGTAAAATTTTAAGTTTAACTATAATTTTTTTTTAAGTACAACATACAATACTAAATAAAACTCTTATTTCTTTTGCAAAATCCTGGTACATTAATTTATTCAATTACAATGTATCCATTGATGTATTATTCAATGAGTTTTTGAAGACAACTTTTCAACACGTTAAAAATTATTTAATATATTTCATAACAGTGAGGTAGAATCAAAATATGAATAATTTACTAAGCTTTTCATACAATATATACATCAATCAAAATCTCACATTTAACTATTTTTCATCAGTTCTAAATTATAAAACAGCAAATTAGGTGACACATCATTACTTTTGATGGCAAGAGAGAAATGAATAATATTTTATATACTAAACATAAAAAATCTGATTTGACAAATAGATATTTAAACATTTGATTTATCACAGAAAATTAAAGCACAGTTTGACACAACCATTAAATATTACTTAATATTTTAAACTTCTTTAACAATTTATACAGATGGACATAAAGGCTTTTACTTTTATCTAAATTTATCAAAAGTAATACTAGAATATTAAATTTGATCAACACATTTATTACTAAATATTTTAGTGATAAACATAATTATGGTTTTTGAACAAAAATGTTACTTTAATATGAACTAACTTTAACATATAATGAAATTACATACATGGAATATCAATAACATATAGAATGTAAAAACAAAACATTTTGCTTATTCTTCACTTGGATTAAAATCACTTATGGAAGACACATTATACAATATAAAAGATGCTTATATATACAAATATATGCTTAACTGTCATAAAAAACAAATTATTCTTAACTTTTTCTAAAAAAGAAACATTCTATAAAAACTATAACAATTAAAATATATATTTTAAGTTATTTTTATAATCCTTTGCAAACTCAGGTTTGAGGAAGAGTAGATGAACAAGCAAAAAACTGTATATTAGTTCATGATAAAAAAATATTCCGCATTGTAAATGAATTTCAAAATTTTTTGAATATTTTTAAGGTAACCAAGAAAAATTAACTGGATTATAAAAGGATTAGTAGAACTACTGTCCTTAATCAAAACACATTATATTCGTTAACATTAACTGATATAAGAAGCTTAATAATAATTAGAAAGAGAATTTATACATAAATTATATATTTTTTTTATTTCCATGTACTAAAATATCGATGTTCCATACATAAGCCTTAGAAAGCATGCATAGAGTTAATCATTGCTTTATGGTTCCATACATAGAACATGAATTTCAATGTTGTTTTAAACTAGAAATTACTTTAAAAATAATATAATTTAATAACTATTAAACTATCTTTAACGTAATGTAATTTTTTGCAATTATAAATACATTAAATAATAAAACGATAGCTAAGCAAACTGCGAATAAACAATACTTAAGCAGAGCACAAAAAATTTCTTACCTGTCAAATGTTATTCCTTCCAATTTCTTGGTCTTTCTATTAGTGCATCCGAATGCTACACAAAATCCCATTTTTTCTTTTAAATTCAGATTAAGAAAATAGTATAGCTTAAATATCAAAAATTAAGAAATAAATTTGTCACAGTTATGGTAAAGGAATACGAAATAAGCGCTTTTCTTGTCTAACCAAGATGGCCGCTTGGTTACAGTTGATACTTCATCGAAGTCCAGATTACATCCACAACGAATGTCCAATAGACGTCTATTTTTAATCCACACATATCCATGATTAATGTCCATAAATTGGCGTCTAATAGACATCCATAGTGGTCGACCAGCAAACATCCAATGAATAGCCTTTCATGGACGTCCATTAGATGTCTATTTATCATCCATAACGTCCACTGGATATGGTGGACCTCTCGTGGACGTCCATTAGACGTTCTTGGTTGTGTGGGAAGGCGATCAAGCAAATCCCGGTTACTGCAGTATGTCTACTCACTGACATAATCAATGCCATAATTAATATTGGACATTTTCCCACACTTTGGAAAAAGGCAGTAGTCATTCCGATCTACAAACAGGGAAAAAACAGAAATCTACCCTCCAGTTACAGGCCAATATCCTTACTGCCAACGATGGCCAAAATAGCTGAAAAGTTCATTCTGAATAAACTGTTAGATTTTGATGCCCAGATGAGCATCATAATCACTCAGCAATTTGGTTTTCGCAGGAAACTATCCACATCCCACCAATTGATCCGGGCAGTGGAGAAGATAGCAAAAGGTATTGCTAACAAAAAATCTACTGGAGGAATTTTTCTGGACATAGAAAAAGCTTTTGACCGTGTTTGGCATTAAGGCTTACTATTCAAATTAATTACTTACAACTTCCCTCCCATTCAGATCAAACTCATAAGAAACTACCTAACTAATAGAAAATTTACCGTAAGGTTTGATAATGTCCCAGGAAAAGCCCATATTAGCAGGCGTCCCACAGGGATCACTGCTGGGCCCCTTCCTATTTAATGCCTTCATCAATGATATTCCGCAGAGCCCTAATACTAAGCTCTGCCTGTTTGCGGATGACACTGCCATATTAACCACAAATAGCAATCACAAAACACTACACCAACACTTATCAGAACACCTGAAGGTAATAGAAGAATGGCTTGTTAAATGGAAAATAAAGGTAAATCCGACCAAGTCCCAGGCAGTTCTTTTCACAAGAAAAATGTTACCGTGTGAAAAGGTCAAATTAGCGGGAAGAGAAATTCCCTGGGCTAGTAGGGTTGATTACCTTGGACTCACTATTGACAGGAGACTAACGTGGAAAGCCCATATTACTAAAATCAAAAATAAATTCATAGCAGCTAAAACCACCCTTTATCCACTGCTAGCCCGCAAGTCAAAATTCTCACTAACAAATAAACTCCTAATATATAAAGCCTACCTCAGACCGATAATAACCTATGCTGCTCCAATCTGGGGAGGAGCAGCTGATTCAAATATCAAAGTCTTAGAAGCCCAGCAAAGCAAAATACTTAGACTTATTACTAACTCAGAGTTTTACTTTAGAAACAACCAAATAAGAGAGAACTTCGGAATCCTGCCCCTAGCCCGCTACCTTAAATTTCTTGCATTTAATTTCTACCATAAATTATACACAATCAACAATAGTGAGATTCAGGGTATAGAACTTTACAGTCCTTATGACCTAACGCATTTCCATAGGCCCAGAGCAGTGTTGAGAGTAAAACCTCTCACCAATATCTACATTTATTCAAATAATTTCAAACGGAAAAGAAAGAAGAATAATAATTAATGGAAATCATATCTCTACCTAAATAAAATCTTGTGAGAAACCACATTGTAAATAAATCGTGTGGAACCTGTAAATATCTCAGTTTTATGTAATTTTAAACAACTATGGATATGTATCATTCTTTGTCCTCCGTTGTAAATATTCTAACGGAACTTTGTGTTTATCAAGAATTATTGTCATCAACCTGTGTTTTTCCTTTGTAACTCCTTGGTAAATATTTTAACGGAATTTGTGTGCTTCAAAGAATTATTGTATTCATCCTGTGTATTCTCCTTATATTTTCCTACGTAAAAAATTTTAAATGGATTTTATGTGTACAAAGAATTATTGTCATCATCTAAGTGTCTATTACTAGGATTACTCAATTACTTAGTCCAAAAACACAAGTCATGCAGAGTGCATCCAGTGGGAGCACTTACCTCAATAGTTTTGTATTATTCATTATTGTATCTTTATTTCTGATTTTTTTAATCACCAGGCCAAAAATTTTCCAAGGACTCGAATTCATTAGAAAACGAGGTACATGGCCGGAAGGCTACAGACCTCCCTCAATTCCAGACGAAAAAAAAAAAAAAAAAAAAAAAACAGTTTGGTTATTGTGGTAGCAAGCCCGGTGAGAAAAATGTTCGCGACGGCCCGTCGTCCACATCGGGGCGCTCCGTGGCTGAGTGGTCTAAAGCATCACCGCTAATCGCTTGAGAGCGTAGGAGTGTGGGTTCGATTCCCAACGTGGCCCTGGGTGTTTTCTTCGTTATTCTTCTGTGGTTGTACATCTGTCATTGTGCTATTTGTCCTATTATCGACGAAGACTTACAAGCGGATCTCAAGAATCAAGCATACAAGTCTGAATATATGTAATGTAATAAAATAAATAAATATAAATATCGTCCACATCGCTCTAATTCGGCACCATTCCAGACGTTGACGTCAATGCTGTGGAATCAACGACAGTCTTCTGAACGGACGCCATGAGCGCATCCAGAGTGTCTTGCACATGCTGCAAAATCATCCGGTACGCAAAATAAAAAAAGACGGTTGAGCGACAATCAAATCATTCAATTTTTATATTCCGAAAGTTGACTCGAAATAAATGAAACGAAGTTTTTTTTTATTATTTCGGTATAACAATCAATAGACACTTCATGAAAATTCTTACACATAAATAGGATGAGATTCGATCATCTTGAAAACCCCCGTTTACTTTTAAAATTTTCCTTTTGAAGTTTTATGTATGGATGGATGATTTCTTTCTATATATTGCCTAGAATTTGTGTGTGCGACTTTGCTCTAACAAAAAACTTAATAAATTCTTCCCAATCTGGAAGCTCGTTTGATTCGTATTATTTTTTTATTCTTTCTATGACGCATCTAACTTTTGAGGAAAAATATGGTTAGCATTCATTCAGATAAAGGATTCAATTCTAAGTTTCTGAGCTCTCTTAAGCATTTTAAAATATTCAATTTCTTGAACGATTCACGCGAGTTAGTTTTCCTAAAATAAACTTAAGAATACATTTCTTGTTTTCATACCTTTCTTCAAGAACTTTTAATAAAGAATTAAAGTATCTGTTGTTTGGATAAATTTTGCTTTTCCTTTTAAGAATACTTACAAATAATCCAGTTTTGGTGAATAATTATTATTCACAATTAAAGAATAAAAAATTAACACTTAAAAACATTCGTCTTTATAATTACCATAAAATACAGGTAAAGGTATTAATGGAAGTTTAATTATGGATGTATTTTTACAATCATTTTGTTTGTTATCAAATTCATTTATATTTTTCAATCGAGAATTCAAGAATTTCAGCCTTACCTCAATTTTATCAAGGGACTTTCTTTCATATCATCTAAGCTGTTTAAATGTCCAATATTTATTTCATCTGATAAGACAATAGTCATTTCTCATTCCGTCCATTTTCTTATTTATAACGTTAATTTCATTCAATTTTTGTAGAAATTCTGGCTTTAGGTGGTTCTAGTGATGGTCTATTATAAAAATTTCCAATTTTCGGATTTTGCTTTTATGGCACTGCATAGCCAATTCAAAACAAAAATTTGTTTCTCGTCCTGATTTTATTCTCTTATTTTGCGCTGATAAGCTCATGGGGACGGTAAAACCAAAATGAAGGAGCTGACTCATATCATTAATGATACGATTCAGCACTTTCAGTTAAATAACCTGTGGTTAACGTTAATCATAAGTTACATGTTATAAATATTAATTAATAAAATACCATTCTTCACGATAATACTGCATTCCATTTTGCAATTAAAACTTGTCAAATATGAACTTCAAGTAAATTTTACTATGCCCATCCTACATTTATGTTTTGACACATGTTTTCTTTTTTTTAAGCACTGACAAACTTTTTTTTATCATAACTTCTCTCTCTTTGATGCCTTTAAAAACGAGAAAAAGTTATGTAAGAGAGTTTCATATCAAGTTTTAAGTCTTATAAATATTAAGTAAGGGCTGTCTCATCAGAAATATAGTCATAGAGTTGGTTTGTCGCTCAATGCACATGAGCGCTAATCATACCAGGAACTAGGGCTTAAGGTGTATTCCAAACCACTATAAACATTCAAGCTCAAGATGAGATTTGAACCCACGAACTGTTAAATATAGTCACAGATCACATGCTTGATTTGTGTTTGTTAATATGACAATCAATTTTTATACAAGAAAACCAGTTGGAAAAAGAAACTCACACCCAAGTTGAGAGTAGAAGACAAGAAGAGTTGAAATGAAAGTCAGAATAACAATTCAGCTACCAGAGAGACCCAGAAATAGAGATAGATAGTACTTAAAATTTGTATTCGTTGCCCCAATTCACTATCACAAAATAAATTATACACTTATCTGATATAAAAATCTTCAATGTAAAAAATTCTAAACAGGGAAAAAATATTTAAACAATGGATTTGCATTTGTCAGGGTAACTTTATGTGTGTGTATAATTTTATAATAAAATTAACAATAATTTACTTACTCTTAATCATTGATTATTTGGTGCAGTGTTAAAGTCACTTGTAATGATTTAATAATGAGTGACTTATAATGTTGGGAAAGACCAACAAATGAATGAGTAAGAATGAAAATAAAAAATTATAATTGATAATTTTATTCAAAATTTGAAAACTATGTTATGGAAGAGTATAATGGAGTGACTAATAGCATAAAATTGGGAATAAATCGGAAATTTCAGATTTATTTCGAAATTTGTGATTTAAACAGTATTACCAATTTTATTTAAATTATAAAACAAGGAGTGAATGAATGAATGAAATATTCTAAAGAATGACTTTTCAAAATGCATGGAAAAAATTTATTAAAACTAATTTATATTGCTAGTTATTCAAAATGAAATGAGAATACAAGATTATTGTATAAGAAAATTCAAATCATTAATATGAACATGTAACATATGCATAGAGAACTAAATATGAAACTCAATATTTCATAAGCAAAAAGTCACTGATGAGTAGAATATTTCAAAATGAATCTTACAATGTGTAAAATAATTAATTTCACAATTAGATTTCTTTATTTCAAATGATTATATATATATATATATATATATATATATATATATATATATATATATATATATATATATATATATATATATAATTACTATTTCATATAAAAAACTTTATTCTCCCAAAATTTTTCTACTATATTCTTGTTGACGTAATTCTTTCCATTCCTTTTTTACTCCAACTCTTTTAAGTTGACCATCCCTAAAACATAAAACATTTGCCGATTAATGTAAAAGGAAAATATAATTCTTTGATTATGAAATTTTATTTTACATTTGGTTTATTGAAAAGTATATTAATAAGAGTTAAACATAATATCACACACACACAGCCCTTTAATAAATCATTTTGTTTCAGATTAAATTTTAATGAGGTTATAATATATTTTTCAGGAATTAATAAGCAACAAAGTTATTTTTTTTTTAAATTAGTATTGTGAATGTTACCATTTTAACATGTAGGAAACAGTTATTTTAGTTATATATTTAAAAATGAAAATATAATAATTTATCTAAGTGCTCTTAATTTATGAGAATATAGAATATACTTGCATATACTAGTAATAAATGCAAAACTCTAAGGTATATTTCAGGAAACATCAATTGATATTATCAATTCAATAATTTGTATAAATTAGGTAAGAATTAAAAGATATTAATTGAAGCTTTAAAACAGCATTTAAATTATTTTTTGCATCGAAAAAATAATTAAAATCAGATATCATAATTTAATAATATTATCAATATATACGAATCGAATTCAATCTGAGGTAAACATACACAGGAAGTGAAATTAAAATGCAAGTACTAAGCTTGCCCTGATTCGAACTTTTGAATGCATTTCTGTATTTTCTATAAACTCAGATTAAAACTTATGATAATTAATATTACACTCATAAGGTAGTTTTAAGTTATATGGGGACAAAAACAAAATACAGCTTCACTCAACACAAGAAAATTTAAATACCTTTATTGCTGAACATTTTTGACTGTTAGCACAAAATAGTAAGTTAAAAATTAGTAACAATGAATCTTCATGAATTACTAAATAACAAAACAGAAAGCATGCTGTGTGATCTTGCAGCTAAGTTTTTAAGCTTTACAGAAAAGTAGCTCTAATAAGCATATTGTGCAAAACTATCTAGTTGAAAAATCTGTAGAATTTGATGATTCTTTTATTTGAATACCACGTAAAAATATATTCTAGCATTATAGCATGTTTAACAGGATTAAGAATAAACAAGTGTAAATTAACTACAAGTAAAGTTGAATTTTTCATTCCTTAATGATTAGCTATTTTCCTTTAGTATGGTATATAAATTATGAAACAAGTAAAATGCAGTACAGAAAATGTTTCTTTTATTAGAAGCAATAAACAACTGACTAAAAGTAGAACACAAGTTTTGATATAATTGATAACAAGTGAAAACGTATATTGTATGTGATTCTAATAAATTTTTTTTATTTAAAATGACATTTTAAAACTTCATACTTTTAATGTCATGAAGATATTAATGGACAAACCTCAAAATGCATATTACAGTGCAATGAATTCACGAAAACTTTTGAAACTTATATAACCAACATAATATTTGAAATGAAACATTCAAACGTAAATAAAAAAAATAATAAACTATTTTTATAAATAAAAGCATAAAATTATAGTTTATCCTGATTAACACAGCATTCTTTCACCTAGGACTTTTTGTTAGTTTGGGGAAAATTTGCCTTTCTATATCAAAATGTATGAAAATCAATGTTGGTGTAATTTGTCTCATATATTGTATAATACAGAGAAAAAATGTGAAGAAATGGAATAGGTTATCACCAAAATATTTTATTTAGGCAATTGAGTTTATAGTTAATGTATTATTCTATACGTGTTCATGGTATAAGTGCGATCAGGAGATTAACATCAATTACAATAAGAGACAAATTCATCAGTTGCATCAAAGACAACATAACAAGTTATAACAATCAATTAAGGATCGGAAAAAGTTTCTGTAACCAATATTTTGTAATTGTTGTTTTAATGTAACCGAGGGTAAGCAGTACAATTTTCAAAATACCAATTATTTCCAGTAAGGGTTATTCTTTTCTATTTGTGGTGTACCAGAAGAAATGTATCTGATACATTGTCTCATGTTTATTACGTTTAAAATTTTAAATTTGTTTATCAATTCTTTCCTATATAAATGGTAACTAATAAATATAATTTTTTCAGACAAAAATAATTTCACACCTTTCTTCAAAGCCTCTTCTTACTATTTAGAAAATACACAAGTAAATAATGAAATGAAGGATAATTGGTTATCAAAATAATGGAAAAACCTGTGAATAAAAGCAGCATTTTTAATGTGCTTCATAAGCATTCAAGTATAATAGGTACTAGTTTTTTTTATAAACAGAAATGTATATATTCTGGTAATATGTGGTAGTGTCACTGAAGTTCTATAAGCTTGGATTTTTTCTAGGATTTTAAAGAAGGAAGCCACTAAAATTTTAAAGAAGTCAAATAATAACGGGTCCATCTAGATATTGCAAATGTGACTGAATCATCCCTACTTTTAAGTGTTTCTAGAGGTATGATATCTAAAGTATTGACAGCATAGACACAGCACGGTAAGACAAGCTCAACAAAACGAATTTGTGGGTGAAAAGATAAACTCAGGGAGACATCGACGGGTATTGAGACGGAATGTAATGTCTAAAAAGCGAGCAGCTGCAGAAAAATGACCGAAGAGCACCATTCAGCATCGAAGTTCTTTATCAGTGATCACAATTAGAAGGTACTTTGATAAACATAATTCTCAATTGCAGAGCAGCAATTTCTAAGTCGTCACTTGTTACAGACGAGACAAGCGTCGCCTACTGCAGGATCATTCACAAAACCGTTCCGATTGGTAAGAGAAAGAAAGTAATATGAGAGCGAATCATCTTTCACACTTTCCTCAACAAAATGGGAACACGTTTGGACGGAGCCTGCACAAGCTTATGATCGTGATTGGCTCCTTCCAACTGTCAAACATGGATTTTTTTATATCGAAACATGTTCCATGAATTTTCGCTGGATCAATAGTAACACTGAAAGCAAAAACATTAGGGAGATGTATACAGAAATTTTAGCTGACCAGATCTATCCCATGATGTAAACTTTGTTTTCTACCTGAGATGAAATTCTCTAGGATGATTATGCACGTATCTATGTAGGTAGACTTGTAAAATCAGTCTGATGAACACGAGAATGAAGTTAAACAACTACCTTGGCCCCCATTTACCTGACTTCAATATAATCAAAACAATATAGTCTACTTTAGAGCATTCAAATACGAAATCGTTATCATCCATCAGCATCTCTCCCAGAACTTTCACACATTATTGCTCTAAATACTATTCAGCCCTTGTCTTAATCGATTCCTAGGAGAACCCAAGCTGTATTACATGGCGAAAGCGGTCATACACCATACTAATAAAGGACTCTTGATAAATCAGAGGTGTTTCTATTTTTCTGATATATTAAAAATGATAAGAGATAACCGTTGGGCTGCCAGATTGACGTGTCCAACAGACATGACTTTATTGCAATAATTCATGGGTTCAAAAGTCACTCTGGGCATGGATGTTTGTAGTGGTTTGGAACACACTTTAAACTGTAGGTCCAGGTCTGATAAGCCCTCATAATGCAAAAATAAACGGTGAGCGGCAAACACAGGCAAAACCAAAGAAAAACTTTAAATTAAAAGAAAAACTTGAAATATATATTTATGTTTGTAGCCCAAATTTAAATCTAGCATATCCCATAAATCAGTCTTAAAAAAACATACGGTCACATTTGTAAAAAATTTATAAATTTCTATAAATTTAATTTACACAATTGAGAAATTTCGATAATTCATAAAACGTATAGCTGAGAGAAGTCATAAAATTATTCTTTATGTTAATATACTTCTTAGATTAAACTTTGAAATGGTTTGAAAAATATTAAATTGAAAATTTGTTGAGGAAACAGATGTAAATGATAGTTTAATTACATTTTTTATAATAGGCTATCACATAAAAGCCATCAATATTGGTGAATATATATATTCATTACTTAATATAAATTATTTAATTGGATTCAAACCCTCGAGCTGCTGAACCACAGACCATAACGCAAACCATTTAGCTGCAAGTTCTTCATAATTTATAATCGGCTACATAAAATAAACCAAGTATCAAACATTTAAGTAACATATGCATAAAACATAGCTTATACAATATTTGTAAATCGATTAAAGTATTTTGATATTGATTGAGGTTTGAAACTTCACTATTCACATATTAAATGGTGAAAATATATTTTTAAATAGTTTACACAAGTGTTGTTCTGTGTGCTCAAGCGCTACGTACGTGTCCCTTCGGAAGTTTTTAAAGTTTACTCCGACAGTTTTTCAGAAGTTTTAATTCATTCATTTCACTGAGTTTATCTTGTTCATACATTGATGATTAGGGCACTAAAAAAATAAAATTCCTACAGCTTTTTTTTTTTTTTGCATATCCAACTGTGTAATGAACATTGTGATACATAGCAAAATTCAATAAAGAGTATAAGTTTGAGTAATTTTTCATTAATTCGATATATTAAATATTTTGTTAATTGTTTGTTTTCATTCATTTATTAAGTTTATATACATTTATTAATTTAGTCTTTTTACTAATATTTTAAATAAAAAGGCTAAATTTTCATTAAAACATTAAACTTGCATTATATAGGTATTTAATAAAATCTAATGACATTATTTGAACACCAACAAAAAGATCTGGACACAATATATTAAGTTTGTGTTGTTAAAGGAAATAATAAGGATAAGTCAAATTCACATTAAGAGCAGTGAATGCTTTTAATAACACATCGTAAAGCAATTTCTCAGATTGAAGTCATTAAATGAAGAGGTGCAGGAACAAAATTGCCAAGGTTTTGAAAAAATATGAAAATTAATCACAAGAATATAGCTGGCAAAAGGTGTTCTGAATATAAGTTATATGGTAATTTAATAATATAAAGGAACTTTCAAGGTTTGGTTTGTTTGTCGCTCAACGGTCATTTTTTGCGCACAAGGGGACAGGGACCTACGGTTTAAAGTGGATTCTGAACCACTACAAACATTCATGCCCAAGATGGGATTCGAACCCACGAACTGTTGAACTGAAGGTAAGAGCGCTAACCATTCGGCTGGAACTTTCAAGTATGTGAGCCAATAAAATATAACTTATTAGTAAATCTGGCGAAATTCCAATGTTGGTTTGTTTACACGCTCAACGGTCATTTTCTGAACACGAGGACTAATCAGGACCCACAGTTTTCAGTAGATTCTGAACCCCTAACATCTAAGCAAATGGTTCGAACCGCACAAACCATTGAACCGAAGACTAGAACAAAATGATTACAAACGCTATAAATAAGTCCTAATTTTTTCTGTTGTCTAAGATAAGTCGCATGTTTATAAAAAATTAAAATAAAATTGCAATAATCTTTAAAAAATTAAACACGTGGTACGACAGCAAAATGTGGACCAAAGCTTACAGTGACCATATCTAAACAGAAACTTGAACGAGGGCCCTGGGATGCAAAGTCGCCCAAACAGGCGTGGTACTCAGATTATCAAACCTATGAAAGGCTGAGTCGACCTTGTCCAACCTGAAGATTGAACCGCGGATCTGTGTTTTGAGAGCACGAAGCGCAATCACTAAGCTCTCAGGCTTCTTAAAATAATTTACCCTATTCAAAAAAAATCTCTTAACTTTGCTTTCGTTGTCAAATCCAGCTTTAAGGCATGTTTAAATGTGTGTGATCATTTACTACTTTAGGAATTCGCAGAGTAAAACATTTTAAAAGAAATTTTAAGTTCCTAAAAGAACATTTGGAAAGATATTAATTTCCTTATAAGAGATTAAATCATATGTATGCAATAAAGAAAAATTCATTTTCATGGTTTCCCCCCCCATACAAAATTGTGACATTTTAATATTTTAACTACAATATAACTCAATAAAAAGTCTCATAAAAATAGAGTTCCACAAGGATGATTATCATTGATGGTATTAATACACAATTATTATTAACGACTCTCTTTTACAAACTTACTCAAATTTTGGATTAGTATTCATAAACAGAAGCCCAAAAAATAGGGTCCTAAATAAACACAAGGCTTGTATAAAAAAATTTCACTTCGAATAAAATGATTGAATACATGTAATGCATTTCATATCACATTCCTAAGCATAAAATATTCTTGATATATTTTTACAATTATTATTTTAAAATCATCAGTGATGTCACAACTTTCCTCGCTGGTAAAAGTTAATTAAGCCAAAAACTAAACAGATTATTGAATCCATCGTTCTCGTCACATTTTTGGGGCATGCAATTTGATTTAAAAACGTGAAGAAATAAGCATGCATTAGAATATTGTAACTTAAATTATCCCTGATTATAATAAAACATAAGGTTCCATATATCAAAAATATAAGTCTCTAAGAGTCATTTAATTGTATTGATTGCGTCAAAAAAGAGTCATACATTAACTTTTAATAACAAGAAGCACATAGTAGAAAGATTCATTTCTATTCAGATCTAAAGCTTATCTGTAGAATTAATATTCCAGATTGAAGAGCTCTACATTCGATTAAAATATTTGTGCTTTGTAAAGATTGATTTCTATTGAAAGGGGAGTTTCTTCTCAAAACAGCATAGCAATAGTTAATGTATATTTTGGTTTGACACTCGCCGGTCACTTTGTATACTAGAGTTAATTAGACCAGGACGTACGATTTAAAGTGGATTCCGAATCACTAAAAACAGCCAAGCCCGAAATGGAATTCGCAACCACGAACTGTTAACGAAGGCAAAAGAGCTAATCATTTGGCTGCTAGCTTTGTGATCCAATGTATAGCTTTTTCTTTCCAGAAACGAGATATGATACAACTGTCAGAATCAAAAAGTATTCATAAACTCAATATGTTTTGTTTGCTATCAGATGCCAAGCATAGCTAATTCTCACAATTTACGTATTTAGTTTTAAACTATGAATATTAACAGGGTATATTTTTATTTTAAATTTTGATCTCTGAAAAATGCGAATTTGTTTCTGTCTACCACAAACTTTAGTTTAAATCTGTTTAGTAAATCTTAATTTTCTGTGAGCATAAATGCATTAATGTGCATATAGTTGTGAGATTTAAAATCAAAAGTGCTCTTTTACTTAAAATTATATAATTTGTAAAAGATGGGTGGAAAAAATTAACTGGACGATTTTATTGATAGAAGAAAGATCAGAAAGCTGGATGTGGGATAAAGTGGGACAAGTGTAGCAGAAGAATTTAGCATCAATAAAAGTTGTTTCGTGCGCTTGGAGAACCTCCAAACCATAGGTACATACAGCTGTTGAAGGTTGGTGGTAGACACGGCATAAAAACAGTTACAGTGGATGATCGATATATCGTCTTGAAAACAGCCCGAAACCAGTCAGCAAGCGCCAACAGTGTACAACAATGGAGTAAAAAGAATCGCGGTTTAGTGCCCAGGCTAGAGGTGTAGTTCTTTAATGGAACTGCTATTTGAAAATCATTATCAACTGAAAACCGTTTACCAAATAACGCGCTACTTGGAAAATTAGACTATTAACGCATTCTAAAGAGTTCCACAATATTGTAACTGCGCAAATCGTTCTGGTACAGGTAACTTCTCAAGTATTAGGTCAAGTATTCTAACAGTATCATGAAATGTTTCTATATTACGATATTTTGGAACTTCCGGAACTTTCAAGCTATCCTTGTTTAGGTTTCGAAAAATGTTTTCGATATTCTTAACGTTAGAAAGTTCTCGCTGGACCACCTGCATGGTCTAGTAACTAATAAGTGTTCTATCCATCTCCACGACATGGAGTTAATTGTTGAAAAGATGAATAGATTTCACGGTAAAAAAAGTGAAAGCATTTGTAAGAATGGGTATTTCTAAAGATAAGGCTTTCTACCAATAATGTAAGGGCATTTTTTAGTTAAAGTGCATTTTTTAAAGTTTTACTTTATTTTAGTTTTATTTATTTCTAATTATAAGCACTTTTTCAGGTGGTTTGTCGCTCAACAGTCCTTTTTTGCACACGAGGGCTAATTAGACCAGGACCTACGGTTTAAAGTGGATTCCGAACCACTACAAACATCCATGCCCAAGGTGGGATTCGAACCGAAGGCAAGAGCGCTAACCATTCAGCTACCAGCTCGGTACTTTTTCAGGTGGATACATTTTAAGATGTATTCGAACATTAGTCAGATATTCAACGGTTGTGTAAAAGAAAAAATGCGATGATTTTTTAAATCTGTTATAATTTGTAACTATTTATAATTGAAATTATGTTGAGGAATTTACGTAAATTCATTTGGTGAGAACCTGAGTTATGTGTAATTTAAAAAGGTTCAATTTTCGGCATATTTTAAATATTAAAATAAAGAATTTATTAATAAGCAATTACGATCACTGGGATATAAAAGTTACATTAAATTAAGCAATTTTATTTTCGAAAACACATTAGAAAATTAATCAGTTGCAATCACAAAAATAAAATAAATAAATATATAAAAGTAACTTATAAATAAATAAAAATCAATCTAGAACTAGATGCAATCAATGTAGAGAATAAATCTTTATATATTTTTTAAAAACTAAATAAAAATTATCAATACAAAATTCGTTTAAATTTCTTTCAATGGGTGATTTCTCAATGATTGGTGCTCAGTCACCAAAATTCACTCATTTTTTCTTTCTTTCTTTCTTTTTTAAATGAATAGTTTTGTCATCCTAGGAAAGTTTTCTTTTTCTCCTCTTGGAATATCCAAGGCCAAAGTGAAAATATTTCTTGGAATAACTTCTAATGAAACGATATTTTATAACGTTTTCAGAATAAGTTATTTTCTTGAAACTTAACGTTGATAAAGCCAGGTGGCTTAGTGGTAGCCAGATGAATTAGTCGCACATTCAAGGCACAGGTCCGATGTTCGATCCTTGAGCTGAGCAAGGTCCACTCAGCCTTTCATTCCTTTACTGGATAAACTGAGTATCAACCATGCTTCGAAACTAAAGCTATACGCGTTAGGCTAACCACGCAACCGGTTTGTGTGTCGCTCAACGGTCATTTTTTTGCACACAAGGGCTAATTAGACCAGGACCTACGGTTTTAAAGTGGATTCCGAACCACTACAAACATCCATGCTCAAGGTGGGATTCGAACCCACGAACTGTTGAACCGAAGGCAAGAGCGCTAACCATTCGGCTGCTAGTTCGGCAACCACCTAACCGAAACATATGATTCACACATAGGGCTCTCTGTCAGGAAAACAGAGATAGTCACTGTATGCCTTAGTCCAAATATAGGCTGTCATGTCATATGCTTAATTAAATTTTAGTAATTATGATATAACTAGCTATCCGAAAATAACGTATTTCGTCATTCCTAGCCTTCATAAATATTGCTTACTCGCCCTCTATCCTGAGTGCTGCTGTCTCTGATCATCAGCACCGCCGTTTAGAATTGTTAAGCAGTACAAAAATTGAGCATCTGTGTGCTGCCTGTTTATGGATGCGTCGTTTCAGTACAAGTGACAGTCAAAGCTAGTTGATTTGGAAAGAGATCGGCACACGGGATGTCATCCCAGTATCATCTCAGAAAGAGGCCATTACTTGGCCTCTTTCTGTATGTACTCTTTCTCATGTATGTACAGTGGAGTAAATGAAAGTCATTGCTTGTTGAACATCTCGGTCAGAGTAAGCTGTTTGACTCCCCTAATTTGTTTACAGGCAGCCACTTGACATCTGCTTGACAGTGAGAATTTACATGTGGTCAAACTTGGGCAGACGCTCTACCCACTTCAAAGTAGTTTTAAAGAGGACAAATACTTCACTATCTGACAGTCCCTTGTCAACTCTAAGTTGGACAGTAAGGTCATCTTCTTCGACACTTTCAAGAAAGTGATCATTTGCAATTCAAAATCCAGTTGTCTGACTTACAATCCCCTCTGCTCTCCTAACTCTTCAGCACAGACTTAACATCCAGAAATTTTACAAAAAAAAAGAAAAAGTTTCTAAACTCTTTAAGTGATATCAGTGGCGTAGTGAGCATAATTGGCACCCGGGTACTATACCTTTTTTGGCACCCCCTTGAAAAGAAAATAATGCTACAACATAAATATGGGCATAAAATGTATTAAGTAATAAAAGAAATATAATAATATAACGATATACTCTACATTATAATAGAGTATAATTGCAATAAGAATACAATATAAGTAATAACAAAATGTTGTACCTACTATAAAATAATGGAAAATATATTAATTTAAAGTATCAAGCTCAGCTTTAAATTTAAACAAAATTAAATTCTAATTAAAAAAAAACACTTATATTGAATTCGGAAAAGTGTCATTAGAATAATCAGACTTATGTAATTTAGAATTAATTATTAAAAGACATAATTGATTTTATATACTAATACAATTATTTTAAAAAAAACACATAAAAATTTTTTAAACCGGAAGTAATTGGTTACATATAATAGATATAAGCAGATGTAATTATTCGCAATCTAATATACTACACTATTCACATTTTTCTTGCCTTTGCTGAGGCGAATTGATTAATTACTTTATCAAAGTTGATCATTTCAAAAATTTTTTTTTCTGTACTTAAAATTGTTAAATCACTTAGACGGTTTTGACTCATGGTGGATCATAAATAAGTCAAAATTAATTTTATTTTGTTGAATAAACGTTCACACCTTGCAATTGATACAGAAATAGTAAAAAGTATTTGAATGGCAACCTTTTCTTCTCTCTATCTTCACCGTTTGAGATAAGGCATGTTGGGATTTCTAATAGAGATTTTGTTTTAATTTCTTTTCTTCTGATGAGTAACATCTTTCAGTCCCACATTTCTCTATAGACTTCTGTTCCATGAAAATCTGTATGACAAAATTTATCCAAACTTTTACATTTGTTAAGCACGGTGACTTAGTGCTCCCAAGATACAGGTCCAAGGTTCGATTCTCAGGCTAGGTCAACTCAATCTTTCAGTCAATCGATTAACTGAGTACCAATCATGCTTGGGAACTAAACACCGAGGGTTTAGCTTTAGGCTGACCACCTAACCGGGACATATGCTTAGCACCCCAGGGCCCTCGGTTAGGAAAACAAATATGGGCACTGTAGGCCTTGTGATCCGGATATTACAGTTTTGATGTCAGGATATTTATTTATTTATCAATTAATTTTTAACTTTTAAGAAAATTTATTTTAATGATTTAACATTTCCGTAACAATGTCTTACAAAATTTTTAATGTTTTTTTTCTAGCTTGTTAAAAATTTAAACAATTAAGCATTTTTACTCCCTATTAATTGTGTATTAGCTGATTTAGGAAAGATTCTATAAACTGTTGGTCATTTGGTGTGGAACGTATGGTATATAACTTATCTTAACACACACATATTTTCAAATATTCTATAATATTACTAACTTTACAAACTTAAATTATTTATTGCCAAATAATAATTGGGTAAGATTTTACACTCCTAATTTAGGATCAACTCACTTGATTTTTCACAATGATATATTTTTAAACATTTCATTTACCCCAGATTAAACAGAGAACTTTATTTCATTTTTTTATTTCAGAAAAATTCCAGTGAAAAACAATTTTAACTTTGGGAAATTTCGCATTTAAAATAGTTTTTTTAAATTATATCATTAAGACCATTAAGGTAAACCAAAATTATTTTTATTGTAAAAGATTTAAATCACAAAACGTAATATTGATAGTAATTAATATTTCATTTTTATACAATAAAACCAATTTTTCTGATTCCAAAATTAGAAGACCTTTGTTAATAAGTCTTCATCTAATTTAGTTTAGGTATCTAAATTATGCCATAGCATTATCAATGCAAATATCTGATGAGCAACGGAACGTTAATACAAACAACAAAAATATTTTGCAAATTTCTTAAATTAAAAAACCAAACACACATAAGTTCAAGTAAAATTATGTATATCTAATATAATCAAAAATTTTCAGTCAAACAAAATATATATTATGTTATTAAAAATAATTTTTTCTCCAAACTGATGCACTGTATAGTACTTTCAAGTTTTTCATTGATTCAAAATATTATCAAGAATTAAAAGTGCTGAAACAAAAATATATTTTAATTGTTATATCGCATAATTTTATTTACAGAAATTTTCTCATTTAGTTATCACAGTAGTGAAAATTTTTTTCTTCGTATTTTAAAGGCATTTTTTAAAACTGTTTTTTTAAGATATTGAAATATATTTTATTATTAAAATAAGAACTGATTTTTATTTAAATTAAAGTTTATTTCTATTAAGAATCATTTTGGAAGTGCTGTTCATGCAATGGCAAGAAGTTTTTTTCTTTCAATAAATTTAAATCATTTAAAAACGATCTTAAAATTTTACAATGTAGAATGAGAAATGTGTACGACTTCTTTATAAATTTCTTGAATGAATTTTTCAAGTTAAAAGATTTTTTTAATATTAATTGAACCAATTAATTAAGAAATATATTCTGTATGTTTAAGGAATGCTGTAGAGACAGCTAAAAAAAGCAATAGGTTGTTACGCTATTAAAGAAGATTCTGTATGTTTAAGCATGCAGAAATAAAAAAAAAAAAAAAAAAAAAAAAAAAACATTTAAAGAGGCAAAAACATCCATAAATTTTTAATTTCTACCATTTGAAAAAAGAATTTTTCAATATAAGGTTCTAATGTAAATCCAACAAAATTACGTGTCAAATAAAAATTATTTCCCCAAACAAAAACATTTAAAGATTATATAAATTACTTTTAAATGAATAGTTTTAACAAATAAGTAATTTAATATTTAATTTTTAAAACTCTGCAAAAATATGTTAGTACCAGTTTTATACCAGCAAAAATATGAAATAAATATTCAAATTGAAAGAATACATAGTAGACAAAAAATATAACTTAAGGCAATAATATTTTAGAAGTCAAAACTCCAGATTTTCAAAAATATACATTCTTGTTTCCGGTGAAGTGATGTTTTGGAAGAAACGGAATATTAACGGTGTGAACAATAAAAAAGGAAGGAAACTTTGTGTTTTCCTAGAATTTGGAGGTAATTAGCTCTCGATCTCCTCCATTTCTATTCCAGGAAGGCAATTCCCTAGGGGGCATACTGCAGTGCTATATTATGAAAAATTTCCTCCCTTTCTTTGAAGGTCAGTCTGGTGCGGGACACAATATTTTTGAAAAAGGGAACCGCTAATATGAAACATGTTTCAGCAGAAATTTTCTCATGAGTGTAACGCGACACTAGACTGAATGGCTACAGCAGTAAAAGCCTGAGATAAAAAATATACAAGGGTTTTATTTTTATTTTGGGACAATGAATAGTACTATTTCACTTAGTTTCAATAACTACTGAAACTGATCTTTCTATATCGCTTCTTGATAACTTAAGTAAAATCTGACTTTTCTGTTTTTATAAGTACATTTAAATTCTTACACAAGTTTCCATCATTAATATTTTAGTTATATGAAATTTTCTTTTTTTTGCGCAAAAATTATTTATTACGTTATTATAATCAAAACGAGATTAAATTTTCACATTTTTATCATAAAGAGATATCAAAAATATTAGTGAAGTGCTGCTTGTTAAATAAAATGATTTAATCTGTTATGAGAAATTAAAAATAGCACGTCAAATATTATTTCAAAACATTGAAATTTCGACAAAAATCTTTTAAGTTTTAAATTTTTGAATAATTATAACAATCAGAAGGGTCCAAAAAATTATATTCATTGAACGTTTTTTTTAAAATTTTATTTTTTATATTGAGTAAAACAAACTTATTTGTTTTGTTAATATTATTGTTGACTTTTTTTAATATATAACTTGACTTTGATAACCTGTATAACAATTTAGTCATAAAGGGCACAATGAATCTTGGCGCATTCACAAAATTAAATAGATGTCTTTCATGAGCTTACTCTTCTGTAATTTCCCTAAGTTAATAGATCCAAAAATTACCATATAACATTAACACAAATAATTTGGTAAATATTTTTATACTAAAATGAAAACCTGTCATATGCATTAAAATGGAGCTGATCAATCTAATATTCCAGAAATTTTATATGAAAAAAAATCATGATATTTTCGTTATTTACACATTTATAAGATTTTTAGTACAAAACAATAATATCACAAACTTTGAGCAAAGTATGAAACTTAAAAAATAAAAGGATTTAAAGAATGAAAATCGATAATCTAACTAGTTAAGAAATGAAAATCGAAGCATGGTTAAAAGAACACACTTTTTAAAAGGAACTAAACCATGCAAAATTCTTATTAATAAAGAAATATAAGAGTAAGAGTTTCATTTATGGCAAGCTCCTGCAGCTCTTCCTCAATTTTCATCAACAACCTCTTCTCTTTTCCAAATTTGATTCTTCCTTGGAGCTTTTTTTTATTTATTTTTCCCTGGACATCACACAATGATTATAAATTGCAAAGTTTATTTCTCCGAATAAAATTGATATTATAAAACTAAAATTGAAATTTTTTGAAAAATTTTATTCAGCTTTGAAATGATTTGGCGCCCCTCTGTAAGCTGCGCCCAGAGCATGATAGCCCCCCTTGCCCCCCGTCACTACGCCACTGAGTGATATGTTATTTTATATTCACCCCTTTTACTTTTCTTTTTCTCTTGAGCTTTCTCCTTTCTCTCATTTTTTTTTCTCTTCTTTAGTCTAAAGTACGTTTCTGAAATTCCGAAAGCAATTCGGATAGACAGAGTTCAAATAATTGGCAGTGGCGTAGTGAGCAGAATCGGCGCCAGGGTACGATACCTTTTTTGGCGCCCGTTGAAAAAAATAGTAATACAATATAAATATGGAAATGTATTAAGTAACAAGAGATATATAATAATATAACGATATATAATACACATTATATTAAATGGAGTAAAATTTTAATAAAGAATACAATATAAATATTGTACTTACTATAAAATAATCAAAAATATATTAATTTAAAGTCTCAAACAAAGTTTTAATTTAAACAAAATTCAATTCTAATTTACAAAAAACACTTATATTGGATTCTGAAAAGTGTCAATAGAATAATCAGACTAATGTGTTTTAGAAATAATTATATAAAAAGGTATTATTGATTTTATATACTAATACAATTATTTAAAAAAAAAAACATAAAATTTTTTTAAACATGAAATAATTCATTGCGTATTATAGATAAAGCAAATGTGTAATTATTTGCAATCTAATATATACTACACTATTCACATTTTTCTTGCCTTTGCTGAAGCGAATTGATCAATTATGTTATCAAGGTTGATCATTTCAAATTTTTCTTATTCTATACTTATGATTGTTAAATCTTCTATAATTAAGATAAAAACTTAGACGGTTTTGTCTTACATGGTGGATCATAAATAAGTGAAAATTAATTTTAATATGCTGAATGAACGTTCACACTTTGCAATTGATGCAGAAATAGTTGAAAATATTTGAATGGCAGCCTCTTCTTCTCTCTATCTTCACCGTATGAGATAAAGCATGTTGAAAGTTCTAATGGAGTTTTAGGTTTCATTTCTTTTCTAATGCTGAGTAACATCATTCAGTCCCACATTTCTCTATGGACTTCTGTTCCATGGAAATCTGTATGATAAAATTTACCCCAAACTGTTACATTTGTTAAACACGGTGACTTAGCGCTCCCAAGGCAGAGGTTCGATTCTCAAGCTAGGTCAATTCAACCTTTCAGTGGGTCGATTAACTGAAAACCAATCATCCTTGGGAGCTAAATACCGCTTTGGGCTGACTACCAAACCGGGACATATGCTTCGCACCGCAGGTCCCTCGGTAATGAAAACGGATATGGGGACTGTAGGCCTTAATCTGGATTACAATTTTGAAAAGTCGAGATATTTATTTATCAACTAATTTTTAACTTTTAAGAAAATTGATTTTAATGATTTAACATTTCCATAACAATGTCTTAAATTTTTTAAATGTATTTTTTCTAGCTTGTTAACCAAATGAAGTAATTTAACATTTTTATTCCCTATTAATTGTGCATTATCTTAGTTATGAAAGACTCTACGAATAGTTGATCATTAGGTGTTGAACATATGCTATAACTGATCCTAACAAATTTTCAGAAATTCTGTAATATAACTAACTTTACAAACTTTAGCTATTTATTGCAAAATAATAATTGGGTAAGACATTACACCCCAAATTTAAGATCAACTCACCTGATTTTTCACAATGATATTTTTTTAAACATTTACCACAGATTGAACTGAAACTTTGACTTTTATTTCATTTTTTTATTTCAAAAAATTTCCTATGAAAAACAGCAACTTTATAGGAAATTTCACATTTAAAATTGCTTTTTAAATTATATCATTCAGGCCATTAATGTAAACCAAAATTATTTTTAATGTAAAAAATTTAAATCACAAAACGTAATATTGATAATTTATATTTTATTTTTATACCATAAAACCAATTTTTCTGATTCTAAAATTAGAAGATCTTTGTTAATAAGTTTTCATCTGATTTCAATTTAGATAACTAAATCCTGTCATAGCATTATCAATGCAAATTTTAGATAAGCAACGAAACGCTAATATAGACAATAAAACTATTTTGCAAATTTCTTAAATCAAAAATCAAAACACACAAATTCAAGTAAAATTATGTATATTTAATATAATCAGAAATTTTCAACCAAACAATATATATTCTGTTATTAAAAATTATATTTTTCTCCAAGCTGATGCCCTCTTTATTGTTCCTTCAAGTTTTCCATTGATTCGAATTATTATCAAGAATTACAAGTGTTGAGATAAAAATATATTTTAACTGTTAAACGTCTAATTTTATTTAAAGAAATTTTCTCAATCAGTTATCATAGTAGTAAAAATTTTCTTCGTATTTTTAAGGTATTTAATATAACTGTTTTTTAAGTTATTAAAATATATTTTATTATTAAAATAAGTGCTAATTTTCATTGAAATAGAAATTTATTTCTATTAAGAATCATTTTGGAAGTGCTGATCATGCAATGTCATAAAGATTTTTTTCAATAAATTTATATCATTTAAAGACCATCTTATTTTTAAAATTTTACAATGTAGAATGAGAATTATGTACGATTTCTTTGTAAATTTCTGGAACGAATTTTTAAAGTTAAAAAAATGTGTTTTTATATAAATTGAACTAATTAATTAAGAAATATATTCTGTATACTTAAGTATACAAAAAATAAAAAAATTTAAAAGGAAAAATACATTTACAAAAAGAAAAATACTTTATAGATTTTTAACTTCTATCATTTGAAAAAATAATTTTTCAATTTAAGGTGCTAATGTAAAGCCGACAAAATTACGAGTCAAATAAAAATTATTTCCCCAAACAAAAACATTTAAACATAGTTTTAACTAATAAGTAATTTAATATTTAATTTTCAAAACTCTGCAAGCATATGCTAGTAAAT
Organism: Latrodectus hesperus; assembly: GCA_037975125.1. Lineage (NCBI taxonomy): Eukaryota > Metazoa > Arthropoda > Arachnida > Araneae > Theridiidae > Latrodectus > Latrodectus hesperus. The sequence continues at coordinate 97,844,223 of CM075859.1, read as the reverse complement.
ATTTTATACCAGCTAAAATATGAAATAAATATTGAAATTAAAAGGATACATAGTAGACAGAAAATATAACTTACGGCAATAATATTTTAAATGTCTAAACTCCAGGTTTTCAAAAGTTTACATTTTTGTTTCCAATGAAGCTATGTTTGGGAACAAGCCATGTGAACTATAAAAAGGAAAAGAAGTTTGTGTTTTCCTAGAATTTGTAGGTAATTAGTTCTGGATCCCCTCCATTTCGATTCCAGGAAGACAATTCCCTGCGGGGCTTACTGTATTCCTATATTATGAAAAATTTCCCCCCTTTTTTTGAAGGTCAGCCTGGTGCCGAACACCATGGAGGGAGGTTCCTTCCTCCTTGCCGGACAAAATATTTTGGACAAAGGGGATCGCTAATAAGAAACACGTTTCAACAGGATTTTCTCACGAGTATAACCAACACCCCTAGAATACAAGGCCTGAGCGCTCGAACAGGAAGTGGCTGTGACGTCGCGAAGACAAGACCTGTTTTTCTCGACTGGAGTGAAGGAGTTTTTACATTTTCAACGTGAAACGTGTGAACAATGTGGTGGCGTTTAAATGATTTTTAAATATTTTTTTATTAGCTTACTTTTAAATTGATTTCTTCTGATTATTTTTCCTGGATAGTGCATTTTCCACAAAAACTGCTGAATCATGCCATCTAGGTGCTGCGTTCCTTATTGTAAAGGAAATTACATTAGTAATACTACTGTTAGAGAGTTTTCAAGTTTCCAATGGATAAAGAATTTTTAAAGAAATGGATTCTATCTATTCCAAAGAAGGATTTTTAACCAACGAAATCATCAAGGGTAAGTTTCATACATTTAATTAAAATTTTTATTTAGTATGCATGATTTACTCGTATGATATTAAATATAATTTAATGTTAAAATTAAATGTTTCATGCAGTGACGTAGCGAGCAAAATCGGCGCCCGGGTACGATACCTTTTTTGGCGCCCCGTTGAAAAAAATAGTAATACAATATAAATATGGGAATAAAATGTATTATTAAGTAACAAGATGTGTATAATAATATAACGATATATAATACATAATAGTAAATGGAGTAAAATTGTAATAAAGAATACAATAAAAATATTGTATCTACTATAAAATAATCGAAAATATATTAAAGTCTCAAATAAGGCTTTAAATTTAAACAAAATTCAATTCTAATTTACAAAAAACACTTATATTAGATTCGGAAAAGTGTCATTAGAATAATCGGACTTATGTGTTTTAGAATTAATTATAAAAAGGTATTATTGATTTTATATACTAATACAATTATTTTAAAAAACATAAAATTTTTAAACATGAAATAATTCATTGCGTATAAGATGTGTAATTATTTGCAATCTAATATATAATACACTATTCACATTTTTCTTGTCTTTGCTGAAGCGAATTGATCAATTACGTTATCAAAGTTGATCATTTCAAAAATTTTTCTTTTTCTATATTAAAGATTGTTAAATGTTCTATACTTAAGATAAAAACTTAGACGGTTTTGACTCGTAGTGGATCATAAATAAGTTAAAAATAATTTTTGCTCAATGAAAGTTCACAGCTTGCAGTTGATGCAGAAATAGTTAAAAATATTTGAATGGCAACCTCTTCTTCTATCTTCACCGTATGAGGTAAAGCATGTTGGAAGTTCTAATGGAGTTTTAATTTCTTTTCTAATGCTGAGTCACATCATTCATTCAGTCCCACATTTCTCTATAGACTTCTGTTCTATGGAAATCTTTATGATATATTTTACTCGAAACTTTTACATTTGTTAAACACGATCCCAAGACCGAGGTCATAAGTTCGATTCTCAAGCTAGGTCCACTCAACCTTTCATCCTTTCAGTGGGTCGATTAACTGAAGACCAATCATCCTTGGGAGCTAAACACCGGGGATTTCGCTTTGGGCTGACTACCAAACCGGGATACATGCTTCGTACCACAGGGCCCTCGTTTAGGAAAACGGCACTGTAGGCCTTGATCCGGATATTATAATTTTGAAGCCGGGATATTAATTCATCAATTAATTTTTAACTTTTAAGAAAATTGATTTTAATGATTTAACATTTCCATAACAATGTCTTACAAATATTTTAAATTTATTTTTTCTAGCTTGTTAATCAAATGAAGCAATTAAACATTTTTATTCCCTAATAATTGTGCATTATCTTAGTTATGAAACACTACGAAAAGTTGATCATTATGTGTTGAACATATGCTATAGCTTATCCTAACAAATTTTCAAAAATTCTGTACTATTACTAACTTCACAAACTTTAGCTATTTATTGCAAAATAATAATTGGATAAGACATTACAACCCTAATTTAGGATCAACTCACCTGATTTTTCACAATGATATTTTTTTAAACATTTCATTTACCACAGATTAAACTGAAGCTTTGACTTTTATTTCATTTTTTTATTTCAAAAAAATTCCTATGAAAAACAGCAACTTTATAGGAAATTTCGCATTTAAAATTGCTTTTTTAATTATATCATTCAGACCATTAATGTAAACCAAAATTATTTTTAATGTAAAAAATTTAAATCACAAAACGTAATAGTGATAATTTATAATATTTCACTTTTTTACCATATAACCAATTTTTTTTATTCTAAAATTAGAAGATCTTTGTTAATAAGTTTTCATCTGATTTCAATTTAGATAACTAAATTATGCCATAGCATTATCAATGCAAATTTCAGATAAGCAACGAAACGCTAATATAAACAATAAAACTATTTTGCAAAAAATTTCTTAAATCAAAACACACAAATTCAAGTAAAATTATGTATATTTAATATAATCAGAAATTTTCAACCAAACAATATATCTTATGTTATTAAAAATTATATTTTTCTCCAAACTGATTCACTCGATATTGTTCTTCAAGATTTTCATTGATTAGAATTATTATCAAGAATTACAAGTGCTGAGATAAAAAAATATATTTTAACAGTTATATCACTTAATTTTAACTAAAGAAATTTTTTCAGTTATCGTAGAAGTGAAAATTTTCTTCGAATTTTTAAGGCATTTAATAAAACTGTTTTTTTTTAAGATATTAAAATATATTTTATTATTAAAATATGGGGTAATTTTTATGAAGTTAAAATTAATTTCTATTTAGAATCATTTTGTAAGTGCTGCTCATGCAATGGCAGGAGGTTTTTTTTCTTTTTCAATAAATTTATATTATTTAAAGACGATCTTATTTTTATAATTTTACAATGTAAAATGAGAAATTCTTGACAATGTAAAATGAGAAACAATGTAAAATGAGTACGATTTCTTTATAAATTTCTTGAACGAAATTTTCAAGTTAAAAGATTTATTTAAATTTGTATAAATTAAATTAATTAATTATAAGAAATATATTCTGTATATTTAAGGCGTGCTGTAAAGGCAACTAAGACATGTAACAGGTTGTTACGCTATTAAAGAAGATTCTGTTTGTTTAAGCATACAGAAAAGAAAAAAAAAACATTTAAAAAGGAAAACATTCATAGCTTTTTAATTTATGCCATTTGAAAAAAGAATTTTTTAATATAAGGTGCTAATGTAAAGCCAACAGAATTACGAGTCAAATAAAAAATATTTCCCCAAATAAAACATTTAAACATTAAGTAAATTGCTTTTAAATGAATAGTTTTAACTAATACGTAATTTAATATTTAATTTTCAAAGCTCTGTAAGCTGATGTTAGTGAATATTTATACTAGCTAAAATATGAAATAAATATTGAAATCGATAGAAAACATAGTAGACAGAAAATACACAAGAAAATACTTACGGCAATAATATTTTAAATGTCAAAACTACAGGTTTTCAAAAGTTTACATTTTTGTTTCCAATGAAGCTATGTGTGGGAAGAAACGAAATATTAACCGAGTGAATTATAAAAAGGAAAGAAAATTTGTGTTTTCCTAGAATTTGGAGGTAATTAGTTCTCGATCCCATTTATTTCGATTCCAGGAAGACAATCCCTGCGCAGCAGACTGTGAAAAATTTCCCCCTTTCTTTGAAGGTCAGCCTGGTGCCGGACACCATGGAGGGAGGTTCCTTCCTCCATGCCAGACAAAATATTTTGGACAAAGGGGACCGCGAATGAAAAACACGTTTCAGCAGGATTTTCTCACGAGTATAACGCGACACTAGGCTAAAAGGCTACAATATAGCCTAAGATAAAAATACAAGAATTTTATTTTTATTTTGGGACAATGGATAATATAATTTCCCAAAGTCTCAATAACAACTGAATTTAATTTTTCTATATCGCTTCTTGGTAACTTAAGTAAAATTTGATTTTTCTGATGCTATTACCACATTTAAATTCTTACAAGTTTTCATTAATAATATTTCATTTATATGAAATTTTCTTTTTCTGCGAATAATTTTTTGTTACGTTATTGTCAAAATAAAATTAAATTTTTCACATCATAAAAGGAAATTTAAAATATTAATGAAATACTGCTTGTTTAATAAAAGCATTTAATCTCTTATGAGAAATTAAAAATAGCACGTCAAATAATATTTCAAAACACAGAAATTTCGACAAAAATTTTTTTTAATTTTTGAATAATTATAACATCTAGAAGGGGCCACAGGAAATAATATTCATTGAACGCTTTTTTTATTTTGAGTATAAAGCAAACTTATTTGTTTTGTTATTATTATGACTTTCTTATTTTTTTTAGTAATATAACGTCACTTAGATAACTGCACAACAATTAGGACTCATAAAGGGCACTGAGAATCTTGGCGTATTCACAAAATTTAATAGGTGTCTTTCATGAGCTTACTCTTCTGTAATTTACCTACGTTAATAGATCCAGAAATAATATAACATTAATACAAATAATTTCGCAAATAACTTTATACTAAAATAAAAACATCTCATAAGCATTAAAATGGAACTGACCAATCTAATATTCCAGAAATTTCATAAGAAAAAATTAAGATATTTTCGTTATTTACACATTTACAAGATTTGTAGTGCAGAACAATAGTATCACAAACCTTTTGCAAAATATGAAACTTAAAAAGGAAAGGATTAAAAGAATGGAAACCGATAATGTAATTGATTAAGAAATAAAATTCGAAAGCAGGGTTATATAAACCTACTTTTTAAAGGGAACTAAGTTATGCAAAAAAATTGAAATATAAGAGTAAAAGTTTCGTTTATGGCAAGCTCCTGCAGCTCTTCCTCATATATATTTTTTATCAACAACATTTTTTTTTTCCAAATTTGATTCTTTCCTGGCATTTTTTTTTATTTTTCCATGGACATAACACTATAATTATAAAATGCAAAGTTTATTTCACCGAATAAAATAAATACTAAAATAAAACTAAGATTGAAATTTTCTGAAAAATTTTGTTTATCATTGAAATGATTTGGCGCCCCTCTGCAAGCTGCGCCCGGGGCATGATAGCCCCCCTTGCCCCCCCGTCACTACGCCTCTGATAATTGGAGTACTATTGTACTAGAACAGGAAGATATCACTTGAATAGATTGCCCAGCATACTCCCTCAATTTACAGTGTATAGAATATGCGTGGGATGCTTTGGGGAAATCTTGCTGTACCATTATAAACTCCGGAGCACACACAATAACTAAAACAGATGCTGATGGGCACTCTAACCTCAAGAGCTGTTGGACAATCTAGTACTTAGTATGAAGAGCAGGCCAGGAGCAACCATTACATTGACAGGTCATATACCATACTTAAGAATATCTGCTTGCTGTTGTTCCTCTTTGACAGACAATCATGTGCACCGATACTATGAGTTCAATAAACCCTTTTGTTTGCTTCCAGATTATATGCATTGTTTTCACTTTTGCACAGCTGGGCTTTTGACATCGCTTAAGTATAAAATTCGGTCCCTCATTTCTGAATTTCAGGTTTCTGATGATTAACTTAAATAATTAATGGGGCAACTTAAAGAATTAATATGGACTCTTGAATTAAAATTTCAAACACCAATAGATATAATATATTTAGTTGATTGGTGGATAGTAAATTCTCCATTTGAATTCATCGTAAAAAAGATGAATAAGTAAGTATCTCTTTAAGATGTAAAAACTTACAATGTTTTTGCAATGAGCTCAAAATATGCTGCTCTTCATAATGAAAGCTTCGGTATTCGATCCAGCCACCATTGAACAGTGGGAGATGAGTGTTGTGTTTCTTTTTCTGCAGGCACGCCCACTAGGGTGTGTTTTAAGAAGTTTTCCGGGTTTACTCTCTTGTGACACATGAATATGGCCCACTATCTATGAAAAGTCTTTCCAGAAAAGTAATTACAAAGTAGACTTCAAAATATCCAACAATATTAGAAAGTTAGGTAGTCCACAATGTGGTCCAGTGAAGGACCACGCTCTACAAAGTTGAAGTTTTTAGTTCAACTCCACTGAATGTTGTACAACTAGAGATGGATGTACAAGAGATACACTAGAGATGCACTTTTTCCCTCTGGAAGCACATCTGTTAAATGGATACTTATGAGTTTCCAACATTTCCTCCGTCATGAAGCCTGAATATCACCGTCATCCATAAAAATCTTTCTGAAATCAATTATGCAATGAATGCATAAACTGGACTTACAACGGGTTACAGTAATCAGGTTAACTATAAAGTGGTATCAAAAATTTTCTGTAAAAGTTTGCCATGACATGCAAATGGTAGTATTTTGTTCTTCAGGGTGACAGACCTTGATCTGATCTATTGTTTAATTATGGAAAATCAGTCTTTTATTTTTGTATGCTTGTCTTTCCAAGGGATTTTTCAGATTCCCCCCCCATGGGGTTGACAAATTAAAGCTCAGCACAGGGTATCATTACACACTGCTATGCTGCTGAATTGCTTAAGCTGTTTGAAAATATTTTAATGTTTATAACCTAACTTGTTTTCTGAGAGGATTTTTCATAGTGTATCACATTTACATGCTGCAAGGGAGGAAACTTTCAAGCACCAAGAAAGATGTACATACAAAGGGCAGAAGTATAACGTCATTTTCCCATTGTTCAACAGAGTTGAGATCAAACACAAAACTTATTACCAGTAGATGGAGAAGATGAGTTAGAAAAATCTATGTATATGTGAACAAATCGTGCATCAGATAAAGCAAAGCTGCATATAGCAGATTTTGCATGCCTCTAAATTCTGAAACAATGAAAATTGAAGCAAGATTAAAGAAACTTTTCATACAAAAATCCACGTCAAAGATCAAAATTAACATTTATTAATTTTTATATGTGCGATTGCCTCAATGAAAGAGATCATGCTTGTTGCACCAAAATTTTAGATCGAACGGATTTTGGGACATATGATGTGTCTTTGTAGATATATCACAATATAAATGAACATTCCTCAAAGGGAACAATGTTTCTTGAATTTAAAAGTAATAGTTTGACAGCTTAGAAGTTTTTAAAGCTCAAGATGGTTCAATTCAGAAAAAGATATTTCATGAAAATTTAAAATTTTATTTGCTATAACATCAATTTCTTTGCAAGAATGAAAATTCACTCTAATTCTCTTAATGTACCTGACAGTTGCAGAAAACTGAGAAATGAAATCTATTTATCTAAGTTGGTGAGGAAGGCTTATATGAGATTTCTGATTGTAATAACTTGAAAATTCTCTAGCTTACAGCATGCACACAGATTTTTTGATAGTATAATACTATGGATTTATGATCATATGCAGCCAAATATGCATAATTGCTACTAAATTTTGAAGAAAAATGCAGTTGGCTCCTAAGTACAGTTTAAAAATTAATTTAAGGAATTGCCAATGGTAAATAAAGATGCAGTACATCTTGATGGCTTTATTATATACTCATAGTGATCTAACCTAGTAAAAAGAAGCAAGAAGATGAACAAGTGCTTCATGAGTTTTAGGGACAACCAATTTATCATCAATAAAAAGGTATATATTATTTAAATTGCAGGTAATCTAGTCAACAAATCTTTCAAATGATCTGAACTGCATAAAAAAGATTGCTTTCAAACAGTCTGAAAGGTATACAAATAACAGTTTTGGGAATACTTTCAAGAGCAATTGGAATTTGATGGAATGCTTTTATTAAACTGATATGTAAAAATATTTTGGCTTTACAGAGTTTGCTAATAATGTCTTAAGTGCTGGGAATCGATTCACCTTCTATTTTGTATGAACATTATCACCAAAGACAGAATGTATTCCAGTATAATTAAGAACACTATATTTTAATTTTGTGCAAATATAATTTAATTTACTATTTCTATTAGGTCGAAAATTAAAATAATGAAGCTGCATAAAAAATAAATGTTTTAATATTGCACACATTAAAATATTATACAAATTGTTTTTTATAATTTAAATCTGAAGGCGACAATTTTTGCTTATATATATTTAAAACTATATCATTAGCTACTAAAAAATTTAAAGAATAGGAACATCCAATTGTCATATATAGAAATAGGAATCAAGGAAGAGTCACTAAATGTATTAACCAGGAATCTTACATTTATCTTTTAGTTGAAAGAATTAGATGTAGAAAAGTATGCAGTCTCTAGTGCTGGCCATATTAGTTTTCAGAAAAATTTCATTGCTTTGCACATTTCAGCTTTACAATCAAGCATTTGGTAGTACCAACAGAATTCGTCACTAGCAATTGGAGGTTTCAGCAGTAAACAAAATTTATGTGAGATTGAGAACTCTAGAATAACGCAAAAGTGCAATTTCCTTTTGTAGCATCTTAACTTCTGGAAGAAACTATACATTTGACGAAAAATTCGGAAACATGCTTCAGAAATAGTATTTAGCTGAGGAAGAAATGTATACAAAATTTTATTCACAATTTTAGGATATTTGTGAGATGTGAAAGCCGAGATAGATGCTAAAACTGATTGCACTTTAGATTAGATTCAGATTTAAATTAGGGTGGTTCCAAAAGAACCTAGCATTGTGATTATAAGCCTATTGTACTATACCCCTCAAAAAGCCCTGTTTGAAGAGACCTGTGGCTGAAGTAAAATTAAGAACATTTTACAGGGATATCCTTCAGCATCCAGGGTTCAATGAACTGCTGATCCAAGAGTTTAAATCTATGCGCAGAAAAAATTTCACATGCACACAGAATGTGTAATGAAGTTTCTTCCATATAATGACAACCCCTACAAATAGGATCATCTAATATTCCCATTATGGTAAGATTTCTTTTAAGTTGTCAGAGTCTTGTAAGAAGTCCTACTGCTCCCCTTAAGCATTTTCTACTGAGCTATAATAATTCTTTTTGTTGTTTACTAGGACATATGCTATTCAGTAGCCTTGCTTGTCTTTCATCACTGGCATTGTGTCAGTTCAAAAACTGTAGTTTTCTGAAGAGATTAAAAACTCTTTTTGATCAGTTCATCTGAAATGCCTAGCACTGGTTCAGGACCTAAAAATCTGTTGTTGATCCAGTTCTTTCCAACTCATCAGCTAATTCATTGCCAGGAACCCCAGAGTGCCCAGACACCCACATCAAAGTAAAGGAGTTATTAACCAATCTGCAGAGTGAGGTTATTGATTGTTTGTCGCTCAACGATAATTTTTTGCACACGAGGGCTAATTAGACCGGGACCTACGGCTTAAAGTGGATTCCGAACCACTACAAACATCCATGCCCAAGGCGGGAATTGAATCCACAAACTGTTGAACCGTAGGCAAGAGCGCTAACCTTTCGGCTGCCAGCTCGGCTGCAGAGTGAAGTAGCACTCCCATACAAGAACAGAAGTTATAATAGACTTCTGTAAAACTTGCAATGCTGCTTGATTGTCAGAACTTTTAGAAGAATAGTTTCTGTCAAAGCATATTCTACTGCACAAGAAAATGGCAAAGACTTCTGCTTAGAATAAAGTTGTATGTTTACCCGAAGGGAATGACAACTTCATAGTATTCACTGGACAACAAATACCAGCCCCAGTGTTAGAATTCATTTTTGAGCCATCATTGCACCAGTAAGGACTACAAATTAGAATGCATCTGTTAAAAGAATAAGTCTAGAAAAATTGTATCAACAACATTATCGTTGTCTGTCAGTTTGCATCAAACAATGATAGGTGATACCTGCAATCACCATATTATATGAATGGATATTTCATCAATTACAATTGAAAAATAATCTTCAATAAGATAATAACATGTGATTTGTTATTTTATAATGTTTACTGATGCAGGATCCAATATTGGACTTTTCTGCACTGTAAAATATTTAAAACTATAGGTAAAAATTCTGTGTTAAAAAACTAGTCAGATGTATACAATGGAATGTATTAAAAGTTCAAGAAAAGCATATGTAAAAGATTAAGATGGATAAAAAACTTAAATAGAAATCAAGAAACCAATTGCATATAAAAAGGCAAACAAATTTCTATGTGGTTTAAACACAATCAAGTCTCATAAAATTAAATTTGTGGTATTAAAAAACATTATGCGTAAATTATTGAAATTAGGATAGACAATTAAAATGTGATGAACTGTATATGGTATGTTACATGTGTCACAAATCGGAGTACTCCAAGACAAGAATAAGTGCTTGTGTGTAAATCTAGTATATCCAATACAAAGGTGAGTGATTTATACACCAACTCTTTGCATGGAAGCAACTGGGAGTGGAAGAATGTGGTAGAATATACTATATAATTTATTGCTCGTCTGCAAATCCCATGTTTTTTGCCAATGGGAGGAATTGAAATCTTTGATAATTTGTTTAATGTCAAAAAATGTTAATGCTTTATGTAAAATGTCAGAGGCATTTCTGGCAGCATTATCTGCAAGTTCATTCCCAGCTATGCCAACATGACTTGGAACCCAACAAAACAAGATGTCAAATCCTTTATTCTTCAGTATATTTAAAATATCCAATATTTGTATAATAAATGGGTGACATTCACCATTAGAATGGTCTAATTGTATGACCACACTCATGCTATCTGTATACATACAGTATTTTCGATGATAACTAAATTGTATTATTTCTATAGCATATTTAATAGCAAAAGCTTTGGCTGTATACACAGAATATGATGCAGGCAGTTTATAGCTCTCTGCAAACTGTATTTCCAACAACAATACCACAACCAACATGACCACTTGATTTTCAGCCATCAGCATATACAGAGATGTAGGAAGAATAATGAGAATGAAGGTGTGTAAACACACATCTGTTGCAAAATAAGAGGAGATGCAGCTAATTTACTGTACCTAGAAAAGGGTTCAATTACATTGACAATAAGGATATTACAAAGGGGAAATTTTAGAGCATCTGTGATTTGAATAAGTAAATCGGGGAACTCAGATGAAGACAAGAGTGAATTTGAACGCTCATAAAATGGTAGTACATTATGTGCTCGTGTATTATATAACCTTCTTAAAGAGGGACAAAAAATCATGGATCTCAAAGGGAAGAGTATTGTGATGCTGACAGCATTTTAAAATAATAATGTATAGAGTTCCTTACGTTTCACATCAAGAGATAACTGGTTGCGAATTACATAAAGGCTCTGGTCAGGAGAAGTTCGCAGTGCTCCAGAACAAATTCGTAAAAATGGGCAGGGCCTAATTTGTGCGAAACTGGTGATCTGGCTGATTCATAAATAACACTACTATAGTCAATTTGAGATAGAATAACTGACAGATACACTCAGAGTAATGCTTTACCATCTGCACCCTAAGATGTATTAGAGAGCACTTTCAGAATATTACAAGACACAAGGAAATTTTAGAGCATCTGTGATTTAAATATCTAAAACGGGGAACTCAGGTGAAGACACGAGTGAATTTGTAAGCTCATAAAATTGAAATATGTTATGTGGCTGAGAATTATATAACCTTCTTAAAGAGGGACAAATAATCATTGATCTCAAAGGGTGTTGTGAGGCAGATAGCATTAAAAATAATAATGAACATAGAGTTGCTTGAGCCTCAGATCAAGGGGTAACTGGTTGCAAATTACATAAAGGCTCCGGAAAGAAGAAGTCCAGAATGCTCCAGAACAGATTCTTAAAGCTGAGAGATAAACAGGGTCTAATTTGGGCAAAACTGGTGATCTGGCAGATTCATAAATTAAGCTACTATAGTCAATTTGAGATAGAATAACTGACTGATACACTCAGAGTAATGCTTTACCATCTGCATCCTAAGATGTATTAGAGAGCACTTTCAGAATATTTAGTGGTTTTTTGCACCATTTGTGCAAATCTAAGGTATGTGGTTGGAAGGTTAACTTTTTATCAAATAAAAGCCCAAGAATTGATATCTGGTTAACTGCAGTAATAGTTGTGCCTGATATCTTAATTTCTGGATCAGGATAAGGCCCAGTTTTTCTGCAAAAATGGTTTCAATTAATTTTAGAAGGGGACAAAGTATGCCCATTTTCATTACACCAAGCAACTAGATTATTGACAGCAGTTTGGAATTGCCGTTCAATCAGTAGCATATTGGAACATTGGCAAGAAATTTGGAGATCGTCAACCTATAATGTTCCATGGACAGATGGTTGCAATACATGAAGAATGTAGCTGATGCAAATATTAATAACAGTAACACTTAAGACACTTCCCTGAGGAGCCCCCTCACATTGGATAAATGGATTAGATAAAACAGATCCTATATGGACATTAAAAATGCGAGAACTTAAAAAACTCTGAATAAAATTAGGTAAATTTCCTCTGAAATTAAAATTATACAAAGTTTGAAGAATTCCATAACACCATGTCTTATTATAACCTTTCTCTATGTCAAAAAATATAGACACCAAATGATGTCTTCATACAAAAGCATTCCTAATTTGTGTTTCTAGGTATGCAATATTGTCCAGAGTAGATCGACCTTTCCGGAATCCACTTTGATAAAGGGATATGTACTGATTGTCTTCAAGTACATAAACAAGACAGGCATTGACCATATGCTCCAAAGTTTTAGCACGGCAACTTGTGATAGCAATTGGACGATAGTTTTGAGGATTAGTTGGATCTTTCCCAGGTTTAAGAATTAGAATAATAATTGCTTTGCTCCAAAGACTGGGATAGACATGTTCATTCCATATTCTATAGAATAGAAAAAGAATGTTTATAAAAGATTCATGATTAAGATGACAAAGCATCTCATATGAGATACCATCTGCTCCCGGACTAGTATTTTTAGTTTGGGACAGCACTCTCTGCAGTTCCAGCAAAGACAAATTGCAATTATATGGATGTATGGCTTTTTCATGAAACTTTGTAGGTTTCTTTTTAGCTTGCACTTTGGTTCTAAGAAATTCAGGATCATAAGAGGCTAGACTGGATACCCTTGCAAAAATTTCACCTAAAAGATTAGCAATTGAGAAGAAACTGTGTCAGCTCCTGTGTGTAATATTGAGATAGAAAGGTCCTGATAAAAACCATTGGCTGCTTTAACTTTTTTCCACAACTCTTTGCTGGAAGTTGATGTAATGGAGGAGACATATCTTATCCAAGATTCTTTTTGAATATTTCACCGTACTCGAGGTGCAAAAGTTTTCACTTTTTTGAAAGCTATAGGGTTTTCCATGGTAGGACATCTGTGAAAAACAGTCCACATCTTTTTTTGTTTCTTGTATGACACTTGGCACTCATGGTTCCACCATGGTTTATGATATTTGTGCGGAATTTGGGAGCCTTGGAAATAGTGTACTTGGCAGCACCTAGAAGTGCATCAGTTACTTTTTGCACAGAATTTAATATTCTTGCTTCTAACCATGCTGTCAGTAATCACAGCTAATTGAGTGCAGTGAGACCAGTTTGCGCGATAAGAATAAGAGTGTAAGACCTGTGGTCTGCTTGTATCAGTTTGTGGTTTATAATTATGGGAAAATGATCACAGTTATATAAATCCTTATTAACATTAAAATTTAATTTAGGTAGAATTGATGGAGAGCAAATGGCTAAATCTAAGGAATGAAATGTTTTTGATCGCTGATGGAAATAGGTTATTTCTGTGGAATTTAGAAGGCAGATAATGCTATTAAAAATAAACTGTTCAATTATGTGAGCACAAGGATTCATATTATCACTACCCCATAAGGTGTTATGAACATTAAAGTCACCAAGCAAAATAAAGGATGTAGGTAGTTGATCCAGTAAATTGTTTAAATCGCTTTCATGGATGACAGCATGGGGAAGTAAGAGCTACAAATAGTAATGAGAGATGTTGAATGTATGTGTACTGCAACAGCCTGTAATGAAGTGTTAAGGGATTGTATAGTGCTAGGAATATTACAAGACGCAAGAATGCATACAACTCCAGAAACTGTACCATAGTTAACATGTTCCCTCACACAATTATAACCACACAATATTAGACAGCAAATGGGGTAAGATAAGTTTTGTTTTATTTTCACAGTAATAATTTCTTTTTCTAATATCCAGGTTGGGCAAGACAGTAAGTTCGAGGAATGTTCACCATTGCAGGTGACACATTTTTCTTGTAATTGATACATACTACTGTCATGTCCAACAGATGCACATAGAGAACAAGTCAAATGTCCCCTACAAGTAGTTTTTGCATGCCCAAATTGTTGACATTTAAAGCAATGTAAATGATCTGGAATGTAGGATCAAAAACTAGAATTTAGATAACCAGTTTTAATAGATTGAGGTAGTATAGGAGTTGCAGGCGTGAGTACAAGGTGCTTAGTTTTTATTAATTTGCCCTCTCTCCTGATTGTAATGTGCTGCACATGTTGTACTTTTTGGTCAAAAAGATTGTCCAAAATTTCCCCCTCTGAAACATTAAATAGATCATCTGCTGAAATTACTGCCTGTGTAGAATTTAACCTACTATGAAGAGATACTATAACATCAATATTACCAAGACAATTTATATTTAGGATGGCTTTGGTTTCAATTGATAAAACTTCAACTAAGATTTCATCTTGTGAATATTTTTGACAATTCCATTTGTACCAATAAGACTTATTAATTAAGAAAGGGGAAACATCAAAATTGCCCTCAGCTCTTTTAGTAACAAAATATTTATGATTTATCACTTTTTGCTCCATAGGGAGTAAAGAACTAGAAGTGCACTCCATAAAAATAGGTTAATTACTTCAAGGCCAGACTGCACCATCCACCACCAAGCATAACAAGGGGATGCAGCCTAACTGCATCAGTGCTAGCGAGATCCTATATGCTTTCAATATATCTCTGAAGTGGCCCCCACCCTTATCGAGTCACACAGCAGATATATGATCGCTTAATAAATGGAAGCTAATTGTTGCGCTGAGGACTACAACACACCTCCCACAACTTACCTGAAGCAGAGGCCAAAATAATTTGGTCTCTGGGAGCCTCAATTACCAGGGACACAGGTCTCCATGCACGTCAAACACGTGGGTGATTTTGTCCCCAAGAGAAGCTAATAGCAACAGAGAGGCAATAGCTACTCAAGGGGAGCCATTAACCTCTTATGGGACATCCACAATGAGGACAAAGAGGAAGAAACAGCAGAAGAGGAGAGGAGAGAAGAAAGCAGTGGACAGTTCACTAGGGTACCTCAGCATTGTGACACCCGTGTTTACTAAAGAAGGCAAACCTTCTGAGGGGATAATAATATGTGACCCTCACAAAATCCTATTCTGTAACCTCAAAGTGGTGTGAGGGTGTACGCAGGTAGCACAGGTGATGTACGCCTGGAACCTGAACTTGGTTAAGGTTCCTGGTAGGGTCACCTATGGCGAGAAGGCTGTGCTAATACACTTGGCTAATACAGAAAGTTAACCTAATCCAAGGTGTTAGGCTCCGTGCCAATGGATGAATGGCACCAGGGTTATAGTGTCGCTAACGGACCCTTCGAGGAATCAGGCAAAACCTCGTTGCATATTTGCATTCCACCTGTACAGGGAGCCTATGCAGGTGGTGACTTTACATTTCTTCCCAGGTCACTTATGGATGACGAAAATAAAAAAATAAAGAATAAAAATGATAAAAAAGGATTGGATGCATCTCCTTGTGTTATCCAATCAGCCGGCAAAATGGTTCCTAAGGAAAGGAATCCTGGCACAAAGGAGAGCACTGGCAATCTTGCTGCTGGTGGAAGTGGAGTTTCCACAAGGCAGGACACAGGCACCACAGTTGGAGAGCCAGGAGTTCTCACAAAGACACAATCTAAGGCGTAGCAACAAAGCAAGGGAGCAGGTGGAGACTGCTCAGAAGGTGGGTGGCACCAAAAGACTTAGGTCTGAGGTGTCAACCCCTTCTCCCAGTAATACTGCCTCTATTTGGTGGTGAGAGGCTCAGTGTTCTGGATTCTAGTTATCTACCTAAACGAGTAAAGGTGGCTTTTAACACAATGGACACTCATATCAAGGATCCTGCTGTCTTTCTGAAACAGCTTAATAGACTCAACCCGGAGTTGAAGTCTTTAGAATGGCGTGCTCTGCAGAAACCTGTAGAGACACATTCTATTAGATGGATCTTTGAGGTTAATATTGAAGCATCAGAAGCCATTAAAAGGCAAATTATGGTGCCTACACTAGTTTGGATTGGGGAACCTTCAAAATTCTCTGGGGCCCAAACCAAAAGGATGTGCAGAGCATTGAAGAGATGGAAGTTGTACAAAAAGGTGCAACTTCCTCTCAAGTAAATAAATCCTCTCTAACTTCTAGTAAGGAAAATGAATTACCTAACAAAGAAGAACTGGATTTAGATTCTCGTTCTGATGTAACCCTGCAACCTAGCTCTCCTCTATCTGTGAGTGAGATAGAAAAGGTTTTGCAGGAAACTCAAGTAAGTAAGTCCCCTACTTATGGAGACTTGGGAAGCAGTGCTTCTTCTTAGCTTCTTTGGATGCCACAATGATAAGTATCATCAAATTAGCACAGATGAGTCTTCATCATAGTTGATCAGCTTCAGCTATTCTTAGCAAGAAAATGACTAGAGGGGAGGTTTACATTGTTTTAATTCAAGAGCCATGTACTTGCAATGGTTCTGTTTTGGGCCTACATGTTCAGGGTTTTAACATATTTTATGATAAGTGTTGTTTGATACGAAGAGCATATATTGATATTAGCAACAGATTAAATGCCCTCATTCTGGTCAATTACCTAAATGGGGATAATGTTGCTGTAAAAGTATCCTGTTTATTGCAAGGAATCAAAGATGAAATCATCTTTATGTCTCCATATCTTCCCTTTGAAGATAAAGACACTTTCAATGTGCAAACTGTCAGTCTTCTAGATTATAACAATTGGAGTAAGAAACTCATCATAGGATGTGATGCAAATGATTACCATGGAAGTAGTGATTGCAACAGATGTGGTGAGGATCTTTTAGAATACATTTTGTATTATAATCTATTTATTCTTAATAGAGGTAATGAACCCACCTTTATTACTATAAATAGAAGAGAAGTCATTGACATCACTCTATGTAACAGTAAGTGTGCTGACTTTATTAAAGATTGGAAAGTGTCTGATGAAATAAGCTTATCTGACCACCAATACATTAGCTTTTCTGTTTTAGGAGCAAACAGACAAGAGGTGGTAGGTAGGAACCTAAAAATAACAACTGGGGTTCCTACAAAAAAGATCTAGAGGATCTCATCAAGGAAGGTGACTTCGGTAAGTAATCTTCGGTAGCAGATTTAGAGTTGGTTGATTGATTGATTGATTTTGTGTGGTTTACTGATGCAAGGTTCAATATTGGACATTTCTGCACCGTACAAAATTTAAAACTGTAGGTAAAAATTCTGTGTTAAAATACTAGTCATATGTATACAATGGAATGTATTAAAAGTTCAAGAAAAGCATATGTAAAAGATTATTTTGGCTAAAAATCTTAAATGGAATTCAAGAAACCTATTGCACGTAAAAATGCAAACAAATTTCTATGTGGTTTAAACCCAAGCAAGTCTGATAAAATTAAATTTTTGGTATTAAAAAACACTATGCGTAAATCATTGTAATTAGGACAGACAATTAAAGTGATGTACTGTATATGGTACATTACACATGCCACAAACTGGAGCACTACGAGAATAAGTGCTTGTGTGTAAATCTAGTATGTCGAATACGAAGCCGTGTGAGTTTTACATCTACTCTTCGCATGGGAGCAACTGGGAATGGAAGAATGTGGGAGGATATACTATATAATTTATTGTTCTTCTGCAAATCCCATGTTTTTTGCCAGTGGGATGAAATGAAATCTTTGATAGTTTGTTTAATGTCAAAAAATGTTAATGCTTTATGCAAAATGTCAGAGACATTCTTAGCAGCATTATCTGCAAGCTCATTCCCAGCTATGCCGACATGACTTGGAACCCAACAAAACAAGATATCATATCCTTTAATCTTCAATATATTTAAAATATCCAATATTTCCACTATAATTGGATGACATTTATCTTTAAAATTGTCTAATTGCATGAGCACACTCATGATATCTGTATATATACAGTACTTTCGATAAGAGCTGGATTGTATTATTTCTAGAGCGCGTTTAATAGCAATAGCTTCAGCTGTATACACAAAATATGATGCATGCAGTTTAGAGCAGTAAACTGTATTTCCAACAACAATACCACAACCGACATGACCACTTGATTTTGAGCCAACTGTATATACAGAGATGTGGGAGGAATAATGAGAATGAATGTGTGAAAACATTTGTTGCAAAATAAGGGAAGATGTAACTGATTTATTGTATCCAGTAAAGGGTTTGATTATATTGACAACAGGAATATTCCAAGGAGGAAATCTTAGAGCATCTGTGATTTGATTATGTCAATCAGGGAACTCAGATGAAGACAGGAATGAATTTGTACACTCATAAAATAGTAATATGTTATGTGGCCGTGCATTATACAGCCTTCTTAAAGAGGGACAAATAATCATCGATTTCAAAGGGTGTTGTGATACTGATAGCATTTTGAAATAATAATGTAGAGAGAGTTTCTTACGTCTCAGATCTAGATGTAACTGGTTGCAAATTACATAAAGGCTCTAAACAGGAGAAGTCCGGAATGCTCCAGAGCAGATTCGTAAAGCTGAGTGATGAATAGGGTCTAATTTGCGCAAAACTGATGATGTGGCTGATCCATAAACTACGCTACCATAGTCAATTCGAGATAGTATAACTGACTAATACATTCAGAGTTATGCTTGACAATCTGCACCCCAAGAGGTGTTAGAGAGAACTTTCAGAATATTTATTGATTTTTCGCATCTTTGGCGCAAATCTAAGATATGTGGTAGGAAGGTTAACTTTTTATCAAATATAAGCCCAAGAAATGATATCTGATTAACTACATGAATAATTGTACTTGATATCTTAATTTCTGGATCTGGATGAAGCCTAGTTTTTCTGCAAAAATGAATACAATTGCTTTTACAAGGGGACAAAGTATGCCCATTTTCATTACACCAAGCAACTAGATTATTGACAGCAGTTTGGAATTGCCGTTCAATCAGTCGCATATTGGAACCTTGGCAAGAAATTTGGAGATCGTCAACCTATAATGTTCCATGGACAGATGGTTGCAATACATGAAGAATGTTGCTGATGCAAATATTAATAACAGTAACACTTAAGACACTTCCCTGTAGAGCCCCCTCACATTGGATAAATGGATTAGATAAAACAGATCCTATACGGACATTAAAAATGCGAGAACTTAAAAAACTCTGAATAAAAATAGGTAAATTTCCTCTGAAATTAAAATTATACAAAGTTTGAAGAATTCCATAACACCATGTCTTATTATAACCTTTTTCTATGTCAAAAAATATAGACACCAAATGATGTCTTCGTACAAAAGCATTCCTAATTTGTGTTTCTAGGTATGCAATATTGTCCAGAGTAGATCGACCTTTCCGGAATCCACTTTGATAAAGGGATATGTACTGATTGTCTTCAGGTACATAAACAAGACGGGCATTGACCATACGCTCCAAAGTTTTAGCACGGCAACTTGTGAGAGCAATTGGACGATAGTTTTGAGGATTAGTTGGATCTTTCCCAGGTTTAAGAATTGGAATAATAATTGCTTTGCTCCAAAGACTGGGATAGACATGTTCATTCCATATTCTATTGAATAGAAAAAGAATGTTTATAAAAGATTCATGATTAAGATGACAAAGCATCTTATATGAGATACCATCTGCTCCCGGACTAGTATTTTTAGTTTGGGACAGCACTCTCTGCAGTTCCAGCAAAGAGAAATTGCAATTATATGGATGTATGGCTTTTTCATGAAAGTTTATAGGTTTCTTTTCAGCCTGCTCTTTAGTTCTGAAAAATTTAAGATAATAAGAGGCTGGACTAGATACCCTTTCAAAAGTTTCACCTGAAAGATCGGCAATATCATATTGAGAAGAAACTGTGTCAGCTCTTGTGCGTAGTATTGGGATAGAGAAGTCCCGGTATAAGCCACTGGAAACTGTAACTTTCTTCCACAACTCTTTGCTGGAAGTTGATGATGTGATGGAGGAAACATATCTTATCCAAGATTCTTTTTGACTATTTCTCCGTACTCGACGAGCAAAAGCTTTAGCTTTTCTGAAAGCCACGAGGTTTTCCATGGTAGGGCACCTGCGAAAAACAGTCCACAACTTCTTTTCTTTTTTGTATGACACTTGGCACTCATGGTTCTACCATGGTTTATGATATTTGCGTGGAATTGGGGAGCGCTTGGGAATTGTGTTTTTGGCAGCATCTAGAAGTGTATCAGTTACTTTTTGCACAGCATCATTGATATTATCAATACTAACTATGCTGTCAGTAATCACAGCTAATTGAGTGTAGAGAGACCAGCCTGCACGATGATAAGAATAAGAGGAGAGGAAGACTTGTGGTCTGCTTATACCAGTTTTATTTATGATTAAAGGAAAATGATCGCTGTTATATAAGTCCTTATCAACATTAAGATTTAATGAAGGTAGAATTGATGGAAAACAAATAGCTAAATCTAATGAGTGAAAAGTTCTTGATGGCTGATGGAAATAGGTTACTTCCGTGGAATTTAGAAGGCAGATATTGTTATTAGAAATGAACTGTTCAATTATCTTGCCCCGAGGATTCATACTATCACTACCCCATAAGGTGTTATGACCATTGAAGTCACCAAGTAAAATAAAGGGTGTAGGTAGTTGGTCCAGCAAACTGTTTAAATCGCTTTCATGGATGATCGCATGGGGAGGTAAGTAAAGGCTACAAATAGTAAAGAGAGATGTTGTGTGTATGCGTATTGCAACAGCCTGTAATGAAGTGTTAAGGGATTGTATAGTGCTAGGAATATTACAAGACACAAGAATGCATACACCTCCAGAAACTGAATCATGATTAACATCTTTCTTCACACAATTATATCCACGCAATTTTAAACTGTACTGAGGTTTCAAGAGTGTTTCTTGGATGGCAAAACAGACTGGATTATGCAGGTTTAAAATTGTTTTTATATCTTCTATATGAGTGCGAAAACCTCTACATTTCCAAGAAACGAAGGTTCCCATTAAGCTAAGCTGAAAGCTCCGGCCTTGGAGCAAGCCATCTGAGATTCAGATGAATCTCCACTTAGGAGTGTTTCATTATCTGATGGGTCTGCATTTTTTATACCTATCTTAGAGGCAGTTGAGCTTCTTTTACTCTTTAAGTATGATTTATGGAACCCTTCTTTTGCATTCTTTAATTTTAGGAATCTTTGAGACTTAGATTTTGCAGAAGACAGTGGAGAAATTCCTTTCGGAATAGGTGGGACATTTATACTAGGAATATTTGAGGATAAGTTTGGAAAATTTAAGAAATCTGTTTGAGTACTACAAGATTTCATGACTTTTTTAATTGCTTGTGAATAGCTAATACCTTGATTAGGTGTAAGAGATGATACTGTATGCCTGGCTTCAGGGTATAAGTTTTTTTTTTATTTTCACAGTAATAATTTCTTTTTCTAATATCCAGGTTGGGCATGACTGGGAGTACGACGGATGTTCACCACTGCAGTTGACACATTTTTCTTGTAATTGACATTCACTACTATCATGTCCAACAGATGCACATCGAGCACAAGTCAAATGTCCCCTACAAGTAGTTTTTGCATGGCTGAAACGCTGACATTTAAAGCAACGTAATGGATTTGGAATGTAGGGGCGAACACTAAAATTTAGGTAGCCAGCTTTAATAGATTGAGGTAGTATAGGAGTAGCAAATGTGAGTATAAGATGCTTAGTTCTTATAATTTTGCCCTCTCTCCAGATTTTAATGCGCTGCACATGTTGTACTTTTTGGTCAACGAGATTATTCAAAATTTCCTCCTCTGAAACATGAAATAGATCATCTGCTGAAATTACTCCCCGTGTAGAATTTAACCTACTATGAGGAGATACTATAACATCTATATTACCAAGGCATTTTAGTTTTAGGGTGGCTTTGGCCTGTTCAATTGATAAGACTACAACTAAGAGATCACCAGATTTCATCTTGGGAACATTTTTGACATTTCCAACTGTACCACTAAGACTCTTATTAATTAAGAAAGGAGAAACATTATCAAAATTGCCCTCAGTTCTTTTAAGAATAAATTCTTTACTCCCTATGGAGCAACAAATGATCCTGTATCATTTGTTGCTCCATAGGGAGTAAAGAATTAGAAGTACATTCCATAGAAATAGGTTAATTACTTCAAGACCCGACTGCACCACCCACCACCGAGCCCAACAAGGGGATGCAGTATAACTGCATCAGTGCTAGCCAGACCTTATACGCTTTCAATATATCTCTGACGTGGCCTCCATCCTTATCGAGTCACACAGCAGATATATGATCGCTTGATCCATGGAAGCATACCAATGTATGCTGAGGACCACAACACACCTCCCGTTTACCTGAAGCAGAGGCCAAAGTAATGTCTTGGTCTCTGAGAGCCTCAATCACTAGGATCCTCCTTTCCAGGGACACGGGTATCCACGCACTGCAAACACGCGGGTGATTTAGTCCCCAAGAGAAGCTAATAGTAACAGGGCAACAATAGCTACTCAAGGGGAGTCCTCAACCTCTTACAAGGCAACCACAATGAGGGAGAAGAGGAAGAAAAAACAGAAGAGGAGAGGAGAGAAGAAACTAAAGAGGAGAAACAGATCATTTGGGTACCTCGGGATTGTGATACCTGTGTTTACCTAAAGAAGGTAAACCCCCTGAGGGGTTTAGAGTTGGCCTTTGATCACATGCAACATGCCATTCTCCAAGCATACTATCAAAATTGTGATGTCAGCAATACTTGCTTGCCAAGGTTAGTTCCTTGGTGTTGTAAGAGTTAATTAAATTGCGAAGACCATGTAGAAAGCTCTTTAATAGAGCCAAAAAGAATGGTGAGTGGCAGAAATATAAACCGGCACTTACCACATATAATAATGCTATCAGGAATTCCAAAAAATAATTCTTGGCAAAATTACTGCACTGACATTAAAACTGTGTCTGTTAATGCAAGACTCAATAAAATAATGTCTAAAGACAGGAACTGCTGTCTTAACTCTCTTAAAGTGCCAAATGGTAAGTTTTCAGAATCTGGGAGAGAGACCTTGGCTGAACTTTTCAGAGTTCACTTTCCAGGTTCCAGCGAAATAAATGGAACTCCTAACTTTACACTCTCTACATCAAATTGTGGTAGAAGTAAATGGGATGTTGTCAAAAAAATCATAACTTATGATCGAACAAAATGGGCAATAATGTCCTTTAAACCTTTTAAATCACCAGGAATGGATGGAATTGTACCGGCTCTGCTTACTGAGGGAGTCCAGTGCATTGCTCCAATTCTCTGTAGAATTTTCAGGGCAAGTATAGCCTTTGGGCATATACCTATTGCCTGGAGGCATACAAAAGTAATTTTTATTCCTAAAATAGGGAAAGACAATTACTATGAAGCTAAATCTTTTAAACCTATTAGTTTAACATCTTTTCTTCTAAAGGCAATTAAAAAGCTGATAGACAGATATATTAGAGAATTTTACTTAGTGGAAAAACCACTCTCTAACTCTCAATATGCATATGAGCCTGGTAGACCCACCGATTGTGCGATCTACAATCTATCCTTCATTTTGGAGAAGAACTTTAAAGCTAAGGAACTTGCTTTAGCTATTTTCTTACATATAGAAGGTGCCTTTTATAAGATACCTATGGAAACCATTTTACAATCTCTTGCTAGAAAGGGAATTAATGACACAATCTGTTCTGGGATAAAAAAATTTGTCAGTGCCTCATTTTTAGGAAAACAAATAATGATCCAAGCCAAAACTGGTTGTCCACAGGGAGGGGTTCTTTCACCCACCTTATGATGTGTTGTAGATTCCCTTTTAGAGGTGTGAAAAAGTCAGGCATAAACACCATTGGGTATGCAGATGATTTAGTCATAAACGTCAAAAGTAAGTTTGGTGAAACAATCTTGAGCATCATATCCAACACCCTCAAACAAGTTGAGACTTGGTGTAAAAAAGAAGACTTTTCTGTGAATCCTCAAAAAACATCTATGGTTGCATTCACAAAGAAAATAATCTTAATCTGAAAAGGATAACTTCTTTGGTAGAGAATTAACTTGCTCCAAGGAAGTTAAATTCTTAGGAGTATTTTTTGACATGAACTTAAGTTGGAACAAGCACTTTAACTTTTGCATTGAAAGAGCAAAAAAAGCTTTCTGGTCATGTAGAAATGCATTTGGAATATCTTGGAGATTAAATCCCAAAGTTATTCATTGTATTTCCACTATGATCATTTGTCCTATTATTACCTATGGCTCAGTGATCTGGTGCCTAAAATCAAAAATGAAACTGCTAAGGCAGAATTAACAAAACTTCTGAAGATGCTTTGCGTAGCTATATCTGGTTGTATTAGAACTACTTCATCTACACTGGAGCTTTTGCTTGGTATGCATCCTCTTTATATTTGTATTAAAGCAGAAGCAATACTTAGCATCAAGAGATTTAAAAATAAAGGTCAGTGAAAGGACTAGTCAAGATTTTTGTCTTGGGAGAACCTCAATGCTGACATAACTAGTCATCCTTTTATAAGTATGTTTTCTGATTACAGGATTGTTATATATGCTTTAGATAAGCCTTATACAATCAAATTTCCCTTGAGAGAAGACTGGCATAATGTTGCCATCAGTGAAAACTGTATTTACTGGTATATTGATGGCTCAAAAATGAATTCCAACACTAGGGCTGGTATTTGTTTTTCAGCTCATAGCATGAAGTTATCATTCCCTTTAGGTAAACATACAACTGTATTCGAAGCAGAAGTCTTTGCCATTCTTATGTGCAGAAGAATATGCTTGGACAGAAACTATTCTCATAAAAGAATAATTATCTGTTCTGACAATCAAGCTGCATTATTAGCTCTACAGAAGTCAACTGTAACTTCTGTTCTCGTCTGGGAATGTTATCTCACTCTGTGTAGATTAGCTACTTAATGTGGCCATTATTAAAGCCATTACTTTAATGTGGGTGCCTGGGCACTCTGGTATTCCTGGCAATGAGTTGGCAAGGACTGGATCAACTTTTTTTAGTCCTGAACTAGTGCTAGGTATTTCAAAAGAATTGATCAGAAAGAACGTCCATCCAATCTCTTCAAAAAATAACAGTTTATGAACTGGTACAATGCCAATGATCAAAGACAAGCAAGGCTATTAAATAGCATGTGCCCTAGTGAAAGGCAAAAAAATTTATTAAATAGAAACAGTCTAAGGAAAGCAGTGGGATTATTTACAGGACACTGCCACCTTAAGAGACATCTCACCATAATAGGAGTTTCAGATTATCCCATTAGTAAAGGTTGTCATTATATGACAGCCTTTACTATGGATATCTTACATATATTTCATATAAGATGTGTATATTTCACATAAGATGTGTATATTACAATACACATCTTATGTGAAAGTGAAACCTTTTCTGCACATAGATTTGAACACCTGGGTTAGCACTTGATTGAACCTTGGATGTTGTAGGAAATTCCTGTAAAATGTCTGCTAAATTTTGCTTCAGCCATTGGTCTCTTCAAATAGGGCTTTCTGAGGGGTATAGTACAATAGACCTATGGTCGCAGTGCAAGGTTTTTTTGGAATCACCCTTTTTTAAATCTAAATCTAATAATATGTGAAGATAAAACAAAAGAGTAAACTATATGGTTTCTCGTACATATAGTAATTTACAGTCAAAATATTTTGTTGATGCAAGAAAAAGTTGTACCTCTAAATAAATAAGTATTTCTTGCAGAATTGACATTTTAATGTTAATATTTTAGAAATTTTTCTTTCGTGCAAAAATTTGAGATACTGAGGTTAAAAATTAATATATTAAAATATTTAAAATTTTATTGAAACTTGCTCCTATTTATTACAGTTAAGTGAACAGATGCTGCGACATGACTGCTGGTTTGAATGTAACAGCTTCGTTGAATCACTATATCTAAAGATTGGCATATTGTATCCAAGAGATTAATGGGAAACTCTCTTCAACTATATACCTACATACATGTATTTTTAGCAAATTTTTAATACAAAAGTTGTTGGATAGTGATTTACAAATTATCAAATGCATGCAAAATTGAAAACAAATATTTCTTAAAATTTATAAATATTTTATAGGTTTTTGATAATTCTTACTTTAAATTGTATTAAATATACTACAAATCATACGATTATTTTTTAGATTAATAGACAAAAATCAGTTATGAAATAGAAATTCCCATAAATTCTTTCATAAAAATAACAATTACAATCATAATAGTATTCATAATTAAGTTGTTTGAAAAACAACATGATAAATGAATGCATACCCTTTTATACATTCACAATTAGAGTTAAGTGCAAATGGTAAAATATAATTTTCAATAAGAACAAAGCTTTAAATTAGGGTTAATTTTAACAAACAAATTGTAATCTCATTTTATTATAATTTTTTGCTGAGGGTGTTTATTGTACAATGAATATTTTTATAAGCAATAAATTGCTTGTGGAATTGACTTTTTAATTTATTTATATTTTCAAATTTTTCTTTAGTTTAGAAAACTGAGATATTGAGATTACAAATTTTATTTTGAATATTATAATAATTTGTTCTTATTACAATAAAGTGAATTGATAATAAATAAAAAAATATTTGGTAAAAGAATATAAACAAGAAGTATTATGGAATATTTGGGCTCAATGCCTCAGTCATAATTTCAAGCAAAATGATAAAATTTCTTACCATTCTAAATCAACCAATCCACCTTGTTTTGAAATTAAGGACTTCACACGCTTTCCAAATTCAATAGAACTTTCACCTTCCTGTGTAAATGATAAAAAATAATTTATACTGCAACTATACCTAAATTATACAACTTTTAAATAAATTAAAACATATTTACCAATCTTTTCATAGGTGGTAAATACCAAACATCACAAACTATGGCCCATGAAGACATCATCATTAGTAAATAATGCATGTAGCCCTGTTTGCTACTATTCCAAAATGGATCACCAAATTTTGGATCATACTGTACATAAATAAAATGAATTTTAACGGTAAAATTAAATAATAGATATTAATCAAATCGTTGAAAGAATACAGTATTTTCTAACATAACAAATTAAATTAATATAATGAATATAGAAAAATGGATTAACAACTTAAGTTTTTAAGACATTTTATGTAGAAATTTAATTTTATAAAATAAGATTCAGAAATTTAATCAACTTAATTTATGCCACATAATTAAAAATTTAATGTATCATCAACATAAAAATTATATTAATGCATTCAACTATTTTGGTATATAAAATTTAAAAAAAAATGATATAACTGATTCAAAAACAAAAGAATTTGCACACTACATTAATATTAAACGGTTGGATTAAACGGTTGGATAATTTATCCCCTAAGTCAACATAGATAAGCAATTACAATTTGCAAGTATAAAAATGAAATAGGATTTGTCATAAAATGATTATTTATTAAAACTTTGCATAAGTTTTACGTTTTCGTCAAAAAAGGAATAATGCCATTTTAAACTAAATGAATGAGAAAAATAAAATGGAAAAAGGATCCTTAAGAAATACCAACTCTCCTTCTAATCTCATTTTCTCAAATACTTTCATTTTCCCTCATTTTGTTTTTAGAAACAACAAAGCTGCAGCTTCAAAAAATTAGAACATCCAAATTAATCCTTTCCTAAACATCAAATTAGTTATCTTAGGAATAATACTAAGGTAAAAAAAAGCACTGAAAATTATGAGATCCACAAATATTTATATTTCAGTAATTCTCAAGAGAGATACCAAGTGAGATATATCTAGGTGACTAAGCTAAATGCTTGGTATTATATAAAAAAAATTTTTTTTAATGATAATAGATTAACTGCATTGAAATATTAATGACAGTATAATTTATAAGAAAAAAGAAAGCACAAAATTTTTTATCCAATGACTATTACTTTATATGGATCAATTTTCTAATTTCAAAAGAAAGATTTGAGCATCATCACTTGAATTTATGCTCTCCAAAATAAAGAATATTGGTAGTAGTCTCTTAGATATAAGGCATAAGCAGAGAAAGCAGAAATGTTCAGGAATTCTACAAGTAAGAATTGCTAATATAAGTTTAAACAAATAATTCATTGTTAAAAAGAATTTTATATTAAAAACTGGTGTAAATTATTGAATTAATTCCCTCAACATAGATTTCAGAATATCTAATTGCTACTATTTTAAAAAATGAGTGATAAATAATTTAATAGAGCTGTTTGAAGAACTATCACACAAATAATATTAATAGTGTTAAATGTAGACTGTAGGTTGTTTGTCACTCAAAGGTCATTTTTTGCACAAGAGAGTTAATTAGACAGGGACTTAAATTGATTTAAATTATTTATGGTCATCCAGTCAATTAAATTTGTTAGCATCAAGCATGATATACATGATTAAAAGCAACAAATAATTTATGCTTTTAAGTAAGATTATGAAGATGACAACTAAGCAATAGGAAGCAATTGGATTTAAAACCTTGAACCCTGTGTTCAAGTTTTTAACTAGCTGCTTACCTGCAACTTTAATTAGCAATTTATTATAAAAGTGCATGAAGAGAATCGTTATGACGTTGACAACGTCAAATATATTAGAGATACAGCAAAATATTATAGTGAATTGTAAATCTTCATGGATTCACTTATGTGTAGGAGACTTGTTGGAATTTTTCGGCCAATATCGAAGTCATTTAAACAATTACAAAAAATTTTTCTATATAAAATACAATAAACTTTAGGAAAATTTTGGGAAAAGAGTTTTTTGATGTTTAAAATAGATAAATAAGCAAGAAAACTTTTGAAAAGCAATACTATTAAATATTTAAAGCAAATTAAACAAATTCTGGCGGTTTTATCCTGACTCTGTAAACTGATACTGACTTCATGTAATCTAAATTCATAAAACTGAAAATTTTGTAGTTTCCTTTTTGAATTTTAGGTCTATAAAAATAAACCAAACATACATTATAAATGGTAAATGTTTCCTCACATTTGAATTACTTTCTCAATAAAATATTCAGCGAGGTTTATATGTAAATTTTATCTACAAGTGGTTATTTTTCCTTAATTCTACAGCATTTTATTAATAAATGTACTAATATGTATAAATGTTACAATTCTGCATGACAGGATGTTTATGATACTCTATAAATCTGAAATTTTATTATTATATTTAAAATGTGGTAAATTATCATACAAATTTAAAAAAAGCTATTTTTTACTTATAATATTATTCTTACTGATATATTAACTTACTTAAATATTAACAAATAATATTATGATACTATTTAGCCCGAGTGATAAAAGATACTCCTGTTACTCTTCAGACATTGTTTTCATATATGTATGTGGCCAAAATTGTGGACATTTTTGGAAATTTTTATGTTTTTGAATTTTGTATGCTTATAGAAAATGTTACATTTCGCAAAATGCAAACTTGTATACATCATTTTAAAGAGAATTTAAAACTGAATTTAATACAGAACACAAAATTCAATTATTTGCAATACAAAAAAAATTTATATGTACTTTAATATAAATAAAAAAACAGTTATGAAGTGGTTTGTAATGTCTAGCTTTCCTGGCCAATCACTGTTCTTGTTCTGAGAACAAATCAAATGTTAGTAACTGCCAGTAGAAGCTGACATCATGTTTCAACTTGAAACAATTCATTATTTTGCTTTGTTCTGCAGAAAGAGGATCTGTTTCTTATACACTGCAATTACAAGTAGGAATTTTTGTAAAAATTTTTAATATTTAGTCAAGAAGCAATGACATCAAATAAAAGAGTAGATTGGACACCTAGAAAGAGATGTAATATTATTGTGTTACGAGAAAGTGGTTTTTTTCTATGCTGAAATTGGAAGACAGGTGGGGGGTTCAGTGACTACATATGGAGTCCGGAAGTTTTGTTTACGATATCAGGAGACAAGTTCAATAAAAGAAGGAAAAGGCCGAAAAAGGTGCACAACATCTATTGATGACAGAAGAATAAAAAGACTATGTCTCCAAGATAGAAAAATGCCATCAGAAGTGATCTGAATGATGCTGGTGTTTCTGTCAGTTCAAGAACAATCAGGAGAAGATTAACAGATGTTAGACTGAGAGGTAGAATTCCACGAAAAAAGCCGTATCTTAATTTTCAGCAATGAAAAAAAAGACTACTGTGAGCAAAGGAACACATTCTTCTTCTTCTTCGAGTTGGGTTTGTATGTCATTGAGCACCTCTGCTTTTATCAGCATTTTGTACTGTTAACTCCAAACCCAATGTTTCTTAGTTCCATTTGCTCGGATCACCCACTTTATTAATAAAGTCTGATAACCCTTTAATGGAATCTAGGTGTAACTCTCTAGTATGGATGATGCCTAAAGAGGTTAATCTAGGGAGGGCAAGAGCCTCGCATTCATAAATGATATGCTTGGCCGTTTATAAAGGAACACATTAATTGGACAGATGATCAGTGGTCACAAGTTGTATGGAGTGATGAAACTAAGCTATCATTTTTCGGTAGTGATGGGCGAAAATATGTAAGATGTAGAATAGGAGAAGAGCTACCTCCTGACTGCATTCAAGCAACTGTGAAGAACCCAGTAAGTGTTATGATTTGGTCATGCATGTCAGCAGATGGTATTGGTCGCCTTCATGTCATTGATGGGACACTTAATGCCAGAAAATACATTGACACTATTCTAGAACCAAAACTTCTACCTTCCATCAGACATCTCTTTCCCAACAATGCTTTGTTTATTTTTCAGCAGGATTCTGCTCCTTGCCACACGACCAAAATATTGAAAGAGTGGTTTTGTACAAAGAGCATTACATTGTTGTCATAGCCAGGAAACAGTCCTGACCTCAATCCTATCGAAAATTTGTGGCACCGTTTGAAAACTCTTGTCTGAATGAGGCGCCTATCAAATAAAAGGGAACTAACTAGGCTATAATTGTTTCCTGGCATCATGTAATAACGAAAGAAGAGCTTAAAACTCTTGTCAGCTCAATGAAACGTCAATGTGAAGCTGTAATCAAAAATAAAGGCTACTCTACTTAGTACTGATAACTCACTGCAATCATCACTATCTAATGTACATCGATAACTATTATCGTTTAAATTTTTTGCATTGCAAACAATGAATTTTGTGTTTTGTATTGAATTCAGTAATAAATTCTCTTTAAAATGATACATACAAGTTTGCATTTTGTGAAATGTAACACTTTAATCCAAATATAAGCATACAAAGTTCAAAAACATAAAATTTCCAAGCGTCCACAATTTTGGCCCCCACTGTATATATATGTATGTGTGTGTGTGATAAAAAAAGCTCACAGAGTAAACTACTGAATACATATCTTAATTTTATGAAATTTACTAGAAAGCATTTATAAAAATGTACTTTAATTGGTTTTCTTAATAAAGTTCATTTGAAAATTCAAAATTTATTGAATTAAATACAGATAATGTCTGCAATTCAATTAAGAAGATGCTTTGTTTTAAGAGATTTATTGCTATAATAACATAGATTTATATGTTGATGTTAAAGATATAGAAATTTTTAATTGTTTCATTTAAAATTTAAAAGAAAATTTCTCAGAGCAATAAATTATCTTCTTCAAAATCTCTTGCATTATCAAAAGAAGATATTTTTTTCATGAAAACTTTGTAACAGCACTTTCTGATCAACACATAGTCGAGTAAATGTCAAAGAAACAGTTTATTACTTTACAAACACTACATCTACTTTTACTTAAAAGTTCTTTGATATTAGAATATGCATTTTTTGAAACTGACCAGTTTTCACCTTTAGAACTTAAGTGTGCAGTAGTCAATTTAATCTCTTCATTATCAAAAATTTTAAACATACCATTTATTATTTTGTTAGCCTTTATTAATAAATAGTTTAATCTATATTTAAAAAATATGTGATTGAAATTGCTCAGTAAATATTCCCTTATGCTTTAACTATACCATGAATTGTAATATATATTGCACATGGTTTTTCCTCTTTAATATGTTTTAAATCAACGTATGATTTTAAAATGTCTGAATAATGGTTGGTTGGCAGGGTTTTCTGGCACAAGGTCCAAAATTGGACATGCTGTGCCAAAACTTTGATTTCAATTTTTTTAAAAATTTTATATTTATTTCTTTTTTAAACCAAGCAACATTAAAAAATAAAAATAAATGAATGTGAAGTAATTAAAAGCCCTAGGTATATATAGAGACAAACACACAAATATATATAAAATATATATATGTATACAATACCAAAGTTTAAAATTATACCAAATATATTGTAAAATCTATTGCTCTTAAAAACGCAAATAGGTTTTTGTGGGGTGGATCCCCCAATAAATCAGGTAAAGTTAAAATATCTGCGT
This sequence comes from Latrodectus hesperus, assembly GCA_037975125.1. Classification (NCBI taxonomy): domain Eukaryota; kingdom Metazoa; phylum Arthropoda; class Arachnida; order Araneae; family Theridiidae; genus Latrodectus; species Latrodectus hesperus. The sequence continues at coordinate 97,811,281 of CM075859.1, read as the reverse complement.
TAAAAAAGTGTATATGTAAAGGGTTAAAACATGAACATGAAATTAAAATATGATGCACAGTATAAGGTTCATCACACGTTTCACACCAAGGATTTAATTCACTCAAAAACAAATGTCTATGGGTGAAACGTGTGTGTTCGATACAAAGGCGAGTCAATCTAACATCTGCACTTCATAGCAGTAAAATTGATAATGAGGTGAGGGATGAGAAAATGCTATGGAGTGTTTTCGACCTGCAAGTTCCATGATTCTTCCCATAGGGAACATATAAATCTTTGTATACCTTTTCTCACATATGAGAATATGTCTGAATAAGTTCAATACTTTGTGAGCTAAAATCAAAATAAAAGTGCAGGATCTTTGCTTTTAAATTTCCTCGAGTGACTTCACAAACAGTTATATTACTCTAATGACAATAGTATGCAGGTTGTGTGATAATGATAAACCTCTCATTGTTCATCAGTTAAATCCAAATAGAACTGATACTGGATTGATTTTTAGAAAAATCCTTTTTTATCATTGACTAAGAGAAAATTTGTGATTTAAACATTTCTCTTAAAACATAATATTTAATTCACATAATAACAAAAGACATAAAAACAGCACCTATTTTTTATCACCTCCTCAACAAAATAAATCAAACAAGCTTTATTGAACAATAAGTAATTATATACTATACAAACTAAACCTAACCCAAATATAATTTCAGTTAATTTGTGGGGAAAGATTATCAACTCACAAATTGACCGAATTGTAAACTTATTACTTTGTAAATAATTACTACATGTCACTTTAATACAAATTGTTGCTTTAATCAAGATTTTAATATTTAGTAGAGAACTACTCAACTTGTAGGTCGGATTCCCTTGTTCCATTAATTTACTTTGTAGTTTTGTTATTCCATTTCATTATTTTTATATTTATCACAAATATAATTATGGAAAGTTTTTCTGTTCAATCACTATAAAACATGATTTGCTTCTGTCATAACATTTCTGCACAACTGTAGGTAATTAGGATAAAACTATAATGTTGACTTTGGACATAATTCAAAATACATTTAGCAAACTAAAAGTGGTAACTGCAATATGTATGACGACAAATCTAAGGAGAAACTTTTTATGACTCAGATGTAAGTATCAGTTTAGGTAAACAAATTAATAATACTAGTGTTAAACAACCACCGTTTTGTTATGACACTCCCAAATCATGGTTCGCACATATTGAAGCTCAGTTAAAAAATTGTAATGAGAAATCAGAACTAATATAATATCATTAGTGCTTTAGATAACAAAAATTTTAAATACTACTTGTGATCTAAATTTATCTCTACTACAATGTTAGCCATATATGAAATTAAAAGGAACATTAACCACAAGATTAAGTGAATCTGAATCTTCGCAAATTAGAAAACTTTTTTCTGATTTAGAACTTAGTGATCAAATACCTAATTGTTAACTACGTGAAATGTGCAATCTAGCGTGAAACCATTGAAACCACAAAGGTTGAAATCACTTTATATTTAGCATTTACCTCACCAATTATAAGCTATTTTTGCTGTTAAGATCTAAATCCTTAGAAAAGCTTGCACAAATGGCAGAAAAAATTTTAGAAACTTATAATTATATGATGCTATTTCTACAAAATTTATTAATGAAACAGTTCACACTGATGCACTCAATTTATCCTGGCTTAAGGCGAAAATTGACAAATTTGAGGAGAAAAATTCATAAACTTCGTCAATCATGCAACAGATATCAAGATCACCATTGTGACAGATGTTGCTTATCAAGAAGTAAATATTATCACAAGATTAATGAAGGAGTTCATTGGTATAATTAACGCGTTTTGGTAAAAATTCAACAAAATATACAAAACCATGCAATTATAGCGAAGATATAATAGCCATAAAAAACTAGAAGGCCAGTCAGTAGTAAATGATGATGATGTTGGCCGAAACTCCAGTTGTCTATTAACTTATAATCGCTTATGTAAACGAAAATTTTTAATCGATGCAGGAGCTAATATCTATTTTATCTGCTACTTCAACGCAAAACTATGTTTAATGGCTGATGCTTGAAACATTGGAATGGGCAGATGCATTAAGCAAAATGTTCTACGAACCACTAAGTTTTTTCTCCAAGAGGTTCACAGATATTCAAAAAAGGTACAGCAATTATGACAAAGAACTCTTGGCTGCTTACTCAGCTATTAAATATTTCAAGTATCTTTGAGAAGGACAACATTTCACGATCTATACTGATCCTCAACCACAACCACTGATACTGACCTTTAAAAAGAAAAGGGAAGTTTAGCCTTGGCAAATGCAATATCTCAACTTTATTAATCAACCCCCAACAGACTTGCAACACATTTCTGGATCATAAAATGAAGTAGCTGATGCATTGTCAAGGATTGAAGCGATTAATATCTCAGAATTCATTATGTCCAAATGGCTGCAAATCAAACACCTGATGAAGAATTGAAATCTTTCATTAACTCTAACACAAATCTATAATTGAAATCTTTCCAATATTTGGAATAGATAAAGAGCTGCATTGTGATATCTCTAGGGGCAAACCAAGACTTTATATTCATGCATGTTTTCAAAGGAAAGTATTTGAAATAATCCATTCATTAGTATATCCTGGTACAACAGCAACAGCTAGTTCTAAAAAAATATCTGGCCATTTCTCGAATGAGACTGAGGAAACTGAGAAAGAAGTTGTCAACAGCACTAGAAAGCTTAAGTCTCTGGACATACTTGTGCACCCTCAGGTAATTATTTTCCTGTGAATAAATATTTTAACGAAATACATCTAGATATAATTGGTCCATTACCACTACCAGAAGACAAAAGATATTGTGTCACAATAATAGACCAATTTATTAGAGGCCAAAACCCATTCCTGTTCCAAATATCTGAACTAAGAAAGTAGTGGCAGCAGTCTACAGTGGTAGAATATATCACTTTGGCATTCCTAGTGTTGTATTTATTGACTGTGGGACACAATTCGAATCTGAGTTTTTGCAGAATTATCCGAAATTCTGGGATTTCAGAGAAAACACACACAATTCATACAATCCTAAGTAAAACGGTTTTCTTAAAAGATAGGAATGAACATTGAGAGCTAAGATCATTTGCCATACTAACCAACAGTAGACTAAAATCTTTCCAACTGTGCTATTGGGGTTAAGATCCACTCTCCGTGAAGAATTCAATTCCACACCAATAGACATGGTTTATGGCTCAACTATCTGCCTTCCAAGTGATTTTCTCCACACTAACTCAGATGAACAATGCTTTAACGATTTTGCCAAACAGCTACAGCAATATTTCAATAATATATGACCTGCTCTACTGCCAAGGCACCCTACACCTCAAGTTTTTCTATTCTAAGCCCTGAACCCCTGTTCACAAGTATTTGTGTGAACAGATTCTGAGAAAAACTCTTTCCAACCACTTTGTGAAGGTCCCTTCACTGTCGATTCAAGATTGATAATCCACTAGACAAAGCCTCAATGACAGCAATCAGTACTCTTCACTATAAGGAGAGTAGTGTGTGGGGAAAGAGTATAAACTCACAAACTGACTGCATTATAAACTTACTACTTTATAAATAAATATTAGATGTTACTTTTGAACAAATTGTAGCTTAAATTAAGATTTTAACATTCAGTAGAGAATAACGCAACTTATAATTTGCATTTCCTTGTTCTATTAATTTACTTGTAGTTATGCTATTCTATTTCAATATTTTTATATTTATTAAAAATAAATATAGCTATGCAAAGTGCTTCTGTTCAATCATTTCAAACTATGATTTGTTTCTATCGTAACGTTTCTGTACCACAATGTAGGTAATTGGGATAAACCTACAAATTCTTATTCCATACAAATGAAAGTGCAAATAGTATGGTTTGTTTTTTGAAAATATATAATAATAAATTATAAGAGAAATTTAGTAAACAAATAAAAATAAATTATAAGACAAATTTAATAAACCTGGTCAAACTTAATTTTCATACATTGTAAATAGCACCAAAATATATAAAATAAGCAGTTTAATTGTTAAAAAGGTTAACATGTAAATTTCATTGTCCATTGTGTCTGATCATTAGAAAAATAATTTTAACTTCTATACTAGGTCAATACAAACATTTTAGGTACTCTAAAGTCAATTTAAGTCCATTTTAATGATTCATGCTTTTGTCCGCAAGTTATAAAATATTTATTATGTATATACCTCCTAAATTTGCCTGAGAAAAAAGTTGTTTTTTTTCTTATTTGTCTTGTGTAAATAGACCAGGTTTTTCTCTAAAGTTGATAATAACTAAAACAAAAAAATCCATTAGTTTCCAGATACACCAGAAATCTAAGATGATTGCACTTTTAAAAAACTTATTTTAATCTTGATTTCTAACCTAACTCCACTGATCTTTTGTTTATGAAAGACAATATAAAAATTTTATATTTTTTGACAATAACTAATCAAGCGGAACAAAGCTATTATTATATTTCTATTACACGAGGAAAATATATGATGAATGAGTCTTAATCATTTTACAAAGAAAAAAATCTGAAAAATTCTTATTTATTCAGCAGATGAGACTGCCCACAAAACAAAACATCAGAGATTACATATGGATATTTTTCCAGTTTTGAATTCTATTACACATTTATAATACAGTATCATAAGTTTCTGAAACACCTTAATGCTATTTAGAAGACAACTAATTATATGTGCATTTAAATAATATTTACTAGGTATATGATAAAGGGAGTCTGCTAGATAGCATCAAAAGGGATGCGTATATACCATAAAAGAAACAAAGATAATGCTCTGCCTTTAAGTAGAAAGATGTACCTGCATATTGAAATAAACAATCTTATTTTTGTGTGCAAGTTAAATAAAACTTTTCTAATTCCCTGGTCCTCATAGTTCAAAATGCCCACTGAAATTTATTTTGATGAACCTTTGTGATTTTGTTTAATATGAAAATATTATACTAAGTAATTTTTCTTTACGAAGAAAAATTACATAAAATGACCAAATAATATTCATAATAAATAAAAGTTTCACTAAATCTAGATTAAAGCTGCACTTTTGAAGAACTTATAATTATGAAGGTAACATCGCCAACTGAGGTTCACATGTTTTTCGTTCACAGATTTAACATTTAGACAATTCCTATAAAATATTAATTTGACATTTTATTAAATATATCCAAAAAGTATGTTAATATACAGTCAACATAATTCATTTACACTAAATGAGACACTGATTACTTTCTAATGTTTTTGAGATCTCATTATGTCTTGAAACTAAGTGAGGATAATTGATGATTGTAGGAGATAAAAGAAATTCGCTTTGTGAAGACAATCCTAAATCCTCTTACACTATTCCATGCATTTCAAGTAGGATGATCGGCAAGAAATGGATTCAAGTACTGGATTTTTTGAGATGACATTTCAATGCTGTCTTTAATGTACAATGTTGTCTTTAGCAGACCATACCTTTGAGGGTGGTATGTAGTAGTTGTATTTGCCCGAATTCAGAGGTATTTAGCTAAAGCCAAGAAAAACTCAGTCTGAAATTGATAGTCTTGTTCAAATGTTATTCTTTCTGGTATTATAGATTGAGAGATCCATATAGATACTAAAGCTTAAGCAAGAGTGCTGGAAGTTTGATCTTAAAATGGAATAGCTTCTTATTAATCAGAAAAACGATCCATTACGGTGAAAAGATACATGGAACCCTGGCAAAGTAGGTAAAGCCCAAAGATATAAATAATTGTGTTTGAAATGTTGTGACGGAACTTGGAATTCGGCTAGAGCTGAATGAGTGAGCCAACAGACTTAGGATCTTTAGCCTGTTAAGGCACTAGCTCACTTTTGGCAGTCTTTGTTTGTATTACACAATATAAATTAGGTAGTGATAAATTTACAGCTAAATGCAACAAGTCAGTATAGGTATCAAATGTGCCAAACATGTAGATTAATGGGCCAGAATGGATTCTTATGATTTTATGATTTAACTTGATGTGAGCATGCTCAAAACTTGTTTGGTTATGGTAACCTTTGAAGCTTTTGCCAGGTGTTTAGTTTTTTCAATTTATGATTGAAATTTAAATGTTTGAAGTTATATTTTGTTTTGAAAGTATATTAAATTTAAATATTTGATGTTATATTTTGCTTATAACTATCACTAATTGAAATTTAAATGATTGAAGTTACATATTATTTTCAGTGTATCAAATTGAAAAGTTCAAATTTTAGTATTTATGTGCAGCAAGTGAAAAATATAAATATGATAAATTGAATTTGCGTTTTCTAAGAAAATTTTTAAAAAAATCTTCGACAAGTGATTAGGAGATTAGGTATTTTTACTTTATCTGTTATTTGATTAAAATTGCAGTTGAATATAATAATTTATGTAATTTAGGTTCACTGTGAATTGTAGTATTGATTTTAGGTTATTGAGAGAAAGAGATTTAGCTTCACTGCCTTATTGTCTCCAGTGCTATATAGTGTTTACACTGAAGGTGGTTTGTCACTGCCCTGTTAATTTAAACCAGAGAATATTTATAAAAATGTATTATTTATGTTAGTGATATAGATTAATAGCAGAAATATTAATACGAGCTTGGAATTATTGTATATAGTGTCTTTGTAGAGTTTATATAGATATTTTTCATTAACTAAAAAAAATAATCATAAAATTTGAGTATGTATATTTTATTGACCAAATAGGAATTATAGTATTGATTTTTAGTTATTTTATATTCATTTTGTTATATGTAATGTTTGTAAAATTCTTGAAATTAGCTTATAATTTTGTAATATTTCTATAGTAAGTAATGAAATATTCAAAATTTCAATATTTGGAATCAAAATTAACTAATATTGCAATTTTCTAAGTTCATGTTTGACTGCAATCAAGATTTTGAAAATTAGATAGTGCATGAAATGACATAATTTACATTGGCGATATAACTATATAGTGCTTAGTGTAAGAATTGGAAATCACACAAATCCCGTACTGGCTTGCAGAAATTCACAGGGTATTCTTGTAACCCTGATGCCAGGATGAAAGAGATTGTGTTTCGCTGAAAACAGTCTGATGGTAATTTTTAAAATATAAAGGCATACAATGTTAATTTATATAACTGAATATTTTATTAGTGGGTTCAGGTTTTAAAAATCGCAGAATTTTTAAACTAGAATTATTTTGACGGAAGGTTAAGTCTTCCTCTTGTAGGATATCAGCCAGCATATAATCTATAGGAGGGAGTACATAGATAGTCTACCACTGCAAGTGCATCTGCAACCATGTTTCCTGTACTTAATATTGATTATAAATTCTGCAATGAAATTGAGTTAATGAGCTTGCCTAGAAGAAGTTTTTTCCAAATTCTGTTTAAAAACAAATTTTAGTGATTTGTGATCCATGTAAAAGTAAGTGGTCTTTCAAGCATATGTTTGAAATGTAAGACAGCTTTATAAATGGCAAACACCTCTTGATCATATTCTGAGTATTTCTCTTCAGTAAGTGTTAAAAATCTTGAAGACAAATTTAAAAGATTATTCTCCATTGATGGTTTGATGTAAAACACCACCATTTGCCAAGTTGGATGCGTCCATTGATTAAAAATAACTGCATCTTGACCAGGATGCACCAACATGGTAACTTAGGCTACTGCATCTTACATTCTTTGAAAGGCATTTTGTGTTTCTTCATTCCACTGCAAAGGTATTTTGTCTTTTTATTCTCACACAGAAAAGAAGTGAGTGGTTGTATTTTAGCAAAATTTGTGATAAATTCACAGTAGAAATAGAACATAACCAAAAATCTTCTCAAACTGTTAATGCAATATGGTGCTAAGTAGTTTGATTGCATCAAATTTGGATAGAAGAGACAGTATTAGTGTTGAAGTGATTTTATGCCTCAATTCCATAGAGCAAACTCCTAGTTTTCATTTATGCACAATCCTCAGTTATTTATGATTTTTCAGGCCTGCTTCAAATATGACAAGTGACTCTATTCATTTGGTGACACAATGAATGTATCATTCAGGTAGAAAAAGATGAATTCAAGTTCTTTCAAGACAAAGTCCAGAAAATCTATGTTACTAGAAAGGCAAATGTCACGTAAGAAAATTAAAGACCAAATCCAACTTATATCGCTGCTTTAGGGAAATCAGCCTCATTCAAGGGGATTTGTTGGTATGTCTATGTAAGATCTATAGAGGAGTAAATGTAAATACCAATATATGATTGTAATCAGTTAAAAGTAGCAATGAGAAATAATCAGAATTGTAACATTGTTCAGGGCATGGTAATCACTGCATGGCATTTAGTCACCCGACTTCCTTAACATAAGATGCAAAGGACTTGACCAGTTGTTGTTTCATAAGCATCAAAGCCACAACTGCAAAATAAAATTAAATTCAGATTTGACTTCTTTGCATTATTCTAAGGATAGTCTCCTAGTTTCAGCAAATCAGATAACTTTAAGAGAACATTGTCATATGAGCTACATGTGAGGCTGGATATTGGTAATTTGGCATTAGCATATGAAATTCCATTATGCTCCCAACAAGTTATGCCATCGATTAATTTGTTTTTGCTATTGATCAGTAAGTTAAAAGGTGACAGAGTTTATTCTTATTATTAATTTGTAGACTTTAACTATGACAAAAAGTCATTTGAGTGATCTTTGAAGATACAGATTGTTAGCAATTTTTTTCTGCATGTTTTTTATTTTGGTGTTGTTGAAAGCAAAAATTTCAAATTTTGGGTAATTTTTCCTTTAGCTGAAGTAGTTGTAATTATGAATATTTTAGCTCATGTATCCGCTAGAAATTGATTAGCTGTATATATGTTCTCACATCAAACTGATTATTCTTAGTCAAACAGAGACAGAGAATTAGTTTATTTGATCACCAAATCAATTAGAAGGTTTCAACTTATAAGGTGGATAAGGATATGGCTTATCTCCAAATTTTTATGATAAAAACATGCACCTTGTTCCTCATAATTTGCCATATTCCAATTACAAAACTCAGATGTATTTTGGCGATATGAATTGCCATAACTTTTATCATTTTTTATGAGACAGTCATGATATTTGTAATGATAGATCAGTGATTTGCTGTTGTATAGTTTTAAGGTTGTTAATATTTGTAGAAGTTGATGTAGCTGCGATTGAATGGGATGGTTTTAATTCCTATATTTGATTAACTATAAACAAAAATTTAGAAAGATCACTGATTGAGAGAACGCTAAATGGTAAATGTTGTAGACAGATTTTAGAAAATTTTCATCTACTTTTGGATTGGTCAATCTTTATATCACATTTAAAAGTTAAGATAGTTTATGAGTTCATATTTAAAGTTAAGATATATTTCAAGATCACTAAAAAGTTTTTGAATTTATTGCATTTCACACAAAAGAAGGAAGCGTTCTTTAATATATTCACCCTTCTTTTCATTAGGTAGATTTATTAGTTAATCTATTACTTGTATAAGTATAGCTGCCTCAATTGATCATACAATATAATCATATTTTGTTTGATTGGTGACAATTTTAGAATTTCTAAACCATGATTACATAAGCAAAAACTATACCATGGGATCGGTTTTCTATAACAGTAGTATGTTTACACTTACTCATCAAATGATGTTTTCATCTTTTATTTGACTCTCAAAGTTCAGAATTGTAAGGCATGTTGCTTCTGTTCAGGTCAAGAGTGAAGGGAAAACAAGATGTTTTTGGTCATGGCAATAATGTAAGTTAGTTAATTTATTTTTAAGGACAATATTTCTTGCTAAATCAGAAGATAATAAAGTTTTATTCTAGGGTCATTGCAATCGTTTTCATAAAAAAATATGCAAAAAAAGGAAAATAGCAAACACAAAAGAGTTTCATAAGTGTTGCTACAAAGATGTTATATATGAGATAAATTAATTAACTATACATACCTTTATTGCCGCAGGATAAATGGTACCACCAACTTCAAAACTTCCTTTTTTGAACATCATTACTGAAGTATTATTAATACAAGTACCTAAAGAATATAATAAGTATGATGTATTTAATAAGAGAAAATTATCTGTGTAGAGAATTTTAAAAAAATGAATTAACAAGAGATGCAATTACGGTAAAAAATTTGACGTTATATAAATAAAATAGATGGAGATGTTACACTATTTAAAAACTAAAATAAAAATAATTCAGTATCTTGTACATATTAAAATTCATTTATTATAATTTTTTAATATTTAATCATATTTTAATGTAAAATTAATGTTAGTTAATGTAGAGGTTTTGATTAAGCATAAAAAGGCCCAACTATATTTACCCTATTTAGATATTTAACTATATAAAAAATATTTTCCTTTCTATTTAATGGTTATTTCTTGTATTAACAATTCCGATTTTTTCCTTTAATCTTGCTCTCTTTAATGTTTCAATTAGCAATTAATATTTCGAATTTTTCAATTTAACAGAAATGTCAAAATTTGAAAGCAGCTCATAATTTGGAGCTTAAAATCTTAACAGGTTCACAAAAAATAATTTGATATACTAATCTTGCATATTATTGAACTGTATGTTAATTATGACTGAGTTTTCATTTTACAATCTACAGTAGATGCTTGTTTAAAAAAAAAACCTTTAATTGTGGAAAGCCTCTAACTTTAAAAAAAAAAGTCTTAACATTGAACCTCCAATTTACAAATACCAAAGATATTATGAAGCTGGTTACTAACTTAATTTCCTAAATGCATTATTTTAATATCCATTTATGAAGTACAAGTATGAAGAATATCTTTCTGCAAACTCATTTTCATGCATTTTTAATTCGTGTTTATTTTTTATTATGATTTCATTTAAACTTCGTCCATTTTACTCAAGTTTAGAAACTTAGATCAATAGTTTTGTTGGAAAATCCTATGTAACTAATTGCACAGCTTATGTTGACATCCTCTAATTTTTTAAACAATTTATGTGGAATTTGTCTCTCCTAATCAAATTCAATCTTGTGCAACAATACACACAATAGAGTATAATCAATAGCGTCAAGTGCAAATATTGCATAGACATAAGCAAGAAGTGATCATGCCTTAGAATCGGGTTAAGAAATTATTATAAATTCATGTAGTTACCAGACATGCTCTAGATTATGCATTAAGTTAACAGGTTTGGAATACTCGCTTATCACCAAGGGCTTAATAATTTTGAACGATAAGATTGACACCTGAACTGGTGTCCTCTGCTTCACATCCACTCTACACCAGCGATTTTGGACATCAAAAATTAATGTATACATGTTTACAACCCATGGAACTCCAGTAGCCCAGTGAGGAAGAATATGGTCACCCTCCCAGTTGATGTAAACTTGAAGCAATGCTTTATTTTGAAGATTTTAGGCAAAGCGGCATGAAGCTAATGAGCTGCTGGAGTTTGAAATGATGTTACAGAAAAAACGAGGTCGTTTTGACATGCAAGTTTCATAGAAGAAATATACATAACTGAAGAAAATGAACATTTACTTGATGCTTTGAGTAAAAATGAACTATTTATTCATAGACTTTGAAAAAAAAAAAAAAAACAATGATGCTCAATTTTTTATATTAAGATAGAACTCATGCAATTTGTACACAAGTATCAATGATTAAATGATTAAGAAAATGTAGTGCTGTGACAGTCAACAAAACATGCAGAAGAATGGTTAAAAAGAATAAGCTACATTTTGAGTGAAACAATATCTTTTCTACATTGGAAAAAATGGAAAAATGAATATTTAATTATTAATATGCCCAGTTTTTCATCACTAAATTAAGAATTAGTTTTAAGTATGAATTTCATTTTAATTTTGATAAGACTAATATATATTCCTAAAAAGTGCTTTCAGTTGGAAAACCACAATAAGAACTTACATTTATTTCAACAGTTATGTTTACAATGCAAAATATTTTTCAGAAAACCACTCTTAACAATTACCTTAACAAATTAGTGAGAGTTCTTATCTGATATAAGGATGTCAAATCTTTTTGTTGAACATATATGGTGTCCATGAATGATGGTATGATGGTGAAGTTTAAAACATTATATGGTTGCTAATTGCTATTTATGAGGCATTAGTTACATAGATATATTTCCAAACATCAAAAGCCAAGTAAGCATAATTTTAAAAATTATACAACATAAATATTTATAGTAAATAAATCATATTCATTTAAAATTTATTTGTATCTATCATTGTAGCATCAACTTAAGAATATAGGTATTTCATTGCAGTACAAAATAAATTGATGAATATAACGATGATTAAATATAGAACATATAGAGAAATGGGAATAAATAATTTGAGGCAAATATCTTACAGTAATTTTATTTTTTAGTAATATAGACAAAAATTAAAATTCAGTTTTGGATGTAAATAACGAAACTGAAAACGGTTAAAACTGCTAACAAAATGTGAAAATAATGAGTCATATTTCAGCACTTTTTAATAATACTCTTCTAAGAGTTTGACTCACAATATTATTAAATATGTTTTACAACATTGAAGTTAGAAAATGTAATGGTACATCATTTAGAAATTTATGATGAATCTTTTCTATAAAGCAATGTAAGAATAAACATTTACCAAATATAACTCATGGAATTCATTAGACTAGCTTATTTGCTCTTAGATTTGCTTTTTTATTTCTAAAAAAGTCATATGTTAATTTTAACCATTATTATTATTTGTTATGTAATTGTTATAAATATGTTTGTAGTTTGAAATAAACTTGTTAAGAGTATAAAAAACCATAACACAGATCCATTAGAAATATATTTCTGAATAATGGTTAATAAGGATACTTTTGTTGAGAACTAATATTACATTATATCCTGTACATTCATAGTCAAAACTCATTGGATATTTGTCACTGTAAATTGGATCTTTCAAATGACACTAGAAATAAAGAAAAAGAAAGCATGACATCCTTTTAACAACATTATCTCTTTGTAATAACTGTTATTAAACTGCAGTGAAATATTGGGAATTATACTTCATCTTTACAATACAATGCTAAAAAGGTCACATTCAAATTTTTGTTGTATGAAAAAGTAGTTTATCATATATGGTTTTTAACTTTATCATATATGGTTTTTAACTGTACACATATAACTGGCATGCAACAAATGCTTCAACTCAACTGAAAGATACTCTATAGGGTTCAAAACTGATTTGAATTGACAAAGCAAGCACTTCCACTTGATTATTATCAAATTACAAAGCAATAGTGCATGCTGTTTAAACAGAAACATTATCACATTGATGCACAAAAGGATATGATAAAAAGGCACAATGTCATTGTGTGAGAAGCATGCTACTACCTAAAAGTTTTTATGTATAAGCTTAAACTATGACTAACATTACTGCCAGTAAATTTCATGGTTGACACAGAACAGTGATAACTGGGCCATGGGGATGCTCATCAGAATGTTAGATCAAGTATCATGATTCATTATGGCACATCAATTACATTGCTTTTAGTAATCAAACGAGTCAAGGCATTTCACTTATGCCTTGAATCGTTTGATTATACAATATTATACAATAACATACAATTACTGTCATTTTGGAAAAAGTGCAATTACGAAAACAAAGTGCTATCACTTCTTGGTGCTATCCCTCTAAGTGCTATCACTTCTTCACCTTTCTACTACAAAGTAACATTAAACTGCAGACTTTTTTTACTACATCTACCTGATTGAATGTCTAAATCCATGGGCACCTACAATGTTGCTCTTTTCAAATGCATTGCACTTCTTTTACTGATGCATTATATCAGAAAACACTTGACTGATGCTCAAAGGTTTCTATCCTCCCTACCATATCGTCAATGAAGTGTAATGGTATCATTCTGGGAATATTTATTTAAAGTAAAAGGGTGTCCTGGGACTTTTGACCAAATGGTACATAATGGTATATTATGAAATTTATAACAGGAGACCCAATAGTCTAATGAAATTTTAAAATGTATATTGTTTGAATGGAATTACTCTGGAGCAAAAGGTTGTTGTTGTTGCACCAGCATGTTTCCCTGTACCTAGCCCTGAGTTGGATTCTACCAGTTAGATATACACAGCCAGATGGAGTCTTCAAGATTTTGAAGGACCAAGCAGAAGACCCCCAATACATAGCCTGCCACCCCCAGAGTATCATTTCCCTTGGAGGGCATTACGACCATGCCCAGTTGTAACGTGCCCTTGCCTTCATTACCAAACATGACAGATCTTTGGTTAAGCCGGGATTAAAACTCACTACCTTCCGATAATAAGAACGACGCCCTAACTAACCAACTAGTCTCTGGAGAAAAAGGTACAAACAGAAAGATTTTTGAGCAGAACTTAAGAATTCTTTGTTAACATCCCAACAAACTTTTACCAGATCATGAAATCTGTAACAGCACTGCACACAATTGTGTGAGAGATAATGCTTTATTTTAATATTTGTGACTCTCGTTAGTGGAAAGTATTTTAAGAGGTACCCTTATTAATCATTATTGGAAGTATTATTTAGTAGTAAATAATATTTGAGATGTAATCACAAGTAAATTGAAGCCTTAAATTTACAATATATCAAGATATTAAATAATAAATATACGTTTTTTAATTATCTATTTGATGTATACATAATACCAAAAGTACCATGCGTGTTGCGTAATAAAAATTTGCATAAAAAAACTAAAAATTTGTAGGATGTGCAATGAATTAAAATTTTTTCATGGAAAGCTAAGATATAATCAAACAAAAATATGTATTTGAAAGTTACATTGAAAATATACTGGTTTAAAATAAATAATAAAATTAGCAGAAAAAATTGTATTTGTGACATTTATAATTTGATTTTAAATGTAACTTTAAAAATGAGTTTTGGACTAAATAGTAACTCATTCGATACTTTGGCAGATATCTATAAGTAGAGAATACCTTGTTGTGAAGAGAAACATAAGCTTCATAGTAAAGCCTAACTTCCTACAGTAATATTAACTGAGGAAAAGTATGTGAATGCAATAAATGCAGACAACATGAGGGTGGAATTGCATAATTTGAGTAAAGATAAAGGTTATAAGACAAGGCAGATCAAAAATAGATATGTTGTCTAAATTAAATGAAACAACATAATATTGTAATGCAAGACTTGAAGGAAAGTAAAAAACAAAAATTTTTTTTTATAAAGTTGAAATCAAAAATATTATCATGAAAATTCATTTCTCATGCTGAATTCTTTGGAAAAAATGTGAGACATTTGTGACTTTTCTCTCTTGATAATAAGTTAATAATCATGTGAAAACAAAGTTAAGCTTTTCTTAATAATCTGATCTTCGAATGTAAAAGAGTAGAGAAGTATGAGGTTCATAACTGGAATTTAATAATTACATATTATCATTTCTCTAAGCAAAATAAGCATTTAAAGACCTTTGTATAGATAACAAAAGAAATGACTACACAATCTCCATAGAAACTTTTATATTTCAACAATGTTTTAGAGTTTTCTATGAACTGAATAAGCAAATACTTGATTTGGTTTTAAAAAAATACTTGATTGGTGGGTGATACAGTGGTAAATATGTGCACATGAGGTCCAATTAGACCAGGACCTACAATTTTAAGAGCATTCTGAACCACTAACATCCAAGCACATGAGCACAAGATTTGAATGCACAAACTGTCGAACCAAAGGCCAAAGTGTTAACCATTTCATTGCCAGTTCTGCTTTGCAAATACTTAACAAATTAAGAGTAACAGATTATCTCTAACCAATCCTTCATGTTTACATGCATTATTCAATGTTTTTGCTAGGTAACACAGGAAAAAAATCTAAATTATAAAATTGCTATTTTGAAACATTTTATGCATGAGTAATTAAATATATTATAAGATTTAAGAGTTATAATTTTTAAAAAAAACTTTTAAAAACCAAAATTTGCATAAATTTACAGAAAATCAATTACATTATCCACTAAATAATTTGTTGCAATCCAAATAAAATTTAAAGTTAGTGATATCTAGTATATAAAAACAATTCCTTAAAATACTTAGTTTCATCACTAATAAACTGTTTCTATACATTATGAAGATTAAACTGATAGTTTAGGAGTATTGAAGAAAGTAAACCTCAGATATTATTCAGATAGAGATGAAAATAAATAATAAAATACAAAATATGAAAAAAAAAACGAAAGGAATTTTCAGAATTAGTTAATTATTTTTAGGATTTGGAAAGATTTTAATGAAATTTGTTTTTAATATAGGGTGATACATCACAAAAAATAGCAATTCAACAGTTATAACACAAACATATATGTAACATTCATTAGAACTAGATGATGTGGAACAGTTATAGAACCCAATCAAAATGTGGTATAGTCTTTTACAAATAAACAAGCCATAACAATCATATATTCATACTGCACATAACCATAATTTTATACTCGAAATAATGTATTTTAAAAATTCCTGTGACAATTGATTCAACTCCTTGAGAAAGGCTGTTTTTTTGCTCTGGATAGTTCCCAATCAGGGATAATTGAAATCTGTACAGCATGAACATTATGTCTACAAGATGCGTTCAGGCACAAGCTTATCAATCATCTCAACAAATATTTAAAATGGTGTGCAAAACTTAAGCAACTATTCAAATTTTAAGATATTCATGAAATCACAGAAACGGGGTACTTGCTATCAGTAAAATGAATACACAATTCAGTAGAAAGGTTATGTATATGCAAATGACAAGAACAAAACGACCTAGTTGATGAGAGCATAAGAAAAACATGCAGTTGAAATGCATAGCTCAAGACTAAAATAAAGGGAAGGATGGCGACACAATTAGACAGTTGCTCCAAGTGAAAATGATTTTTGTAGTGAAATATGAGAAAAAGCAATCATTTGGATAATTTCATACATGGAACAATGATCAGAAAGCTTGAAGAGAGATATAGTGTGACCAGGATAGCTGAAGAATTTTGAATAAACAAAAATGTCATTTCATGAGTATGGAAAGCCTTCTAAGCCATAAGTGTCATTAGTTAGAAACAACAGTTGTTAGGAATGTTGGTAGTGGCCACCTCAGGAAAGCAACTGCAGTGCATAATAAACATTGCTCTGCAGCGGAAAATAGCCTGAAACCAGCCAGCAAAAGCCACTGCTCAGAAATAGTGTACAGCAATGAGGTGACCAGTGTCAGTTTACTGTGTCCAGATGCCTTTACAAAGGTGGACCATTCACTTCCTGTCCTGAATGCTGTGACCCTTTGCTGGTTAGCAACACTGCAGTTTAGAGTAGTGCAAGGGACACAAAACTTGGACATCTCATAAATGAAGTTGAATTCTCTTTATATATGATTATAAAAATATAATATATTTTATTAGACAATGAATAAGACCGTGGGCTGAAATCAGTAAGGGGCTTAAAAATTGAGTTTTGTACAACTTCTTTGGGGGCAATTTAAAAATATAAAATTATGCTTGATTTATATGTGGAAAACATAAATGCAAAAAGTTCTGGAAGAAATACTTGCTCCTTTTTTTATAAATAACAAAAATACAATGCACTTTTTTCATTGTGACTTTGAACACACACGCATTGTTACATATTCATTCAGCCAATCACATGAGAGTATTTCACTCTTGTTTATTTACTTCTCGGTGGAAATACAACATACACCGTAACACTATATGTTGTACAATAATAATCAATTTTTCCATAATCATAAATATTAGGACTATATTATTTCACTACAAATCATAGTAAAAATATAAACATAGAATTAAGTACTGGATAAATAAAATGTACATTTTGCCCACAAAACAAAACTAAAAACAAACACAAACCAATTTTTACATTTCATTTAAACACATGGATGTCGATTAGATACAATTTAATATTTTAGTACTATAAATGCAATAAAATCCAACACTATTATTTTGAATTTTTATTTATTTATTTTTGAGTTTACACTGCAATAAATAAGTTATCAAATATTCATAAGTAGATAAAATGATATATAAAAAATAAATTGTACCTTTAGAATCATACTTTTAAATTAAATATTTAGGAGAAAAATAGAAATTATTTATCACATCATTATTTTAAATAATATTCACATACTTTTTACTATAAAATATAAATTGATAAATTACATTGGAATTGAAGTTTCAATAAATAATGCATAATGATCAAACTTCATTGTTAATGTGTTCAATTCTAATAGCTAAATGTTAAAATAAGATAGGACAAATTCATACAAATAATCTTTATAGTAATAAAGAAGATGCCAGAAAACATTTCAATGTTAATCTCTAAAATAATAAGATTAAATCAATGCTGTTCAGCAAAATATAGAATATCATGGATTTAATAATCCAAATCAAGAAATATATTTTTTTTATTTAATTTATATATCAACATGATTGACACTGTACAATAGAATAAGTAATCAATAATTTAATAACTGATTAAACATTAGATAAATGATATTATAAATATTTTTAAAGTAAAGGAGAAAATATACAGTATTGAAATGCGAACACAATATTTATCCCAAAATCAAGCAAGTTTACTTCAATATAATATTCAACTTTCCAAAATAATGATAATTTTGACTAACACAATTACATTTATATGAATAACACATTATTTTAAATTATAAATAACTTCATGCATTTTTATTCTAAAAAGTAATTTACTATTAAACAAATAAACAGCATTTGAAAATCATTGATTAAAATACTGAAATTTTATGTACTTACAAAAATAATTCTTATTTCTTGAATAAAAAGAAAAAAAATATCAGTGGCAAAACACAATTTTAATCAAGATTCATCTCTCTCAAACTCCATATCAGCTTCTAGTTGGCAATTTTTGCATCCATAACAAGCACGAATTTCAGTACATTTTCACTTTAGACAGTAGCATGAACATAATGCTACAACACAAGCAGAATTTACAGAATATGTGCTCTACGATGCTGGAAGGAACAGCTTCTAATGATATCCAATCAATGTATAATACATTGTCTCGTATATTCCACCCACGACCAATAGGAGATGACTTGAAGATTTTTTCAAAAAGACTCCTGTGAAATATAGCAGTTTGATAGTTTGCAAATTTCCTTGCAAAAAATTTTAAGACTTTTCATAGAGAATTTCAGAAGTTTAAGATTTACATGCTTTTACAGTTAAAAACTTTTTATAATGTTTGTAACAGAAACGATGGTATCTAACTTCTATGGCCAGAATATCCTGATTTCTTAAGTGATGCAAAAAGTTTTTGTCATTTTTTTCAATTGCTGCAGATAACAAGTTATTTGCATTTATTACACATTTACTTAGTTTTTCTCTTTTCCTTTTCCTGGAATGTTTCTCTTTCACAAATTTTTCTCCTTGGCATATAATACATATTTCTGGCAATATATGGATCGACTTTGAAAAGCAGAATTACTTTTGCTTCATGTTAAACGTTTAGGTGTGTTTTCTAAAGTAATCTTTTCATTACCTTCTGATGAATTCTTACATCGTTTTTCAGCAGCATAAATTCTAGTCTTATCAGTATGCAGTTGGTAACATTTTTTATGATATCCAAGCGTTTTATCAGAAGGTAAACCAAAACATGTCTTCTTCTTGAAGCATTAAGTTCTCAGAAATTGTATGCTCATAACACAATCAAGTAATATACATTTGAGAACGTTATTCTTTACTTTGCTCCAACTTTTTTTAGAAAAAAGGAGAGACAATTCCAAGATTTTTCTTTCCACAATGCAAACAATATTTCAAAATTGAAGTCATCGTTAAAATTCAAATATTAAGTTCAGCGTTTATTGTCAACACAACATACTAACTTATTTGTTTACAATCAGAAGCAGGTGTAAAGCACGTTATTTTTATAACTGCGTTTTTCATTGGATAGCTCTGGAGTGAGGAACATGGTAGAAGAAATTTGATTGGCTTAATTTGTGGATGAACAAAACTATTGCATGGAAGTAGTTCCACAATTTTTTTAAATTCTCAAAACAATGTGCACTTTACGAATGCAGAACTTTATGTAAATAGTAATATTTGACATTGAATAATAAAATGCAAATGGAATTACATTGCCCCCAAGTTGTGGGAGCAAACATGCAAGATAAGAGTGTTGAGCCCACGGCCTAAATTATGATACCTGCATTAGATATCAAAAAAATTATAAAATTACTGGACTGTACAGTAAAATTGGGTACCAGACTGAAAGTCATATTAAATCTGAATTACAAGACTTAAAAAACAATTGTGCATTTTTGAAAATTTTTCAATGACTAACATATAGTTATAATAAACAATTATCTACTTAACTTTGTTGTTAAAATGGATTCCAAAAAATCTCATGAATATAGTTTGACATGAAAAAAATATTTTATTTTATTGAATGAAAACTTAATTTCATTTGTTAAATGTTACACATGCAATAAATCATAGAAAACAATAAGACTTAACACAAGACACAAAACTAAAAAAGGTTAAAAAAATACCTTAGTAGCTATATAAAAGAGAGAAAACAAATGCATTAATTTAGAGTTTCACAATAATAAATAATATATCTCACAAACGTATGAACACTACATCAGGTGAATTGTAATATATGTGAATATTTTAGTTAAGAAAGCAGGCTGTAATTATTGAAAATTATATATTGTAGTATAATGACTGAAAATCGGAAGTAATTTGAAGACTAAATATTCAAAATTCACTGATGCCTCAAAATCTGTAAATTGTGTTTCTCAGTTACTCTAATTTGTTTCCAAACATTCATCTTGAAAGTATCTTTAATACAATTAGGAATATCTTGTTTTTAACTATATTTAGAGAACTTAATTACAGTAAGACATAAATTCATATATAGCAAAAAGCATCAATCTGAAAAGATTTTACTTTCTCAGTAAAGATATAATTTTGTAAAGACACAATTTGTTTTAAAATTATTTTTTCACAACAAAAATTTGGTTAGTATTTATAATAAGTGATTTCTTCTGGCAAAAAATTAGTTGAATAATTTTAAAAGAAAAACATGATAATGGTAGAAGATATACATAATGAGCCCTTCTTACACACATTGCAGACTGTGCAATGAATAGAAAGGTTAATTCAAGATACAAAAAATGAATAAACTTTATGTAAAAATTTACAAGATTGAAGTATCATTAAATTCATACATAGGTGTGGCAAGCATGAAATATATACATATTTGAGTGAAGATGAGACTAGAGATAAGAATTTAATCTCATCATCTGATTGTGATTTACAACTGGAAGGTGATGTGAATTGATGATTAATATAACTTAACCAGTTAACTAATGAATACAGTCAGGAATCTACAACATTTTCTTTATATTTATGATAGATATGATAAATTTCTCTGTGAGAGCATGAATTACATGTGATGTATCAATATACATAATATGATGTGATTATTTTCATTAACATGGGAAAGTTCATAACAAGGTATGATAATTCAAAAAGGTAATGTTTTGTTGCATCTGTCAATATGCAGTGAATAAAATTTATAGAGTTAATAGTCAAAATATGACATTAAAATGTTAACAAATTGTGTGTCTATGAATATTTAATTTTTCAATTACAAATTGTTGTAAAGTCTAAAATTAACGATTTACCCAAATTTGGTTATCAGTGAACATTATGAAAGAAAGCAAATGCAATGAATGCTGGAGTGTCATTTTTTTAACTAAAACACACACACACACAATGTGACCTGCAGATAAACATTCATAACAGAACAGAAACCACTAAAATGAGACAAAAGAAACTGAAAGAGTCAAATGTAATCCAAGGAATAATTCTTTTGTGTTTTTAATTGATATATAGGGTCATATAAAGTAATGGCTAATGATGTAAAATATTTCTGAACTGGAATAAAATGAAGTTCAGACCTGTGGTGGACCCAAGATATTTAAATGGCATATTTTAGCATGATTCTATAAGTGAAATTTGTATGACTCAGTATCACTTACACATTAAATATCACATGCTGCTTTTAAGTCAATATCATCATGAAAAACATAACATCAAGAGATGTTGAAAACAGCATCAGAAAAGTTAAAGAGCATGCATTCCTGACTGGTATAATGAATGCACACTAATTCTCTCAATTATGGACTTTTTCACTAAATCTTATTTTAACCATGTAATAAGTTTGTGATATTTTTAAACAGAATGTAAAAAGATATTATCAGGATATTCAAAATGTAAAATTTATGAGATCAAATGAGCAGTGACTCAGAGAGAATTTATACAATTTGATAAGGATCTTAATTTAAAGGACCAGTAGTGAAGAATAAAAAAATAAAAAAAAATATTTGATGTAATCCTAAAACGAATATTTGCATCAAGCCTAAAAATGTCCCATAGTGAATATGTCAGTGATTAATTCAAGACACATCTGAATTCAATGCCTGCAAGTACACTATGTGTTTATACATTGGGGGAAAGGAGAGATTTCAAAAATGAAAATGTAGCAAACACAATTTAATTAATTTTGAGATTTTTAAAACAAAAAATTACCAAATTTAAATTACCGTTGGAGGAATTGCAATTTCCTGACTCTTATGATACAG
The DNA here is from genome assembly GCA_037975125.1 of Latrodectus hesperus. Classification (NCBI taxonomy): domain Eukaryota; kingdom Metazoa; phylum Arthropoda; class Arachnida; order Araneae; family Theridiidae; genus Latrodectus; species Latrodectus hesperus. Next base: position 97,788,611 of record CM075859.1, on the reverse strand, counting down.
GATGCAGAAAGGTAATTTCTTTATTTCATATTGCAATAATACAAAATGTATTAAAGATATATTTTTATTTATTTTTGTATACAAAAATTACATATTTTAAGTTTTAAATATCATATTGAACAAGTGACGGCCGCCCCATTTGATACATTGCAGAACTGATTTCTCAGGTTCTCATCTCTCTCTCTAGAACATTGGTAGGAATGTTCGCCATTTCGCTTTGAATGCCTCTTTTTAGATCTTCCAAAGTTTGTGGGCAGTGAGAATAGGGAAATGACTTTAAATACCTCTACAAAAAGAAACTATGTATGGCCAAATAAGGAGAACTTGCTGGCCACTCCAAAATTTTTCCTTGAAATGAGGCACCCACAAAAATAGACCTTTATGGCAAGTGCATGCTGTTCATTATTTCAAAGGAATGATGGCAAATGAAGCACAATTTTATGATCTCAACTCTGAAATGAGACCATGCTTACCTCATTATCTTTACAATTTTGGTGTTATTGCAATTCAAAATAAAGGAAATTATCTTACTGTACATAAATGATCAGACGGTACTGAAGTGATATCTCAAATCAGCTTTGACTCACTGAGATTATCTGCAAAAAAATTTGGAAATAAAAGTAATATTTAATTCACCTTCAGGAAATATTAATATTGGCAACTTTGAGGGATCTTCACAATGTTCTTTTAACCTAAAAAATAAGTTTCATTATTGTAAAACAATAAAAAATTTAAAAATTCAACATACTAGATATGACGAAATTTATGCTTACATAATATTTTGTTATTAATACAAAACAGCTGACAAAATTGAGCTTATAATCTTAACAGCTAAAGTAATCATGGATGGGGGAATATATATTTCTACTTCTTCCTTCTGTATTATATTTTTGATATGAAGGATGTGAAAGATACTACTAAAAATTAAAATTACCACATCAATAAAATGCAAATCGAAAAAATTTGTTATATTAAAACTAACAAGGAATTAAAATGTCAAGAAAAATTGGAAACATAGACTTTAAGAAAATAGTATCTAGAACCACCTCTGGCAGCAATAACAGCACATATACTTACATGCCCAGGCATTCAATCAAACAAAGATTAGATGGCACATGTATGTTTATGATTACATAAGCTTCACCATGATGCACACATGACTGGCATTAAGTGACATGACAGTGACTCAGCATACATTATCAGAGATTTTTTATTTATTGATATCTAGAAAACATGTTAGATACGGGAGCAGTTGACAATTTATGTTCATTTTGCAAAACCATTTCTTGACTTCGGATTCACAGCATAGCAACTAAAAAAGGAATACATGCAACTTGTCTATTTCCTGAGGTGTTAGTGATAACAGCAGCTGAAATTCAACATAGTGTTCTATTTGACTCTCAGTTTCATATTCTACAGACAACTATAAGATAACAGCAAACATGAAGGAATAAAATATGATATATTGTAATCCCAGTATTTCCTCCAATTTGACAGTTATCAGTTATATTGAATTGACTTTGTAGAAACAATAATATTATCAATAAACACAACCAGAATTATGAAAGAAGCTTATACTTAAATATTTACTTTATTTAATAATATTCAACATTCCAACTCACAACGTTAGATAAATCTAATTGGTAATGTAATGAAATTATCAAACAACCAACAATAAATGTTAAACATTTTCAACACCTTAATGACTAAAACATTCTGAAAATTTTATTTTTAATTGCTTAGTAATGATAAATGATATAATACTAGGCTTACTTACCATGATAAATGTGCAGGATTAGTAAATTTTATAACACTGACAAAGAAACTTTTTTTACCAGCATTCTCTTTACCCTTGAGAACTAATAGACTGGAAGGTTTATCAGTTTGTTTTATAATATTATTGCTCTTATTTGTTTCAAAATTTTATTTAATGTCATTAATGATATTTTTTCAAACATGGCCATTGTTGCACAAATAAGTGAGCTTTGATTTTAATATCATAATAAGTTTGGGAAATAATTAGGTTTGTTTGCCACTCAATGATCATTTGGAAGCAAATTAGTCTGGGATCTACAGTTTAAAGTGGATTTCAACCATTACAAACATCAATTATGAAAGTAGGATTCAAACCCATGAGCTATTGAACCAAAGGCCAGAGTGCTAAACGTTTGGCTGAAAGCTCAGCAAATAGGGAACAAGTTTCTAAAATATGGAGCCTGCGTCTTCTCAACATATATATGTGGTATATTTTGTTCTAATTAAAAATTTGTAAACATAACTACAGATAACTCTTCTTTTCTTGAGAAAGAATGGTTGTTTATTCCATTTTATAGAACACAGTGATGATTTTTGCAAAATACCATTTATCATTGTGGCCATCATGTATTATTGAAAAACTTATTTGTACATATTAATAAAAAGAATGCTTGAAAAAAAAACTAGAATTTGAAAAACCAACTCAGAAAAACTGATTGTTTTTCTTTATTTTAGTTTGTTTTCAACTGAATGAAACTGGATCATCAGCTATATACAAATCTATTTTAATACTAGAAATAAAAAGTATGCAATATATATATATATATATATATATATATATATATATATATATATATATATATATATATATATATATATATAATCGTATTTTCCTAACAGTTAACTTAAGCATATCAAATTAAATCATATGAAAAATTACACAGTAAGTCCAAGGTTGCATAAAACTGTAGCTTCGATAATATCTACTTCACAGAAAATAAGTATAAAGGAAAACATTACTTTGCACACTAACACAGAAATTGAAACAAATAAAGTTTTATAGGAAAGAGGATTCAATACTTCAAACATAATTTATTTCTTCCAGAAACCGGATTTGTAAGACAAATACTATGTGCAGAAACTGCAGATGTAAGCAGAGTTGAAGAAATATAGAATTCACTTTCATTAAATAAAAATAGCATTGTTATTAAAATAGTAAATTTTAAGTTACAGAATTTATATTTCAAAGAAAAATTTTGCTTGTAACTGAAAGTTTATGAAATATTGTCATTGAATTTACTTCTCAAATAAAATGATATTAATAAAAACAAGGTGAATATGTTGAATAGATAATGCCTGAAAAATTCTCTAACTGCTAATTTTCTAGAGTAATTCAAGTTCTAAAAAGTAGTTTTATAAAGTTAATGGCATTTGTTTTAAGCAAACAATTTTTTAAAGTATATATTCATAGACTTTGAAAATACACAAATAAATAAGGTTAATATTTTTTTCTCTTCATATTTAGCGCATGAACAATATTCTTTTTAGTTAATGAAACTTTTCATCTGTAACTTGACATACTATATCCTGTACAATATCAAGTACTTTTTAAGGAACTTATTAATAAATTTAAAATTACATTTTCTATTATTTCTATTGTACAGTAAAAAATACTTACTCCTAAAAATATTTTGTTTTGATATATGAAGACATAGCATAATTCACTCATACTAGAAAATATAATGATGTACATAATTGTTACAAATTATTTAATAGCACACACAGTTTTGATAGATATGAATTAATCAAAACAAGAGAGACAAAATTACCAGCACTAATAGTAAGAAATATAATTAAGAATACAAATCTCACTTTTTCCAAAATAAAAACAACAAATTGCTTCTAAGAAAAAGTAACTTATTGTTTAAAATCAGGTGTGGAATTGAAATGTAAGATACAGAAGATCATAAATTTAAAATCAAGGAATGTAAAGTACAACAATGTATTACTTTCAACAGTAAATCAAAAATAATTCTAAATATAAATAAGAGTGAATCACAATAATATTTGTCTTTCAAGACTTCAGTATGTAATGGTAAATTAATGAAAATAACAAACTTTATGCAAATATTATTTTTATGAATTTTCAGGCAAATAAATACTATGGAAGAGAAAAAATTAATCTTATTACAAAACTAGATCAGCTTTTAAAAATATTTTCAATATTTGTAATATAATTTTGATTTACCATTCTTATTAATGTTAAATTACAAATAAAGATGTTACTTTTAAGAAAATACTTCTATTGAAATTCCCATGTATGAAGTTTTCGAATCATTGTATTATAAAGAGAAATTGATATCTATTTAATTTATCCATTTTAAGTCTAATTAATTATTATATTTTTTAAAATCTATTAATAAAATAACCATTACTACAAATTTTTTGCTGACCGTTTAGTTACAAGTGCACGATCTTTCATTTCAAAGCGTTCAAACCAAACATGTGACGTGGCTCGACCTAGAGCTCTTTGGAGAACACCTAAGAAACCACCCTGTCTTTGGCCAACCTAAAACCAAGATTGATAAACTAGGTATAGCATCATGGTTGCTAATATTTGAAGAAAATGTAAATAAATATTTTACATAATATACTATTAGTTCATACATATGAGGGAGAATATTGAAAATTTATCAACCAAGAATATTTCTTGTAGATTAATAGTCAACTAATAATATAAATGATCTCAATCTAAAATTAAAAAACACCATCTCAACAGAGCATCAAATTTTTCAATATACCTACCGTATTTTCCTGTATATAATCCATACATTATACGAGTTAATAAAGTTTAAAATTTTGTTGTGTGTGTATACACTGCCGTGGATATTCTGATAAAAAACATTCTCTATCAGAAAAGCTTACAATAAAGTTTTGAAAGAAATGCCATTTATGTTTCATAAAATAAATGGCACCATGATTCGGCCGACTTATTTCAAAGATAAACAGTATTGTTCAATTGCGTTCAAGAATGAATTCGCTTTCTCAGAGAGATATTACAGTTGCAATTGTCTAACAGCATTTCGCATTGTGTCTTGATCTGAGCAGTTTTGCTCTGAAAGCATTCAAATTCCTATATCGTCATGTAGAAGCGAAAACTAAGTTATAGAGCAAATTTTAGGACAGGAGGAAACAAAGGCAAATTTGATAATTTTTTTGCCAGTTATTTAAAGACATATACTTATTTTATTTAAAGATTTATAGTGATTATAAAAAATTATCTTAAACATCTATTTTAAAAATATAATTACATTTTATTCAAAGCAATGATATAATTTAATGAGTTTGACTAAATTTAGAATATGAAATATACACTAGTTTTGTTGAATAATGATAGTTTTCAATATTTTCGAAATAATAATATCAAAGTAAAAAAAAAAAATGTCAAGAAATTCCACATTCTGTGTGTGTGTGTCTCTCTCTCTCTCTATACATATTAGATGTTTCTGTAAATAAGTAATCATAATTTCACAAAGCTGATGTTGCCCAACAGTCCAAATGTAAATAGGAATTCAATATGATATAAATAAAATCTCACTTTTTAACAGAATAATGACGTCACATAGTCAAATGATATGACGTCACAGTTTCTTCTCGGCGAATTCAGAGTGAATTCCCAGGGCTAGGTTTCACCGGCGAATTCACTTGTAGTTTACACCTCGCTTTAAACTACAAGCTATAGGGAAGGCAAATAAAAAATGGCGACAAATATGCTAATGTAAAAGATGAAAAACAAAGCATGCGCTGTGCAAAAGAAAAAATACATCCAATACGCAATTCAAAAACAATCTATTTCTTTCGTTTAATTATTAACAAAAAAGATATATTTTATTTTTAAAGTACGTCTAATATCGTTTTAAAAGTTATTAAAAACTAAAAATCTATAAATTTTATTAGAATCTTCTCGGATTTTGATCAATGTCACGCTTTTATCTCAGTTTATCGCGCTTTGCTTTGCGGTGGATCCAAATAGATATTTTTCATTATAAATTTTTTTTTCAGTACAATTTGTTACATTTTTAATCATATTGTGTATTTTTTACTTTATTTGGCACCAATGACAAATTATCAACAGTATACATTTTCGACTATTCGTCGGAAAAATTTTCGCAAATTAAACGCCGCTACGTATTGTCCAATGCTTTTTTCTTTTACTCGAAAAAAGTCTTGCGGATAATACGCTACTGCAGATTTTTTACACAGGAAAATACAGTAATTGGCTTCTGAATTTCATAAATATTTTTGAATACTTCAAAACATCTAATAATAAGAACAATTATAGCTTGAGTATATATATCCCAAGCATATATAATTTTACTTTTCAAAACACATTCCTATTTATGCATTGGCAAAAAGTTTAAGCTCATAAAGGCTATTGTTCCCAGATATTTTGAAAAAGAATAGTTTTCTATACATTTATTTTTCTATTAGATAAAGTCCAATTATGATTAGAATAGGTGACTCGTTAAAAACTTTTTACAATTTTGGCTTGAACATGATAGTTATTATGAATAACAAACATTTATAGGGCCAATTGGCATGGAGTTTTTTACAAAATTATATCAAAGACCTTGTTTATAAATCAGCATTGTTAAAAACACAGAAAGAACTTGGAAATTGTAATAATAAGTTTGCACTTAAGAGTCATTAGCAATTTAAGATTCTTTTACAATTCCAAAGTCACATTATGCACAGGTCAAATAAAATAGATATCTATGTTTCAAAGTTATAAAAGGCATAAGATTACTAGATTATGCCTCAGTACCTATTCGTAGAATGTTTGTTCTGTTAAAGATTTATGCAAAAAACGTCACTGAAAAAAATTTTAAGTGATGTTTCTGTATTTTCAGATATCACTGTGATAGCTTTGATAAATATAGTTTTTAAAATTTAGTTGTTCATTTATACTAACAGTTTGCTTATAATACATAAAATAAATGGATAAAGAGATGCTTATAACGTTAAAACTTTTTAAATTTCAGCAGTTAATAAGTGCATGTTGTAATTGCAGGTTATCATGACCTTGTAGGAGACATTTTCACAAAAAAAATGTCAAAAAATTAGTTTAATCTTGAAATATTTCCTTAAAAATATTTCTGCTAAAACATTTAACCAAAGTAGTCTCTTAAAATCCAACTTTTACAATGAATATACTTCATTCATAACAAAATTTTAGGATATTAATTTTTATTGGATTGTGTAAATTAAAATTTGTTTGGATCAATTCAATTTTCCATGATTAAAGCAAAATATACTATAATAGCTACAGAACAACATGAAAGCAAGAATTTTTTAATTTAGGTCTAACATTTATTAAAAAAAATTATAAAACAATACATGGAAATGTTTCTATATAAGATTTACTGTACATTTTTTTGCATTCATTTTCTAAAATTTTCTATTAGACAAATCAATTTTGATGACAATTTAATAAAGAGAATATAATTTAATAAACTAAAATTCAACATAGTTATGAAGAAAATTAAATTACATGTGTCTCCTGTAATTGGCAATGAAATCAGTAAAATTCATGAAAAGAGAATATTCTGTGATCTATGTCAGTTTATGGTGCAAGAAATTATTAGTTTGCAAAGAGATAAAAGGTATTTACATAACATGATTTAACTGGTGATCTAAGGTGATGCAAGGGGATGTGGGAGAAAATTGTATAAAGGATCCTTAGAAAGAAAAATCTAGCAAATGGAACAACTATTCAAATTATATACACCCTATCATTATCAAGAAAATCCTATGAATTACGTGAACTGTTTACAATTTTAGCAACAAAATACAAGGGCATAAACAAGCAGTACTACAGCTTTTTGTTAATACTAACATTAGACAGACAAAAGTTTGTTTGTCGCTCAATGGTCATTTTTTTCCCACGATTGCTAATTAGACTGGGACCTACGGTTTAAAGTGGATTCCAAACCACTACAAACATCCATGGCCCAGGTGGGATTTGAACCCTTGAACTGTTGAACCAAAGACAAGAGCGCTAACCATTCGGCTGCCAGCTCAGCTTAGAGACAAAAGAAAATAGAAAAATTACAGTAAAAATTAACTTTTGCTAAGAAAAAGCCAAATTCATAGTACTGGTGAAAGCAAAGAATGAAATAATCTCAATGAGTTTTTCCTTCAGTTTCTTATCAATATAAGAAATGAAATGCTGAAACAGCATTTAAAATTATTTATTAAAAACGTATCATATACATCACTTTAATTTCAAATTGTAGTCATATGTGCTTTTAATAAGTTAATTAAAATTGACTCTCTCGGGAGAGCCTGAAACCCTTAGAGAGCGCGTCCTCAAGATGGCGGATAGGGGAACGCCTCCACTGGTTTTTCAGTCGGTGATAGAAGGGAAATAAAATACTTTCCGCGGAACAACAAGCAGAAGTCCAATCTCACGAGGCAATGCAAATCCCTTTATGACAAGTGCAATAGTTTCAAGTCTTAATGCTACTGCATCCGGGAGAGCCGACGTGATGCATCCTGCAGTCCGGGGTTGCATTGGAAAGTATGTCACGAGTACATTGAATATTGTACAACTCAACATCAACGGCACACAGAAAAAATCTGAAGAACTTACCTGTCTGCTTCACAAGAACAACATCCACGTTGCCTGACTTCAAGAGACTAAACTCAATCCAAGCCTAAAATTGAAGATTAACGGCTATATGATAATAAGAAAAGATCAACAGGATGGCTGTGGAGGTCTTGCTTTTCTAATAAAAACACAAACTGTCAAGTTCACAGAACATCCTCTTATTGGAAATCCAACAACTAACTCAGACACTAAAGCCCAGGCAATCAACTTGTCTCTACCGAACTGCACTGTTACCATTGTGAATGTCTACCATCCAGATAACTTAGACATCAACACAGACCTCATTAAACATCTCAGCTAATCATCTTCTGGCATCAAGATTATCCTTGGTGACTTCAATAGCAAAAGTCCCACATGGGGATGCTCCCCACTAGACAGCAAGGGTGAACAGATTGAAGATCTTCTGACCGACTTGAATTTGTCAACATTAAATACTAGTGACAACACTTATCTATCAAAAACCAATGGGACCTCTTCTGCAATCGATATCACAGCGATTGATCTTGCACACTGTGGTATTGCCAAGTGGAAAGTGATAAAATCTGCCATCAGTGACTACTTTCTGAGAGTTACTAACTTATCACTGGAAATTGACTCTACTCCCCAGATTAAGAAGTCATGGAACTTCAGAAAAGCGAAGTTGGATACCTTTATTGAATACCTTGAGACGTACTGCTCACAGATGTCGAACATTACTACTCTTAACCATCTAGTTCAAAAGCTCAACAATGGCATACAGCAGGCAGCTAAGATCGCCATTACAAGAGACAAAAGAAAGAATGTTTGGGTGCCCTATTGGAAAGATCATGACATTGACACCATGATAAATGAAAGGGATACAATCTGCAAGGAGCTAGAAATGAACAACAGCGATGAAAATAGAAAGAAACTGATTTCAATCAGCCAAAAAATAGAAACTGAAATGGAAGCCTGTAAACATGCGAAATGGGTAGACTTCTGCAGCAAGTTAGATATAAGGAAGGATCACCAGTATTGGAAAGTGATCAGTGCTCTCAATAATCATTGCACCCAAGAACCTATGGAAGTCAATTCCAATGCCATCACTTTTGACGAACGCACATCCAAAACCAACAAAAATGCAACAAATCTGCTCGCCCAATACTATGAAACAGCAAGTAAACTAAGCTTCAATAAGGAAGATAAGAAACAGAAAAGAACCTACAAACAGATGATAAAACTAAGCAAACTCCATGACCGAAAGGACATCTTTTCAAACAAATTTACCCTAGAGGAACTGAATGATGCAATTATTAGCCTAGACCCCTGAAAATTACCAGGTATCGACCTTGTTTTTGGCCGCATGGTTAAGCATTTTGAAGCGCAAGCGAAACTCACTCTTCTCGGTACATTCAACCTGTCCTGGAGTACAGGAAAGATATCAACTTCATGAAAGAAATCAATTATTATTCAGATTTTAAAACCAAAGAAAGATGCCACAAACTGCAAGAGCTACCGGGCTATCTCACTTACCAGCTTCCTTTGTAAACTGATGGGAAGGATTATTCACACAAGAATCATGACATGGCTCATGGAAAACAAAGTGCTTCACTTCTACCAAATAGCTTTCCAAGCTCAGTATAGTACGATCGACCAGCTCTCCTACCTCGCACAGTCTATCATTGACGGTCTCCAGGAAAAAGCCACATAAAAAGACAACTGCTGGTTTTTTTAATCTCTCAGCAGCCTTCGACAGTGTTTGCCAACAGAAACTCATTGAAATCATTCACCATGCTGGCATAACTGGTAACGCTCTTCTCTGAATAAACGACTTCCTCTGGGATAGAAAATTTGTTGTGAAGGCCAATGGAATCTACTCAAAGACACACAGCACTTGGGCAGGAGTCCCCCAAGGCTCAGTCCTCAGTCCATTGCTTTTCCTCCTCTACATGAACACCATCCATGAATACATTAGTGGAGAAGACAAGATAGCTTGCTACGCAGATGACATTGCTATCTGGAATACGAACTCTGACATGTCAGCATCGGAGGTTATCCACAACACCAACCTGACGAACGTTGAAACCTGGGACTCAAACCTTAAGCTCCTAATTAACCCAGAAAAATCTAGTCTCTGTGTCTTCACCACTGACAGGAAAAACAGGAAATCTTTTCGCCCTAACATCGATTTTCAACTCGTCCATCAACCAAATTTCTAATCCAAAATATCTTGGTCTCACAATAGACACTGAGCTAAGATTCACCAAGAATATTGAAAAAACATCATTCGCAGCATTAAAAAAGCTAAATATTCTCAGAAAATTAGGTTGTTCGACATAGGGTTCCAGACCGAAGACCCTCCTAAACACTTACACTGCACTTATTAGACCAGTTCTAGAATATGAAGCACCAATATGGGCTTCAGCATCCTCCTCATCAAAAGAAAAACTTGACACCGTTCAATACAGAGAAGCCAAACTCATCATAGGTGCAGTTTCCTCAACTAATAACCTGCGTGCTGAGACTGAATGCGGTCTCACACCACTTGAAAACAGAAGAACATTGACCACCATTAAATTCACCTACAAAATCAAACGCAAAAACCAGGAACGAATGTCACTTTTCATGCCTGGACCAACAGGGAGAGGTTAAAAAGATCCTCCACGCTTCAATACGACAAAGACATCAGAAACAGCATCAGTCTGAACCACACGTGCCTTGAAATTATTGAAGAACCACCTTTTGCTGTCAAATCACCACCTACTGTTAAAATCAATTTAGACATGCTGGAATCGTGTTCAAAAAGTGAAGAAGAAACCATTCGGAGAAAAAGTATGGAAACTATTACCAAGCTTTCTAAACCAGGTCTTTTCACCGCTTACACTGACGGTTCTTCCAACTCAGAAAGCGATAAAGGAGGTTCTGGCATTTTTCTTATCCTTCCAGACCAATCATCCCTCAAACATCGGGTTGCAGCAGGAAAAATTGCCTCCAACTTCACCAGTGAGCTGATTGCGTTAAAGGCAGCTCTTATCCTTTACCTCACACAGTCAATCCACTCGAATGGCATCAACATATTCTCTGACTGTAAATCTTTGCTGAAGGCCATTAAAAGAGGTAAAGCGAGACTTGCCCAAGACATCAACACGATTCTGTCCACCATAGTTGCAAGGGAGAAAACCTGCACCATCCAATGGGTCCCTGCACATGTTAACATTAAGGTAAATGAACAGGCGGACTCCCTCGCCAAGGAAGCTAGAAATATCAATCTCCCTCCCACGACTAAAACTTGCTTCGATGTAATGACGTTGCAAGGCATCTGCTCTGCGGGGGACTACAGAAAAAATGGTGCCTACTGGAGCTTAATCCTGACTGTGGTATCACCTTTACCATTAGCAGAATGCGGACTAGGCACATGAGGGGTATGAAAATCATGTCCGACGGATCTAGAACATGAGCAGAATGCAGGCGCTGCACAGGAGTTCCACTGGATCCGAGGCATCTCTTCAACTGTATTTCTGTTGCCTTTACTTCAACTGCTGCCATGACACCATTTATACCGAAAAAGCTGAAGATGTGGCCAGGGCAGTGCTCTATGCCTTTGGTTACTTCTTCCTTCTTAAAAGATTCTTCTTTGAGTAAGGCTTGTAGAAAATAACGTTGATAAATATTTATTATTTTAAAAATATTTTAGTTTATGCCAGTAATATCAATACATAGAGAAGATGCGACTATAACAATTTTAAAAATTTTACAATCATTATGATAGGTTTTAATTTACATTAAATATCAATATGTGTTGATATGGTTGATTAGCCTGAAGTATTTAATTCTATTTTTTATAATTATTTGAAGCACATCATGTTTCTTATTTTTTATATTTGACAATTTTAGATAAATATCCTATTTTTATCAGACCTGTTGGATAATATTCATTCATGATTACTTCTAAAATAAACAGTATTCAGTCAGAAAGCCTTTTAGAACTGTTAACTTCACTAAGCAAAGTATATAAAAATCTCTTAGGCGTTTGATAAAAAATCATGCATTCATAATGTTGGAGTTGTTTACTCTATAAGTCATACACTTGAAACAGGCATAGCAAGGATTCTTCTGTTGGGACGGGCATTTTCTCAAATTCATTAAGTTCCAGTTTTGCTTTTAATTTATTTTCCAATCAAAATATATTTCCCCTAAAATCATTCTAAATGATTATAGAATATAAAATATTTGACCTCATTGGTCATATTCTGATGAGTGATAGTGTACAAAAACTTAAAATGATGAGGAATAGTCATAAAACGATATTTAAACTTTTTTTTTTCCAAATCAAAATCTATTTTAAAGCAAATAACAGAGGGTGACAATAATATTGTTCTTCTACAATTTGATAGAAAATAACCTCATAATTGTAAAATGCAATCAGAATCATTGGAATATTATTTTCTAATAACAATTCTTAACTGATTTCTGAACATTGCAATTTAACATCTTAAAGAAAAAGATTCACAAAGTAATTACTTCAATAAATACTGTGATCATACCGAAAAATAACACCATATCTGTTGATTACAGTGTATACACTGAAAAATAGTTTCCAGATTTGAAACTATTTGCCATTTTTTTTTCGTAGTTTAAGACCACTAAAATTTTTTATTAAGTGATATTTTTTTGGAAAATTTTTTATTTTAATATCTCAGAGAATATTGAAAAATGCTGATCTTCTTTTAGAGAAAAATTCAATAGTGCAAAATGTATTTTTATTAAGGATAAATTAAAGCACAGAATATTGGGGTAAGCCATTTTCTAATTTGTATGCATATAATGTTTGAAAAATTGAGAACATGTTACGCAAGGCACAAAAATAATTTTTATTGAAACTACTATTTCAATAAATACTGTGATTAAAGAATAATTAATTAAAGAGTAAATTAAAGAAAACGATTATATAGATAATTAACTTTCAGGACAAATGTGGGACATTAAAAGTTTGAAATCTTATACACTTTCTCATAGGTATGGAAAATTTACTGAAATTTTGGAAAGAAAAGGAACACTTATTAGATTAAAAACATGTATTTTGACCAAAAAAAAAGACATAAAAATTTAATCTACAAAATCAATAAACAAATAAAATTTACATAAATGCTATGATGAGCTGATTCAAAATTAATTTTTAATAATGAATAAAATTTTAATGTATTAAAAAAAGAAAGAATTAAGTAAAGCATATAAAAATGAAATATAAGGTGACCATGAAAATTTGTGTTAAATATACATTCGTTTAGATAATTTTATATATAGATACTAGAATTACTTTGTCAATTACAGTAGACGTTCTTTCTTATGAAAATTTAATTTACAAACATGATTTTATGAACTAGTGGTTAGTTCCCAATATGATCTTATAGACACAATGATAATTTTATTTTACATTTGGAAATAAAAATTTTGTAAAATCTTTGTGAAATCAATTTTCATAACTCAGTTTATTTATTTTATCACTGAAAAACAAAAATTGACATTTTTTAACTGAGAATCGATAAGTTCTTCTCATTATAGGTAATTGCACTCTCATACTGAAGACCTGAAAAATTTTAAGCAATAGCAATTTGTGTGGAATTTCTCTGGCTGTATCAATTTTCAATTTTATAGTCCATGGATCATAGCATAATCTACAGAAGAAATATCATGGAGTATTTTGCAAGAAGTAATCATGGGCATAAAATAGGAGGAGCTTTATGAGACTGATATTTTAGACACAAAACATTTATTAATCAGCGTTTGGAAAGATCTTAAAAGCAATAGCTAGAACAATTTAACATAAAGGTTTTATTAAGTTAACACTGTAACAAAAATATCTGACAACTTGAATAAAGATTTGTAACTCAGCTGAATTCTGATAACATTTTCAATAAAGAAATGAAATTTCTTTCCAGGAAATTTGGAACATGGATTAACATGCAATTTGTAGAAAATTGGTATCAGACAATAAAATTATTGAGAACACATGAATGGGTATACAGTAAAGAACTTTCAGTTGTCAAACAAAAAATGATTTGGTGCAATGACATTCTGCAAAGCAAGTGATCAATGGCCTTTAACTGAAATAATTTTTGTGAAGAAAAGAACAGTGAGATATTCATGACTGACATATTTACATAACTTAAGTACTTCTACATCGAAAAATGTTTTTCAAAGCTGCAATTTTGAAACAGGAAAAATTAGATTATTTTGTTTGACTTCTTATCAATAAAATAAATTGTTTTTAACACATTTTATTCTGAATATATTTCTGATGAAATACACATTAATGTTCATTAAATAGCACTGTATTTATAAAAAGAAAGCAGTATACTAAAAAAATTAACTTCAAAGTCTTACAACCATACCTATTTCATGAACTTTTGTGAGAGAACCTATTGTGTTTCCTACAAGTTCCCAAAAATAAGCAACTTCTGTATATTTGCTCAAATTTTCAAAAATGTCTAAAAAACCTTTAAACACATCATTTAAAATATTTAAAACAGATTTAAAATATTATTTATACTTCTACTGTCACAAGTACACAGAAGTCTCTCGAAAACTTTAATTTAATATGGATTTGTATAAATCTTTTAAAATAAACTCACCAGAGCATAGCAATTATCACAAGCAAGGATTACGACATCAATGGGAGAGGTATGATTAGCAACACATATGCCTCCACCAACAGCTCTATTTTCTCTGAATAACAAACAATTACAATAAATTTATTTAATTTTCACAGCAAAATGTATGAAATATTTTCTTACTTAATTAGTATAGCAAATTAGTAATACAAATTCATCATACACTAAACAAAGTTTTAGCGTGAAATGTTTAAGCTACACAGCTTTAAGTAACTTTTCTTATTTATAATAAAAAACTATATCTTGATTAATAAATTATAGCTAAATAAATTTAATGCATAATTTATATATTCAGGGTCATTATTGATTACTGCTATTTTGGAAAGAAATCAATTCATGCTGGTGTATCTTATGTTCTTAATAACCCAGACAATAGAATTAAAACTATCAAGTTTTAATTCTTTTCCTAGTATTTAAATAATACTTTTAATATTACTCTTGAAAAATCATTACTTTATAAGAACAAGTAGAGTCGATATAATTACAGATAAGTGTAAATGTCTGGTTATTTTTTTCAAAATACTCATATATTTGAGTAAAAATATCTTCCTAATATACAATTTATGGATCATATTTTTGAGGAATACAAAAAATTGAAAAATGTCTAACATTGAAGAATGAGTATGGAACGGTGAATTAAAAACAATTTGTACAGAATATTAAACTACAGATAAAAAATGGTCCCTGTTCACAATAGCAACATACTAGGTAGAATTAAAAAATTCCCAGACTGAATCAATAATGTAAAAAAGTTTTCAGTAGTATGACTACGAGAACACTTTTGTGTTACTACATTCTCTCCCTTTTCTAAAAGAAGTTTGTCTCATGGTTGGTTGGTTGGGTTATATGGCGCTAAGTCCAAAGATGGACATACTGCGCCAAGAACACAGTTTTTGAAGAAGATATCTTATTTTATTTATTTATTACATTTTATCTTTTTTTGGAAATTCAAGTAACATTAAAACTTTAAAACACAAAAATCAGTGTGTATATATATATTAAAATCTAATAAAAATATAAAAGGGAAAAATCAAAAGTATATATAATATTAGTATTTATATATATAACAGAAATTAAATATGATGTAAAAAACCTATTGCCTTGAAAAAGGCAAATAGGTTCCTGTGGGGTGGTTCCCCAAGCAAATCACATAAATTTAAAATATCACAGTTAAAAAAGAGTAAACGATATTGGTTAAAATATGGACATGAAATTAAAATATGATATACAGTGAATGGTTCATCACACAATTCACACCATGGATTTAATTCCTTTAAAAACAAATGTCTATGCGTGAAACCTGTGTGTCCGATATGATGGCGAGTTAATCTTACATCAGCAATTCGTATCGATAAAACTGTTAATGAAGTGATGTATGGAAATATGGCAAGCAAATTTATTAATAACCTGCATGTTCCATGACTTTTGCCAAAGAGAATAGATTAATATTTTAAAATTTCTTCTCACGTCAAACAAAGGAACTGATGGAAGAGATGGGCCAGATGCAGATTTAACAGTTGCATCAGCCCTGTCATTATCAACAAAATCTATGTGACTTGGGATCCAACAGAACATATCATACCACTTGCCAGCAAGGGAATCTAATGCTCAGAAAATTCTAGACACAATAGGATGGCAGCCAAAACTACTGTTCCGCAAAGCTTCAAGCACACTCAAACTGTCAGTGTATACACAGTATTTAAAAGTATCACTTGTATTCATCTGCTGAAGAGTTTGCTAAATAGCAGTTGCTTCAGCAAAGAAGATGGAACAGAATGTATGGAGGCTGTAGCTAAAAGTTTTGTTTTCAAAAACTACAGCACAACCAATATGTGCTGCAGATTTTGATCCATCAGTGAAAACTGGTGTACAGGTACTGACAGCGGTGTGATGAAAAAAGCTGCTGGAAGACTGTAGTAGTTGTGTCGGATTTTCTACGAGCAGGATTGATGATCTTAATCTATGGATCACACCAAGGTGGATGTAATAGAAGGTCTGTTTTGTCAAAACAGACATCACATATGTCTAAATATAATAAGGTAGACTTTGTCCAAGTGAGAAAAGGTGGTATGCTATATGAACATGCGTCATACAGCCTCATTCGTGCAGGAGTAGTAGAATGGATGATGAGGGTTAGACATAATTTTAGCATAATTGAGAGAGACAGCTGCATTCGTCTCAGGTCTAAAGGCAGTTATTCGCAAATTACATATAGACTCTGGACGGGTGATGTGAGGAATGCGCCTGAACATATTTTCAGAGCAGAATAATGGACAGTATTCAGTCTGCGTAAAACCAAAGATCTAGCGGATCCATAAACACACAACCGTAGTCAAGATGAGATAAAATAAGTGATTGGTATAACCGGAGCAGCGACGTGCAATCAGCACCCCAAGATGTATTTGAAAGCACACATTGAGCGATTGCTCGCACTTCTTCTGCAATTGAAGCACTTGAGGAAAAAAGTTTAATTTTCATTCAAAAATTATACCCAGAAATTTTATGGCGTTGACAACATGGATAGGTGTTGTGTTTATGTAGATAGTAGGATCATTATGCAGGCTAGTCTTTCTGCAGAAATGGACACAATTACTCTTGCCAGGAGACAATGTGTGGCCATTCTTAGCACACAATGCAGCAAGTTTGTTAACTGTTGTTTGAAGTTGTCATTCAATTAAACACATGTTAGACTCCTCACATGATATTTGTAGATCAACTTAAAGCGTGCCATATACAGGTGGTGAAATTTGATGAAGAAAGCTACTGATGTATCGGTTAAAAAGGGTGAGACTTAAAATAGAGCCTTACGGTACATTCTTGGTTTGAATAAAAGTATCGAAAAAAATAGTTCCAATACAAACTTTAAAAGCATGGGAGCGTAAAAAGTTTTTTAGGAATATCGGAAGATTACCCCAAAAGCCAAAATCATATAATGAATGGAGAATTCCATATCGCCATGTAACCTTCTCTAAGTAATGTAACCTTGTATGCCTTCTCTAAGTTAAAGAAAATGGAAACCAGATGGTTCCTCCGCACATAAGCATTGCGAATTTGGGTTTCCAAATATGTAATTTTAGCAAGAGTGGACCACCCTTTTCAGAAGCCACTCTGATTAATACAATTATTCTTTTCTAAGACATTGACCATACCTTCGAGAGTCTTACACAAGCACCTTGTCAGAGCTATTGGTCGACAGTATTAGGGAACAGAAGGATCATTGCCAGCCTTAAGGATTGGAATCACTATCGCTTCGCTCTAAAGTGATTTAAATTTGCTTTCTGTTCAGATTCTATTGAACAAAATTAATAAATTCGATAGAGAATCTGGACTTAAATTTCAAAGCATTTGATAGCTAATTCCATCAGGTCCTGGACTGGTATTATTGGCCTGCTGTAATGCTCTCTTCAATTCCAACATCCGAAATTCACAGTTGAGTGGCAATTCTTTTCCATGGATGAAACGAATTGGTGTTCGCTCAGCGCGACTCTTTGTACTTAAGAACGAAGGACTATAAGAGTCGTCGCTTGAGACGCTAGCAAAGGTTTCACCAAGGACGTTAGCAATGTCCTTAGGAGATGAGCATACAGCAGCTCCGGATTTTAATATATGAATAGAGAATTCCTTATATATTCCATTGGCTGCTTTCATTTTTTTCCACAACTGTTTACTGGATGAGGAAGATGTAATTGAGGATACAAAGCAAGACCAAGATTCCTTCTGAATTTGACGACGAGTTCTGCGAGCTAATGCTTTTGCTCTCTTAAAGGCAATAAGATTCTCCATTGTGGGATATCTTCTAAATAAACCCCATAACTTCCTGTTTCTTATAGGTGTTTTGACATTCATCATTCCACCAAGGTTTGCAACACTTGTGTGGTATAGGGGAACTCTTAGGTATTGATGCATCAGCTGCATTAATAATTGTTTCAGTGACTTTAGATACTGCATCATCAATAACTGCCAATTGTGTGAATAACAGTCTGGGAGATGACGAGAGGAAAATGATCGCTGTTGTGCAGATCATTTCCTACAGTTAAATTTAACAATGGCAGAAACAAGATCAAGAGAGTGAAATGTTCTTTTGGGTATGTGGAAATATGTTTTCTCATCAGTATTAAGCAGGCAGACACAGTTATCTGAAAAAAACCGCTCTATTTGCCGACAGCGAGGATTAGTATCATCACTTCTCTACAAAGAATTATGTCTGTTAAAATCACCTAACAGCAAAAATGGTGTTGGCAGCTGATCTATTACTGCATCGAGTTCCTCTTGGCGGATGACATGTGGTGGTAAATATAAACTACAGATTGTTAATAAGCATGAAGTATGAATTCTTATAGCTACAGCCTGTAGAGTAGTATTCAATGGATGAGCAGTGCTGGGAAAAGTATTTGATGTTAATATACATACACCTCTAGACACTGCACCATCGTCAACATAGTCCTTCCTAAAGCTTTTAAGCCCTCACATGCAAAATTTATTGCTGGACTTCAGGAATGTTTCCTGAAGTGCAAGACATGCGGGCTTGTAGGCTGAAATTATGGACTTGATGTCATCATGATGTGAACGTAAACCATGACAGTTCCAAGAAACAAAGAAAGTTGTTGTTCAGTTTGAAAAGCTCCTTTCCCGGAGCTGGAAGACATGTCATCTGACATCTCCTCGAGCAATAAGTCCTCATCTGAGGGATGTAAATAAACCGCATCAGCCTCCAAAGACATGGCTTTATGGATGGATATGGAGGGTCTTCGAGAACCCTCCTTTGATGATTTTCATTTAAAAGCCTTTGTAGATTTTGATTTAGCTAAAGGAGCTTTTCTTTTAGTTATTATAGTTGAAGTTGATTTTGGCTTTGCTCTTGTTGGTAATCAAACTTGGGGAAGTGAAATTGCTTCTTTTTATGTAGATGTTCTGGTAACTTTCTTTGCAGCACTTGCATAGCTAATACCAATTTGTGGGGTGCGAGAGGTAACTTGTTTCCACACCTCTGAATATGAGCAATTATTTGTTATTTTCAACGTGATGACTTCTTTCTCAAATACCCAATTGTGGACAACTTCGAGAATAGGAGGGGTGGTCACCATGACAGTTGACACACCTCTTCTTCGCTCTGCAGTTCGAGGTATCGTGGTCAACCACCGCGCAGCGTGTGCAGGTGGGTTTGCCTCTGCAAGCATTCCTTGAGTGTCCATAATGTTGGCATTGGAAACACTGCAATGGATTCGGAATTTATGGCCGAATGGGTAAATATAAATACGCAGCTTTGATATTCTGCAAAAGGTCTGGAACCGTAAAAGTCAGAATGAGATGTTTTGTGTCTATAAACTTTCCATCTTTTCTGACTCTTATGCATTCAACTCCACAGACCTTCTGATCCTGCGAATTATGCAGGATCTCATCCGTTGGTGTATTCGCTAAATCTCTTGCGGATACAACACATGAAAAATTCAAGTTCCCATGAGGCAAAACTGTTATCTCTATGTTTGCTAGCAAGTGAATATTACTGATCGTGGTAGCCTGGGTGAAATTGACAACTTCCACCATTAGGTCACCAGAATGCAATTTCTTAATATTTTTAACTTGCCCTATTGTTCCCGATATTCCTTTCTGAATAAGGAAAGGGGCACATTTTGAAAATTTCCCTCCTTTCTTTTGATAAAAAAAAATTTTGTATCCTTTATCATTAATAGCTGCTCCCGCGATAAAAAAGAAAGTTTTCTGTTTTCAAATTTCGGGAACTGATCGCACCACCCACCACCAAGTCCAACAAGGGGATGCAGACCAGTTGCACCAGTGGTAGCCAGGTCCAATACGTTCACAGTACATCCCAGAGATGGCCTCCACCCTTAACTAGTCATCCAGTAGATGTACTCATCGCTTGATCCATAAAGCCGATTGATGTGCTGAGGACCACAACACACCTTCATTTATTTGAAGCAGAGGCCAAAGTAATCTGTTAGTCTTTGGGGGCCTCAATTACCAGGACCCTCCTTTCCAGGGACACAGCTCTCCATTCATGGCAAACATGTGGGTGATTTAGTCCCCAAGAAGAGCTAATAGCAACAGAGCTGTGATAGCTACTCAGGGGGAACCCTCATCCTCTTATGAAGCAACTACACTGAGGGAGAAGAGGAAGAAAAAGCAGAAGATTAAAGGAGAGAGGAAAAAAAAGGACAGATCACTGGGATACCTCGGGATTGTGACACTCCTGTTTACCTAAAGAAGCTAAACCCCTCAAAGGGGTAGTTTGTCCCAAATCACCTGGTTGTATGCTCACAGCAACAGCATTTTTTGTAGGGAGGTGCATTTAGTAATATGCAATGGAAGGAAGTTGCATCAGTTGAGCAAAGGTTTGTTAGGTTTGTTTGTTGCTCAACAGTCATTTTTTGCACACGAGGGCTAATTAGACCGGGACTTACGGTTTAAAGCGGATTCCGAACCACTACAAACATCCATGCCCAAGGTGGGATTCGAACCCACGAACTGTTGAACCGAAGGCAAGAGCGCTAACCATTCGGCTGCCAGCTCGGCCAGTTGAGCAAAGGATGAAATTTTGTGTTTGCTTGGGAAAGTGTTACAGAGACTTTTGAAATATTGAAGTATGTGTATGGAAGAGAAACATTATTGAAAACACAAGCCTTTGAATGGCATCATTATTTTAGAGATGGCAGAATAAGTGCGGAAGACAACAAACATTGTGAGTGTCCCATGATTTTGCTCACAGATAAAAACATCATAAAGGTGTCTGTGGCAATGCATGCAAACAGGTGGCAAACAAATTGCCAAATAGCTGAATAAGTTAGGATATTAGGGGCCTCATGTCAGCACATAATGACTACTGATCTTAACATGTATAAATATAACATAGTTCCATACATGTTAGAACAAAAAGGAATATGAATGGAAATGGTCAGAGACTTAATCTTGGCTGTTGCTGAAGATCCTTCCCTACATGGCAAAATTGTTACTGGAGATGAGAAATAGTATTTTCTGATCAACTCACAAACCAAGAGAACATTGACAACATTGACATAACTATAATCTCCACGGAAGAATAAATTCCATCAAGAGTGCTCTAAAGAAAATGTCATGCTAGAAGTATTCTTCGATATTCAGGACACTGTCATCTGGAATTCATACCTGAAAGATGCACTGTGAACAAAAAACTACACGGAAATCCGGTGTCATTTACACGAGTCAATCCAGAAGAGACCAATAATGGAGTTGGCAGTTATTGGTGTGGTGCTTCATTACAACACTCCTGGTCACTGATTCATACTTTTCAATGATTTCCTTGTGAAAATGAAAACAAAAAGTTTTACCTCATTCTCATTACTCACCTGATCTCATACCCATCGACTTCTTATTTTTTGGAACTGGCAAAACGATTGTAGGGTTGTTGACTTCAATCTTTATATGTATTACAAGTTGAATCAAAGAACATGGCCGCAAAAGGATTCCAGACATGTTTTAAGGAATTTTAGTGGCACTGACAGAAGTGTGTTGTTGCACAAGGATCTTATTTTGAAGGAGGAAGAGTTTCTTCAATTTAATTAATAATATTTTTAATGTTACAGACTCAGTCCGTAAATTTTTGAATCTATAATATAATTCTGTCATATAATATAATTCTGTCAATTATGTATAGTATAAAAATTTGAGCCATTTTTATTACAGAATTTACGTTTTTGTATTAGAATGGTACAGAGTGGTGCACAGCAGACAGATGGATATCAAAAGTCAATAAAATACAAAATATTAAAGAACAACAATGTTTTTAATTTTGTTCATATATACTGACAAGGGAAATCAGAGTTTAGATAGTTTTAAATGAAATATCGCCCAAATGGCGGCCCTCACACTCCCCACATTGGATAATCATTTTCCTGAAATTTTCATGGACTCTTTCCAGCATTTCTACAGGAATCTGTTGGATGCTGGCCTGAATGTTGCCTATAAGGGCTTCCAGGGTCCTAGGACGGTCGTTGTAGACGAGGGATTTTAGGTAGCCCCACAAGAAAAAGACACAGGGGTTCAAATCTGGAGACCGCGAGGAGCAATGCGGAATTCCGAACGGAAAGCGCGCTGCGCACAGACAATCGAACGGCCGTTTGAAAAATATGCTTCCACGCAAAACACACGCTGCACTACTGGCCATTCCATCTTGTGAACTGACCTTGATATGGGGACAAAATTCCGATCTCGCTCTTTCAAACCATGACTCCTTCAAGCAGCGCCAACGGATAGGAAGCGAGCAATGGCCTTTTCAAATCCATCCGTCTGCCACGCACCACCCTGTACAATAGGTATACACTTTTGATTTAATGTTTCGAATAAAAAGGATTTTGTTTAAAATGTGTTTTATTAAAACCACAGAGAGGAAACAAAACTAGAGGAGACTTTATTAACTGAGGTTTTAACAGATGAAAAAATAATGAATGAAGTTAAAAAAATCAATGTAGACTATTTTGAAATCTCTAGCATTATTTAGAAGACTTTGACTGAAGTGGAAAAGTAGATATTTAAAAGCACATTTGTTTTTATTTAAGAATCATTGGAAAACATAATAGAATAAAAAAATTTTAATGTTTGAATGCTAATCAGCAATATAATTATAAAACATTTTTGAAACAATTTTGTGACAAGAAGCATAGAGTCAACCAGCATCTCTTATCAATAATTCAACTTTATCTTCTACTGTGAAAAGTTTTAATATTAATAAATTTCAACAAGTGAGTGGAAAAAGATAAAGAGACAGCAGCCACTGATCTTCAGAAAAATAAATGCTTTCAATGATCTTCTGTATTCAGAAAGAACTCCCGACATAAACTTTGATCTTCTTTTTCCAATAACCATACACTTTGAACACATAATGAAATTCGGTTAGACATTTTTTATAAATTCATGTTAGAATTGGCTTTTATTTCTTTTGAAATGTCAGAATTGTTTACTTAAGAGATCAACTTTCAAGTTTGGATATAAATAGAATTAGTCCAAAAGATAAAGTACTAAAAAAGTTACAAATCACTAAAAACTTCAATGCTTTATACTCAGAAATAACCAAAAAACTAGAAAAATTTCCAAAAAGATGTTCTTCTTAACAATATATTTTGAATACATCAATAAAGTAAGTGACTGACATATGTTCTGACATAGTAGATAATAGGATATTTTATTAAGATAGCTTAAAAATTTATATATAGGCAAAATTCAATTATGTCAATATTAAAAACATACTCCAGATAAAATTTTAATTGGATTATTACAATTTGTATTTAAAATATGGTGTAATTTTATAATTGATAATGTGCATGAGTAACAACTCAATCTAACACAAAGATCTAAGGAAAATAAATCATACTTATGGTATACATTCATTGGTACATCTTATTAAATCACTAAAAACAAAGAATCACTGCTCAATTTATTAAGAAAAAAAATATGATGTATGATGAAAATATGATGTATAGATGTCAGTTGATTGAGGGCTTGTTATAATCACAAAATAATCTATGCCTACTTTTTGAAAATTTTCATAATCAAATAGTTCTAAACATAGTATCATCTAAAGATAAATCACAATAGTGAATTGATAAAAAAGTTATTTTGATATGATTTCAGATTTTTGGTTGGCTTCTGTGATTAAGAAGCTGACAGACTACAAATTATTTAGGTTTTAATCTTCTTATTAATAATAATCGACGATTCTAATTCACGAAACTATGCAATTATTTATTACATAGCTTACATAGTTATGAAAAATCATGAAAAAACAATTTGTTTCTTCCAAAAATCAATTTGTTTCTTCCGATCAAGTCATAGAAAAATGTAAAATTCATAATAGTTAAAAATTATAATTATTAATGTCTATTATTTATTAAAATGTTATCCTAATAAATAATAACTTAAAAATCAATAGTTCAGTATTTTATAGTATGAAAAGGTGAAAAGTAATACACATTCAAATTCTTTGACATATATTTTAGAAAAATTGGAATCTTTGATGTTTAGAAACATGAACTGTAGTTTGTAAATGCTATATTTAAGATGTAATTTCTGCAAATATTGATTCAGATAGGATGACTGAAAAAATAAGGCAAAAATTGACAGCATGACTTGAAGATTATTTAGTAAATTTTAATAACATTGATCTCCAGGACCTCAACATGGTTTAATAGTAAGATTGTGCACTTCAGAGTAGAAAGTCCAGGCTTTAATCTCAGTCAAAGTTGAAAAACGGTAGATGGCTGGTACATTTTTTATTTCTGTTATTATGTTTGATAGGGTAGGTACATAAGAATTTTCTGGGTTTTTTCTCATGGAACAGATAAATATGGCTCACAATCTATATTAATTTAAGAGCACAACCAGAAGGAAAGATAGGATGGATATTCAAATACTTAACAGTGACCATTAGATCTTAAGAGCTGAGGACCACTGAACACAAAGTGACATCAAATCTCTGGTCTCGCATAATTCTACTACTTAAATCATTTTGATTGGTATGGAGTGAACCAGTACAATCCAGCAGACATTTACCAACTTCTTGAAAAATCGATGTTCTTCAGACTGAAGGTATTTTGCATATAACAAGTGATGCAACTTATATTAGATAGGTAATATTAGTGTATTATTTGATGACATATTTTAAAATTGAAATAAATTGGACATAATGAAAAAAATAACAACTGTACAGTTTACATAAGCTAACACTTTGAAACACAAGTACAAATGAAATTTCTATATTAAATGGCAATAGTAGTTCCAAATATTAAAATGAAAGGTTTTTGCGTTAAATTTCAAAAAAAATTTAGTATTTTTAAACACGTTCTCTAACTGTAAAATTACTTCTAAATGTTATTTACTCTTTACACACATTAATTAACATTAAAATCTTACCTGTTGTGGTAAGTAACAATTGCAGAGAATGATCGAGCTAATATTCTGAAACACACTAGGCTCACATGCCAATAAATGAATTTCTTTAATCTAAAAATAAGCAAAAATTAATATCAAAATGATCTGATACAAACTAAAAGTAACAAATATAATTTTTTTCCTTTAAATACACTAAAAACATATTGTCAAAAATGAATGATTTATGTTCTTAATAATTTGATTTGAATGTCACAATAATAAAAAGTCAAGAAGGAAACAAGTAATAATAGTCATGGCTCTAGACTTCGTTTCTAGGCGACATTTATCGTTGATACATGGATATTTTCAGACAACTAAAGCGCCATCCAATATATAAAAAATTGGAGACTGATAATAGAACAGAAAGGAATTGGAATTATTGAGAAGCTCGGGACCCTCTCCTCATCTTCTAGCCTACATCTTCAATGGATGCCATCCCATGTCACTTTAAAATACAATGAAATGGCAAAAGAAGGAACTGTCATGCTACTTACTGAGAGGGTTCCATTAACATACCTTGAGCAGAACTCAATAAACATCTCTTGGGGGCATTCACCAGAACACCCATGGTATATAAGTAAAAGTCGTGGTACATGGATTGGCTTCGTTGGTGACAGGAGAGACCAAATTGCTTTGGCTCGATTGTGCACTGGGCATTTAAAAACCCTTGGATTTTCTAATAGCACCTAGACCTTCCGAGTTTGCACCAAATCCCACATTGAAGAGGCCAGTCCCAAACATCTTTTGTACTGGGCTGGTCTACTTCGTAAGGATCTCCCAAAGGAGCCCTGTTTGGCAGTGTTGAAATTAAAAGCAGGCGACCTCATATATTTGGTCTGATTTCACATCAGAGGGATTAGTAAGAGGAAGAAGAAGACAAGTAGTAATTTTACCAAAACTACAGGATTAAGTGTAATCTTTATTTCCCGAAAAATTGTGCATTGGAGATTGTAACAAGCATTTTAAAATTATATCTCATTGTTATAAAGACTTTATGATATTACATTGAGAAAATATATTCTTCTTTTCAGAAATATTTATCAACTATATAACTTCTTGAAAATGTAAACTTTCATTTTACGTTGTTGCTGTTGCTAATCCCAGATGGTCCAATTCCAATACTAGACCAACTCCACGTGTCCATAAACAGCCAGGAAATCCAGAAACATAAGGGGCTTTGAAAAAGCCTCTATTAAGTCAAAATTCAAGCAGCTCAAGATATGCTCAGGCGATGCCTGTTCAGCTTTACATTTTGTGCACAGACTAAAAGTCTTTTGACCCTGCACATATTTTAGAACCCTTAGGAACCACTGACAAAGTGAGCAATACAAGTCTGTTAGCCTCTAGTTTACTCAAAAAGCAAAGTGCAAGCAAGGCGTCTTCTAGGATACCAATTATGAGTAGGTGGAACCCTCCAAACATCCATAAGCATTTTTTACTTAGTAAAAACCTCATTAAAGGTGGATGGCAAATCAAGTTGTGAAGGTTGCAAAGAGGCAGCCTTAGCCAGTGAATCGGCTATCTCATTTCCTTTAATGCCAACATGTGATGGGATCCACTTAAAATGAAAATTAATCCCAAATTTCTTTGAGAGCCTATACATCATATTCATTACTGAATTTACAGCTGTCACCAGCCTTCATCCAATTGCTTAAGAGTTGGATTGAAGACTTGCTATCAGTCAAAATCCATACATGCTCAAAATCAGACTCACAAGTATTCTCAACATAACTCAGTCCATTTTCATTAGCTATAAGCTCCAATATGATTATACAGTTCAAAAATCAGAATTTCTGAACTTGAGATTCTTGATAGACATAGGAGTTGTGATAAATACACCACTATTAGAGTGGCCCTTGTTACTTTTGCTACCATCAGTATAGATTTGCATAGCATCAATTGGAATTTGGTTAATAGTTTCTATAGCCATTTTTCTCATGAATTCTGGATTGTTGATGCTTTTCTTGGTCGAGAACAGCAGCTGCGTGGAAATGGATACAATTAAAATCAGTATTAGGACTAAGACTTGGTCTCAAGAAATGAGGTTCAATGTGGCAAGGAGGACACATAAAATCATTTGCAGTGGGGATAAAGAAAAGGGACTATTTCTTTTCTATTCTGGTCTCTGTAACTAATAAGCTTATAGTAATATTTCTTAAGACTAGATTTTATATAACTGCAATGGTTGTAAGTCAGAATCAAAAAGAACAATTCTGTCTGGGCAACTACATCTCAATCCAGCAATGATTTTTGCAGCACTAATTTGAATTCTTTCTAATTTATTTAGCTTTAACTCTGAAGCACATGAATAAATTGTTTCATGAACAAAATGAGTCTTATAAGTCATTTCCCCCTCTAATCCTGTTAGCTGCCTCACTGTGGTGAGGGGGGTGACACTGGGTGGAGTGGGCAAAGTACAGCGGTAGCAGAGGTCCTGGCAGGGTCACCCAAGCTGTGAAGACCATTCCATTATGCCCAGCTAAAGCTAATAGGCATTCCTTAGAGATAAATCAGACTTCTATCATTAGCTTCACTATGGTGCTTCAGGTCTTTGCGAACTACAGAAGCTGTAACTCTTTCCCTTTATCACGCAAGTCCAGTTCAAGTTCTTTTAATTGATTAGCTTTGCTTATTAGTAATCACTTCTTAGAATACGACTGCTAATTCAACAGGAATCTACATATTAAGATTCACTTTAAGCCATTACAAATATCCATGGATTAAGTAGTGGTTAAACACACAAACCACTAAGTTGAAACACAGAATGCTAAGGCTTCAGCTACCAATTCAGCTCTTTTAATTAACATAAAAAGATTAATATATGAAATGAAAAATTTGTGTATTTTAATTTTAGCGATGCTTAAAGTATCTCATGTTAGGAACAAAATTGAAGTGCTTTTCTTTACTTTTCTCTGCCTTCTCAAATACATAAGTTTCTCATAAGTTTAAGCTTTCTTATTAATTTGATTTTTATCACTCTACAGTCATAATTCAGCTTGATTGCTAATTCAACTGGAAATTACAGATTAAAAGAGACGCAAAGCCATTTCAAATATCTACAGATAAAAGCAGTCATCAAACCCAAGAACCACTGAACTGAAAATCAGAATGCTAATCCTACAGCTGCCCAACTCAGTTTTTTTTTAATGTGAAGGCAGCCGATTAATAAGTGAAATGAAAAATTTATGTATTTTTAACTCTAGTAGTGCTTAAATTATTTCATGTCAGAATCAAAATAAAGAATTTCTGTAATTTATATGATAAATGGAAATTTAATTGATATTGAGAAATAACTGAATCTACATATATTTTTTGAGCTTAGATAAAAAGGATTCCAAAAATAAAGATTTCTATGATATTCACATTTCCAAATATTAAGTGCATAAAGTAAAATACTAATTTTTAAAGAAAATCTGCATTGGAAAGACTGTAGTAATAGATGGAACAAGCCAAATATATAACATAATTGTGAATAGGGTTTCCTGATAAGTCAATAAAAACGACAACTACATAAGAAGCCAATATTGTATAATGTAAAAAGAAGTTACATTTTAGGCATATTCAACTTATTTGGAATATTGGTAGTTTGATTGCATGACAAACAGTTCTACAGTCTTCCAAGCTATAGAAAATTAACTATAAATATTAATCGATTCATGATATACTCTAGTTTATTATTTTAAAGCTATAAAAACAATTTTAAGAAGTCAGATTATCCCAGTTTTAAAACCTACATAGAAAATTGATATAATGAAGTTGCAGAAGAGTGCAATTAAAAATCAATCGCCACTAAAACTGAACTTCAAATCATCTATAGCAGGGATGGCGAACCAGGGACACGCGTGCCACAAGGACAAGTGACACATTTTAAAATATTAATGGGACACACAAAAACAAAATTATTTTTTAATAAGTTATTTTTTTGATAGAAATTAATTAAAAATTATTTATCTACACTTAATCTATAATTTATGATATAAATTTGTAGTACTGAATAACTATCTTAGCATGTTAACTCGAACAATCAAACAAATCAGACGACAGATTGCATTAGTCATTTTAAGTACACCGTCGTCTTTAAAACTTCAGTGACTTGTTAAAAAATATAACCATTTATTGGAAATAGATATAGGGTCATTTTTAGGTAAATATTTTTACACATTATTTCATATTTTATATTCTGCATTCGTTTGCAAGAACATATTGCGTAACGACTGAAATTTTAACCTGTAAAAACCTTAAGGTATTAAAAGTTATTAAATTTATAATTTATTTTGCTTATTTTTGAGCAATAAAATATATTAATATTATGAGAAATTATTTTATTATTAAATAACTGTAAAATATAGAAAAAATTGTAAAAATTAGCTTGAATTAATATATTATTTAGTATTTTCTTGTGCTGGTAAAATTTTTAGTATTTTAATATGATGGAATATGTTCATGGAAACGAATGTAGAGTAAATTATTTATTTTATAACAAAATTTTTAAAATATATATTTTATAGAATTTCTTATTATGGCAAGTTCAATGAAGAAATCGAAATTATCCAAAATATGTAGAAGCAGAGAATTTCAAGCTTGGTGGACCGACAGATACACTATTATTGAAAAGGACAGAAAAGCAATTTGTATTTTATATTTTAAAACTATAGTCTGTAGAACATCTTCAGTGAAGCAGCATAATAAAACCAACCATAAATTTCTTCTCGATCGAAGTGTAGAAGAGCCAAAGGAGTATATAGCACATGTTTTAAAAATAAAAATGCTCAAACTACTTCTTAAATTAAATATATTGGAACTCAATCAAGTACAGCTGCTGCTGGTTATCAAGTTTCAAAAACTATTGCTCAATATGTGAAACCTTTAATTGAAGGCGAATTTTTAAAGGATGGTTGGCTGCAATGTGCACCATACTTATTTGATGATTTTGAAAACAAAGAAAAAATTATTCAAAGAATTAAAGACATGCCGATAGCTAGGAATACAGTGAGAGAATTTTGAGTACGGCAGAAAATGTAAACTTTCAACAAAAAATTCTTATTAAATCTTGCGATTTTATATCCATTTGCCTTAACGAATTTACCGATGTAACAGGCTCTGCTCGCTTAGTAATTTTTGTACGTTATTTTGTTCAAAACAATATTAAAGAGTTAATAAGTTTATCAACATTAACAACAACAATAAAAGGATTAGACATTTGTAATGCAGTTACAGATGCATTGGAAAAAAGAGAAATATGTCCTAAAATTGTGTCAGCTTCAACTGACGGTGCCCGCAAGTTAACTGGACAGGAAAAAGGATTTATAAATTTATAAAACGTATTTGACACACAATTCTTAATTTTAATAGCATTATTCACCATTCACAAGTGTTATGTGCCTAAACAGGTTTAAAAATGTTTGATGATACTTTGAGTTTGGTAACAAAATTTGTCAATTTCATATCAGTACGAGCATTAAAGAAAAGAAAATTTCAAGAATTGTTAAACGAAGTAAACTCGTCGTACAATAGATTACTCTTATACTATAATGTACGCTGGTTAAGCCGCGGAAATGTTTTGCTAAGATTTATAGATTGTTAGAAGGAAATAAGATTATTTCTAAATAAGGAGAATATTGACCAATACAATCAAATACAGGATGTAGAATGGCTAGCAAAGTTATATTTTTCATTCATTTATACTCTCACTTAAATTAATTAAATGTAAAACTACAAGGTGCTAATAAACAGTCATTAAAATGTTTGACTTAATCAAAGCGTTCGAAGTCAAATTACAGATTTTTAATCATGATATTCTTTCAAATTAATACAAAATATTTTCTGAATGCAAAAAAAATTTTTTTTTCTGAAAGTGAATGTCAAGAAATGCCAAATAAAGATTCATTAAAGAAATAATTTTTATTGGTAATTTAATACCTGATTCAGGAATTATCTGCAAAATTTACGCAGTTTAAAGTATTTGAAGAAACTTTTTAATTTATTTTATATCCTATACAATACCATTTGAAAAATTAAATTTAAAAGCCCTTAGGTGGTTAAATTTTAATGAATTAGAAATGGAATCAGTTGAATTTCAGTCAAGTACCATATTGAACCAATTATTTGTAGATTTAAGAAATGATTTAGAAATTATTGAAAGTAATCGATTATTGGATAAAATAAATAAAATTGCAGAAGATGAAATTCTAACTACATGGAATTCAATTCCTGACCCATTTAATTATTTAAAAATACTAACAAAGGTAATTTTATCAAATTTTTCATCGACGTGGGCACGTGAATCTCTATTTTCAGAATTAAATTTTATAAAAAATAAATATAGGAATAGAATGACGGATAAGTAGAGCTCTGCATGCGTACTGTTGAAATTAACTAAATATGAACCATATATTAAATCTTTATCATCTTGTGCACAACAACAAAAATCACAGTAAAAACAATTGTTTATAATGTGAATTTTGTTTCTAGCATATTGCTTGTTATATTTAATTATACTAACGTATAGTTTCACCATGCTAACATTTCGAATGAAATTTTATTGTGGCACGTTACCTATTAAAAAAGAATTTTTATGGTTTTGTGGCATGGACATCAAAAAAGGTTCGCTATCCCTGATCTATGATTAACATGAGGTTGAGGTGTATAGTTAAAGAAAACATTGGAAGGACAATAGTTGCCACTATTGAACTAGGCGTATAGCAGGCAGCAGTATGCTTGCATCAGAAGTTTCTTGATTCATTCTAAGAAACAAAGTATTGTAAACCTTTCAATTGAGCTATGGAAAGATAAAATTCTGTTCATGGAACAACTACATAACAAGATTCAGAATATGATTTTGAGTAAATAACCAACGTCATCAAAGTGGCAAACGAGTAATACACATACATAATGCATGTCTAGAATTTCTATTTTTTAAGCTCTATGATATTCCATGGAATGAAATCTGTGCCAATTTGAAGAATAAGGTTTGGTTTGTTTGTCAATCAATGGTTATTTTTTGCACATGGTAACTAATTAGACTTGAACCTACAGTTTAAAGTAGATTTTGAAACACTACAAATATCCATGCTAGAAATGGAAATAAAACTTGTGAACTATTGAACTGAAGCCGAAAGCTCAAAGAGACAGTTACTGTGAAGATTTATGGATGGTACCACGAAAATAGTGTAAAAAATGGTACCCTTGAGGAAGAAGTTTGTGTTTCTGCTTCTTTTTGTACATGCCTTCCATTTGAACAGGAATATAGGCAATGATTGTGCATATACTCCCAGATATGGAATCACTTTAAATATGAAATTACGATTTGACACAATTCTTGAATGGCAAATCCTAAACTGATAAGCTGGTAAAATGGTTCCTTTAGAGCAGAATCCAAGCAAAAAGAAAAACACCAATACAGCGGTTCTTGGAAAAATAATTTCAATTATTTACCACACCAAAATCACAATCGTAAAGCAGACTTCTCTCAAATGTCCCAAACAGCTAAAAAATTGATATAAAGAATGTTGAAGCTTTGCAGAATGTAACTGCAATCAAAAGACTCAGAATATATGTTCTCTAGTGAACACTGTTTACAAGACATAAGAGAAGGACAATTCACCTGTGTTCCTTGTATAGGCTATTAGAACTTTTAAAACAGCAATTATTAGACATAGCTTTCTCTCCAAAAACTGTAGAAAGATTATGTTAATGCCATACAATTGGAGATTTCAATTCAAATACATAAGACCTTTATGGGTCTTCCAGAAATTTTGGGCTATTAACTAATGATTGGGCTTCCAGCAAAATGATTGTGAAACCATGAAACATGTCAAAAAAAATCTTAATGGTAACAGGATAGAATTTACAGTTTTGGGTTCAAGTGAATTCTCAAAACTAGTGAAGGTGGCAATCAAATTTAAAGACATTGTCGCGACGATTGAGAACGATATCTGAAACGGAAAAAGATTCTTATGTTTATGTGAATGGTAACCAGTTTATTTTTAGAATATTATTATCAGAAAATGAAAGTTATGTTTAAGTTTCACAGTGAAAAATAATAAATAGAATTTTGGATGTCGACATTTGTGTAGTTGTGACTTATATTAATTAGCCTCTTTTATTTTAATTTGGGCAAAACAGACATTTTATTAGAGGTTATGCCACCTTGCTTAAACAGCAAACTGGTCTCAACTCAGAATTGAAATTTTTACAGTGATGCGCTGAACAACACCCTGTACAGATATATTCTTATAAGTTGGATCTTTTAGACAGAAACAGTAACTACTAGGAAGAGAAATTTGCATCTGATACAGGTTTGCACTAGAAGAAGGCTTTATATATTGTGGTATTAAAAAAACCCAAAGCTGATTGATAAAAACATGTTGAATTAGTGTCAAAAAATAAGTAGCAACTTCTCAAGTAAAAAAAAATTCATCATCCTCTTATTCTGGTCTTAGACTACAGTTGTCACATAACTGTACTCTCATGCTCTATCATGTCTGGAATTTAAATGGAAAAGAATTTTGCAAAAATTTCAAATAATTATTTATCTAACGAACCTTTCATATTGATAACAAGAACACTGCTTCTTAATTTTCATAAAATACTATGATAAAAATAGCTTAAACAAAGTACAAATCAATTTTTATCACAGACAATAAGTAATAGTGTAACAAGGTTTATGAGCAATTGTTGGTGAGCATTAATTTGTTATTTCCATTGCCGCCAAATAAAGAAAATATATTAAAAAGAAGCAATAATTTTACCCAATTAGTTATTTTCATGGCATGCAATTGATTATTTCATAAGAAATTTTTAAAAGTTGAAATAAAACAAGCAAAATGTTTTGTTAATTACAGTTAAAAGTGCAAAGTAGAAAATATTTTACACATACAATATTTAGTACATAACTTAATATTATTAATAATTATTATAATATCTTTATTATTATTGATTTAAAATATTAAAAACAATACCATACTCTAAAATACAATTTCATAAATATTATCGCAGCACAATTTAGTATACATATATACAGCTAATCACAAGTTTCATTCTCCAGATTCCAATCAAACAAACTAGATTAACATGATGTGTATAATCTCTTTTTACAAAAATTTTGTTCAGCATATTTTAAAATTGCCTCATTTAAACAGACACTTTTAAATAAACTATCTTTTTATACTACTCTATTCAAAATAATTGGATAAAGGAATAAATATTATATGTTAACATATATATGTCCTGGTGAAATGTATTCCACATACCGTGATGACATACAAACTGCTGTAATTGAATTGATTGCCAGAGTACTGGAATAGTAAAAGGACAAGATAGCTATATTAATTTTAAATATATCAGAAATGACTACAACTTAGCAGAAAGTACTTTTCTTACCGTGTGGATTTCTTACTTAATAGAATGTTGATATTCTTTAAGCAGTTTGGACATAAAAAAATTTTGCGTACGATTTAACTTAAATAAAAAAATTTTCAAGGCAAACGATTTCAGCTGTGGTTGTGAACCTTTTCAGAAATAATTGAAAGTCCTATTCGGTTATATATAATCACTTGTTCAATAAAATAATTATTTATTAAAAATTATAACTTTATATTTATGACTGGATTTTATGCAACTTAAAATCAGCTTTTAAATATGAGCATATCCTGTCTGCCTTCAATGTAATTCTTTTAACCAATATATCCCAATAAATTTTTTCTCATGAAAATAGTAAAACCCCTTGTTTTTTTTAATTGCTATAGTGTTGCTATAAACAGTATAAAACAATCTTTGTTGTACAATTAATAATCTGTTCCTTCATTCCTTTTTAGGCCAGTTTTTTTTTTCTGAGTAAGTCTATTAATATTTATCATGGGTATTTTATCTTCTTCCATTGTTTCATTTTTTAAACAGTACAGCTATATAGCTTGGCTGAGCTTTATGGTGCAAGATTTAAAATTGAAAAAGCTGCAAAATATATAAATTATAATTATCTTAGCTTTTTCAAAAAACTCAAGTAATATTTTAAAAGTAGTTAAAAATGAAATACTAATTATTTAATTTTTTATAACTAAAATAAAAAAAATTTAAATAATAAAAAAGATTGCACGCAAATCTGTACATATAAATATAATGAAAAGTTTATAATATTTATGGAATAATTTAAAATTATACAAAATACAACATAAACTTAAAAAAAACTAAACCAGTAACATGGCAGCCCATGTGTGGGATAAGGCCTACCTTGCCTATATTTATTTTCTTGACTAATGGGTCCTGGGGTGGAAAGCATATGAAGGGACTGTACATGAGAACCACATGTCAAAATGACACTAAACTAAGGAACAGCAAAACCTAAGATAAAATAAAAATTTCTCTATCCTGGGGTGATAAATAAATACACTAGGAATTTTCCTAAGTTTCAATAAAAATTAAGCTTTCTTTTACCATTAAAATAAATACATAATTTTTAGCTACCACATTAATTCAGTTAAAAAATATATTTGTTATGCATATGTACTCAGCCGAATTTCTTTTCAAACTATAGTCTTATGAGATTTTATCAATGATAATTCTATGTTATAAAATTTGTTAGACTGAAAAATAATTAATCTTCTGAATAATAATATTAATCTTTAAACTAATGAGCTATATCAGTGGCTCACTACATATGCACTGCATGGGTCAAATAATTTTTCTGTTTTAGTTCCTTTTCAAATAGCAATGCTGTATTGTAAAAATATTTATTATAATTTTAAGTGGCTTAGTGGATACTTATCAATGGTACTAATTTTAGTGTATATTTATTTGAAGCTTAAGTGTCAAGTTCTCAATACGTTTACTTGAATTTTAAATAATTTTAAGTGTATTGGAATTCATTCATCTTTATAATTTGTAGTCCATTTCAGTAGCTTAAAAGGTGCCGAAATGTTTTTTTTTTTTTTTGCTGCTGTCAGTTAAAAAATTATATTGTTTGGAGAAATTATGATATTACAATCAAAATAAGATTAAAATATGCATAAAGGGGCATAAAAAAATTACTTGCTAAATAAAATGATATTTTATAAAAAAAAATATCATGTCAAACATTTCTGAAAATTAATATATCCATGAAAAGTTTATATAGATTGAATAGTTTGTAAATAATAAATAATTCCATCTACAGAATTCCTAATGTTTGATTAGACAGAAAAATTAATCAATTGTAGTGTTTTGCGGTAAGTATTTTACATTTCTGCTTAATCAGTTTTATTGAAATTACTAGACACATGCAAATTTTCTTAGGATTTGAAAAAATTAGGACTTATACATAGTTTAATTAATGATGGAAAATTTACTGTGAATCATACAAATAAAATTGTAAGAACCAATCTTGATGGAAGCCTGGTAAACTATTAAGCAAATAAATCATTACATATATTTATATAAACATGTTGGTAAATGACATTTTTAAATTAACATGAAAAAGTTTTATATGCAAAAATTGAATAGACCAATTTATATTAAAGAAATTCTAAACAAGAATTTAGTCATTTTGTCTCACTGAAGAAAAATAATAATATAGTATTATATAGCTAAAATGAAGTATAAAAGAAACTTAAAACAAATGCTTCAAGTCATCAAGATGTTTTGAATTTTTTGAAAGGTTTCTGATCCAGCAGTTGCAGAAAAAAATCATTTTGAAATTGTATTTTTATTTAACACTCATGTCCATAAATTAAGTTACCCCCTCCCAATTGTCTACAGGAATTTCAGAGAGCATTGCTTGATGAGTGGTGTAATATTCCCCAAGATCAGATTGATAATTTGGTTTCATGCCTAGGCGTTGTATTGCATCGTCTGGGGGGGCATACTATGTATTAACCATCATACCAACCATGTTATATTGGTTTTTGTGAATAGGTTCTTTTTTTAAACTTGCTCCAGGGATTAAAAATCGCAATTTTTATTAATGATGTCAAACATACAGCATATTTTTGCTCTATGCCTTTTGTTTAATAATAGACTTTACAAATAAGTCATATTTGTTTTGCCTATGTCTCTTTCTTTGCCTGAACTTGCATTATCCTTAATTTATGGACACGAGTGTAAACAACACACACATTAGTATTTATAAAAGGAAATCTTTTATTGGATTTTGTTACTTCTGATAAAATATTTTTAAGTATAAAAAAATGTTAAAAGATTTTTAGTAAAACTTTTAAATGTGGTATGTTTTGTTGGGGATAGTACAGTACAGATTGAATTTATTTGAAAGGGTTAATTTTCCATGAATGATGTAAAGTAAATGAAATTTATGGCAGATATAAGAGGGCTAAGGACCAGCATTCAACAAGCTAACAAGTTCATGATTTATCCGATATATATTGAAAATCATCTGAACTGTTATTTTAAATACGTAATATCAAAATGAAACCAACCACTCTTGGCACTCTCTTAAAACTATTACACAGTGTGGCCTGCACCCATCTTCCTATGTCATCAATTTTCAATTCCAGAACTTGCAATGTAACTGCTTTATTCATAAATGAACAAGGCTTTAATATCTTCTGTGACAGATGCTGTCTTAAACCAAAGGCCTTTCATTCTATTTCAATACCAACATCACACACAACACCCCCATCATCAAATTTAGAGGAGATCTTTGTAGTGTTTTTATCAGTAAAGCTATTACACAAATTCCATTATTATCATTAACTCTGTTGTAAATTCTACTAAATGAAAATACATTTAGATAGTTTCTTCTTGTCACACTATAAAATATTTGTCTCAAAATACTTCAATGTAGTCAAACATCTCTTTCTGATGCTACCGAATATAAATTTTTCAGCAGGCTCTTTTTTAATATTTTAGAGCTACTTACTGAGTTTCATTTGTAATTCATCTTTTGGATTTTTTTAGAGTATGAAGTCACCTTCATCAAACAATTTTTTGTCTTAGAATATTTGTAAAGAATTATGAGAATTTTTGAAAGACTTGTATTCCAAAATGATTACTATGAATGGATAGAAACATATTTCATAATTTTATGATTTTTTAGAAATACTATTGAGTTTTACAACAATACAATAGTAATAGATATTCTCACATAAACTGAATTAGTTGATTTTGCTGCAATTTTCAGCAGTCCAATTCCAATCTGACCAATTCTGAAGATTGTTACCAATTCTGAAGATTCATAAATGTAAAAAGTTATACTTTCATTATATTAAAATCTGAGAACTGAAAAAAACATTTAAAAAATGTTTTTGAAGAAATAACAAAATTGATGGATTATGATTATTTGAGGTGTTTCATATTACTTCTTGTAAGGATTTGAACTTTTATTATGAGATTGTAGGAATAACCTGAGATTCATTTGATTTAAAGTGCCTTAAAAAACTTTTTTCAAATATTAATGCAAAATAATTTTCTTATTTTTAAATCATACCAAGTTGCATAATGTATTGTAAGTGGTGGATGATGATTCAATCCAAAGAAAAAATTTGAAAATAATTTTGAATGTTTCAACATCTATGAAAAAATTAAGGAAAGCAGTGATATATTTTCCAAACAAACATTAAAACATTTTTAAAAATATTAAAAAATAAAGTTTATTCTTTAAATTTTAAGACCATTGTAGAAATTAGCATTTTCAGATCTAAGTTAAAGAATGAAAATACTATCAATGAGTTTCTTTGATTAAATATAAATAAATTATGTCTATATTTCCTTATCAAAAAAAATTCAATCATGGAAATAAAATCTTTTTAAACTATTTATACTCACATAAGAAATATTTAAAATTTGAAAATAAATTTACTTTGATTTTCAATAATCAGTATAAAAAATTAAGCAAATATTATAAAAAACATGCTTATATTTTAGAATTAATAAATGAGTTATACTTCAGTACATATACATACAATGCAATAATAAAATTTATAATGCAATAAATGAACAGCACATATTACCTCCTTTCAGGAATGCAGCCAATAATACTAGTGCATAAAATAAGCCATCCAACTCCAATGAATGTAATAATGAGTCTGTCAAATAGACATTCATTTCCATATTATTAATTACACTAAAATGCTACATAGATTTTTCAAAAAATAATGTAAACATTACAAGAATAGAAATAAAAAGGTTATGAAAAAGTAGAAAAATTGCACATAACAGTGGGTAAAGTGATTAAAAGATACATTAACCCTTTTACTGTCGGAGAAAGGAGCAATTTTCATTTACTTTATTTGCCCAATATTACAAGTAAAAAGTAGTCACAAAAATGGCAGTTGTTTTCAAGCGCCATTCTTTTGAAAATATTACCCTCCTAAGGCGATGCCATAGATAGCTCATCTTACGCGTTTTAAAAATTTCTTAAGGTATTTGTCGTACATAAATAACAGTTTTTAAGTACTTTAATATAATTAATAAATGATAATTATTAACTAGCAAATTATAAATGATTGTAATCAATTATATAAATAATAATAGTTAATAATAAATATAAGACAAATTTTAAATTGAAAGGACTAAATAAATACAACTAATGTAAAACTCTATGAAGCATTTAAACAGTAATTAATAATAAAAAAATAAATATAGATGTTTCTGAGCTATTAGTTTCTAAATTTTAAAAAATTATCAAATTAAAATAATCTTATTAAAAAACTAATTTCAATACTATAGTACAATTAAGAACTTCTATCCTTATGAGTTGCTATGGACTTTAAAATTCACATATCTTCTTATACATTATTATAATATTGTTCAAACTAATTCTTAACTAACATAAACAATCATAAAATTAACTATTTGTATTGTACAGTTATTTTACATTAAAATACATTTAGAATAACTTTTTTAATAATTTCCATTGACATATATTATTCATAATTACTTTTAGTTTTTACTGATTCATATTGAACTAATATGTTACAATACATAAATATGTATTAATTTATACTTAGGTAACATAAGTTTTAAATGTCATATAAGTATATAAAAAATATATAAAAAAATTTTAATATATTTAAAATAACTAACAAAATATTTCTTGTCATTTTTAAGTCCATGAATTACAGAAACGTTAAAATAACACCTATTGTGAATTGGGGAGAAATATCAGAAAGTTACCACGTAGCTTTGGGTTTACAATCAAAAGTATTAAGTGTGTGTTTAATGGTTATTTCTAGAATATTTAATAACCTAACTTTGTACGATGGCATGCTTTTTTGCGCTTATATAGGTTTGATTATTTGATTTTTATAATATTTTTAATTTATTTTTAAAACTAATTTTATTATTTTGAGTAAATATATTTGTAGTTTATTATAAAGAGAAAATGTTTTGCTCCTTTAAAAAATGTACTTTAACTTAAAACTAACTGCAATTAGTATTTAATACATATGATTTAGTTTTAAAAGCATTTATACAATTAACATTCCACAGCAAGAGATTATTATGGTCTTATTCACAACATAAGTAGTGGAAATAACATCTTCTTTAATTTTTCTTTTAATTAATGTTATATAAAAAAATGAATTTTTAGTTTCAATTATAATTTTAAATCAAACAATAAATTTTTCACTTTAGCAGATTTATCTATTTTTTTTTTAAATTCCAATTTGTTTATTTAATGTCACTTTAGTCAGGGACATAAAATTGAATAAAATATTGTAAATTTAGTGTCATGTTAATTAATAAATTGGAAGAATTTGCCTTAGTTTTGAAAATACAGTGAATAACATTCAATAGAAATCAGTTGTGTTTTGAAATAATAATCCCACATTTTCTTGAGTTTTATACTTTGCCTATTGAGATAATTTTATTTTTCAAATACGAGATGAAATGAAATTATATTTTGTGTTTAAAATATAATAGTCATGTTAATATCATTTTGTATTAAAGTATATCCTTTGGGATTTTTTCTTTTCTTTCCAAACTTCTAATATTTAATAACAATGTCAACGATTTAGAGGCATCATAAGTTCTCAGGCAAACACAGAAGCAGAAGACAGTGAAACAAACAGAAGAGTAGAAATGTAAACAATGTCCGCTCCGATGTACTGCGCATGCATACGATCTTGCTTCCATTGCTTCAGTATGTGGTACTTGTCGACATGTCGCTCGCGTGTAGCAGCGTTATCCGGAAGCAATAGGTGCACGTTGGAGACATGCTCCTTCAGTGTGCTGCCAGCTTTATGTTTTATGTAAGAGATAACTGGCAAGAATATTTTATGTTTTTATGACAATTATGATAACAATAGCTTGATACAAATTTCATAGTTTAATTATTGACCCTAGTTTAATTGTGTTCTAAAAGCCACTTCTGTCAGTAGCTCTTCTTTAAAATTAAAGAAAACAAACATAAAAGCAGTAACACTTTTATTGAGAAAGTCATATTGCTGTAATTCAAGATCATTCAACTTCATTAATTTTACTATTAATTCTATAAAAAAGCAAAAGATATATAAGACTCGGTCAAAATTGATAGAAAACAATGTTTTTAATCTATATATTGAGAAAGTGCTTATACCTTACAAAGTTTTTAATAATAAGAAAACATTAATTTATCCACAAATATAAGAACATATTTAAATTCAATGAAATTAATTTATATTTTTCATATTTTAAATAGCATAACTTTTACAGTTAAAGGAAGAATGTAGCAGTTAAAACATAAAAAATGAAAAGATAGTTTTGAAAATTTTTCTTCTAACTAAAGCACTCTTTTATAACAGAAACCATTAGTAATCAAAAATATCCAAATAGTAAACTTTATATAGCCCCAATCAATCCTGTTTTGCAGGGACAAGGAAATGTTTACTATGTTCTCATTTCAAGAAAATCAAAACAGAATACATATCTTAGAATCAATAAATCAATATGAAAGTTCGTTTTTTGAAAACAAAGCACTGAATATTTTTGAAGCCAAGGTATTACACAATGTCACATAACCATCATGATGAACAGAAAATTAGTGATAAATATTAATTATTAATTAATATAACATAGAAAATAACTGCACATAATTAAGGTTTTAGTAACTAAATAATTAATGTTTGATACTTTAAGGTTGATAATACAAAATGATATCTCCAAATAAATATTTCATTTTAATATCTTAACTGAAGCATGTATAATAATCCATTTTGTTTTATCTGGTACATTTATATTACATATCAATTTTTATCACTTCTAAAATAAAAAAATGACAGCTTTTAAATTAGCATTACAGGATTGTATTCATTAATTGCATTCAGTCAATTGTATACATAACATGGAAGATTTTCTGTGCAAATTGAAATTTTCATGTTATAACATCAAATTTTCATTTTTCTCATTTTTAACAAGTAAAATAAACACAGTGAAGAATTTTTGTAATTCTTATGTAAAATAAAACAACAAATATAGAGAATTATTTTTATAAAAAGTAAATTGG
The DNA here is from genome assembly GCA_037975125.1 of Latrodectus hesperus. Taxonomy (NCBI): domain Eukaryota; kingdom Metazoa; phylum Arthropoda; class Arachnida; order Araneae; family Theridiidae; genus Latrodectus; species Latrodectus hesperus. Next base: position 97,745,230 of record CM075859.1, on the reverse strand, counting down.
CAATACATGCAATTAGAGTAAAAAATAATTCAATAATGTATGACAGTACTTATTTAGGGGATATTTCCATTGTAGAATAGAATAGATGATACACAAGTGTTTAAATAGAAAGTATTTGAAGGATCTTCTAAAACCATTAAAATCGCTAGTTATATTTAAACATTGGGTAAAACTAAATATTATGGTCTCACCTTGGCAGAAAAAAAATTCGCCAAGCGGAGGGGACAGGGTTATTGGAAATTGATTGGAAACCCAGAATGGGCGCCAATTGGCATAAGAAATTGGGGATTCCCCCTCCCCCACCTAACACTAAATAAGAAAACAATAATAACAACCATGTAAATAAAGCGGGTTTCGCCTTGATTTCAAATTACTAAGCCTAACGGCATGCAAGAAAACAGTAATCTTAATAAGAATTAATTAAAGATTCTATTTTAATATATTTCAGAACTAAAATGAAAGGAAATAAAGTAGCAAAAATAATTATGTTTAATATTATCTAGTTAAAAATAAATAAAATAATGAATTTCAGTTATTAAAGATAGAATGTTACAAATCATTACATAAAAGTAAACAAATCTTGAATAATTTTAAAAAATAGATTCTATGATTTCGTTTATTATTGGAAATTTAAATACTTAACAGTCAAATGGGAATTCTATGCCTGCAGAAAATAATTAAAATTCTTACCTTCATGTTTCATTCAGTGCTGTACATGCACAGCAATATCCAAATAAAATATAAAAGACAGAATTGTAATTCCGGTGCTATATACATAGCGAAATACAAAACGAAAATAAAAGAAAGGATTGAAATTCTGACGCTATATTAGCAGCGAAATATAAAACGAATAGACAGGATTGAAATTCTGGCACTATATCCACACTGAAATAAAAAATGTGAATATAGAAGACAATATTCATATTCTGTTTTACATCCGAAACAAAATAAAATATAAATATGAAAAAACAGGATTTAAATTAGTGCGCTTTACATCCGATAAAAAAAATCTAAAATAAGAATGGCGAGCATTTCCGGGATGTGCGGCGGTGAGACATTCCGACGCTGTATTTGGTGACACATTTGGTGACTAATAGTTTTTGTGATGTTTTGGAGAATAAATTTCACAAGGAAAAAAATCACCAAATTTTAACAGGTTTGGCGACTTTTCACGCTTTGCGAGCCGAGACCGTAATACTCAGTTTAAGCAAAAAAAAGGGAAAAGACCTTTTCAAGATAAAAATGTAACCACTAATAACATTTACCAACTTCAATTTCTGGTGAGTTTTTATAGGAAAATCTTTTATATTAATAAGTACATCTTGTTTAGCAATAAAATCTTATAACCTTGGAGTTAATAACTCCATATTGACCATGTCAAAAATAATTCCGAAATATTTTTATAGAGCATGAATAATTATATTCTACATTCCAGCCAAAAATGTTAAATAATTAGTTTACTTTGTTTACCTCTGATCAAATGAAAATTTGTGGCCTCTTTAGCGCTAAACAAAACAGATTTTTTTTTAAAAAAAAGATTCTTTCTTTTAAACAGATTCCTTTAATGAATAACATTATTTACTTTTCTCACATTAATTTAGAGAACATACTAATTATACACAAAATTGCTTCTTATAAGCATACTAGTATAATATGAATGAAGCCAGAGGCATATATAAATTAAATGAACTTAAAAAATATATCGCTTAAAACGATTAAACATTTTACAATTCATGGTAAAATAATTTTTAATATGATTATTTTAATCCCTTATAATGTTTCACATAATTCATCAGTTAGGTACATAATTCATTATTTGAGAATTTACAAATTTGTGAGTCATTGAGAGTCACATTAAATGTATTAAATCATTTAAAATAAAAGTTTGATTTCTCTGATCCACATTTAAAACTAATAATGATAACTTGTTTGTGTAAATAAAGATTACATTCAAACTATCAAATTCCATATAATCACTGAGTATTTCACAAACTAACAACTAGGGAAAATGTAGATGATCATTCTTTCTGATTATGATCACTCATAAAGAGTTAAACAGTTATTGTCAAATTTCATGCAAGACATCAACAGTATAGCTGGTTTAGAATAAAACATTTTCTGTCCACATTTCTAAATTTATATTACAAGGTAAAATGTAAAATCAATCTGCATCCATAGAACATCACACATCTAAATAAAGAATAGCAACTTAGCTCACAGTATGATGTGCACAAATACAGTTATTTCTTTTTATGGTTTATACTATATTTTGGCTTTCCCATCTTAACAAAAAAATTATGACCAAGAGGTTTATTTCATTTCAGTACTACAAGAGGTGGAATAAAATAACTGAACTTCTGGCAGAGTATGATTATTTTTGTTATATGTATATTTCCAAAACTTGGCAAATAGTATTATTTCCCATTTACACACAATAAGTGGCAGAACTGATGGCATCTTATACGGTGGTGTGCTTTATTTTTTAATTTCTTGGTTAAAAGAAATTAAAAGTGCACTACCAAGTAAGATGCCCTCAATTCTGCTACTTGATGTGTGAAAAAAAAATAATACTGTTCGCCAATTTTTTCTCGATTTTAAGACGGGTTCTTTTAATTTAAAAGGCAAATACCAAAAGAAAACTCCAAAAAGTATGATTTCATTAAGAGTATATAACAATAAGGATCAATATATATGCTTATCAAGTATAAGTTATTATTAGAATAAAAATAAATATAAATTTTGTGAGTTACTGTGAAGCAGTAGTTAGGAAAGAATTTAGTCAGTTTTGGGGCAGTAAATTTCTTAATTTTTACATTTGTAGCTTTCATAAATTGTGGTACTTAGCACAACTTTTACAAATTTGCAACAGTTTGAATCAATAATTTTAGAAAAGTAACCACATCAATTCAGCATGAAACAGCAAAGTTTGCTAGCAGAGAGCAGAAATACATAATATTGAATGGTTTGAAATACAAAACCGTAGTTTAAACAGTCATAGAAAATAATTATTTGGATTTCAGAATGAAAAAATGAGTAAACATGTAACTATACAATTCTTATAAATAAGCTTCAATTTAGGAAATTTTCTTACAAGATACTTAATTCAAAAAGGTAAAGCAATCATCAGGCATATTTAGGCACATAATTTAAAAATAAAAATCATTTCATAAGTTAAGAAAAAATTTCTTTTAAAAATGTAAATATACTAATCTGTTCAAAAACAATGATGCTCATTAAATGAAAATATACATGAATAAATTAAAAATTGATCAATATAAATAAATAAAATTGCAATAAAATTTATAATTGCATAAGATTCTGAGTGTAATCAATGCTTTTAAAAGATTCCTCTATATTTTTTCTGATTTCAATATATTATTTTCTGTTTTCTATAAAATGTGACATTGTCAGTAGACCTTGTTAACTATAAATGATTTTCATTAACAAAATTGGCTGATAGCCATATCATTCTTCACTCTAATTTGAAAATTCTTTAGTACTTTAAAATTTTTCTAATGTCCTCATCCCTGTTTCAAAGATAAAAAGTTCATAGAAAAAGTTGTAACTACTTTTATTTTACTTGTTAAAAATGAGAAAAATGAAAATTTGATGTTATAACATGAAAATTTCAATTTGCACAGAAAATCTTCCATGTTATGTATACAATTGACTGAATGCAATTAATGAATACAATCCTGTAATGCTAATTTAAAAGCTGTCATTTTTTTATTTTAGAAGTGATAAAAATTGATATGTAATATAAATGTACCAGATAAAACAAAATGGATTATTATACATGCTTCAGTTAAGATATTAAAATGAAATATTTATTTGGAGATATCATTTTGTATTATCAACCTTAAAGTATCAAACATTAATTATTTAGTTACTAAAACCTTAATTATGTGCAGTTAATGCTTGTTAACAAAATCTAACAAAAATTCAAAAAATAATAATTCACAATAAATTTAATATCATAAAGAAAATGAAATAATACTTTTCAATAACTTTATTTACAATTTTTAAATAAACTAGATTATTAGTGTTTATGGACAAGAATTTTGCAATACTATGTTAAGTTCATTTGTAAACAAAAGTGGTACTCATTCTTTAAAAATCTTGGTTAAATAAATATACAATTGATCTTGTTATTGAAAACTTATAAAAAAATAAAATAAATTTATATATTATTTATACAAATGTAGCCAAATATTAAAATCACAAAAACTAACACAAATCCTAAACACGTTTATGAAAATTAGAAATGGATTGGTAGATAAGAAATCATGATATGAAGCTTAAATGAGTTTTTTTATAAAATATAAACAACTAATATAAGAATTAGTTTGTAGAGACTTTGTTCACACTGAATTTTAAAATAATAAAACAGTTGTTTGGTACATTTTTATTTACAAAAAAGTAATATCAGAATAAACTGCATGTGTAAATTAATCTACATTTTGCATTTTGAAACAGATTTGGGCAATTATTGATTTCTTTTTAAGCTGTCTTTTGTAAAAAGCAAAAATACTTAATAATAGATAGATTGTTGAATACTAGATAGATATAGACTATAGATAGATAGATACATGAAATTTGATAGGTTGCTTCTGCAAAAGGTGATTTTTATTAAAGAAAAATGATCTTTAAAAATGAAATACAATAAATACAATACAATAAAATTGATAAAACTGGAAAACTTATCATTCACTTCCAGTTTTCCAGAAAAATTAGCACAGTTCAGCTATTGAATAATTAAAGTTCAAAATTATCTCAATGACTGACCATATTTCTATGTATAATAAATTATACATATTTATTATGTAGATAGTTGGAAGTTTTCAGTATTTATATTTTTGTTAAAACTTCACTTACCTAAACGGAAATAGAATGCAATACCGTAAAATCCAACCAATGCCCCACAAAACTGACAGTCGTACACTAAACATAAAAAATAACTAAATAAATTAATTATGAACAAATAAACAAATCCAATTTAAATGTACTCAGTAGAATAAGAATTCATTTTCTGAATTACATAGTTTTAATTTCACAATTAGTGACATTAAAGGTTCCTAAAACAGACCATTTATAAACAAAAAAGAAGTAGGCAAAAATGTCTGAGGTTTATAAAAGAGCATGTATAACTGGCAAGCCATAGAAAAAGCAACTAACAGACAAGAAGTTTATATATTTATTGCATGTTTTTGGTTGCGACTGAGAAACAGACAAAATGAGCTCAAATTTTTGGTGTAAAAAAGGAAACAGAAAACGTAAAGTTCTTGAAATTGTTTAAATTAAAGAAATTATTCTGATGGCTCAATCACCTATATTGTTGAGGTGCCTGGATCCAGAAGTCCTCCAATTTTTTTGGAATATCTAAAAGTATTGGTAGGCTGTAGATATATTCTGATTACAATAAGTTAAGGCTTTAGAATCTTGTGGCAGAATTCAGTTTAAAAAAGCATTGACTTTAGTTTTTTTTGCATAAATTGCAATTTTATTTTAAAAGTTTGCTAAATTAAAGAGTATTAAAGTTGATCTGGTTGCCGAATTCTTAGCGCTCTTGTCCTAGGTTCAACATATTTTGGGTCTGAATCCCACTTTGGGCATGAATGTTGGTAGTGGTTCGGAATCCTTTTTAACCGTAAGTCTCGTGTTAATTAGTCTTTGTGGGCATAGAAATGACCACTGAGCCCCAAACAAACCAAATCTAAGAGTATTAATAAAAAGAAGAAATTACAAAAGAAAAAATTAAAGGAGTGAAGGGGATGCATATTTTTTGGACATGCAAATAAAGACACTTTTCCATATGCAATTATAAATTACCACAAGATAAATAAGAAGGAAATAATGTCTTTTAATGTACATATGTATGTACACAAATACATACAAAGATATATATATATATATATATATATATATATATATATATATATATATATATATATATATATATATATATATATATGCATTTGTTCATTACTATTTCTTATGAGAACAAATTGAAGGAGAAAGAGTATTATTAAACACATAAATATACAATGGTTTATGAGATATAACTGAAGAAACTGGGAAGAGTTATTGGGAATATTAATTGTGTATAAACTTAAGTCACAGAATGAAAGATTAATAATTGAATTTTCAATTTTATATTACAATTTTAAATCATAACTTGCATTAATCCAAAATTGCTTGAATGTATTTTGTAGTACGACTGTTTTTATGGTTATATTAAAGCTAATTACTATTTTCTTATTTCTGATGAATTTGGAGACTTCTGTACAGATCAAAATTTTATTTTTGAAAATATCTAAGCTTTTAATTTTGCAATCAATGACATAACTAAAGAGTGCAAGCACAAGATAGTGTTAATCTAAGAAATATTCTGTAAATTAGCACTGAATTTGAAAGCGAATATTCAAATTTTCCTTTAAAAAAACTGCACACTACTGCTTATATTTATTTTTACATTATTTAGCTACAATGGTATAATTCTAAGTTAATTTTTTATCAAACCTAACACCAACATAAAAAAGGGAACTATCTAAGAATACTATATTAAGGAGAAAATTTATTTAGATTAATAAGGATCTCATATTTTATGAAAAAGAATTCAATAAATGAAAGTTGGAATGATTTTCACTGGATTGTTGAAAGTAAAAATGTTAATATTTGAATTTAGTAAAAAGTATACATGATGTTCTAGAAAAAACTTTTGGATTTCAGTTAATTAGTATGAAGTATTATTGCCTTATTATCATCCACCATCTTCATCAAAGTTGATCATATCGATAAATAAAATTTTATAGCCACTTGACTTTCAGAAGAAATTTTGAAAATAATCTAATCGGGCAAAATGAGAAAATTGTCATGAAGATGGAAATAAAATAGAAAATGAGACATTTGATAAAATTAGGGATCATGTTTGTTTGCAGAAGAAGAAAAAGATACAAAGTAAGTACATAGAAACAAATAACAAATATGAAGGTAGTAAGACTAAGAGGTGCCAATAGATAACCTTGAAATGATGGGGGAAAATTAAATGTGCAATCAAGCAGTTGAAGTTTCAAAACAAATATAATTTGCAAATTGGACAGATTAAATCAATACTAGACTTTTAAATGAATAAAAGTTTATATAGTTATTAAGGAATAAAAATGAATATTTTTAGCTGTGGTAAAATGAATAATTTATATCATTCAATTGTAATGAGTTACTTAAATATTAGTTATTTAAAATGAGGGAATGAATTAAGTTTTAGAAAATAACTTCCTGTTTCTATAAATACAAAATTTTTCAAAATTCTACAGTAGATGCAATGTAGCACAAATAAATTATTTCTAATTCTCATTGTGTGTGTTATACATAATGTTTACAGCAATGTATAAATCGCTAATTCACATCTTCCATTTACTTTTAGCAGAACCCCAAAGGTTATATATAATCCAATTTTATGTATGATAAATGTAAAATATCTTGGTTCTATTATTACATTTTCAAAAATATGAAGTCCTTTGGTTTACGTAATATAGGTAAATAGTTTTTTCATGCAATTATAATATAAACAAATAATAAATAATTCATTGTTTACTACACAGTCTCTTTAAATAAATTACTTTTTCCAGTTTATGGCTTACATAAGACTATAATTACTCCTGAACAACATCACTGAATTATTTTTTTACATTTAGTTACGTAACTTCAATATGATGAAAATTTAATGTGCTTTTGATCAAGAAAATTAAAAATGTATTCAATGAAAAAAAATTTCATCATATAAATTTCAATTAACTTAAAACAAAGTTTAATAGATACAATAATAAAACGGCAAAAACAATATAATCATAATACAAAGTATTTCTCTTTCTAACAAATTATTAAGCATAATTTATTGTTAGATAGTATCCTTTCTTTAGTAAAGTTAAGATAAGAAAATCAATTCTTTATCATATCAGAAAATTTAATTTTTTAAAGTTTAATACATTCATAAGTAATAAATTGGAAATGACAGATGTTTTACTCAATATTTTTTGAAAACCAATATGTTAATATTAAATAAAATTTTTTGAATTTCCAGATACACTATATATCATGCATAAAAAATGCATTAAAATTCATTACTAGTTAACATTAAATTGTATATTTTGGAACAGATTAATAACTCATCTCACTTAAGAAATCAGAATTCTCTCTAGTCCAATTCTTAAGGGCAATATTTTTGAATTTAAAAATATTATTTTATATAATTTCATAAATATTTTAAAAAGTTTTATAGTTTTTTTTTTTATTTTTACAGATTTTATTGAAGCATTTTAGTTACAATCTTAATAAATGACATTGATGGATATCTAAATATTCTCAAGTAAATATGATGTAAACTAAGCAAACGCCCTATTTTCAAATAAAATAAAAGTACAACAAAGTTGTCTTTGAATTTGCAAATTCAATTACTTCTCAGGTTATGAATAATGTAAATTTAAATTGTCACTTAAATGCATCTACTTATAAAATAAAACATGTTTCTTATAATAATATGGGCATATTTTAAGCAAACTTATATGCAAAATAAGAGAAAAACCATATATTTATGGTATTTAAAGCAGATATAAAGTCCTTAAAATATGTGGAAAGCATAGATTAATTATTTTATGAAATAATAAATAACTTTTTTAATTTTTGTAACAAAAAGAATTCATATTATTTAAAATGTATTGCTGCATTGCCAAGCAAAGTTTAATGACAAATCCAGCTTTTCTTTTAGAATTGTTTATTCAACAAGCATTCTAAAAAGATAACATTAAAATGCAATTGAGACATGTATCCAAAGAATTGAACACATAATTGAATTTTTAAAATTTTAAGTAAAACATTTTATAATGTGTCTTCTGCCATTTAATATTCCCAACTTTCCCCTTTCAATAAGAAAGAATAAGCTAACAATGCAGCTAGTATCTTCCTTCTAGAGAACTCAACATTACACCATATATAAGATAATAAAGGAAAAAGAATATAACTTTGTTCAGAGTGAAATTATCAAATTTGACGAAGCATTTAACATACATCAAAATTAAAATCGCGAAAATAATATCTAAATCATTTAAGATACACATAATGATATGTTGTTTTAAATTATAAATGAATACCATACAAAAACCAGAAAATGAAACAAATAAGTAGAGCAACAATTATAACACAATAAGATTAATATAAATTATTAAATGAATAAACACTTTTTCTATAAAAAAAGCATAATTGACTAAGTTACTTAACTTTATTAGTTCATTAAAATAATTATAAAATTGTGCTACATATTGTATTATAACAGCAAATAAAGAAAAAGTTTGATTTGAATAACAGTAAAAAAGAAACAATTCTAAAAGAAATATATCCACATAATTTCAATAAATGAAAATAGCATGAGAAATATATAATTTACAAAGGCAGTAAAAGTCAAGCTAAACATTTTAAATGTTAAATGGAATCTTTAAAGCTGTGTTATGTAATATCAAATTGAGCAAAGTGAACAAGTTTTTTCTTCTTTAACTGGTAAATTTCATAACCATAAACTGCTCATTTTAACTGTAATTTAAATGCTATGAGTGCTATAATTAGAATATCCTGCTTTTATTAGTGTGGAAAACAAAATATGCTAGGTTTTGATAATTCAAAATGATAATTCTTTAAAATAATTTCATGCTTATTAACATGGGAACAAAAAGGTTGTGTGATAACCATATAACCTTTTTGTTCCCATGTGTCCTTAGGCAAAGATTTGTTTGTTTTGTCACTCAACAGTCATTTTTTGAACTTGAGGGCAAATTAACCAGGGACCTAGGACTTAAAGTGCTTTCCTAACCACTACAAACATCAAAGTCCAAGGTGGGATTTAAAAGCACAAACTGTTAAAATGAATGCAAAAGCGATTTGGCTACCAGCTTGGAAAGGTAAAGATAAAATTATAAATAGGGGGTCAAAAGCACCAAAATAAAATTTTGGTGAAGTCATAATAAATCAAGATTGCAATCTAAATTCTAAATTGGTAGCACACAACAGTAAAACTGTGTCTTGTCAATAAATACTTAAACAAGCTTTAAAAATTGCAATATTATGAGTTGCAGAACTTCATAAATCCACTTTTGGATCTTTGACATTAACAAAATACTTGTGATGTGATGCAGATTAATGACGACCAGTTTTTTCATATATCTAGATTAACAAAATTTGGAATGAAATTAAGTAATTTCTGGTGGCATTAACAACTCTTGTTTTGATACACATGACCAAACAAGATGAATTGGTTGCATACATCAAAACAATATTGAAGGTCAACACTAAAGATTTATTGCCCTTTAGCAAAATTTGATGATGTTAACTAAATAAGTCCACAGTAATCCATAGAATTTTTATTTCATTGACTGATTTGAAGGAAAAACTGACACAACAGCAATTACAAAACAATAAACTTAGATTTAGTTGATTTACATGTGCAATTAGAAAAGTACCAAAAATTATTGAAATAATTTTTTACTAATAGAAAAGCGTTAAAATTAAAGGAATCTTATAATTTTAAAAATTATTTTATAATGTGTGTTTTTTAAAAAAAATAATAATAATGAAATTAGAAGTCCAATTTACTGTTAGTTCCTCAGACATTTGATATTAAGACACTTTTTCTACAAACAAAAAAAAAAAAAGAAGTTTTGCAGCAGCATGAAAATAATTTAAAATGATGATATGTGTATTTCTTGAAAGAAACAATCAAATTTACCATGTTATTATCCATCATTTCATTTTAGGATGTTTTTGAAGAAATGTGAATAACTTGAAAACTATTAATCATTATACTTAAAAAAATTTACCAGTTTAAAAACACTATCATATTTAAAATTACAAAAATTCTACAACTGCAATAATATTACAAATATTTAGCTCTGATATCAGTAAAAGGAATTGTGAAATAAATGGCTAAGCGTAAGAAAAATGAAATATAGAATTTGCATTTTATGATATTAAATTACTTTTCCAGATATGAAAATATATAGAAACATCGATGCTGTTTAATCAGGTTTTAAATGCAAGAAAAATAAAGTAAAACAAAACATGTCATTCATAATTTCTAAATATTACCATTTTTTTGCTAATTTTGCAGAAATTACTTCATACTGGGTGATAAGAAAACAATTTTGGTTTATACAAATAAAGAGAGCTGTAAAATTGACTAAAATTACTTTGTCAGTTCACTGATACAAAGGCCTTTTTAATTAACTTTATTTAAATCAAATTGAAACACTTTTGAACTGGAATTGTTAAATTTTTGAATTACAACAATTATAACCATAGAAGTTATTTTCTGAATAATTGTGTTAAAATAAGCAAATAATGACTAAAAAATTTGAAATCAGAAAACGTTTTTTGCTGAATTATTAAAACTTTCACATTTGCAAGTCTTCATATCACTTATTAAAACTTTTAAATTGATAATTAATTAATACCAAGTTTGTCTGGATCCAGAATCTAACGCTGTATTAAAGAAACAATAACATTTACCCAATAGAGGGTTAATGTGATACACTGCAACTACCACACACACAGGCTTTGTAATAATTGATCAAGACTTCAGCTAACATTAAATTTAAGATAATATCATAAAGAATTTCAATAAAGCTTGTCTTTATTGAAATTCTTTATGATATTAAATCAATAAAGCTTTAATGTTATAAGGGGAGACCCTCTATAAATTGCATTTTTGAAAACCATGTAACTATGTTGGATGTTGCAAATTTTAAAATAATTTGTAAAAGAATACATTATAAAATGAATTGTGAATAAGTTTTAGAAACACACTCATTTATTGAAGAATTGATTACATAAGATTGATTGAAGAAATTATACTGTAATATTTAAAAAATACAGTGTTCTGACTTTTTGAAACAGGTACAATTGTTTCTACAATTACTAAATACTTCAATATAAATTTTATAACCAACAAATGTGTTTATACAGCGAATTTTGCCACTATAATAATAACTTTCATGTTTTAATACACAAAATGCATAATATCAATTAAATATTAGTTCTTAGTGATAAAAGACATTGTGTGCAAATTATGAAAAAAGGAAATATCAAATATTGCCAGTATACAGTAAAACATATAAACTTGCCTCACAAACCCATAATTTTTATTAGTTCTTGTTAATAAATTCCAAGATGGCAATTCTGAAAAGAGATTTTATTATATTAATTCCAGATAAATAATTAAAAATTGATTTTCTAAGTTAAAAAAATCATACAGTAAAATACAGAGGGATATTACATGACTCAAAGAATTTAAATATGAAAAGTAAAGGAAAATAGAATAGGTGTATTGATATGTGCTATTTAGTATTGAAAGCTGAAAGGATATTTCTTAAGAACTGCATATTGAATACCTGCATGCCTGTTATTCAATATGATGAAATATAATCATGAAATATTACATCGAAATATCTAAGAGCTTGAAAATAATAGTTACTTTTAAGAAAACAATAGTGTAAGGTAATTTCCTAAATACACAGTATATTAGACTGTCATAACTCAATCCAGCAAGTGTTAAGGGGGAAACATGGTGAACTGATAACATATATGAAATGAGAATCATAATTTAGAAAACAAGGATATTAAAATAACATTTTACTACTGTTCAAAGCAAAAATACTGGGACTGGATCTCATATATTCAAAGAAAAATTCATAAATTTTAATTAAAAATCATCATTTTGACTTTGCAGCTTGAATTCTGGAGAAGTTAACTTTTTGTTTGATTCAAGACTGTATTAGGCTGCAAGACAGATACTAATAGTTGGAAAACCGAAATCAGGCGTAGGATACAAAAATTATAAGTATTTGACAAAAGATGACAATACAGATATTCATAATAATGTTTATATAATACACAAGAATATAAATGGAGGATACTCTTTGTTTAAATTAGATGAAGTTTTGTACGCATAAAATAATAAATGGCAAACTTTTATGCAGCTACTGAATATGTTTCACATCAACTGTTTAAATACCACTACCATTATACAATCCAATAAGCTAAAACTGAAATAAATAAAAAAATCAAGCAATTTTTGGAATAAGCTGTAAAATTATTTTAAAATGAAAGGAATCACAAATTGCTATATAACAAGAGTATTAGTGCAAATGCATGCATGCATACATACATACGTATAAACACTTTTCAAGCACAATATTTTCAAATAATATAAGAATGTAAAAAATCACTGATAGCATTTTTCAGAAACATTATAATTAAGAAATTTAGTGATAATATTATGTACTACATTTTCAATTAACAGAAGGAAATTGTACTATAAAATCTAATTTTTAAAACAAAATCCACATTCTTATACTTAGTGGTTCAGATAATATCAATATACAAATATATTTTGGTTATTTATCCCTGTGTGGATCAGTTCACATTAGCTAAAGAAATTTAAACTTTATAAATTTTTAGTTTATTCAACTTATTAGGTTGTTAAGAAGTTGATTTTATCACTCGTTTTAGATACTCAGAATTATTTTTCATTAATTTTTTCAAAATAGTTTTTACTTTTCTATTTTTATTTTATGCATAATTTCTTAATGTTTCATGAATGACAAGCAAATTTTAATGACATTCTGATTTAAGAAACATAGAAAATTACAAAATTATGAAATGAATATCTATTAGAATCAATATTGAACGATGAATAGATAACAAATTAAAAACATGATTTATGGTATTAATTTCGAAAATGTTGAAAAATATTACACCTTAACTGTGTTTTGTGCACCTTATTTATGCTGTAACATGCCTAGCACAATATTGTACTAATTTCTAATAATGAATTGGTGTGAAAGATACAAGCTATTACTTTATATGATTACCTTCTAATATTTGAAAAAAATTAAATGTAGGAAAAAAGAATAAAAATGCCTAAAATTATAAAATTTAATAATGATTGAAGTTATTTAATAATAATGTAACAGGATTGTTTTGCTAATCATTGTATAAAGAAAGTGGCAACAGGTTCTTTAGAATTATTTTGTAATAAAGGCATTTAGGAATCATTAATATGAGACGAAACATAAGGAAACAAATGATCCTGCAATTGTATATAAGGGACAAGTAATTTAATTTCAGTGGCTTAAAACTCTACATCTAGTTTTATAATAATTAAGTACAGCAAATAACATTTCTTCATTTTTGAAAAAAGTATGTTATTATAAACTATAACTGCACTGGTAAAATATCAAGAAACAAAGCACAAAAATATAATGCAATGGAATTACTAGTAAGCTTAGTATGAACAGCAAATGTTTAGTTACCAATAAAATATAATAAGCCATATTTACATAGCAACATTATACATGATTGTATCAAATGAATTTTCTCCACTTTAACAGTCCTTACTATAAAAATTGATGGAAAGAAAATTAACCTTCCTTAGCATACCCAGAAATTCACCTAAAGAAAATTCATGATGCAGCAAAAGATTTGTGTTCAACTAAAAAAATAATTTTTGAATACTTTGCAGATATGTAACAATATCAAAATATTCTACTACACTGATGCAAGTTAAAAATATGTAGTATATGATATCATTGCTAAAGATAATAGTATCCAATATATGAAGTAACTCTCACAATTACAATTACACATAAAAAGTTAGTTCTAATACAGATAGCTTATCTACTTGATGATGATGTAAGATAAATTGCTTAAATCTACGTAATAGATTATTTTCACTTAGAACTGGAGTTTTACACTTCATTAAATTAAAATTAAAAAATTTACAAAAGTTCTGAAAGCAAATCCTTTATATTTAAATATATATTTCAACAAAATTTTCACAATTCTTAAAATGTTTTTATTATAACATTTTTGCAGGGTTATAAGCAAAAGTTTCACTAATAAGGTAAGTCTTAAGTAGAAATATGAAAAACAAATATATATTTATCTTAATTTTAAAGTAAACACAAAATTTTAATGATATATAACTATGAAACATTTTTGTGATGCATTATTAAAAGTCATGTTCAGTTCAAAATCACAAATTTTACTGGCATCCGTTTCATTAAGCAAATGGACACTGAGAACAAGGTATGAAAAAACACAAATTGAATTTATTATAAAATGAAGATGTTAATATCATAAACAATTACAATATTTGTAAAAATATTCTCCCATAAAGAGCTTTTAATATCTATTATTAAGAAAATTGTTCACTAAAGTTGTGGCTAACACACTATTCCAAATGAAGATACTAACACAATATAAAGATACTAACAATATTCACTAAAGTACGCATCCAAAATCATTTTTGAAGCCATTACTAAAAATATTGCTCACAAAAGTTGTAATACAAACATAATTTTCTATAAATTCCTTTAAGAGAACATATAAGGTACCTTAAATAAAATATTAAGCAATTCCAAAAATAATTGAACATTTAATTTTTGAATAATTTAATACTTAAAGTACTTTGTATGTTCTCTTTTCTTATTTATTAGTTTTTTCTGAAAATGAAAGATCATTTTCTTACAGCGAATAAACACATTTTATTAAATATCATACCATCCTTTTAGGTCTAATACATTTTGCTATCTTTGCGATAGTAAAAGGAATTTATGACCTTAATCCTTAGTATATCTTAATTGTGCTGACAAAAGGCGGATCCAAATCACTTTTGATATCCTCATTTGAAGTAAAGGTGTTATTATTGAAAATGTTTTGTAGAAACTACAACAAATAATAAACCAAAAACTCTTGATCTGGAGAATATGTTGGATGTAATATATCCCTTCCTGGCTGTGACAACTCTTGGCAATTTACTAAATTTAGAAAAGGTCTCATCAGTGAACTGCACTTTTTCTATGGATAAATTCTAGAACTTTCATCGAGTTCGAGCGAGTCATTTCCATTCGTTGGAATTGATGACACTCCATTTCAGGATTAACATTGTTATTATGAAGTAGAAATTTTGGGGTAACAAACAATTTCCTTGAAATACCATCTAATAGTCTAATACCACCTTTTATGATGATTAATTTCTGAAATTCTTTGAGGTGGTTCATCTTTTTCTTTACTCAAAGATTACAAAAATTTAATATTGTTATAAATTGCTTATTTTTTATCATCTTGATGTTTTCATTCATAGGGATAATTTAAAAAACAAAAAATTCTTCTGTGAGTGATGCTTGGATAATTGTCATTTAGAAGTCATTTTTTCACATGAGGGTTGGTTTGTTTATAAATCAATGGTAATTTTTTGCCCACAAGGGTTAATTAGATCAGGACCTAAAATTTAAATGGATTCCTTATTGCTATAAACATTCAAACCTGCAGTGAGATACAAACTCAGACTGCTGAAATGAAGGCCAGTATACTAACCAACATACTGCCAGCTCAGTTTTTACTTTTGAGGAGTAACTCACAAAAGCCAAAGTACTAAACCAAACTCTTAACAATAAGAACATATAAATTTCGTATGATAAGTTCCCAAATTAAACCAAGGTGTTTCAAATGATCATGAAACACCAAATTTGATCAATTTAATTTCTCAACACAAGATGATACTCCAAGTTTATATGCATTTATACCTATTTTGCCTTCATCAATTTCAATTAGCCTACCAGAATATAGTGCAAAACAACAAAATTGCCACAATGAAATTCTGGAAACTAGTTTCTCACAGTTATTTTATAAATATAACTTTTATTACACATCAAATATTTTTTCTCATTTGATTATGTCCCCATTTCTAACAATGAAAAATAAAATACACCAAAGTAGTAGCGCCTTTGATTTTCTATATTTGAAAAAGTATCAAGCAAAAACTATCATGTAGAATCAAATGAGGTAACTCACAAAGAAGGCTTACAATATAAGATGTTAAAAAATATAAAACAACAATGTGGCATATGTATGAAATTGATTTTGAAAAAATAAAAGAGATCAGTTGGGAATAAAAGAAATTAATTTTTAAATAACCCAATATTCTTCATGTTTTTTACTATTATGCCTTTCAACACAAACTAATATAAGACAATAAAAGAATGTTATATACATTGTGTGCCACCAGCACCTCTCACATTTCAGGAGATTCATTCAAAGATTAAACACGAGAATAAAACCACTTGGATTGTCCCTTCTGAGCATCATTGGTATCACTGCAAACGTCCCGGTGCTTCCCTGGATGCTGGTCTTAATAGACAAGAACAAATGGCTATTGCCCGTTACTGAAGTGGCCATCTTAGTAACTTGAAATTCGTTGAAGGTACGAAGAAAATCGAAATTTGCTCCAAGTGCTTAAATGAACAGGCCTCTTATGAACATATTCTCTAATGCCTTGATCTCTCCAGGAGAGATCTGATGGAGAATCCACTTATGGTACTGAACTTTTTAAAGGTGTATGCGCTCATGGACCTGGTCTAGCGCAGCCGACATGGGGGGCATGCAACAACATGTTATAAACAGATAATTTTTACTATAAGTTAATGAAATAACTAGAATCTGAAAAAACATTATGAGCAGAAAATTTGATCAGAATAAATAATAAGTGTGATAAGAAGTTCTTTCATTTTAAAAAAGTTCTAAATAACATCAATACCCATGAAAACATTTTTTTAAAAAATTTCAAAAATGTGAATTTCACAATCTTAGTACATATTTTAGTATTAACACAACAACTCTATCACAGATAAATAACACAACACATATAAATAATTCATTTCAGTAAAGTTATTTTATAAATTTTATTTATTATTACTTTAAGTGTTCATAATCCTCAGATTGTAACTAATAATTACTTAAAATTTAAGGATTAGAGACATGTTTAAAGAAATAATAAACAAAGTTAAAATTTAAAAAATAAACAATTTTACAAGAATGAATTGTTTATAATCAGTTCCTGTAGTTTGTTAACAATTCATGCGTTTTCAAAAACAAATTACTTATTGATTCATAAATAGAATTACAGTAAAAAATTAAATATTTCTACCTAATATTTTATGAGTGCCCAAAATGAGTAAAACAAGATTAGAAAACCAATTCTTTTCATCACATATTTTAAATTTACTTATATTAAAAAATACTGAAAAAAATGTATCCTTCAAAAACATGATTATTTATGATTGCAAAATTTACAATTTAATACAAAGATAGTTATAGTAAGTTTTTTTCTTAAATTTTTAAACGCTACAAGAAATTCATCAAAACATGATGTAAGTTCATGTACAAAATCAAGAAAATATGTTCTCAAATAGGACACTTGATGCCAAAATAAATGCTTTCTTCCTTAATGACAGTTCACTAAATTTCATTTAAAAGATATTCTTCATATTTAAATATAAAGTTTTGAAACTCATCTCAATAGAATATGTGTATGTATTAAAAGTAGTGAAGAATTTATAATATAAAATTTTTTTATAATAATATGAGATAATAGTACAAATCTAAATTACATAAATAATCCATTAGAATTTTCCCAATTTGTTGTTTTCTTGTGGTTTTTTGCATCAGAGGGAAATATCGATAAGGTTTACCTGTTTAAAGTAGATTTATAATGGTTACAAAAATTTGGAGAGCTATTGAATTACTGAATATGCTAGAGTATTTTTTAAGTAATATATGCAATAATTTTTTTCAAACTAATCATGCACCTTATTATAAACATGAGGATATGTATTTCAAAATGATGTTATATGAATATATTTTTAATTTTGAACTTCTAAAACATTGGTAGGAATAAAAATCAGGTTCATCTATATATGAAATATTTCAATTTTATAATGTAAGGAAAAGTTAAAGATAGTATTTAACAGAATAAAAACTCTTCAAAGAATTTGTATCTGGTATTTAATGAAAAAGTAGAATGCATAACTGGTATTATTAAAATACTAAAATTATTTTTTAACTAATGACTGCTTAAATTAGAATTATTTAAAATTAAAGTATTATTTATAACTTAAGAAAAAAAAAAGATTTGAAAGTGATATCAAAAACTTTCATATTAATCAACGAATTTAATAGCATTATTTAAATGTACCAATTCATTAATTTTATCAAAAGAAAACAAAGCAGCCATTTCACATAAAATCAGTATCTTTTTTACCTTCTGCAGAAAATCTTTTTGTAACTTCATCCTCAATTATAGCCTAGAAAAAAAGGAAAAAAAATCATTAAAACTATCTCTCTCTCTCTCTCTCTCTCTCTCTCTATATATATATATATATATATATATATATATATATATATATATATATATATATATATATATATATATATATATATATATATATATATATATATATATATATATATATATATCTTACACATAAGATTCAAATTGATTTCTGTAAAGAAATAAGGCAATAAATGAGTTTCTATGGGAATTGATAACATACACAGCAATATTGTATTTTAGACTCCAGATAGTTTTTGAAAGACATCATGAGTTGCAATCGTCTTCTTCAAAGCTTCCCAGACATACATACATAAGACAGTGGGCTAAAGCTCTGGCAACTCCACCCATCAGACAGAATTTTACAGCTTCCAGAAAAAATAGTCCACATAAATTCTACGTGGATGTACAATGTAATTTATTAAATGAAATTAGGGTCAATTGCACTCTTGAAAAGCATAAAATAAGTCATTATTGCACCACACCAGCCACAGTGTCTTTTAAAGAGATGGAAATATATGCCGGTGTAACACAAAATAATGCTTACTTAGATCAACAAATCACCAGGTGCCATAATTACAATGCACATAGTGAGTTCCTAATGATAGTATACCTATGATACTGCAGTGAAAATCAACAGTACGGTTGGACTGGTTCTCAACATTGAAAATTGCTATCAAATTATTAGTTTCATTTTAATCCTTGCACCATGTAAACAAGTTCTCCTGTTTGCTGTAGTCAGCTGGACACAAACAGTAAGTTTTCTTGAAGATATTACAAAACTAATTCATGAAAACAAGTTAAATTTATAAATTTTAACACAGAAAACATCTACTTAGAGAACTAATATCTATTAAAAGCATCTAAATTGTGCTAACGAGATTTGAAGTCTGAGAACCAGGAATTCAAATATTAAATATGCAAAGTAGTGGGGGGGGAATGATAAAAATCAGAAATTGAAAAAGTTAATAAAACTATACATCACTAGAGACAAGAAGCTATTCAAACAATTGTTAGTACAAAGTCATGAATATCAGGTTCGAGAAACTATATGGTGCACCTTAAGTTATAAATATTCTTTTTGTCATTATTTGAAGAAACTTCAATGCACAATGAATTTCTGAAAATGCAAGATCTATGCAATCCATAAATATATAATATAAGTAAATCTAGAACTTTTAAATTAATTTATAAAATGGCCGTTGATATATCAATGAGATAAGGTGTATCTCCACCTAAATAGCTCAATCACTACTCAACATATCTGGCCTAAAAAAATTAATGAAAATCCCTTCTATACATTCTGTGGATTTACAATGATATTCATTTTAAGTATACTTTTCTCCCAAGAAATACTTTAAATAACATTCTGTCATTTTCAATACACTGATATGATGTAAACATCTGTACCATAAATTGCCACAAAGAGTCTATTACTAAACTTATTTTAATGGTCTTAAAAAGAGCTTTTACTTCAATACTTCATGTGAATCACTTTTTCTAGAAATCCATTGACAAGGATATCAGCCTGTAATTTGTGGTTATAAGGCATTTAAAGACTGATTCATCATAAAGATTCAATGCTTGAATTGCATCATACAAATTCAATGATTCAATGTTTGAATTTCATCATATGTGTACAACATCACACTAGACTAGTTAAAACTTGATGTTTAATACATTGCTTAATATCTTGAAGTTTTACAAATTTACTGATGGTGTTCACATTGTAAGGGCAATTTATGATATATTATCTTACACACACTACTAGCATACTGTGTAAGTACTCCCAGTAGCCATAGGTACTAGACCCTACTCACTGTCTCAACAAGAAAGCAAATAGCAGTCATCTGAATGGTGTGTGTGAAACACTGGGATTAACAACACTAGGAAACACTAATTCAGACTAAAACCCTATCTCAGAGGAGGAAGCTGGCAACTAACTGACATTTAAGTTATATATATATCATGGAGAGCTATCAGATGATACTCATTTACCCAGCAAGTGGCGTAGTGAGCATATTTGGAGAATGGGTACAATAACTTTCTTGGTATTCCCTCAAAATTAAAAACAGTAACACAAATAAATAAGGGAATTTATTCTCATATTAAATAATAAGATTAAACAATTAACTATATATATATAATAGATTATAATAATTAGAGCATACGTGTAATAAGAATACAATGCAAATAATAACATAATGCTATACCTACTATAAACTAATCAAAAATATATTACTTTAAGGCCTTAGGCTAAGCTTTAAACTTGAAACAAAATTCAATGCTAGTCAGAAGAAAAAACTTATATTGGATTCGTAAAAGTGTCAAAGGAAAAATTAGACTTAAATCTTTATTATTTTATATACTAATACAATTACTTTAAAATAAAAAAATTTAAACATGAAATAATTCAATATATATTATAGATATAATTAGATGTAATTATTTACAATCATAATATAATACATAAACTACACTATAAACATTTTTTCACTTTTCTGAAGCAAATTGATCAATCAATTAATTCATCAAAGTTGATCATTTCAAATTTTTCTTTTTCTATACTTAAAAATGTTAAATCCTTTTGATGGTTTTGACTCGTTGTTGATCGAAAATACATCAGAATTAATTTTAATTTGTTGAACAAATGTTCACAGCTTGCAATTGATGTAGAAATAGTCAAAAAAATATGAATGGCGATTCTCAAACTTGCAAAAACATCTTCATATGAGATTAGGAAGGCTAGAAGTTTTAATGGAGTTTTTAGTTTATTTCTTTTCTACTGCAGAGGAACATCTTGCAGTCAGAAATTTTTGTATAGAATTCTGTTCCATTAAAATCTGTATTATAAAATTCACCCAGACATTTACAATTATTTTCAAGTTCCTTATCAAAATTCATTATTAAATAAATTTTCAACATCAAGTAAAAATCCAAATTTGGAACTAAGATCTTAGTCATATGAATTGTATGAGTATTTCTTGCTGCAGATGGTCGACAATGCTTTTCAGAACTCAAGAAATTTCCTTTTCCACTGTGAGAGGCCAACATTTGTAACTGATTCTCCAGTCATTTTTCAGTGTCTTCTTACATAGACATTTGTATCAATACCCAATTTTCACAAAGGAACTAAGCCTTTTTTATTGACTTCTCACATATCTGGATTTGAATTTCTGCAAGTTCTGTCTCTAATGATTCAAGATCATGAAAAGCTTCTCTGAAACTCATTTTAGGATCTTGTAATTTGAGCTGTACGTGATAAATTCTTATGATTTCACGACAGAAATGAATTGAAATTATAAAATTAAAGTTAAATATATTAATCTTATGTGAAAGTGAAACTTTTTCTGCACATACATTTCAACACTTGGATCAGTATTTGATTGAGCCTTGGATGCTGCAAGAAATTCCTGTAAAATGTGAGCTGAATTTTGCTTTAGCCATTGGTCTCTTCAAATAAGGCTTTCTGGAGGGTATAGTACAATAGATCTATGGTCACAGTTCTAGGTTCTTTTGAAACTACCTTTTTTAAAATCTAATTTAAATATTTTATGAAACAAAATTGTATCTTCATTTTTAGTCTCATTTATAGTAGCACAATATCTTCTAGTTTCTCTATTCTAATCTTTCTCTCTTCTAGTCCTCTAGCACATTAACAATAACACAAACTGCTTTTGTTGTAGCACTCCATTGTGTTTCCAATTCACATTAAACAGTTTTATTAAAAAAAAAAACTATTTTAATAGTTCCCAGTGTAATGTTGAGCATGAGAAAAATACATATATATTTTCAATAATTTTAAAACAATTTAGGATGACTGAATCTTGCTTAGCTACAGTGTCTGTGACAAAATTAAATTAGTGGTTATTGTAATTTAGAAGTAATACTTTGTTATTTTTTTTCTATAATTCTCTGTTGAACTCCAGATATGTGACTTGAAACGACTGTGGAATTATCATAACATTGAGATCTGCAGTTTATTAAGGAAATCTGATCAGAACTTAATTTTCCTAAAATTGTATTTTACATTGAAACTGCACCTTTAGAATGAATTTCAATAAACCCCTTAAGATTTGTTGATAGAAATTTCTCTGCTGGTTAAATCAATATCTATACACCTGAAAATCTGGGACTTTTGCTCTGGGAGAGATTAGTAGTCGAATCAAATAAAAACTCATAGTATTTATTTTGCTTGATATCACTTATTAGTTGATTTTGTAACTGTGGATGCCAGAAGATGAATAAATTCATTCTGAATTTGTGTTGATAGTATGAAATAATTTTTGGCATTTACAAGACATTTTTAAAATGAGTTGCAAGAAGTGGATTAAAGTGTGCTTACAAGTTTAAGTAAAGATTACAGATTTCCAATATTTGTATCATCTTCAACCATTACAATTTCATCATGACCTTGTAGAGGTAGATATTGTATAATAAAAGTATTTTATGCATACTAATATCAGATGCAATATATTTTGTCAATGTTCCTTTTCGGATTGTATATCTGCTTTAAATAATGCTTCAACTCCTATTTTATAAACTAATCTACTTTCTGTTTTTTTCCAAATTGTGAATAATTTTCAATGATTTAGACTTCTTTCAAGACTAATCAATTTATCTTTTTAGCTCCATTTTTTAAAACCAGATTCTACTATGAAAGATGATTATGAAGCAGAATTAGATGAAGTAGACAGTAAGCAACAACAGCAATATGTTGCATTGTTTATAGGTGAATATAATACCAAAGATCAGTTATAATTTCAGTTCCTTCATCTTCATTATCGACTCGAGAAAACAAAGAATTTGGCATTAGACGATTAGCTGACGTTCCAGCTGCATTTAGACTCAGCTCGTTCTGAAATAATAGAGATCCACAAATAACCATTCTGTGGAAAGTTGATTCAATATTATTGGATATTATGAACTTTAAGTAAACAAGATCTTTTACCTTCAGAATGTCTGGGATTACAAAGCAAACTTCTGTTCACTTTCAGTACTCTTTTTATTGTATATGGGCATGTATTTGGAGCTTCTAAAGTACTTGGACATCTATTCCCAGGATCTTCAGAGTCTTGTATTTGTTGCAATATTTAGACTCAATTAAATAAAAGTTTTGCTGCAGAAGGGGTGCAATCTGAATCAGATTTTGCTTCTCCATCATTATTTTCTGGTTTATATTATTTTCTGGTTTTCTGCAATTCCTTCACTAAGTATGATTTCATCATCATTCTACATTTCTGAACTTCTTTTTCTTGCTCTAGTTTGTTTTCGATTTTGAAAATCGCTAAATTTTTTTTTCCTGGCATTAACATTGTCTGGATAAAAATTATATTATTTAAGATATCCTATTTGAACGATACAATAGCAAATAAAATATAATAAAGATTTAACACAAATTGCAAATAATGTAGCAATAAAATTCTAATATTATCCATTGCCTCAATTATTTTACTGAATACTGTTAAATATTTCGGGTTTCACTGAATTACAGTCATAGAGAAAGTCAGCTATAGTAAAATCGTCAAGATGTTAAAAGGTAATATACATAACAAAAGTATTTATAGTTACAATTGGGTCACTGAGTTAATAATAGTTGAATATGTCCAAATGCTAATAATAAAATAAAACAGTCTTGTTTATCATCATTTTAAAATAATGAGGGTGAACTTTATGTGCTCTTTGCTTAAAAAATAATAATATATCACTATCTTTGAAAAATGATATGTTATATGAAAATACATATGTTAATTAATTCTCTCCACTTATATGTTTGGTTGTGCAGAATTAAGTGTTGAACACCTTTGAACGGAATCCATTTTTTTCTCAATTTCTTTAGTTTAAGATGAATTAAACTAAATAATATTGTAATTTATAATAATATTAACTAAAATTAGCAATAGAATTTAAGCTACTCCTCCGGCTTTGATCATTAATGAAGAATCACACATTCCTCAAGGTATATCCTTTTAAATTACTCAAAATACAAGCTTAACGTTACGTTTCATTTTAATTTGAATAATTCCGAATTTGATTTCTCAATCATGTATAAAAGTGGAATTCTTTTCAATGTAACATAATAAAATTATGGGCCGAAATATCTACGCGACATTTAAATTGAAGACTGAAATTATCAATAATGACTTTGAAAAACAGAAGTTCATACATTTATTCCATATCGAAAAAAGATATATATATATATATATATATATATATATATATATATATATATATATATATATATATATATATATATATATATATATATATATATATATATATATATATATATATATATATATATATATATATATCATTTTTCATAGCAGATCAAAACATTGCTCGGCGAGAGCCGGATGCATACTGAAAAAAGGTTTTAAGTTACAAAATAATGTAAGCAGTCACATGGGTGACGTCACTCGCTTCTCTGGCAATTGGTTGTTACACTTAACATCATAAGGAACACACTACCTTGTTTCTGAAAATGACTGAACAGTAATTAAAGCATTTGTTATATGGATCATACACTTATGTGAAAAATACACATACAAACTTCCTAAGGTTCTAAAAAGTTATTCATGAAGAAACAGTTGCAAACAAGTGCATATTTTAATTTTCATATATTAATTTAGGGAGTAATTTACACAGGTATATCTGCCAGCAATATTTTTTTTTAATATTACACATTGTCTTGGTAGTGAAAATTTTCTTCTCATTTTTAATATATTTTATAAAACTATTTTCTTAAGAGATTGAAACATATTTTATTATTAAAATAATAGCTAATTTCTATTAAACTCAAAATTTATTTCTATTATGAATCATTTTGGAAGTACTGTTCACCGAAATAGCATACATTTTTTTCTTTCAGTAAATTTATATCATTTAAATACAATCTAATTTTTTTTAAATTTTACAATACAGAATGAGGAATAAAACCGAATTCTTTAAAATTTTCTTAAGTGATTTTTTTAAGTTAAAAGATATTTTTTTTATAAATTGAACTAATTCATAAAAAAATATATCCTTAAATACAAAAAGAAAAAAATGTATGAATTTTTAGCTTTTACCATTTGAAAGAAGTATTTATTAATATAAGGAGTTAATATAAAGCCAACAAAAGTCAAATAAAAATTATTTTGAAGAATAAAAACATTCAAATATTAAATAAATTAATTTTAGATGAAAAGTTTTCTAAGTACTGAGTAATTTGATATTCAATTTTCAAAACTCAATAAGCATGCTAGTAAATATTTATACTGGCAAAAAAAAAGTGTTAAATATCTAAATCAAAATAATGCATTTGTGGATAGAAATATAACTTAGTACAATATTTTTTACATTGAAACTCAGGATTTTCAAAAGTTTCAATTTTCATTTCCGAAGAACCGATGTTTGGGAAGAAACGATGTGAAAAATAATGGAAAAGCAGTTCATGTGTTTTTCTAGAATTTGGAGATAATTAATTCGCGATCCCCACAATTTATATTCTAAGAAGAAAATTCCCTAGACTTCATACTGCAATGCTATTTAGCGAAAAATTTACCTCCTTTCGTTGACAGTCAATCTGCTGCTGGACACAATATTTTGGACAAAGGTGTGGTTGCTAATAGGAAACACGTTTTCACCAAGAATTTTCTCACGAGTATAATGTGGCAATAGATTAAAACACAATAAAGCTTGAGATAAAAATACAAAGTTTTTTTGTTAATTTTTAATTTGAGATGATGGATAATAATTTCACAAAGTCTCAATAACAACTGAAATTGATCTTTCTATATCGCTTCTATAAAATTTAAGTAAAATCTGATATTTCTCTGATGCTATTAGCACATTTAAATTCTTACAAGTTTTCATCAATGATATATCAGTTTTATGAAATTTTATTTTTTGTCAGTTTCTTTTTTATTATGCTATTGTAGTCAAACTAAAATTAAAGTTTCATACTTTTTCTTTCAATAAATTGGAAAAATAGGGTATTTCAAAAACTCAAATAAGCACACTTTTTTCAGCACAACTGAATTGTTTTGCAATAGCACTGTCTGGAAACATTGCTTGAAAGAGGCTATTTATATTGTTACAGGAACTGTAGCTGAATCCATTGTTTAAAATTTTAAAGATCTACAGAATTTCAGCCTTTAAAACTTCTTTTGAAGAAAAAAATGAATCAAAAATTTCAGAGCTTTGGGTTTGATTATTTAACAAGATCAGCAAAAGTGAAAAAATCTTTTAAATGAGTAGATTTTTTTAGCACATATAGCCTGTTCTAATAAATATATATGCTGTTTTCCTTTCATATGAGATTTAATTGCTAATTCGCCCATATTTTCAAAATAGACAATGGGTATGTGTATTTTCTTAACCATGCGAAACCTTTGTATGGCTTTTCCACAGTCGACTGGTCATTGAAAAGATACTTTCCACCAGACACATTAAATAACATGTTTCAGTCTTTATTTTATTAATAAACAAATTTATCCTGCTTCAATTAAATTATACACAATTTTCATCAAGTGAGACATGGAAAGTATGTTTTAACTCAAAAATTTTATATTTAAATATTAATATTCAAAGAATTTTATACAATATAAGGAAAACAGCAGCAAATAGAAAAAGAATCAATTAAAATCAGCCGTCTTAATTGTACAACATATTGATTTTATTTGGTGGTTCTTCACTTCACTTCACTTAAATCTATTACTAAACTGAATTCTCATGAAATTATTGGAGCTGTACTAGACCTTAAAACCATTAATAGAAGTCAACAGTTAAGAATACAATTTTATTGAAAATATTAAAATATTAAAACACAAAAATATAAGATTTTCTAGAAAAAAATAAATGCATCAAAGAACAAGTTCCAAGAGTAATTCACAATTTTCAAGGAGTCAAGTTGAAATTCCAGGAGTTTCAAGGGCCCTTAAAAGGTTTTTTGAAATTTAAGGAGTTTTTAGGAGTTGTGCGAACCCTGGAAAATTTTGTTCATATTTGAAATGATTTGGTGCCCCTCTGTTAGCATTGCCCAGGGCATGATACCCCCTTGCTACACCACTATACCCAATCATGTATAATAGTAATAAAGAGAATTGGACACTACATGGGTTCAATCAAGTCATTTTACAATACCGTACCTTTCAGTAAGTATACAGTCCCAATATTATTTAGGTATGTAAGCCTTACCCTACCCGTCCTTACTAACCAGATACCTGCTAACAGTTCCAATTTCAGTAGTAACAGAGTTCAGAGTTAAAATGAGATTCAGCCTTTCACACTTTCAAAGGCTGTGCTCTCAACCACAATGTAGACAGAGGTAAGGCAGGCATGTAGCATGCAGAGATATTTGTCCACTTATAGATATCCCATATATGTCCACTTAATATGTTGTGCACCATAGCTATATACCCAAAGATGTGATCCATGACAGATGGTACCATAGTATGTTTGACCTCATACTGCAAGGATGTAACCAGGTTTATTGCATACTACCAGTGTGCTGTGTCGACAAAGCCTCGCAGTGCTCATAAGTACCAACCCTATCCTACAGGCTTCATTAGTTAGAGAGCAATAATCATTTAAATGGTCACACAGAATAACAGAGCTCCTATATTAGTAAATATCGGTCATAATTTTTAATATTTTGCAAACTGTGACTGGTTTTTTTTTTCCTTTCAACACTGACATATTTTCTTTTATTTCCTTTAATTTCACATGTTTTGATTCTATGATGGTCAAAACCTAACTAAGAGTAATATTACATTTCTTGCACATGTTTGTTTTGCCAATCTCTCTTGTTATTTTTGTTTCTAAGCACATTAAAAAGCTACATTAGTTTATTTAAAATAAAAACAATAACATAACTTTGCATAGACATAACAAAAAAGTTCTAAGATTTAAATAATTTTTCTAAACAATATGATGCTTGTAATTATTGGTTTTGACTAACAATGATACACCGATATGAAGCCAATCATAGAGTACAGTTGATTGAAGAGTTTTATCTTTAGTTTAAACTAGGAAATTTTGCTCAGGTTAATAATATCAAAGAAAAGAATTTAGTAGAGTAGCAGTTATTCAACATTGGTTTATAAAGCCTGAGAAAGGATATTTGGAGCTTCAAAATAAGGCCAGTGACTAATCCTATTGATGTAGGTCACTTAAAAGAAATTAATCAAAAATTGCATGAGTTCAGCTAAATATTGAATACACATTTTTCAAATGTCTCCCATATTAGCAAATATTAATAAAAAATAAGGAACTCACAAAAGTGGGGTGGAGAAGTCGTTCTGTTGCTGTTCTATGGTTACTTTGAATACAAAAGAAGTGATTATGAAGAAAAAGATGCATAAGAAATAGAAAATCTACAGCAACCATATATATTAGTAGCTATGGACTGATTTATTTATAACATTCTGTTTACTTTATTTTCATGATAGTGATTTTAATCAAGATCTAATTTTAAATGAATTATAAGACCCTGTAAATATTCATGATTGAGACTGAAGTGAGTCACACAATAAATGCAAAGCTTGAGAACAAAGAATTAACTATTCAGTCAGTGAGTTTTGGAATAAAAGATATTCTTCAAAGGACTTGAAAGGTGTTTTTACAATCAAAGATACTGTTAAATCTAATTTAGTCTACAGCTAGTGTTATCCATTACTCCTGCTCGCATCAATGTGAAAGAATCGGTGCATCACAATTTGTAAAAATATGCATACTAAATTGTATCTCAAATAAAGTCTAGACTTTTAACCTTAATTAGAATGAAATCCATTTAAACATAGAAAGATTAACCATCATAAAGCTCAATCATGCATATTATTTATTCAAAGATTTCTAAAACGAAATACCTTTTCAGGCATCCTTTGAATAGTTAATTCATTCTAGAAATGCACTGCCATTCTGAATAATGCATCACTTTAATAAGTGGTGAAGTTAATTAATTCCAGAGAAACTGAAACTGTTTCATCTTTATCATGTTTCCACAAAAAAAATGTATATAAAGTTGAAATAATTATAGACATTACAAAGTGAATAACCAAACTGCAGGAAGGCATTGAATATCAGTGATTAACTGCCAGCTGAAATGACTCCTCAGGATGCGAGTCACATTCACAAGTTGTTAGATCAGAAACTAAGAAACTTAAAGCAACCCTCACAGTGGGTAAGCACTTTGAAAATAGATCTGAAGCTTATATTTCCTATTGTGCAATAGTAGCTAGTATCGAACCTATGCTTCTCCAATTTGAATGGCTTGCTCTTAGACATAGTAAAACTTAATATTTGTCCCAGATGCGTAGTACTGGCGGGGGCAACAAGACAATCATACCCTAGGTGCAGCTCACAGAGATACGCCAAATCATTTCAATAAACTAAATTTCCAGAAAATTTCAATTTTAGTTAGATCATGATATCTATTTCATTAAAAAAATATATTTTTCATTTTATAATTATTATGTCATGCCCAGAAAAAAAATGACAGGGAAAAACCACACTTGGACGTGTTGGAGCAATGAAACTTTAACTCTAATATTTCATCATTAATAATAATTTTGAATAGCTCAATTCATTTTAAAAAATGCGTTCTTTTAACCATGTTTTCGATTTTCGTTTTTTAATCAGTTTGATTATCGTTTTTCATTCAAATAATAATAAAAAGGTAAGGGGATTATTTCCTACTTTTCTCAAGGTTTGTCATACTAATATTTTGTACTACAAATCCTATTAATGTGTGTAAATAACTAAAATATCTTAATTTTATCATATAAAATTTCTAGAATATTAGATTGATTGTTTAGTTCCATTTTTATGTGTATGAAAGGTTTTTATATTAGTATAAAGTTATTGACCAAATTATTTGTGTAAATGTTACATAGTAAGTTTTTAATCTATTAGCTGAGGGAGATTACAGAAAAGTAAGCTAATGAAATGCATCTTACTTAATTTAATGAATACACAAAGATTCCCAGTGCCCTTTATGAGTCTTAAATGTTATACAATTCTCTAAGTCAAACAATATGCAAATGAAAGTGATAACAATAACATTAATATAGCAGGTAAGTTTCTTTTACTCAAAATAAAAAAACCATTTAATGAATATTATTTCTATTGAACCTCTGTAGATGTAATAATTATTCAAAAATTCAAATCATAAAAAATTTTTGTAAAAATTTTAGTGTTTTGAAATATTATTTTATTTGCTATTTAATTTCTCATAAAAGAATAAATCATTTTACTTAACAAGTAATATTTCATTAATATTTTTTATTTTCTTTCATAATAAAAAATGTGAAAATTTATTCTTATTTTGTCAACAATAACATATTAAAAAATTACTCGCAAACAGGAAAAATTTCAAAAACTGAAATATTATTAATGAAAACTTGTAAAAATTTAAATGTGCTAATAGCATCAGAAAAATCAGATTTTACTTAAGTAATCAAGAAGCAATATAGAAATATCAGTTTAAATTGTTATTAAAACTTCGTGAAATAACTATCCATCATCCCAAAATAAAAGTAAAAAAGCCTTGTATTTGTATCTCAGGGTTTAATGTAACCTTTTAGTCAAGTGTCACATTATACAGGGGCTATCGCACACTTGAAAGAGAAACAAGTATGCAACAGCCCCAGTTATACTTGCGAGAATATTCCTGCTGAAACGTGTTTACTATTAGCGGTCCCCTTTGTCCAAAATATTGTGTCCTGCACCAGACTGACTTTTCATGAAAGAACAGGGGGGGAGGAATTTTTCTCAAAATAGCATAGCAGTATGACCCTTAAAGAATTGTCTTCAAGGAATTGAAATGGTGAGGATCGAGAATTTACTCCCTTCAAATTTTAGGAAAACACATAAATTTTCTTTCATTTTTATAGTTCACATAGTTAGTATTTCATTTCTTCAAAAACATCACTTCAATAGTAAAGAAAATTTTAACTTTCGAAAATCTGGAGTTTGGAAATTTAAAATATTAATGCAGTAAGTTATATTTTCTATCTATTGTGTACTCTTTCAATTTGAATATTTAATACTTGTTTTTCCCCTATAAGTATTTACTAATATTCTTGTAGAGTTTTGAAAATTAAATATCAAATTACTTAAAACTTTTGATTTAAAAATTATTTATTTAATATTTAAATGTTCTTATTCAGGGAAATAATTAATAATGTTTAAAATGGAATAGACGTGAAATATTAAGTGAGTTGATCCTAAATTAGGGGTGCAGAGACTTCAACTAATTTTTTGCAATAAATAATTTAAGTTTGTTAAGTGAGTAATATTATAGAATTTTTCAAAATTTGTTAAAATATGGTATAGCACCTAATAGTATATATAAATATGGTATATATATAATATGGTTCAACACCCAATGATCAACAATTTGTGGTCTTTATAAATAAGATAATACACGATTTATAACGAATAAAATTTTTTAACTATTTTAGTTGGTTAAGAAACTAGAAAAAATACATGTTTAAAAAGATATTGTAATGGAAATATTAAACCATAAAACTAGTTTCCTTAAAAGATAAATAAATATCCAGACTTAAAAATGTAATATCAGCTCCTAGACCTAAAATACCCATATCTGTTTTCCTAACCTAGGGCCCTAGAGTGTGAAATATATGTTCCGGTAGCTGGTCAGCAAAAAGAGAAATCCTAGTGTTTAGTTCCCAAACATGCTTGGTTCTCAGTTTATCGACACACAGAAGGGGTGACAGGCTAAGTCCCTCTTGCTTAGCCTGAAGATCAAACTATGAACCTGTACCTTGGGAGCACAAAGTGCTACCATTAAGCCACCAGGCTTAACAATTGTAAAAGTTTGGATGAATTTTATGATACAGATTTCAATATAGAACTCGATATAGGAATTTGTAACTGTAAGATGTTATTCTGCAGTAGTAAAGAAATTAAATCTAAAACCCCATTACAACTTCTAACCTTCCTAATCTCATACTGTGAAGATGTTTTCACCAGGTACACTTCCCGGCGTTGAAAATACAACACCAAGAACGAGTTGCCAGAAAGAGACAAAACTCAGCTAAAAGAAAGAAACAGCAATGAACAATAAGTGATCTGTATTTTGAAATGATGCATAATACAGAGGGAGAACAAGGTCGGGTCACTAGGTTGTATAACCACTATGGACCGTGATATACTAAGCAACATATCTGGGCACTGAGTCAATGAGAGTATGGATGGCATCCCGAGGAATGGCTATCCATTCTCTATCACCTAATTGCCAAAGTTCGCCTTCAAGAAGAGGCTGGGGCCAGATCTACAAATGGTGTCCAATCATATCCCAAACATAATCAATTGGTGAGAGATCTGGTGAGCATGGTGGCAAAGGAAGCAGCTGTACACCTTGCACGGCATGTTGGCAGATGCGAGCAATGTGCAGTCGGGTGTTATCCTGCTGAGATATAGGGCATTGATCACCACCTGAATGCAGAGGAGTGTCATTGGACAAAGCACATAATCCACGTAATGTTCAGCTGTTATAGTACCATGAATACGAACTAGAGGTGACCTGAAATTATAGCAAAGGAACTCCAAACCATAATAACGCATTGACGCACAGTGGGGCATTCCACAATTGCTGTAGGATTGGACCTGTCTCTACACTGATGCCACACTCATATGCAACGACTAACACAAAAGAAAAAGAAGCATGACTCATTTGAGAAGGCGATCCTATGCTACTTTGTCATCCACATCTCTCTAATCCGACACCATTTCAGATTTGTCGTCATGCTATGGGGTCAATGGCAGTCTTCTTAATGGATGCCCTGAGCGCAGGTCACTAGCAACAAATCAATGACAAGTGGTTTTGCTCAACAGGGGAGCATCCAGGGTGCCTTGCACATGCTGCAGTATTTTGGTATATGTGCTTTGTGGGACTGCCACCACTTGCCATTGAACGCATTGATCCACATGTGGTGACATCATTCTGGCTGCACCGGCGCCCTGCAAATGCTCAACAGTTCCGTGTCCAATTGTTTTCGCCACAGCCAGTGCACTGTGGATGTGTCCAGGTGTTTGTCAGCTGTGATTTGCTAGAAGGAGTGACCTGCCCTTCTGTGTCCAATCACCAAGCTTCATGTAAACTTGTCTGTCTGCTGGAACTGACTCTGTCAATGATGGCCTGGTATTCTTTGCAATTACAGATGTCGTTTGCGATAAGAACAAACTTACAACAACTATTTCTAAGCAGCAATAACAATGTGAATATTGCCTCTTTTGCTAATTCCTCACTTATTCTTTGTGTGCTGGAGAGATGTATGTCACATTATTTGCATAACTTGGTAAGGATTATCTAACCTGAAATTTGCATAATTTTCTGGATACTTCGTCATTTTCAATGTGGGGCAGTGTATAAAAATCGCCATTCAAATAGCTTTAACTATTTCTACATCAATTGCAAGCTGTGAACATTTGTTCAGCAAGTTAAAATTAATTTTTACATATTTATGATCCACCCTGGGTCAAAACCATCTAAGTGATTTAATATTTTTAAGCATAGAAAAGGAAAAATTTGAAATTATCAACTTTGATGAAGTAATTGATCAATTTGCCTATGAGAAAAGGCAAGAAAAATGCTTATAGTTTATTAGGATTATAAATAATTACACTTACTTATATCTATAATATATATTGATTTATTTCATGTTTCAAATCTTTGTTTTTTTTAAATAATTATTAGTATACAAATAATATCTTTTTAATTAATTCTAAATCACATAAGTCTGATTATTCCTTTGACACTTTTTCAAATCTAATATACGTTTTTTTCTAACTAGAGTTGAATTTTGTCTCAAATTTAAAACTTAACATAAGACTTAATATATTTTTGATTATTTATAGTAGGTACAAGATTCTGTTATTATTATTTACATTATATTCTTATAACAAGTTTACTCTACTTATTATAATGTGTTCTATATATAGTTATAGTATATACTCTTATTACTTAATAAATTTTATTCCCATATTTATATTGTATAACTATTTTTTAACTAAGGGGTGCCTGTACCCAGGCACTAATTATGTTCACCACGCCACTGATTTCTCCACTTAAAAATGCATTATAGTTAAGAAGATTATGAGTAAATAGATTTTAATTTCTTTATTTTATTGCGTTTACAATGTTATTTCATATTCAACAACCCAATATTAAGAGTAATAAGGATTGAAGTTCCATTATTTTGTCTTTATATAACCATAATTATTCCTCAGAAATTATAAATGGATGATCATAGTTTAATAAATGAAAAAAAATTCCAGTAAGAAGATTTTATTCAATTCCAAATATCATCCTATGAAGAAATATTTCTTTTTGCTTAAATGATAACATTTTAGCAAAATTATTTATTTAATAACAATTTATTGTCCTGTTCAGTCACCCTTTGAAATTTTCCATGCCTCATTTATATCAACAAAATAATTTTCTTACAATAGAATACAATAAATATTAAATTATAGAACATATCCCAAAAAATAAAATTTAAAGAATCAACAACAAAATCTTGGAAATAATTTTAGACATTTTTTATTTGATACTCACCAACCTAATATTCCTTTTAAGAAAAGTTTTGTCAATTAGTAACATATCATATTTCCATAAAGATTGATATCATAAAATTAAACTTGCAAGGTAAGAAAAAATTAAAGAATCTAGCAGTAATAGTATTGTGCTTTAAGTAAAATATTTTAGTAGCTTTTGAGAATATCAGAAACAGGAATAATATTTAGGAGTAAGAAGTTTTTTTATTCAAATATGAGTTGTGTACATTCTTTAAGATTTTGAAAAAAATATAATTTAAATGGCCACAAAATATTCCAAGACCATTCTAAATTAATCTCAAATCAATATTCATATTTTTTTAGGAAAAAACAATTTTAAGATAAATGTATTAAATTCTTTTGGAACAAACTGTCATTTTAAAGAAAAAATATAGTCTTTCAAATATATTTGTAGACATAAATTTCCAGCATTAATAACGTAATATGTACATAAAAATAGAATTAAAGCTAATGCTTACAATAGAATAAAAAAATGAATTTAAGCTAATAAAAACAGAACATAATAAAACTGAAGGCATTAATGAAAATATATGTAATATTAACTCACTTCAACTCCAAGTTTAATGAAATCAGAAACATCCCATAAGTCAAACTCCCTATTTAAAGTGTCATAAGATCGTGTCCTAGGAAGACCAAGCACTTCAAGTTGAGATGGCCCACTGAGAACCTTTTTCCCAATGACTAAAATAAAAATACCAAAGTTGGAAAGTATATACAACTCAATATTAAAAATAATAGATTAAAATTCACATTCTTTTACTTTTTACTATCAAGTTTTTGGAACTTTTGTAAGCTTCAAATTTTTACAAATTTTACAAAGAAACTTCTCTACAGTTGTTATAAAATAAAAACAAATTACAAATGAAACCATAGTATGAAAGCAAAATAAGTTATTTGTTACACTTTATTATTTTAATCTGGAACCTTAAAGAAGAAAAATGCTTGATACATCTTTTACTGTACTTTACAAACATGTTTTGAAATGTCAGTTCCTATTATTGTTTTAAGGTTATATTTGTATAAATAAAACAAATGTGGTATTTGTATCATCACACAGCAGTAAGTCATCACATTAAATTTGATCACATTTCTTTTGATGCTATATTACATATATATCTGAAATTTAAAATCACTCATAAAATGATGCTTAATTTTAATTACTGATATCAGTATTTTTATCAGTATGATTTCCCTGTTTTAAACTGCTTTACTTACATTTATAATAAATAATTATATATTTCATAGGGAATTGTTTTTAAACATGCTCAACACAATTTTAAACACAAGAATGTCTGCGTTGATAATTTAAATATAAATCTAAAACATAGAAATATTGAATAATCATCACATAATTATTACCTAGACTTTCTTTTTTGCTTTTTTTCAAAGGATTTTGATTTAGAATTTGTTTTGAAATATTTCTGAATTCATTTGTTTTGTACAACAAATTAAAAATATTTAAGGAACAATGAGCAGATTTGGAGTTTATTTAAATTAAAACAAATTACTCTTTAACAGAGGTGGCCAACCTGCGGCTCTTTGAAGGATTATTTGAGGCTCTCGATAAATTTAACTAGATTTTCCTTTCCCTTTTGTGTTTTATTATATTTTAAAATATTATTATCTTTCTATATGTGTTTCAAAGTGTCTTTTAAATTACTGATAACAAATATGAAAGATTAAGTGCAACGTTTGTAACAAATTTCATTGCGGTCCAGGTAAAGAATGATATCACTCATCAAAAACTGTGCGAACAAAAACAATTAGCGGGGTAACCGTCCATAATTGACCAATTCCAGACCGATTTTTAATTTGTAAACTTTCATTGCAATTGACAGTTGACATTGTGCTCTGGAGGAAACATTCTCTTGATATCCACAGAGGAAACTTGCTACGGATATATTTTGTAACCTGGACTGTTAAGTTAAATATAATTTGCTTCATGGTATATAAAACATGTTATTAATTTTAATAACACAAAACATGTATTTTCTAAATTTCTTTATTTATTTCCAGTTCTTTTAAAAATATGACAGAAAATAAAAAGAAAAAAATACGAGCAACAAAATAGAAGTTTAAATAACGAATTGGAGGAAAATTTCTTTTATATACTTCATATATTTCGCACTCCAGGGCCCTCAGTCAGGAAAATAGATACAGACATTGTAGACCTTATCCCTGGCCATGGTAGTCTATGATTAGTGCATCAGCCTCTCATCCAGAAGTATTGAATTCGATTCCCAATGTCGTCAAAGATCCACCAAGTACATGTGATATATGTGCTCGTTAAATGTGTTGAATCGAAAGTCCTGTGGTCGGTCATTGAGCAGTTAGCACGGGTGTAATGGTCTGCAGAAAATTTCCTCCCCTTCCAGATCAAAGTTTAAATTAAGGTAGTGGATCCTCTAGTGGAGCCATCTATTGGAGGAGTCTTAGAGCAAAATCATATTTTCACCTTTTTATTGCTCCAAATAAAAACCAAAGATGCGCCCTTCTGACTTAATTTCACATAGCCTTAGGTTAGTGAGCTTGCTTTGTTCAAAAGTCATTAAGTAACAACAGACCTTAGCCCACAAATGGGCTGTTGTGCTACTGAGTTTAGTTTATTCAGCTGTTTTAGCTTGGAATACACCTGAAGTTTTTAAAAAGGAATGAATTTGAAATTTTCATCTTATAAAGATATCTTGAAATTTTTACTCCATTTATCTGATCAAATTCATAAAAAATGGTAACCATTTTTAATGGATATAAGTTAATAAAAACAATAAAATTAAAATTAAGGCTTCTTAATACTTAAAATAGGTAGAATGGACAAACAAAATTTATTTTCAATTGTAATAAAATAATTTTGAAAAAATTTTATTTGAGATAAATAAACTAAACTCCATAGCACAACAGCCCATGTGGGCCAAGGCCTACAGTGCCCATAACTGTTTTAATGACTCCCTATTTAAAGTGTCATAAAATCATGTCCTAGGAAGACCAAGCACTTCAAGTTGAGATGGCCCACTGAGAACCTTTTTCCCTATGACTAAAATAAAAATACAAAAGTTGGAAAGTATATATAACTCAAAATTAAAAATAATAGATTAAAATTCACATTCTTTTACTTTTTACTATCAAGTTTTTAGAACTTTTGTAAGCATTGTCTTTTGTCATAAGTCCGTGTCCTAGGCCCTGGGGTGCGAAGCATATGTCCCAATTAGGTGGTCAGCCTAACGTAAGACTCCCAGTGTTTAGTTCCCAAGCATGCTTGGTACTCAATTAATTGACCTACTAAAGGGATGAAAGGCTGAATTTGAGATAAATAGTATCACTTATTTTTAAATAAGCAAAATTTATAAAAAAGATTAATTTGAACCAAATGATTTACTTAAGTCCACTCACTAGAATATCTAGAAAAATATTTACCGAAATAGCCCATCTCATTTTGAAAGTAGTCGATTTAGTGAAATTACTTTCTAATTAAAATATTTGTTCTTATTTATAATGACTTATTAATTCAGCCAACAGAAAATATATATCATTTTTTGTCATTGTTACACCAGGAAGAAAAATCCAAATAACAAAATGATATTTATTGAACAAACATCTTATACTGTGTAAATAACAGATTAAATGTACAAGAACTTGAATCATAATCTTAAGAAATCAGTATCATATAACAGCATCTCAATTAACAAGTATCCATTTTTTAGTATTGACTGTTTAAACATATAGAAATTTTTTTAAATATTTATGGACAAAAAAAAAAACACACTATATCCATGTAACACTGCTAAATATTGTACTGTTATATTTATATGAATATTCATAACAATAAAGATATTGAAATATTTTATGACGTTTAAAATACCTATAAATATTGCAGGCAAATTTTGAAAATATTTTTATTTAATTTTAAAATTAGCATCATATAGAAAAAGTATTTTTATGTGAAAACATAAGAAAAAATTTTAAACTATACATTATTTTATATCTCCCAATAAAATTAATAAAATTTTCAAATGATGAATTAAGTTTAACAACTACTTTTATTCAGTTTTTGTGTAAAACTTCTTTCCAAAAGAAATTGAACTATTGTATTCAATATTTCTTGATTAT
This sequence comes from Latrodectus hesperus, assembly GCA_037975125.1. Taxonomy (NCBI): domain Eukaryota; kingdom Metazoa; phylum Arthropoda; class Arachnida; order Araneae; family Theridiidae; genus Latrodectus; species Latrodectus hesperus. Next base: position 97,705,332 of record CM075859.1, on the reverse strand, counting down.
TTTAATGAATCATTACTTAACACAGTTTAAATGAATCTACTTTGATAATAGATAAAATATCTAACAAAGACACATTTTTTCATCTGTTTTTCAAACTTTGCACAGCAAATCTGAAACCTTTCTGGTTTCATTTAATCTTTGTGTAATCAGCTTAGAAAGATTTACTATTAATAAATTCAAAAGTAGCAAAATATTTTTTACTGGCCAACAGACCATCTAAATGACTTGTATACAAAATCAATATTTTAAATATTTAGAGAATTTATCTTCTCAAGTTGAAATATTTACATTTCCTTTGATTTTAAAATGAGAAAGAAGAACAACTTTAAAATGCTCAGCAAAGTTATAATTTAAGACTTCTTCCCTGACTCTATCCAATTTCTAATATAAGTTATAGATGAAATATATATCAAATGTATTTTTAAACAAAAGTATATAAAAGTACTAAATATATTTAATAATTAACATTAACAATATTCCCCATAATTTTGAAATTATTATAATTACATATGAGAGTTAAAATTGTCATAATTCTTCAAACTCAATACTGACCTAACTTTATTAACTGTAAATAAATGTAATCAGTGAAATCGTTAAAACATTATGTGAATGTTAAATTTCAAGTTTACAGAATTCAAAAGTATATATAACAAAGGTTGCCAACATTTTTGGGGAAAGTAACACTGCCAACATTTTAAATATATAAAAAAAGTGATGAAGTATTATTTATTGATTGATAAGACATTATTGCATTAACAGTATACATTTTTAGGTAAATCTGAGATTTAAAATAAAATGTTACAAATAAAATAAAAACATAAATGTGGGTTTTCAGTTTGCAGCTGAGATTAGCATTTGTTGTTTAAATCATAACGTGGTTGTTTGTCAAAACCAATATGAAGTACAAAATAATGCTCATGTTAGGTCCAAATAAAATTTCAGCACTATTACACAACTTTCAAAAGTGAAACAAATGTTTGAAAATATTTCCGAGCCCAAGAAAAAGTTATTCTCCACAAACAGTTCTGAAATCATGAGTTGCAATTAAGTTTTAACCAGTAACAATATAAATAGTTTCTATTTATTTAGAATAAGTATATACTAGATATACAATTGCTGATGTTAGAATTGTGTATTATGCATGTTAATGTATTTCTTTATTTTATGCTAGTGAATAGTTTTCTTTAAACAAACATATTAAGCTAAAATGAATCAATATTTGCAAATAGAAACAGTTTCTGCATGCATATAAAAATTAAACTAGTTATAATAAGAAATATTATTTTATTTCTTTTGTTGTGTACTTTTATTTTTACATTATGAATATATTAAAAATATACAAGAGAGAATACTACTTCTATATAATATCAGTCCCTGTTCATTAATTTATATAAGCATACATACATATACTGGTGTCAAGCAATGTCTTTTATTGGCCTGTGCATTCATATTGCACGAGTAGGATTTTCACAGAACTTGATGAAGTTTCTGGAATTGTTATTATTCTTTCAAATTTTTCAATTAGACTTAAAATGCTTTTTTAGGGATGTTACGATGTTCTGAACATATGATGGAAATTCGAAAGCTTGAGAAATTGCAAAATTCTTTTACGATTCTAAATCCACAAAACTTAAATATGTGTAATGTATGTGTATGTCTTAATATATAACTTACTGGTGAATACAGCAATATACAGATACCATTCAATTAATAAATGTGCTATGCAAGGGAAATATCGAGCAGAATTGGATACCTGAAGGGAATTCCAGCACTCAAAGTTTTGCTTACTTATTTACAGATTAAAACTGTGGAGTTAAGAAAAGTATTTTAAACATTGTTAAGTCTATACACACACACACATACATATATATATATAAATTTATTCAAAAAAATGTCAGTGAATGTCACATGGAATGCAAATAAAAGATTCAATGATTTGCTTTAAAATTACATCCCATAGCAAAACTTTAAAAATAAATAAATAAATAAATAAATAAATATATATATATATATATATATATATATATATATATATATATATATATATATATATATATATATGAACCAAGGCACTTAAAAATGTATTTTTAATCATTCATATATTTTAGGTTTGATTTGAATTCTGATAATCATTTTTGACCGTTTAATTAGTAACTGTAAAATCACTCAACATTTGCAATTTGTCTTCATATTTTTCTAGTGTGAATAATAAAAGTCACACTCTAAAATGTAAGTAAAATAATCTTTTTTCTTTAGAGTCACTGGCAGCTAATTGTCCCTAAGACAGCAATGAGTAATTCCAGTATCAGTTTCGTTGAGCATTTGAACTGATCCCTTTTCTGTCACCCCTATTCTAAGAACCCTGGGAATAATTTGATGTATGCAGCTGTTAGGAGCAAATTTAAAACTCTTTTTGGCTGTTTTCAGGGCGTTAGTACTTAAATTTTCACAATATAACATGCCAAATCTGGCAGGCTCACTAATTTCAAAGGATTGATTGACAAGAAATTTCAACCAAAAATACTGTTTTGAATACTCCCCTACACAAGCTTTGAGAACTAATGCCAGATGTGACAATTCTAGACCAAGTTCTCACCTTGGTCTAGAAGAGCCTTAAGGATAGCAAGCTGTTAATTTCCACAAGGAGCAGCAATGATCATTCTGAAAGCCATCGATTTCATTTTATATATACAGTAATGGAATCTTGACTGATATAAGTAATAGTGAAACAAACCACAATAAATATGTGCAACAATTTAACTTTGATTAAAGTCAAATATATGTTGTTAAGCATTTCGCCTTCTTATATGAGACACCACAAGTTTTTTTTTTTCATTAAATAACAATGTTCAAATGCAACTAGTTTATTGATTAATTCATTTAAACACACTATGGGTGTTGCCATCACAGCTTATTTTATAAGAATTCATTGAAAGGTAATCATTTGCATATCATTGCATCTTCTAATGTAAATTTCTCAAGTGTAGTATACTGCCTTTTTAAGCAAATTTTACTAACCAATAGTACATACAGGTAGAAAAATTTCCAATAAATCTTTCAAATTCAATTAATACTGCTATTTTAATTAAAATAACATAATTGTTACATAGAAAAACTTAATACCTGAATGATATTCATCATAGAAGTCATTTTCAATTTCCTCTAATCCTTGTCTTTTCTCAGATTTCTCAATTTTAGTCCTTCCAAACTAAAAAACATATCTGATGAGAATAAAAATGATATATAATTGAATAACTTTTATCATAAAATTTTGTTTCGAATTAGTCCTTTTTGACATTCCTTCTAATATCAGAGTAAGTAGAAATATAAAACATTTAATCTTTGATTCAAACAAAATCAATCTTAGTCTAACATTTTAAACTAAAGAAAAGCACTTTTATCGTTTATCACAAAGGATTTATTAAGTAATATTTTTTATAAATTTTTTAGTTTCCTTTATTATATTGATTTAAAAGATCACTACAAATAAAATTAAATATAAATCATTTTCTAATAATAAAGATTTATCCAAGGAATTTATAATTAAAACAATTTGGGAACACAAAAATAAAAAATTGGAGCTTCATTTTACTCATGTTATATTCATTTTCTGTTGAGTCTGTCACAAAAGCCAAATGAAAAATTTTGTTTTCAAAATAAATCATCCACCAAATAATCAGCAAAGTCTTAAGCACCAGCCTGACAATAAAATGTGCTAAACCGATTTGCTGCATCAGAATATTTTCTTGTGTTTTATGACATAACTTGATGAGAGGAAGAGCAAAATTTTTGTTTGGACATTCAGTAAACCTTGAAGTATTTTCCATTTACGGATGAAATTTAAATGTTTGAAATTGTTTTGTTTTGAAATTGTCAAAATAAAATTTAAGTATTTGAAATTATATTTTGTTTTGAAAGTGTTTATCAAATTGAAAGTATAATGTTTAAAGTTACATTTTGTTTAGAAAGTGAAAGTAAAATTAAAAAATTATACTATTAGAGTATAGAAAATGAAAGATATGGATAATAGTAAATTGAATTTCCAGTTTAACTGTGCAAATGATGATGAAGAGTGAGTCTATTTATTCTGTATGTTATTCAATTAAAATTGCTGTTTGTGTAATAATTTATGTATTTTAATAAATATTATGTAACCATATATGACACATATTTCGATTTAGCATGAATTGTAAGGTATAAAATAAAGTTTCCATAAAAATGTATGTTTAATAGTATTAAAATTCATTTTTTTCATAAAAATGTACTTTATTCATGTTATAGATTTAGCTTTTTATTGCCCAGTCAACTCCTGGGCTAGATTTAATTTACACATAAGCTTTTTTTAGGTGAGCGCTAATATCTGGTTAATCAAAATCAGAGGTTTTATAAAAAATGTTTGTTATTCATGCTACTAACTCAGTTTTATTGATTGGATGTCACTAGTTGTAGACTATGTGATACTTAGTTTATATTTGCTTACTTAATCTTTGTGAAATTAGTTTCTAGTTATAAGCAATTTAGTAATTCTGTGGTAAGTAATAATGAAATATTCAAAATTTTGATATTTAAAATGGTGCAAGATCGTAAAATTCAAGTTGAGCGCAATTGGGATTTAGAAACTGGATATTGTGCAATGATATCAATGTTGTAATTTAAGTTGACATGTTTAAGTAGTACTGCCATTAGCACAAAAATTGGAAATTGCATCAAACCTGGGCAGGCTCTTAGGATTTTACTGAAAAATCAAATATGATCTTACAGTATAATTTGATAGATATAGAATAGCATGACATTGAATAGATTGTCTGATGAGAATGAAATAGAGCTTTTAAACAAGTTTTCCTATTTCGTTGGCAGTAAGTGGATACATTCAAAATAAAACTGATATAACACTGTAAAAAAATATATTAACAGTGAATTTTTAATGAAATGTAAACTAATGTTATGTCAACAGCACAGCAAAAATTCTAGAAAACAAATATATATGGAACATCTGCAGAGATGCCAACCTCAGAATATCCCAATCAGTACTAATCGGACATATTTTCAGTACTTTCAGTAACCTTTTCAAAAAATTTGAGTAACTTTTTCAGTAACACGTGGTTTACATTAAGAATATGCTTATGTGCATAAAATTTATACTTTTAAGGTAACCTATGTTAAAAAATAAAAGTAAAATGATCATCTAATCATAATAAATATAAAAAGAAATAATAATTAAGAAAGTAAACCATTCGTTTAAATTTAAATGCCTTACCTCAGAGATCCTTACAGCACAGATTTTTATATAATTACAGGAAAAAGAAAACACTGATATTGAAAAGAAAAATTCTTTTTATTTAAAACTAACATAGCATACAGATCAGTTAACAGAGAATAAATAAATAAATGACACGATAAATAGAAATAAATGACTATCAATCACAAATTTTGTGTTATAGCTTTCTTAGCCATACTGATTTCTGTTTGAGAAAATTCTCTCTGATAACACAATTTTGAGTCTTTACTATATCAGGCACATTTTTTTAATCCAATTTTAACACTAAATTAGTAATTTATTTGTAACCTTCACAAATTTTAATCGCTATCATACAATAATAATATAATCGTATATGACAAAAAAGGATTATTATTAGGGATCGAGAGAGAAATCTATTTTCTGTAATTTCATCAAGATCATCGTAACTCCGTAACAAAGAGTAGAAATCCGTACTAAATACGGAAAAATCGTAACAAACAACATCTCTGCATCTGCAATCTACAAATATTTAACAAATGCATCGATATAAAATTGTAATTTGTGCCAATGTAGAAACCTGAAAAATAATGGTTCAAGCATTAAAAATGATATTAGATAAATAAACATTAGACAAAAAGTGAATAAGAATAAATGTGATACTGTTAAGATCTAATAAGTGTAGTTTTCCTTTACTTTCAATTCCTACTCTGTTCATGAAAGCAGAAATATAAGGTAACAATATAATCTAGAAAAGTGATGATAAACTTATATGTGCAATCCCGGAGGCTGGTATGAATATTTTAAGGAAATATTTTGAATACTTATTAATATATTCTGCATGTGTTTAGACTGGAATTTTAGCCTCCAAACTACATTACTATATTGTATTATCAGTAAATATACACAAGCATATTAAAATTTAGACAATGAAAAAATATTGCTTTTAATATAAAGTGTTCCCCAACATTATAATTTTAACCTTATTATAATTTTACATATTAGACTATTCAGAGAAAAAAACTAGCTTCTGAATGACACTTTTGCACTGTCGCAAAAAATTTAATTATTAAAATTTGCTAAGTTGTTTATACAAATACACATAATGTGAACAATGAATGCAAACATTTTTGCATCCAAAATATAAAATGATTAAGGAAAGAACACATTTGTGATATAATTTATTAATTTCTCAAAAAGTACTCATTTAATCAATCATAATAGATATTAGTAAAATTAGAAAAAAAAAATCAACAAGAGCAAATAAAAATTATAATAAATTAAATATTACACAATTCAATCATTTTGCAATTTTTTAAAAACATTTTTCAATCTTTTTCTCATCACCAAATGAGCTTTAATTTTGAAAATCCTTATTATTCTATTTTTCATTAAATAGTAAAAATAAAACATTCAAACTGAGATAAAATTATTCTTTAGAAGCAATATATATTATATTGAACAATATCCTGTTTTCTTATCATGTTCTGTATCCATGTTTTTTTTTTTTAATTACCTATTTTAAATCATATAAATTTATTTTTTATTCTGAAATATTCATAATCAACAATGTATTTTTGCCAGTATAATTGAAAAAAATATTGATATTTAATAATTAAATTGATTTATAACTAAACTAAATTACATGGAAAGAAAAACTTCCTATTTTTTTATCATCAAAAAATAATTCTAATTTAAATTGTAGTGCTAACAAAATTTACTTACTTTTGTATTTAGATGCAAAATATAGATAAATGTTCATAAATAAATGTGTTTAATAAGAAAATATAGATAAATCTTTACATAATTTTGTTAAGTTCTGAAAGAGACACTACTGCAATAAAACAATACTGTCATATACTTAGTATGAACACAAAGAATCATCTAAAATTCACTTTTTTTTAAATTTTATTTTAACTGGACACAGCTTTCAAACATGATACATTAAAAATAAATACCAATCATGGTACTTACTAAAAATGTTGGAGCTCAAGTTGAAAATCTGCAAACACACATGTAATACATGCTATTACTTGAATAGATTAATACTCTATGATGTTTATTCAAAAAGATGTTGGACTGTGCTTAAACAATTATACTGTATGATTAATTTATTAAAGCATTCTTATAAATAGATGAAATATAAAAGTTACTTTTCAAATTAACAAAAATTTAGAGGTAAGACTAATAAAAACACATCAGATTAATATTACGACACCACTGCATTAAAGAATATTTTATTATAAGCCATTTCAAATTTAATTGACTGGAAATATTTTTAATGAAACTTTGAACATGAAAATTCATATCAATAGTAATGCAATTTAAATCCACGAATAGCCTCAATCACCATTTGAAATATTGAACTATATTTCCAAATTATGATTAAAAAATTCTGCTTTAATATATACAATTCTCCCATTTATTTTTACATGATGGTAAAATGAAGTAAATGATTTTAAAAATTTAATCTTCAACCAGTGACATATTTTAAATTTTTCTATTAAATGTCTGCAATCTTTGTCTATTGTTCCTCATATAATCATATAGATAATATTAAAAAAAATTAAAAAGAGAACACCAAAACTTTTAATGTTTTAATTTTCTTTTTATTATTCAATAAATTTATTAATCATAAATGTATTTAAAAAATATTTTATTTAATATCATTGCAAATTTTGGCTGTCACATTGGAATTTCAAGTTTTCACCCTAAAATCAAAATATTTTGTAGACAGTAAAAATTTAATCTTTGATCTTAAAAATGTACCATTAATCAAATCGATGTCTAGACCACCAATATTACAATACTCAGATGCCTGTTAAAAATTATGGACAGTATTCTCATAGTTGCACATTTTAGATGCCTAATATCAAAATGAAAGATATACATATCTTGACAATTACTTTACACAGTGCAGACGAGATGCATGTGATCTTTTGTTTCATATAAGACAATTTAAATTGTGGTTTCGTCAGCTTAAAAAAATAAGATTTTATAAAAAATGAAATAACTATTAGAACTTTATAAATTAAGAAAGTAACATGCTATGATAATTGATAAAGTCAAAACTTATTCACACAATTCCTAATATTATAAATTGATTTTTTTTTTCCATGAATTGAAGCACAATTTTTTTTTTTTACTTATAAAATATATATTGGTTTTTCCTCATCTCACTTCATACTAAAAACCACACTTATTATTATTATATCATACAAATAATCATTCAAAATAATAAATGATTACTTAAAATTAATTTTCCATCAGATACGAGTTTTCTGTTGTCATCAAGTAAACTTTTGTGATGATGTATATAAATATTGATTACAAATTTTTTTTTTTATCTGTACTGACACAAAAATATTTGAGTTATTCCAAAATTAAATTTCTAAAATGTCTATAGATTTCATATTGTTTTTGTATCATGAAATGTCCAGTTAAACATTTTTCATTTGCTTCAATTCCGAGTTAGTGATTAATACTATATAGTTGCAATATTGATTCAAGTTATAGTACTGGGTACAATCGATGAACAGAACTAATAAGGTTCCCAAGTTGAACAATGTAAGTCAATATGATTGCTGCCTTGATTTCAACAATCAACAAATTTCAAATCTTTCGGAAAATACAAGATTTCTATTATTTTGGCATATTCTCATTTTAACTTAAAATTAAATGAATAAGGTTTCAATAAAAGTAATGTTTTTATTAATAATCTAAATTTATACTTCACTTAAGACTTTTGGTAGAAAAGATGAATATTGAGGAACTTCCCTAATACTGCTTGAATGGAGACTGCAAGTCACATTAATTTTATAACTCTTTGAGAAATAGGACCCAACATTGGAATATTACCCAATTTTGAATATCAGATCATTGCAAAAATCTAATTATCTTGAACTTTGATAATTCTAATTCCAATTTACATCCACTCTAAATTAAGTATGATTATTGTTCAGTAAAATTCATTATTCATTGCACAACATAAAATATTTTTGAATAAGTATTTCTATTTTGTAATCTTAATTGGAAAATTAGCTTAGAAAGTACATACTTTAAATTATTCAAATTTTAACAGCAACTTCATGAAGAAAATATTTTACTTAAATTATATATTTATTAACAAGTAAAATATTTGCAATTTAAAAAAATAAAACTACGTAGCTAAAAATTTTAAATATGCAGCCACAGATAGTAAAACCACTATAATCAGTACTAAATCTTAAAATAACACATTCTATCCCATTATGTGCTTTGAATTAAAAACTGAAAAATTAAAACAAATTTCTCCTCATAAGCAATAAATACTTCCTTTCTTCAACCTAAAAAAGAAATTTAAGAAAAATTTTTATTTTCATCTAATTTTAATAAATGATATCAAACATGGACTGCCCCACACATCTCCAAAGAAATGTTATTCCTTATGCAACAGTGCAACCATTTCCAAGCATTATGACTTGAAGAGTCATAAGAAACTAAAATTTAAATAGGGAAATAAAGATCATTAAACGATACTTAATTTTATATTCATAAGGAACAAATATAAAAGTATCTTATTCCTTAAAAATTGACTTAATAGAATTGACTCACATACATATTTATATTTGACTTAAAATAATTCTTTAATTTTGAGATAAAATGAGCAGTTAAATAAGAAAGTTACAATCAAAGCAGTTATTCCAAAATAAGATTCAGACACAAAAATTCATTTCAAAGGCAATACCTAAATAATTTATACAAGCACACATAATAATCATTAAATTTTCTCCTTTTTTTTTCAGTTTCTAAACGATAAAAATTTATAAAGAAAATATTAAAGAATGAAACTAAAAATTTAAATTTTCTGAAGCAGCAATCAACAGGATATACACAATTTTAATTAGTGAAGTCATTTCTTTACTAACGTAGGACCAAATTTGAATAAATGTCCTTTAAAGAATCGTCCTGGAGGAAATATTTTCATACTGCGGTTAGAGGAAAAAGTAAAACTTTTGATTAAAATGTGAGAAAAACGAAAAAGCAAATTGTCAAAAACCTACTTCAAAAATTTTTAGAAGCACTTCAACATATTTCTTCCTTACTCCTAAAGTAGCATTAAATGATGCTAAAATTAATAAGCCAAATAGACCACAAAGAAATAAATAAAATATTAAGTCGAGCATAACAAATGCAAATCTTAATAATATTATACAATACGCGAAAGAATTGTACACCAGATTTAAAGGAAGAACTATTAAAATTGACACGCCTTTTACAGATTTTTGCTATGATAAAGATTACGAGACAATAATTCCCCATTATCAGCAAATAACAAATAAAGGGTGAAAACCCAATTTTTATACTAAGTAAAGAAATTTATAATAGAATGATGTGGGAATTAAAAGAAATAATTTGCATGATTCTGGCTCTAATTCAAAAAGATGTTATAAATAAGAAATCTATTAATTTAGGTTTCTTTAAACCCTTAAATAAATTTACTTTCACTAATATTGAAAAATGCACGCGTAACCTCTTAAAACGCACACATTGTTTAGTCACATGTTTTTGTTCTCGTTTATTTGTTTCCCCCATTCCTCCTTGGTCATCTGCGCAGCATGTTTACGTCGAGGAACTTGGCATATCGTGGAACAAGAGGATACTAGCGTCTCGAGACCGAGCCCGGAGCCTCGGCTCCCAGAACATTTTGGCTATCATTCAGTACTTGGCGATGTAGAGAAAGCGATAAATTTGTCTGGCTAGGAAGTTTATCTCATTGTAAAGCAGGGCGGATTTCACACTTACTCATTCCGTTTTCCTTTAGAAAAATGTATCGATGTAGATTTGTTATATTTTTATAAATGTAACAATTTTTTAGTTAATAAATTCATAGGGAATATAATTTTTTTGTAATTAAGTCTTCAAAATCAGATAACTGGAAGACAAATATACTATGACTTGAAAAGTTTTTTAATGCTCTTTTGAAACCATATCTCTAAAATTCTAAGAATATTTTTACTCATTATTTTAACTTACCTTTCTAAAACTTAGCATATTTTTTCTTGTATAAAATACTAAGTTTCTGCTAAAATCTTTTGTACATATAACTGTGAAAATTCATTAAATTCTGTATTATTTATAAATTTCCCAATTTATAAAAACTAAAATCTTATTTTTTCAAATAAATGAGTTACTTTTTTAATAGAATTAGATATTTATTGTATTGGCAGCTTATGATTTATCTTAGCAGAATTTTTAATTTAAAAGTTAGACTATCTAAACATTAAATAAATTTTAAAAAATTTAATTCTGCAGTTTTTCAATTGAAGCTTGTTAAAATAACAATCTGATGTAAGCAAAAACAAATAAATAATTTTTAATCAAACATGACAAATATTTTAATTAAATTAAAAAAGAGCAACTTGAGCTAATGAAACTATGCATTTGTCATGTAAGCACGGTAAAGTGAAAAATAATAATATTTTGTTTGATATATTTAGTTAAAAAAATTTATTTCATTTCACTCTCAGTTTTTTACTCATGATATTTTATTCCCATTTATGTTTTTAATATCTTTATAAAAACACAAAAATCAGAATGAAATGTTATACTGAATGTCTTTTTTTATTCATATAAATGAGATTTATAAATTTTCCCATTTTTAAAAAATATAAATCTTTTTGTTTTTCAAATAAATGAATCGTATTTTTAAATTGAACAACAGATGTTCAATCTTTACAACTTATGATTTATCTTATTTAGAATTTTTAATTAAAAAAAAATAGACAACGTACACATTAAATAACAAAATATTTTTATTCTGCGGTTTTTTTTTATTGAAATTTATATTATATAAAGTTCATTAAAACAAATCATGTGTGCGAAAAGTTCTTTAAACAATTTTCATTTTGAATTGACAGATATTTTAATTTTACCTTTGGAAAAAAAAACTTGAGATGCTAATTTATAATTAAATCATGATAAAGTGTCAAAAACAATTTAGTCTAATTTTGTCATGGCAATACAGAAATAAAAAGGAAACGTGATAATGCAATTCACACTTCTTTGTTACTTGCATATTATACCATCCACCTTATCTTCGAAAAAATAAATATTAGGTTGGTGCGTATGAAATGTCGGATTCTCTTTACATGCGGAAGTTTTTCTCCCTGTTTTCGTTATACTTTTGTATTTGGCATAACCTCATTCATACTCGTATTGTCCATTGCCAGAGACTCATTTCAGCAAAATAGGTTTTCTTGAAGGTCTTCCCTTTTTTATTTCTTTTGAGTTTATTGCCGATATGAATTCTGCCGACATTCGCGTCATTTTCTTATATGAGTACAAACTTGGTAATAGTGCAGCAAAAGCTGCACGCAACATAAACCAAGTGTTTGGGGAGAATACGGTTAACGATCGGAAAGTGCAGCGTTGGTTCGAAAAATTTCGGACTGGCGATTTTTCACTGCAAAATGAGCCGCGCGGAAGACCCAAAACGTCTGTGAAGAATGATGACCTGAAGGCTCTAGTGGAAGCGGATCCAGCCGTATCCACGAGGGAACTTGCTATCAGGATGAAAGTTGACCATAGAACGATATTGAGACACCTTTTTGAGATTGGCAAGGTTAAGAAGATGGACAAGTGGGTACCGCACGCACTGACAAGGCGAAATAAGCTGGATCGGTTAAACGTATGCTCATCATTGCAGCATCCACCATATTCACCGGATCTCTCGCCGACCGATTTTCACTTTTTCAAGCATTTAGAGCTGTTTTTAAGGGGAAAACACTATGAAAATGAAGACAGTCTAAAAAACTCGATATCAGAGTTTATTAATTCTAAAGACCAAAATTTTTTAAGACAGGCATCTACGCTTTAAAATCTCGTTGAGAGAAGTGTATTGAAGCGAATGGAGCATACTTTGATTGAATAAACAGCTTTTGAAGAAAGATATGCAGTTTTATACAATCACTTAAGAATCCGACATTTCATACGCACCAACCTAATATCTTCAGCACCATATAAAATACAAATAAAACGTTATCGATTTCTATTTTAAAATTGGTGCTGAGATATAAGTAAACTATTCCGATTTTCCTTCATACTTCGAAAAAATATTAAAATTTGCAAATATAAACAAATCGACAGACAAATCGAAGTTGTTTCAAATTAGACAGGGGAATAAGAAACCATAGGGTTGCTAAAAATTTAGTCTGAACAATATTCACATTTTATACCGCCAAATTATTGCAGCTACTTTCTCCAAGTGCGCATGCGTTAGAATTCCCATCTGGAGCCGACATCCCGGGCCAACACCTCCTAGAGTAGACTTTAAAATATCAAATATAACATTAATGTTGTTGGTAGTCATTGGAAAAATGTAATTATCTAATTTGTCAAGTTTAACACTTTTAATTGTACTTATATTTCGAAAAAATATTAAAATTTGCAAATATACACAAATCCGAATCACGTAATTGCCGGCTGGCAGTTATCAGAGGTCCCTGGATCTGGCAATCCTCTACCCTCATTAGATAGCTGGTTCTTGGTTGGTGAGCTATAACTTGAATCTGATTGGCTTAAAATGAGTTTGAAATTTTAATGGGTGGGACTGTGGTCATTTTATAAAATTTATTTCAGAATTTAGAAAGTTATTATTGATTAATTTATTATCTATGAGAAATATATATTTAAATTAAATGAAACTAATAGAATAATAAAGGAAATAGTTAAGGAATAAAATGAGAGAAATAAGAATATTTACATAAGAACAGGCAAAGGCATTTAAAAGAATTTACACACGCTATAATATTTACAAGGTATAACTTGGTCTGCAATACAATATCTTTATTTTTTATCTTTTTTTATATTTTATGTATTTACATATAAATATATATTAAATATATATATATATATATATATATATATATATATATATATATATATATATATATATATATATATATATATATATATATATATATATATATATATATATATATCTGTTTTTATATATATTTAGTGTGCACACTTATTTTATCTTTTTAGTAATTTTAGCAATGAGCGAGGACGGAATCTATTAAGGGTACTTAGGTCATTATAGAATGGAAGGCTAATTATTGTTTCGTTATTAGTTTTATCAATATTTTTAATCATGTTATACATTATTTTCGCCAAGAATTCTCTCAGGGTAGGGATTTTTAATTCTTGTCTGATTTTTTTATTTCTAATGAACCAGGGGCCTTAACTGCCCATCTGAGAGATTTATTTTGGAGAGTTTCCAGTTTTTTAATTTTTCTATCATGGGTATAACCCCAGATAGGGCAGGCATAGGAAATAAGTGGTCGAAGATATGCTTTATAAATGAGCACTTTATTTTCCATGGAAAATTTTGAATTCCAGTTGATAAGTGGGTATAATGCAGCTGTTTGCCATTTAAATTTGTTAATAATTTGGATCAGATGTTGGTGCCATGTTAATTTTTTGTCGAAGGTTATTCCTAAATATTTACAGGTTTGTGACCATGGTATAATCTCGTTGTTGATCTTAATTCCACTGGGTGGAAGTCTTTTTTTTTGTTAAAAAATTATGGATATACTTTTATTTACATTAATAAGAATTTTCGATTTAACGAACCAGAGCTCAAGCTGTTCTAAATGTTTATTGAGTGATTCTGTGATATATGATGTTTTCCTACCTTGTGCTAGTATAAATGTGTCGTCTGCAAAAAGGTGCAGGAAAATTAGTGTTGATGTTGGAATGTCGTTCACATAGATAAGAAAGAGTTTTTGTCCCAATTTGGACCCTTGTGGCACGTCGGCTAAGATTTGTCTATGTGTTGAGTATGTAGTACCAATGCGAACCTGGAACTTTCGTCCCAAAAGATATGAAATTAGTATTTTAATGAGTGGGTCGGGTAGACCAATATTAATGAATTTGTGTGTACAAGTCCACCAATCCAAACTTGATCAAATGCTTTGGCAATATCAAGAGAAACTGCTCCTGTACTTTTTTTATGATGAAACCCCTGGGTGATGGTTTCAGTTACTCTCATAAGTTGATGCGTTGTTGAATGTGATTTTCTGAACCCGTGTTGTTCAGGGATAAGAATACTATTGTTTTCTAAAAATTCATTCAGTCTATTTAGAATAATTGTTTCGGTTATTTTGCTTAGAGACGGCAGTAGACTAATAGGTCTATAGCTTGAGGGAAGGTAGTTGTCTTGTTTTGGTTTTAGTATTGGTACTATTACTGCAATTTTCCATTTTTGAGGAAAATACGTTATTCTTAATATCTCGTTAATAAGCATCGTAATTTTGAATAATATTTTGTTTGGAATTTTCTTTAGCATTCTGTTTGTTATTCCTTTATTTCCTGGGGATTTGTTATCCTTTAATTTCTTGATTATTGCCATTACTTCCGAAGAGGTGGTGCTTTGTATGACTTGTGTGTGTGGTCTGGAGAGAAATCTGAGTATGTTGCTGGAAACCAGATCTTCGGTTTTGATGTCGTGTAGGTCATTAATGGTGAACTGTGTTTCAAAAACGTCAGCAATTGCTTCTGTTTTTTGTTTGTTTGCGTATGCAATTGTATTTCAGCCTTGAATGGGCGGAAAATACTGTGGTTTCTTCTTGAACATACTGACGGCTTCCAAATGGATCGGTCATGAGTATTTAATGATTCTAATTTTTCTCTCCATTTCGGTGAATTGTATGAGATTATCTTGGCTCTAAATTCGTTATTTGCTTTATTATATTGATTTTTTATTCGGGGGTCTCTGCTAATTTGATATAGTTTCCTGAGTCTATTTCTATTTGCTTTCAAAATTCTGAGGTGGCGAGGTATAAGGTGAGTGGGACTGGAGGAGTGAGGTTTTTCTGATTTGCGGTGCGCTGCAAGCAGTTCTGCCTCTAAGCGAATCGTCTCATTTTCAATTTCATCTCCTATGTTTGCATTAATAAAATTAAACTGGTTATCATTTAAAATTTGATTGTGTTTGATCCAATCCGTGTTATGAAGAGTGGGAGTATTAATCAAAGGTATATTAAAGTCAAACTCGACCATCACTGGATTATGATCCGAACTGAGTTCCGTGATTGTGTAAATTTTAGTGTTATAATTAATTCCTCTGATGAGTGCAATATCAATTGTTGTTGCTGAATTAGCACTAAAATGTGTGGGTGTGTCAGGTGCATGGATTTTTAGTTCGGCTATATCAGCGAATTTTTTAATTATTTGACCTGTTTTGTTGTTTGACCTACAGTTTCATGCAGTGTGCTTGGCATTAAGATCTCCAAATATTAAAATATCATAGTTTGTTGTAAGCATTGCTTCAAGATCCATGTTTATGTATTGATATTGTGGTCTAGGTTTGATATATGTGTAGCAGAATCTAGTATGGGGTAGGGTTGGCAGGGTCAATGTGACCAAGGTTGCCTCTATGGTAATTAATTTGTGTGTTGTGTTTTGGTAGTGTGGGAGACTACTCTTGACAAAAATAACTGTCCCACCCCCTGCTAGGGTGGCATTTCTTGGGTGATCATTTCTATAGCACGCATATCCTAGGATGTGGATATTTATATCATTTGTTAGGAATGATTCCAGAATTAAGATTATATCTGGATTATGCTCATTTACAAAGTTACGAAATTCGACCATTTTGTTTCTAATACCACAGGAATTCCACGATAAAACTAGAAATCTCCGCTGTGTGGCACACATTAAGGGGTGTTATTTATTTGCTTACACATGTCCATGAGGACAAACATTTTATCCATTGAGTCAGTTTTAGACTGAATTCTTTTGATGTCTTTGGGAATATTAATTCCATTAAATACTTCTTTTATTTCTCTTAAGAGTGTGAATAAATCATTAAAGTCGTTTTTGTTTTGATTTTGTCCATTGCTTGACGGGGGTGCGGGTTCGAGTTCCACGGTAGCGGAGGTTTCTCTATGACCAGCCACAATACTTGCGTATGAGATCTCCTCTCTTGTATGGTTATTTTTAGATATTTTCATTTCCGGTTTTGGTTTAGGGAATTTCTCACATCCCCGATAGCTTGCAGGATGGTTCCCTTTACAGTTGCAGCAGACTGGGGATTCTAGTTTTTTGCCCTTGGGACATTCTTTTGTATTATGTGTTTCTGCACATTTCACGCAGTGGGGTGCCATATGGCAGAAATCGCTTGAGTGGTGAAAGTTTTCGCTGTTAAAACACTGCATAACTATTTTGTTTCCCCAATAATGTTCTATGGTAGGGTTTGAAATGTGACACAAACTTTTTAATTTAAATATAGCACTTATTTCTGGGTCATTGTAGAGTTGGACCAAAAATAGAGGTAGGGGTTTTTCATTTCTCTGGCTAGTCATCCTGTTTACTTTGTGGATTTTATAGCCTTGATTGGCTAAGTCAGAAACAATTTCCTCACTTTTTATGGTCATGGGAAGTTTCCTGACTACAAATTCACAGGGTTTCTCATTTTTTCCTCATAGGAGGATAGTTTCGTAATTGTTATTTTCAAGAAATTTTGTAATTTCCCAGTGGTGGTCTGCTATTTATGGCAGCAATTTCAAATTTTCACCTGAAACTTTCGCTTCAATATTTATTCTTAATTCATTTTTTAGTTTGGTCATAAATGAAACATGACTTTCACCATACCTTACAATTATGGGTGGAATTTTAGGGGTTATTTCAGTCACTGGCTGGTCATCCATTTTTTCGTGGTTTTCTTCCTCTGGAGTTAGCCCACTGAACGCGTTAGCCACAGCTATGGGGGTCTTGGTGACACTCTCAATCACAGCTTTGGCTGTTTTCTTGGGGTAAATGAAAGGTTCCTCACCACCATTAGTTCGTTTTTTATTAGATTTATCATTTTGAGTGGCAATATTAGTCACTTTTACTATTATGTAGGGATGGGGCTTTGTTAATTTTCCTGTACTTAGTACGTACTGAGTACAGTTACTTTTAAAGTAACAAGTATTTTACCGATTACATTTCGTACTTGTTACAATTTCTTTTGTTCTGCCATCTATCGGATTAAAATATAATGACAATTGTTTTAAAATTTTATAAATAAATTGAATAAAAACTAAATTAATAATAAATAAATTAATAATTAATTAAAACTAAATAAGTAGATCAATAATATTTTATATAAAACCATAAAATTAATCAATATAATTAATGTTAATTTAAATTATTATCATTTATAAATAAGCATTCACTTAAATATTAATGAAAAGATCTATAAAAATAATTCTTTTTATTTATGCAACATTTCAGTAATGGCAAGTTTTTGTTTTTCCTGTAATGCTTTAGTTTCTAGTATGAGACAAAGAAATATAAACTGTTTATCTACAACCGTTTTTTTTTTTTTTTTTTTCGTAAAAAAAAAATTGTAAATTTCTAAATCTTTTTAAACGTAATTCATTCAATATAAAAATCATGACATTTTATTATTTACATTTATTTTCAGAATTTATATCTGTTCTAAGTAAATTTTCCAATTATTCAATCGTTATTTTCAAAGACTTCCAATGTTAATTAAAATATAAAATTAGATGAGATAATATAATTTCAATTTTTCAACCTAATCAGCATAATTTTTTATTAGAATTTAGTAAGACTTTCCAATTATGTAAATGAATTTTTATAATTAACTTGTAAATATTTTGCAAAGAATTGTAAAGTGGGAAGTTTAATCAATTACAAAGAGATTTTATTTTACGTTAAACAAAAAGGTTTTACTTACAAAAATACAGCAATTAATCAGAATAATTAACTAAAATTTAATTTCCTTTATTTTTCTATATTAAACATTAACGAAACAAACATAGTAAAATTTTTTTATGTACAATAGATAATAATTTTTATTATAAAAGACGTTTACTTGTTTATATTTTTATGTAGTAGATAAACCAGTTTTTTCTAAAATAAAAATCGCATTAACTCACATACCTTGTTTCAGTTTCCTGAAACTTAATCAATTTATGGTTTATTAAAGTAGCTTTGCAATTAAAACTATAGTTTTCATTATTAATATATTAACATAATTAATATATTAATAATGTTTAAGTAAACATAATTATTTTATATTAGATATAGTTGCATAAAATTTCCATAACTATCAAAAAATATAAAATAGTTTTACCAATAATCTAAATGTTATAATGTATTAAGGTAAAATATTGAGAAACAACGTTTAATAAAAAATGGAGGAACAAAAATACATACATTTTATTTACATCAATCCATAATTTAAAAAATGAACATGACACTAACACATGATGGTATAAATAAAGATAAGGTAAAAATTAACTTAATTAAATTTTTTTTTCATTTCGAATTTTTAAACTAAAATGAATAAACTACCTTCACTAGGTTTAAATCAACATTCTCATTATCTGAATAAAAATAAATCGTATGGTAAAAAATACAAAAGAACATATTTTATAAAAGTTTAAATTCTATATATTTACAGTAAAATATAGTGAAACTAAAACATGGTTGAATAAAAAATAAACATATTTATATGGAATTATAATAAAAAATATGCATAGTAAAAATAACAATGGAAGTATGTAAGCAGATTTATATAATTTAAATATTTTTTTAATTTAAGAAATCTGACCTTATTTAAGGTTCAAATAAATATGTTATATATGTTCATAAAATAAAATTTTTAAAAAAAATAATAACAAAAATAAAAGTTAATAAAAATTGCTAAATACATAACAAGAATATCATGCTTTTCTTATATTTAAAAAAACGTCATATATTTGAAAAAGAACGACAGTCACTAAATAACTGAAACGAAATAAATGTACTTGCGTATTTTATTTCGCAATATAAATTCATATCTCTCTCTCCAACCCAAAGAGATCTTTCAATTCCCAAGTATCCCTCTTCTATTTACCCAGTTAAACCAACTGTCATTTCCCTTCTCCCACCCAGCCTCCCTAAGAAGCTACCATAATCTCATAATTCATCCGTTTGCATCGATATATCGATGATATTGTTACTTGTACTCGCTCTGTCATTGGCTCTTCTTTACTTGTTACAGAAGAGCCAATGACAGAGCGCAATGTACACTTATTACTTTGTAACAAGCAAGTACAAAGTAATAAGCAAGTACAAAGTAACAAGCAAGTACAAAGTAACAAGCAAGTACAAAGTAACAAGCAAGTACAAAGTAACAAGCAAGTACAAAGTAACAAGCAAGTACAAAGTAACAAGCAAATACTCACGTACTTGCTTGTTACTTTGTAACAACCACGTACTCACGTACTAGCTGATTACTTTGTAACAAGTACGTGCATACGTATTCGCTCTGTCTTAGAAACTGGTCAAGTACATTGTACCTGCAACTGTCTGAGGATACTCGAACTCGCGCTGACTTTGTTACTGGAAGTACTGAGTATTTGGAAGAAAAAGTACTGATTACAGGTTGTTACATTCAAATACTGATTACAAAATACTTGTTACAGGTATTTCTTCCCATCCCTACTATTATGGGGGTAGTAGGGGGGTTTGCCATGTCAGAAAAAAGATTATAGCTACCTGTATTTGTAGTCTTTAAAGTTTCTCTGCGGGTTTTAATGTTGTTATCCAGCATGTCCAAGATGTTTTTCAGTAGTGGATGTAGTTTGTGGATGTACTTCAGTAGTGCAGTCTCTGCTACCCAGTAGGGCGCTCCGTGGCTGAGTGGTCTAAAGCATCACCGCTAATCGCTTGAGAGCGTAGGAGTGTGGGTTCGATTCCCACCATGGCCCTGGGTGTTTTCTTCGTTATTCTTCTGTGGTTGTACATCTGTCATTGTGCTATTTGTCCTATTATCGACGAAGACTTACAAGCGGATCTCAAGAATCAAGCATACAAGTCTGAATATATGTAATGTAATAAAATAAATAAAATGCTACCCAGTAGCGCCGTCTGGATTTCCAATAGTTGCTTCAGATGGAATATAAACAAATCGACTGAGACGAACGTCGTTTCACATTATACCGGGGAATAAGAAACCATCGGGTTGCTAAAAATTAAGTCTGAACAATATTCCCATTTTATACCGCCAAATTATAGCAGCTACTTTCTCCAAGTGCGCATGCGTTAGAATTCCCATCTGGAGCCGACGTTCCGGGACCGGTCTCTAGACACTAGTGAAAGGGATTAACTGCCACTTGTTTCTATTTCTTTCGGTCATACTACAACATCGTGGTCGTAGTACGGGTTTCGTGGTATTATTGCATCGGAAAATTACATATTATTATTCATCTGTGTTTTAGGAAATTATTAACTGAGTGGAACATTTTAAATCTTTAATAAAAATAAACATTTATGAAATATTCAACTGTAATTGATAACTTAATACTAATCAATAAGATTTCGTATATTTTTTTCTACTTATTATTGATATGATTGCAATTTAATGTATTAGTTATTATAAAATGGTGATTTTTGGAAATAAATTATAAAAGACTGATTTTGAAAGTCTCTTTTTTAAAGTTTTCAAAACAGTAAACATTTTCCTGTGCATTTCACCGAACGATCCATTTATCACAATTACATAAAAAGAATAGTTTAATATTATAATTAATGTATGCTTCATAACTGCTAGAAAAATGATAAAATGGGGATATTTTTATATCGAGATATGTCACCAAAGTTTCGCCAAGCTTGATCGCCAAACAGCGATAATGATTCAAATATGGTCACTAGTGACGTCACTCGAGGAATGCGAATTTATGACGTCACAGTCACGTGGTATTCTCTACCCAGGCGATTATACGAAAGTCTTTATCGCTACTGGCGATCGCCAGGTTATTCGCAGCTTGTTATTTTACGCCAAAGTTTTGGAGGAATTGTTCATTACCTTTTCTTAATATTTCAAAGTCTTATTTATATTTTTAAATTATTATTTATTTAATTAAAATTCATTAATCGATTTCCAAAAATAAATAAAAATCTTATTTATTTTCTTATATTGTTCTTCATCAAAAATTTAAGGTAGCGTATATAATAATAAAATAAAATTAATTTATAATTATTTGTTTAATTTTAATTTAAATCTATTAATTTATTGCTTAAAAATCTTATAAATTATTTAAAATTATTTTTTATTTTATTAAAATTCATTTATCAATTTCTAATATAATTATAAAATAAATAAATTATACTATACAAATGCATCTTATTTCATTGTTTAAAATCTTATTTATATTCTTAGATTATTATTTATTTAATTAAAATTCTTCTATTGATTTCTAATATAAAAATAAATAAATAGTGTTATTTTTTAATGCTTTTTTGTGTTAATATAACATTATCTATATACATAATTATTTCCTTAATTTAATTTAAATCTTATTTGAGTACTTAAGAATTTTATTTTTTTAAACTATCATTTATTTAAAATTTATTTATTGATCTATAATATGCTATTAAAATAAAGCATTATTTTAATTAATTTTATGTGTTAAAATATATCATTTATATACATAATTATTTCTTTAATTTTAATTTAAATCTTATTTGATTGCTTGAATTTTATTTAATTTTTAAAATTGTTATTAAGTTGATTAAAATTCATTTATCAATTTCCAGGATAATAATCTAATAGAAAATAAATAAGACTACCCAAAGAAATAGCTTGGGTTCAAAGTTAATAGGTTTGAATCTCACCTTGGGCTTTTATAGTGGTTCGGAATACACTTTAAACTGTATATCCTGGTCTAATTAGTTTCACGTGGAAAAAATATAAATAAAATGTTTGTATTATTTTTAGTATTTTCTATAATTCATTTTTTATTTTATTAAAACTCAGTTATCGTTTTCTAATTTTTTATATTTTATAAGTGCATCTTATTCAACTGTATAAAAATATTTTTTATTTTCTTAAATTATTATTTATAATTAAAATTCATTTGTTCATTTCTAATATAAAAAATAAATAAATTACATTAAAATCAAATAAACAAATAGTATTATTTTAATGCTTTTTTATATAAATATATTATTTATATACATAATTATTTGTTTAATTTTAAAATAAATCTTGTTTAAATGCATTATTTATTTTTTTAATTATTAATTACATGTTATTAAATAAAATAATTAAATAGTATTATTTTAATGAATTTTTTCTATTAAAATAATATTTATATACATAATTATTTCTTTAATTTTAATTTAAATCTTATTTGATTGCTTAAATATTTAATTTATTTTTTAAATTATTATTTAATTCAAATTTATTTATCGATTTCAAATATAATAAAATAAATTAAATCATTATTTTCATGTATTTTTTGTATTCTTCTTCTTCTTAGAGTTGGGTTTGTATGTCAAACCTCTGCTTTTATAAGCATTTTGTACTGTTAACTCCAAACCCAATGTTCCTTAGTTCCAGTTGCTCGGGTCACCCACTTTATTAATAAAGTCTGATAACCCTTTAATGGAGTCTAGGTGTAACTCTCTAGTATGGATGATGCCTAAAGAGGTTAATCTAGGGAGGGCTAGAGCCTCGCATTCATAACTGATATGCTTGGCCGTTTCCTCTTGCATATGACATTTCCTGCAGATAGGGTCTTGCTGAAACTGTCCCATTTTATGGAGATGTTTTCTGAAATAGTAGTGCCCAGTTATGAAGCCTACGATTAAACGTATCTTCTGCCTAGAGCATCTTAAAATTTCATAGGAAATCCTCGCTGATGATCTACAGATCATACTTTTAGCATGGGTTTGACCAGGAGATTTGAGCCAAGCTTCATACATCTTCCGTTTTTCCCATCTAAGAACATTGGTTTTTGCGGTCTTCAAATTGATCCCACATAAAGGTTCTGCACCGATGGGAGCAAAAGACGATCCTTGTTTAGCAAGCTCATCAGCCCTTTCATTACCTTCGATACCTTTGTGCCCTGGCACCCATACAAGGATCACCCTGTTTCTAGTTGCCAGTTCTGTAAGAAGGTTTCTACACTCCAGAATCATTTTAGATTTGATTTCGAAGGAATTAAGCGCTTTTAAAGCGGCTTGACTGTCACTGAAAATGAGAATCCGCTTACCGTAGTAGCCCTTCTTCATATTCAGTCGCAGACAGTGGTTAATGGCCAAAACTTCTGCCTGGAAGACCGAAGCGTATCGCCCAAGGCTTACAGACAAGCTGATTCTTGGTGACACGCCACAAACTCCCAGTCCTGAGAGGCTGTTCTTCAGTGATCCATCTGTGTACCAGATTAGATCTCCTGTTTTAGTTTCAAACATGTTGTTATCCCATTCGTCTCTAGTTGGAAAAACTATATCAAATGTCCTATCAAACATGTATGTTTTTTCCATGATGTCAGATGGCATCAGGAAAGTAGGGTCTTGAATTTTCCTGGTGATGCCCTTTGGCAACAGGCTGGTCATACCAGTGGTTTTGCAGCTTCATTCTGTATGCATTCATTCTTGCAACGCTGCAGATGAAGATGTCTAAGGGAGTCAGATACAACACAAACTCCAATGCTCTGATTGGCGTGGTGGAAATTGCTCCTGTGATGCAGAGACAGGCTAGTCTTTGTAGGCCCCCCAGTCTGTCAATCACAGTCTTCTGTTCCACCTTACGCCACCAAATCACACAGGCATATGTGAAAATGGGCCTGACAAAAGCTGTGTACATCCATAACATCAGTTTTGGATGTAAACCCCAGTTTTTACCAAGCATTCGCCTGCAAATCATAATGCTTTTCTTTGCTCTGTTGATCCTATCATGTGTCCATCAATGTGCTTATTCCAGGTGAGTTTCTGGTCTAAATAGATGCCCAGATACTTCACCTCTGAAGCCACATTGATTTCAACATCAAAAAGTCTTGGTATGAAAAAACCTTTCCGTTTCTTTTTGCGTGTAAATGGTACAAGGTAGGTTTTCTGAGGATTAACCATCAGGTCCCTATCCATGCACCATTGACCTACATAACTTAGAGCATCCTGCATGAGATGACAAGTTATGTCAAAATCTTTACCAAGGATAAGGATGACAATGTCATCAGCATATCCCTGCGTATAATAGCCCCTATCATTTAGATGTTTTATAAGGCTATTTACAACTAGGTTCCAAAGTAATGGTGACAGAACACCTCCATGAGGACAACCTCTAGTAGTCTTTTTTAAGGCCTCAATCCAAGTACACAGGGCCTGATTAATCCCTGCCCCTCTAAGTGCATTGAGGATGGATGGATGGGAAGTATTATCAAAAGCACCCTGGATGTCGAGGAAAGTTTCCAAGGCAATATCCTTTTGATCCAGAGTGGCTTCAATCTTGGAAACTAGCTGATGTAGAGCAGTCTCAGTAGATTTGCCGAGTTGATAGGCAAATTGAAGAGCATGCAAGGGACTATTTCTACCCAAGTAATCTCTAATATGCCGATCAATGATTTTCTCCATAATTTTATGAAAGAATGAAGAAAGACTGATTGGTCTGTATGACTTGACCTGGTCATAAGTGTCCTTGCCATGTTTTGGAATGAAAACAATCCTAGTCTTTTGCCATGTCTTTGGTATATATCCCAGGGCCAAACTAGTTCTATAAATTCTAGTTAGCACTGGTATGACAACCTTCTCTGCCTTCTGGATCATGATGGGCATAATTCCATCAGGCCCAGGGCATTTTAGAGGTTTAAAAGCAAAAATTGCCCATTTAACAATGTTGTAGTTTATGATATTTTTAGCGATGGTCCATTGATTGCTATTGACTCTTTGCAAAGAGCCAATGCAATGTTCCCCTTCGTTGCTATAAATATCTCTAGCTCCCGGGAAGTGGGTCCTGGTCATAATTTCCATAACCCCTTTTCCGGAAGCAGCAAAATTACCCTCCTCGTCTTTTAGAGTACCAACCAAAATAGGTTCATTCCTTTTAAGAAGTTTCTGGAGTCTAGCTCCTTCAGAAATAGAATCTATCTCGTCACAGAACTTCCTCTAGGAGTTAATTTTGGTTTTTCTAACAAGTTTGTTGTAAATAGTGAGGGCCATTTTATAGTTCTCCCATTCACCATTTTTCTTAGCTTTGTTAAAAAGTTTTCTAAAATTTGCTCTTTCGGCAGCTAGAGAGTCATTCCACCAAGGGCATTGGAGTTTAGCTCTTCTAGTGCGAATGGGGCAATTGTTATGATAAGAATCTAGAATACTTCTCTGCAGAAGATCTGCAGTAATTTCTAGATCGTTGTTGTCTCTGATAGGTCTGTTCCCGAGCTCAATCAACCCAGTCAGTTCTTCTTGGAATTTCTTCCAGTCCGTCCTAACTGGGTCTCTGAATATGCGATCCAGACACACATTAGAGTGGATTTCAAAATGGATGTTTTGATGAACCAGAAGGTCTGTCATCTACTTTCCAGTATTTGATATTTTTACTAATCAGCGTTGTCACTATAGTAATGTCAATTACTTCAGATCGATTGGAAGTAATAAAAGTTGGTTCGTTGCCCTCATTTAGAATATCTAACCCGTAGTTTAGAATAAATTCCAAAAGGTACTCACCTCTTTTATTTGTGTCCGTACTTCCATAGACAACATGATGAACATTACAGTCTAGTCCTAGGACTACCTGTAAGTTGTATTCTCTGCAAAAGTTCATGAGCTTGTGCAGAGAATGGTCAGGTGGAGCCTTCTCTTCATAGGGCAAGTATCCAGAGCCAAAAACAGTTTCCCTGTCCCTACCCTCTATGTTGAGTCTGACTTTCACAGCTGTAAGGTCCCCAAGAATAAATTCAGAGAGGGGAAGAACCTCAATGTTTTTTTGTAAGAGTATACAAGTTCTAGCGTTACCATTAGTACAATAGATAAGCTTACCTTTAGTTCCTTTGAGACCACTGATTCTCCCCTTAACCAACCAGGGTTCCTGAATCAGGGCCAGGTGTATATCCCCAGCAAGAAACTTCTTACTGAGGTTAGTAGTACCACTTCTACTGTGGTGGAGGTTGGCTTGAACTACCTTCACCCCCATCAGCAGGAGCAGGTTTGTCAAGTACTTTAGCCTGCACTTGGTGAAGTCCAATATGAAACCTATATCCCCTTACACGAAGTGTGGCAGCATCTAATTCAGGCACACTAAGAACGATGGTCCGCCCAGATGGGTCGTTCTTAATGTTAAGAACGTTCAACTCCATTGGAGTGACCCCACCATTCTGAGCCTCGATTTTTCTCAGGAGCTCTTTAGGTTCCAGTTCACTACAGATTTTTGGCAGTTTTGCAATTATCTTAGTGGTTCTGACAACTCTTGGTGGGTTGCCTCACCCACCAAGAGTTTATGTTCCTGCCAAGGGCTTATATCACTGACATTCTGTTCCAGCCACTTTGAGCTCTCCAGATATGCACAGTTGATAATATGAGCCCCGTTCTCAAGTTTACAGGATAGGAAGGTTGGGGCAAAACCCTCCTCATTCCTTCCTATTTTCCTGGTTAACAAGAGTTCCAGGTCATAGGCCTGTTTCTCTGTTAACCGTTTTTTCGGATGACCTTCTAAGAGCACGGCCATCTTGATCGCCGTGAGAGCCGCCTTGTAAGTAAATCCCTCAGGTCCTTCTCTCTTGGCAGCCTTTCTGACCTTGTCCTGGTTCATCCGGTTGGCAGGATGCTTCTCGCCTTTGGTTGCCTTGGGTTTTTCAACCCAAGTCCCCTCAGCGATTTTGCGCTCCTTCACCAGCTTCTTTTTCTGGGCACCAGATATTCTCTTTTTAAGCTTGATTCTGGTCAGAGAATCAGTCATGCTAGAGATAGCTTCCTGACTCTCACCAGAAGAAAATAGTTTGGAGGTCATTTCTGCCTCCTGTGAAGGTTTCATTGCTACCCTTTCATTAGATTGTTTCTGAGTTCCCTTGTCTTTTTCAGAAAGGTCTGCTTCAGAAGTTTCTCCTGCAAAAGCAGAAATGTTTGTTATTTTTAATGTCTTTTCAGCCATATAATAACAGTTAATAAGCTCAGGTAATATGACAGTCCACCCAGCATTGCCTGAGTTACTGGGCAAGGCAATTTACTCTAGAAGTTCGCCAGGCAACTAGAGGCTCCGTTAAGACACCAATACCGCGGTGCCAATTAGCCCTAGGCACGGATTGCATAACACCAGGGTTTACGGGAGCTGGTTCGTGACCTCTTATTCTATATTCAAGGCTATCCTGTCATTCCTACAGGACGTTCGGCAATCCACCACCTGCCGACGTGCCTGGTGGCTAGCTCAAGCCCCAGAGGGATACGCATACCCCCTGGTTCCAGGTATTTTTTGTATTAATATATAATATTATTTATATACATAATTATTTCTTTACATGTTTCTAATAAAATAAAATAATTAAATAATATTATTTTAATGAATTTTTTGGATAAATATAAAATTTATATGCATAATTTTCCTTAATTTTAATTTAAATCTTATTTGAATGCTTAAAAATTTTATTTATCTTTTTAAACTATTATTTGTTCTTTGATTTCTAATATAATAATAAAATAAAGCATTATTTTCATATATATTTTGTATTAATATAATATTATTTATATACATAATTATTTCTTTAATTGTTATTTAAAACTTATTTGGTTACTTAAATTTTATTTAATTTTAAAAATTATTATTTAGTTGATTAAATTTCACCTATCACACAATTTCCAAGATAATAATCTAATAAAAAATAAATAAAATTCTTAAATTACTAAGATCTTATTTTTTATAATTATTTCTTATTTGATTATATCTCTTAACAAGAAACTTCCCGTTAAAATTTACATGATAAAATTTATATCTAATACAAAAAAAGAAAGTTCAAGATATTTTTTTCATCAAGAACATAATTTTTTATTTAATAAAAAGAAAAATTAGTTACTCCCACAATTTAGGTGGGACTAAATTTAAAACTAATATTTAACTTTATTACAATAGTATCATGATAAAATATCAGATTTGAGCTCAAAATTTGCAATTTGCCAACCTAAATGATGATTAAAAAATATAAACAAAATACTGCATTTAGTTACTAAATGTGTAATTTTTAGATGCAAATGTGTCCAATATTTATTTTAAAGTATGTATTTGGTTCCATTTGTAATCCATGTATGGTAATTTTAATACTGGGAATGTTTGCCAGAATTAATTATAAATTAAAAAAATAAATAAAAAGGTAAATTTTAATTTCAAATTCTTCATTATTTCACTTAAAGCAATTCAACATAAAATTAATTTCAAACTGCTATTCATACTTTTAGAGATTAGTAATTAAGACATTGTTGTTTCATTTAATTTTATTCTATGATTTTTTTTTCCTTGAGTTATCAATATTTTCAAAAGACTATTTTAATTAAAATATTGCTGTTGTTATTTAGGTAAAGACTATAAATATTTTATATATTTGAATATAAATGATTTAACTTACAGTTTAAGTGCACATTTTATGCCTCAATCAAAACACTTTGAGTAAAATTAACTTTTTATCATTTTGTCTCTTAATAGTTATGGTGGAAACAAGTAATATTTGTCCTTGACATGAAGGGATGCTTTTGTTCAGTAAGATCAGCTGATAAAGATATAAATATTTTGCGTCAACATTTGTTATTTTTGCAATTTAAAGTCATTTGTCTGAGTAACAGTAATTTGCCAATCAACGAGCAAATTAGTATCATTTGGCCAGTAACCAGGGAAATGATATTTGTAGTTCAAGTATCACATACATCTGAGTAACTTTACTTGAAAGCTCCAAGTTTGGACAATTTTAGTTTTCAGTGAAAAGTTTTGAAGGTCTTTTTTTTTTAATAAAAGTACAATTTTTTTCTAACCTTTACCATAATAAAGCTGATAAAATTTCACTGAATAAAATATACTCTTTTACTGTTGCAAATTTTTACAGGCATCTTGGGAAATTTTATGTTGATGAAATGTGATGAGAAATATTTTTTAAGCTTTGTGGAGTGAGCAAAATCAATTTTTTTCAAGAAATGATTCACGTGATTACATGAAATCTATGCACACAACTAAATCAAAACTGTTACTCACAAATTCTAAAAATACAATTTAAATACATATACAGAATCATAGAGGAAAAGTGGATTCATGTAGAAATTACTCATCAAGACATTACATTTCAAATGGAAATAATTTTTCACTTAAATAAATTTTTCAAATAGAAAGCAGAAATTAAGGAGAAATAATCTGGAATTTTGTTAGAAAACAATAGAAATAAAGTACTTAAAAATGGTACAACTTTTTATGCAATTTGTGTACCATAGAAATGGTTCATACAATGTTACGTTTAACAGAAAACCCAATATGTATTGGATCTAATACAAATTTGCTCAGCATGTATTTCTCTAAAAAAGTTATGCTCACAGGAGATATTATGGAAATTTGTGGCCCTTATGAATAAATTCATAGTTTAATCAATTTATTCACATCCATTCATTCCTTAACAGCAGTAACAGTAAACTATACAAATCATAAAGGCTTTCCAATTGCTTTCCATTTTTCCCCCAACAAAATTACTGCCAATGTACTGCAATTCATTTTTCAAAAATTTTAAGAAATGACCTTGTTTGAAATTAAGGAATTTTCATGTATGATGTTACTTTTCATTATTTGTTAGCCAACAAATTTACAAGTATTAAATTTATTTGTTGTGTGTGTACATCAAGCACATTTTGCATGTCTAAGCCATTTGTTGTTGCACCAGCATATATCCTTGTATGTAACCTAGTGTTAGGACTTAAATAAATATTTCGTCATTAAAACAATAACAAATATTTATTTAAGCTGTATAGCTTGATGCTGAACGAACTATACCACTTCAATTTCAAATCTGAATCAAAAATTTTCAGAGTGAAATAAAAGCATAGGCGGTTGTGCCATGGTAAGCGCACTAATCGCTTGATGAACAGTTTTTCAAGGTGGCAACACCTAGAGTTCATATAGGTCTAATTAATATGAATCTGACAGATGACAGATATGTAAACATCCTTTCTCTGTACTTACTTTTATTCATGTTCATTGAATATTCCAATAGATGTGGACAATTCACAGTGCAAGAGTTGTCTCCAAATGGAGTCCAGTATTACTCTTCTAATTTCAGGCACTTCTTTTGCCATTCAAAAAATATACATACCACCTCAAATTCTTATCCATTGCCTTGCAGGTTTCATTACATAAGAATCTGCCAAGTTATTCTTCTACTTTCACTTTGTCTCATATATGCCACCTCTGCTTAAAAGCATTTTTTACTAGGTACATCAAACCAATTAATCTCAATTCCAATTTTTGAGGTCACCTACTTTGTTTAAAGTTTGACAAACCCTCAATGAAGCTCTGGTGTAACTCTTTAGAATAAGGACTGTGTAAAATAGTAAATTGGATAAGAACAAGGACATCACTCTCATATATAATATGGTGTGCAGATTCCATATCCTTGTTGCATTTCCTGCATTTTGATTCTTGTTGAAAGAATCCCATTTTATGAAGGTGTTTTCTAAAATATTAGTAACCAGTGATGAAGCCCTCAATACTAATTAAAACCACTTCTAGCAATGTTCAGGTACGTGCAGTGGACATTGCAACTGTGATACACAAGCAGGCTCCGCAGTCCTTGCGGACTTTTTCTAATTTGTCGTTCAGTTTTTTGTTCCACTTTTTCCCGCCATACCACAGAAGCATATGCAATGATAGGCCGGACAGTAGCTGCCCACACAACCAAGTACGTCTAATGGATGTCCACGAGAGGTCCACCATATCCAGTGGACGTTATGGATAATAACTAGACGTCTATTGGACGTCCATGAAAGGCTATTCAGTGGATATTTGCTGGTCGATCACTATAGATGTCTAATAGACGTCTATTAGATGCCAATTTATGGACATTAATCTGGATATGTGTGGATTAAAAATAGATGTCTATTGGACGTTCTTTGTGGATGTAATCTGGATATTTATCTAATGTTATCATAGAGCGCGGCCATCTTGGTTAGACAAAAAAAGCGCTTATTTCGTATTCTATACCATAAGTGTGATAAATTTATTTCTTAATTTTTGATATTTAAGCTATATTGTTTTCTTAATCTGAATTTAAAAGAAGAATTGGGATCTTGTGTAGCATTCGGATGCACTAATAGAAGGACCAAGAAATTGGAAGGAATAACAGTTCACAGGTAAGAAATATTTTGTGCTCTGCTTAGGTATTGTTTATTCGCAGTTTGCTTAGCTATCGTTTTATTATTTAATATATTAATAATTGCAAAAAATTACGTTAAAGATAGTTTAATAGTTATTAAATATATTATTTTTAAAGTAATTTCTAATTTAAAACAATACAGAAATTCATGTATGTATGGAACCATAAAGCAATGATTAACTCTATGCATACTTTCTAGCCCTTATGTATGGAACATCGATATTTTAGTACATGGAAATAAAAAATTATATAATTTATGTATAAATTTTCTTTCTAATTATTATTCAGCTTATATCAGTTAATGTTAACGAATATAATGTGTTTTGATTGAGGTCGGTAATTCTACTAATCCTTTGATAATCCAGTTGATTTCTCTTGGTTACCTTAAAAATATTCAAAAAAATTTTTAATTCATTTACAATGCAGAATATTTTTTTATCATGAACTGATATACAGTACTTTTGCAAGTTCATCTATTCTTCCTCAAACCTGAGTTTGCAAAATGTTATAAAAATAGCTTAAAATATGTATTTAAGATAAATATTTTAACTGTTATAGTTTTTATAGAATGTTTCTTTTTTAGAAAAAGTAAAGAATAATTTGTTTTTATGACAATTAAGCATCTATTTTTATATATAAGCATCTATCTTTTATATTGTATAATGTGTCCTCCATAAGTTATTTTAATCCAAGGGAAGAATAAGCAAAATGTTTTGTTTTTACATTCTATGTGTTATAGTTATTCCATGTATGTAATTTCATTATCTGTTAAAGTTAGTTCATATTAAAGTAACATTTTTGTTCCAAAACCATAATTATGTTTGTCACTAAAATATTTAGTAATAAATGTGTTGATCAAATTTAATATTCTAGTATTAGTTTTGATAAATTTAGATAAAAGTAAAAGCCTTTATGCAGGGGTGTTTGTGCTCCGGGGAAACC
This sequence comes from Latrodectus hesperus, assembly GCA_037975125.1. NCBI lineage: Eukaryota > Metazoa > Arthropoda > Arachnida > Araneae > Theridiidae > Latrodectus > Latrodectus hesperus. The sequence continues at coordinate 97,672,011 of CM075859.1, read as the reverse complement.
CCGGAATTCCAGGGATTTTGAACTTCGATACCCGGAAATTCCGGGGATCGTCGTTCAAAAGGAAGTAGGAATAATAAAGAATTATTTATTTTGATTTGGTAATTTTGTTTGCTTTGAAAGCAGAAAACGTAATAATTACGTCATTCAATACTTCATAATTATAATTTTTCATTTTTCCCCCTCCCCTTCTCGAAACTCAAAAATGTCGGTAGTAAGTCCGTAAAAGTTTCCGGGGATATTTTGGGGTCCCACAAACACCCCTGCTTTATGTCCATCTGTATACATTCTTAAAGAAGTTTAAAAAATTAAGTAATATTTAAATGTTGTGTCAAACTGTGCCTTAATTTTCTGTGATAAATCAAATGTTTAAATATTTATTTGTCTTTAATTTTCTGTGATAAACCAAATGTTTAAATATCTATTTGTCAAATCAGATTTTTTATGTATAGTATATAAAATATTATTCATTTCTCTCTTGCTATCATAAGTAAGGATGTGTCACATAATTTGTTGTTTCATAATTTAGAACTGATCAAAAATAGTTTTATGAGATTTTGATTGATGTATATATTGTATGAAAAGCTTAGTAAATTGTTCATATTTTGATTCTACCTCACTGTTATGAAATATGTGAAATAATTTTTAATGTGTTGAAAAGTTGTCTTCAAAAGATCATTGAATAATACATTAATGGATGCATTGTAATTGAATAAATTAATGTACCAGGATTTTGCAAAAGAAATAAGAGTTTTATTTAGTATGGTATGTTGTACTTAAAAAATTATAGTTATACTTAAAATTTCCTAATTATTTTAAATACTTTAACTGTAATAAAAGAAAATTTGAAAATATTAATAGTAATAATTTTGATAACATGTCTTTATCAAGAAAAGATATATAGACAAGACAAGAAAATATAATAAATTTATAATTATACTTTCTTTAGCAAACAAATTTAATTATTCTTGGTGATTAAAACAGTTTTTAGTTTATATACAGTTATATATATATATTATATACAGTTTTTAACCTATATATTTTTAACATCAATCTATATAAATATATATCAGAATTATAGGTATAAAAAGATTTAAAAAAAAATTTATTTCAGAATTTTTTGAAAGTATAGTTTTTTTATATCAATGTAGAGTAGACATGGAGCAGCCCTTACAAAATATGGATATTCAATTTACAATAGTTTTAAATATCTATGAGATATCTCTCCAATATCCAAAAGTTAATGTCTGGATGATATTTTATGATATCTAGTGGACATCCAAGTTTTGAGCATCAATGGACAGTTGAACTTTGAATATCTCAAGGATGTGATGCAGATCTAATAGATATCTGGATATAAATTGGAATTGACCTGGTTATGACATAGATATTTGTGGTTGTGTGAGTAATGTTAATTCTACCTGGAACCAGGGGGTATGCGTACCCTTCTGGGGCTTGAGCTAGCCACCAGGCGCGTCCGCAGGTGGTGGATCGCCGAAAGTCCTGTAGAAATAACAGGATAGCCTCGAAAATTGAATAAGAGGCCGCGAACCAGCTCCCGTAAACCCTGGTGTTATGCGTTCCGTGCCTAGGGCTAATTGGCACCGCGGTATTGGTGTCTTAACGGAGCCTCTAGTTGCCTGGCGAACTTCTAGAGTAATTTGCCTTGCCCAGTATCTCAGGCAATGCTGGGTGGACTGTCATATTACCTGAGATTATTTACTGTTATTATATGGCTGAAAAGACATTGAAAATAACAAACATTTCTGCTTTTGCAGGAGAAACTTCTGAGGCAGACCTTTCTGAAAAAGACAAGGTAACTCAAAGACAATCTAATGAAGGGGTAGCAATGAAACCTTCACAGGAGGTAGAAATGACCTCCAAACCATCTTCTTCTGGTGAGAGTCAGGAAGCTATCTCTAGCATGACTGACTCTCTGACCAGAATCAATCTTAAAAAGAGAATATCTGGTGCACAGAAAAAGAGGCTGGTGAAGGAGCGCAAAATCTCTGAGGGGACTTGGGTTGAAAAACCCAAGGCAACCAAAGGCGAGAAGCGTCCTGCCAATCGGATGAACCAGGGCAAGGTTGGAAAGGCTACCAAGAGAGAAGGACCTGAGGGATTTACTTACAGGGCGGCTCTCACGGTGATCAAGATGGCCGTGCTCTTAGAAGGTCATCCGGAAAAACGGTTAACAGAGAAACAGGCCTATGACCTGGAACTCTTGATAACCAGGAAAATAGGAAGGAATGAGGAGGGCTTTGCCCCAACCTTCCTATCCTGTAAACTTGAAAACGGGGCTCTTATTATCAATTGTGCAGATCTGGAGAGCTCAAAGTGGCTGGAACAAAATGTCAATGATATAAGCCCTTGGCAAGAACATAAACTCTTGGTGGGTGAGGCAAGGAAACTTGTCAGAACCACTAAGATAATTGCAAAACTGCCAAAAATCTGTAATGAACTGGAACCTAAAGAGCTCCTGAGAAAAATCGAGGCTCAGAACGGTGGGGTCACTCCATTGGAGTGGAACATTCTTAACATTAAGAACGACCCATCTGGGCGGACCATCGTTCTTAGTGTGCCTGAATTAGATGCTGCCACTCTTCGTGTAAGGGGATATAGGTTTTATATTGGCCTTCACCATGTGCAGGCTAAAGTACTTGATAAACCTGCTCCTGCTGATGGGGGTGAAGGTAGTTCAAGCCAACCTACACCACAGTAGAAGTGGTACTACTAACCTCAGTAAGAAGTTTCTTGCTGGGGATATACACCTGGCCCTGATTCAAGAACCCTGGTTGGTTAGGGGAAGAATCAGTGGTCTCAAAGGAACTAAAGGTAAGCTTATCTATTGTACTAATGGTAACGCTAGAACTTGTATACTCTTACATAAAAACATTGAGGTTCTTCCCCTCTCTGAATTTATTCTTAGGGACCTGACAGCTGTGAAAGTCAGACTCAACATAGAGGGTAGGAACAGGGAAATTGTTTTTGGCTCTGGATACCTGCCCTATGAAGAGAAGGCTCCACCTGACCATTCTCTGCACAAGCTCATGAACTTTTGCAGTAATAACAACTTACAGGTAGTCCTAGGACTAGACTGTAATGCTCATCATGTTGTCTGGGGAAGTACGGACACAAATAAAAGAGGTGAGTACCTTTTGGAATTTATTCTAAACTACAGGTTAGATATTCTAAATGTTGGCAACAAACCAACTTTTATTACTTCCAATCGATCAGAAGTAATTGACATTACTATAGCGACAACGCTGATTAGTAAAAATATCAAATACTGGAAAGTAGATGATCGACCTTCTGGTTCAGATCATCAAAACATCCATTTTGAAATTCACTCTAATGTGTGTCTGGATCGCATATTCAGAGACCCGGTTAGGACGGACTGGAAGAAATTCCAAGAAGAACTGACTGGGTTGATTGAGCTCGGTAACAGACCTATTAGAGACAACTACGATCTAGAAGTTACAGCAGATCTCCTACAGAGAAGTATTCTAGATTCTTATCATAACAATTGCCCCATTCGCACTAGAAGAGCTAAACTCCAATGCCCTTGGTGGAATGACTCTCTAGCTGCCGAAAGAGCAAATGTTAGAAAACTTTTTAACAAAGCTAAGAAAAATGGTGAATGGGAGAACTATAAAAGGGCCCTCACTAATTATAACAAACTTGTTAGAAAAAGCAAGATTAACTCCTGGAGAAAGTTCTGTGACGAGATAGATTCTATTTCTGAAGGAGCTAGACTCCAGAAACTCCTTAAAAGGGATGAACCTATTTTGGTTGGTACCCTAAAAGACGAGGAGGGTAATTTTGCTGCTTCCGGAAAAGGGGTTATGGAAATTATGACCAGGACTCACTTCCTGGGAGCTAGAGATATTTATAGCAACGAAGGGGAACATTGCATTGGCTCTTTGCAAAGAGTCAATAGCAATCAATGGACCATTGCTAAAAATATCATAAACTACAACATTGTTAAATGGGCAATTTTCGCCTTTAAACCTCTAAAATGCCCTGGGCCTGATGGAGTTATGCCCATCATGATCCAGAAGGCAGAAAAGGTTGTCATACCAATGCTAACTAGAATGTATAGAACAAGTTTGGCCCTGGGATATATACCAAAGACATGGCAAAAGACTAGGATAGTCTTCATTCCAAAACCTGGCAAGGACACTTATGACCAGGCCAAGTCATACAGACCAATCAGTCTTTCTTCATTCTTTCTTAAAATTATGGAGAAAATCATTGATCGGCATATTAGAGATTACTTGGGTAGAAATAGTCCCTTGCATGCTCTTCAATTTGCCTATCAACCTGGTAAATCTACAGAGACTGCTCTACATCAGCTAGTTTCCAAGATTGAAGCCACTCTGGATCAAAAGGATATTGCCTTGGCAACTTTCCTCGACATCCAGGGTGCTTTTGATAATACTTCCCATCCATCCATCCTCGATGCACTTAGAGGGGCAGGGATTAATCAAACCCTGTGTACTTGGATTGAGGCCTTAATTTCGGATAGATATATACAAATGAACATCTTCGGTGAATCATTTGAAAAAAAGACTACTAGAGGTTGTCCTCAAGGAGGTGTTCTGTCACCATTACTTTGGAACCTAGTTGTAAATAGCCTTATAAAACATCTAAATGATAAGGGTTATTATACGCAGGGATATGCTGATGACATTGTCATCCTTATCCTTGGTAAAGATTTTGACATAACTTGTCATCTCATGCAGGATGCTCTAAGTTATGTAGGTCAATGGTGCAAGGATAGGGACCTGATGGTTAATCCTCAGAAAACCTACCTCGTACCTTTTACACGCAAAAAGAAACGGAAAGGTTTTTTCATACCAAGACTTTTTGATGTTGAAATCAATGTGGCTTCAGAGGTGAAGTATCTGGGCATCTATTTAGACCAGAAACTCACCTGGAATAAGCACATTGATGATAGGATCAACCGAGCAAAGAAAAGCATTGTGATTTGCAGGCGAATGCTTGGTAAGAACTGGGGTTTACATCCAAAACTGATGTTATGGATGTACACAGCTTTTGTCAGGCCCATTTTCACATATGCCTGTGTGATCTGGTGGCATAAGGTGGAACAGAAGACTGTGATTGACAGATTGAGGAGTCTACAAAGACTAGCCTGTCTCTGCATCACAGGAGCAATCTCCACCACGCCAACCAGAGCATTGGAGGTTGTGTTGGATCTGACTCCCTTGGACATCTTCATATGCAGCGTTGCAAGATTGAATGCATATAGAATGAAGTTGCAAAACCACTGGTATGACCAGCCTGTTGCCAAAGGGCACAAGGGCATCACCAGGAAATTTCAAGACCCTATTTTTCTGATGCCATCTGACATCATGGAAAAAACATACATGTTTGACAAGACATTTGATGTAGTTTTTCCAACTAGAGAGGAATGGGATAACAACATGTTTGGAACTAAAACAGGAGATCTAATCTGGTACACAGATGGATCACTGAAGAACAGCCTCTCAGGTCTGGGAGTTTGTGGCGTGTCACCAAGAATCAGCTTGTCTGTAAGCCTTGGGCGATACGCTTCGGTCTTCCAGGCAGAAGTTTTGGCCATTATCCACTGTCTGCGACTGAATATGAAGAAGGGCTACTACGATAAGCGGATTCTCATTTTCAGTGACAGTCAAGCCGCTTTAAAAGCGCTTAATTCCTTCGAAATCAAATCTAAAATGATTCTGGAGTGTAGAAACCTTCTTACAGAACTGGCAACTAGAAACAGGGTGATCCTTGTATGGGTGCCAGGGCATAAAGGTATCGAAGGCAATGAAAAGGCTGATGAGCTTGCTAAACAAGGATCGTCTTTTGTTCCCATTGGTCCAGAACCTTTTGTGGGATCAATTTGAAGACCGCAAAAACCAATGTTCGCAGATGGGAAAAACGGAAGATGTATGAAGCTTGGCTCAAATCTCCTGGTCAAACCCACGCTAAAGGTATGATCTGTAGGTCATCAGCGAGGATTTCCTATGAAATTCTTAGATGCTCTAGGCAGAAGATACGTTTAATCGTAGGCTTCATAACTGGGCACTACTATTTCAGAAAACATCTCCATAAAATGGGACTGTTTCAGCAAGATCCTATCTGCAGGAAATGTCATATGCAAGAGGAAACGGCCAAGCATATCATTTATGAATGCGAGGCTCTTGCCCTCCCTAGATTAACCTCTTTAGGCATCATCCATACTAGAGAGTTACACCTAGATTCCATTAAAGGGTTATCAGACTTTATTAATAAAGTGGGTGATCCGAGCAAATGGAACTAAGAAACATTGGGTTTGGAGTTAACAGTACAAAATGCTGATAAAAGCAGAGGTGCTCAATGACATACAAACCCAACTCGAAGAAGAAGAAGAAGAATGTTAATTCTAGTGAAGAATAAGCAAATTGTTATGATTTTATATTCTGTATGTTATATTTATTTCATGTATGTTTTCTTATTATCTGTTAAAGTTAGTTTATATTAAAATAATATTTTGTCCCAAAAACACAATTATGTTTGTCATTAAAATATTTAGTAATAAATGTGTTGGTTAAATTTAATAATATTTCTTTATTCTGGAATTAAGCTTTAGAGATATTTCATACAAAATGGCAATTAATCATTTGAGTGCTTATATGAATATGGATTTGGTACATAGGATAGATAGCTTAACTTGGACAGATATCAAATTAAATCAATTTTGTCTTTCTGTCATTGAGTATTTAGCTGAATTAGTAATACACAAGGAACTTAGTTCCATTCTTACTATATTCTGTAACTTTTAATGAAAGATGTCATTTTTTAGTATTCTTATTTCCTTTAATAGTTTTTCAAAAGATGAGCAGCGGAGAAAAATTTAGATCAAAGCTGTATGTCGGCAAAATTGGCTTCCCTCCAAACCTAGTAAACTGTGTTCAGCACATTTCCCTGAAGAAATGATAGATCAGACATCTCTTTCTTGTGTCAGATTAAGAGATGCTTATCCTATTTGCAAAAGGTAAGATTGTTATAAAAATATTTTCAAAATTCATAATTTTTACTAATGAGAAATAAAAAATTTCTTTTAATCATTTTAAAGGTATAATATATATTTATATTTAATTCTAAAGAATTTTCTTGTAAAATCAGAATTTTCATAATTAATTTGTTGATATTTTTAAATACATACCTTTTTTTGAAATTTTTTGTTTTAAACAATGCATAACATTCAATAATTTTTATTATTATTTTAAGAATTTTTAACACTATGTTGGATATTTTAAATTCTAGATCTGATAAACAACTTGGTTTTAAAAAAGCTCTAAGTCAATTCGATATGCAAAATATTAAATTATTTCTAAAGCAAGCAGATGATTATATTTCCAATTTGAGGGTAAGTGTTGGAGGTCCAAAAATTTTAGATTCCAACAGGAAAATTGGATTTTTAGGATTTAAAGTATGCATTCAGAGTGTATTGCATTTATCAGAATCATTAATTTGTCCTGCAAATCCTCCATTTTTTTTACTTTCCATTTCACAAGGTCAGCCAAGATCATTTAGACTTTTTCTTTTCATCAATAAGATTTCATGGTGGCAGCAACAACAATCCAACAGCCCGTCAATTCAAAGCAGCTTATAAAAAATTGCTTGTGAATGCAGAATTGAAACCTGCATCTTCTGGTAATGGTATTACTTTAACTGAAATCAATATTTTAAGTGTACCTAGTCACAATTCACCTATTAATGTTATTAATATGTCAACCTCTCAAAATAATATTGTACATTCTTCATTAACAACCTTAAATAGAAGTCCTGATTTGATGATAGAAGAGTAAGATATATTTTTTTAAACTAGACTTGCTTAATGAATTTCCTTGTGATATAATTTATTATATTGCTGGATTTGAAGTAAAAAAATTAAACCAACTTATTAAATGTGAAATATGTTTAAATGTATTACAAGCAGTTACTCCCTATAATTTGTGCTTGATTTCCTTCAAATCCCAGGGTAAATTTATATACCCATCAGATGATGTTTACAAGATTTGTAAAGTGTGTGAATCTGTATTTAGAAGAAATGTAATGTTACACTCATTTTCAAAATTTAAAAATGTCAGAAAAATAAACATTCAATGTGAATTGGATGCTTTATCTGTGTTAAATATTGAAAATATATTTTCTCAATTGAAACTGCATCAATTTGATCATGATCCTCTAGATAATCATGCCATCCAACTAATTAAAGCTGTAATTAAGCATTATTTTGTGATCCGTATTAAGCATTATTGTAAAAATACTTTAATATATTAGCTTCCTTTTATAAATAATTAGATTTTTTGTATTTGATAAAATAAAAATAATCACAGTATGCTTGAATATTAATTTCACTCTATAAAAGAAATTTAATTAAAAATTATTAACATTTAGTGAAAAGAGTGTGCAATAAAATAATATTTGGAGGTTTATTCATTCAAAACCTTCCTCTACTAACAATCACATTTTTTAAAGGTACTGTAGCGTATAGCATGTAGCTGGCTTATTAGGAACAAAGAAATAGGTTCCTTAAATAGCTCAAAATATTTTATTACAATTTTAGGTACAATTTGAGCACAACACAGATACACACAGATACTACAAATAATACTAAAAACAACTAAAACATTTAAATTTGGAGAAAAAAAAATAAACATGAGAGTCATATGGACATGTCTCAAACCGTCGGTTGTTGGAGAGGGACTGGCCTTCTCGTTGACGATGCCATGGGTGGCGCTGCAGATAGAGGGCGCTACAGACTCCCCTCTGGCTCCGCCGACGTCCCGGCAAGGAGACAGGATTGAGATTAGGAAGCTGCTGAGGGTGTCGACGTGGTCTTCCTCTACTTTTCAAAGGGAAAACGGGACCGTTATCTCTAGACGATTGTTGATAAGGCATCAACATATTGGTATGATAAGTACCGAGTACTTGATCAGGGGCAGCAGGGTCTGCAACATCATATGTATTTGGTGATCTATTTGTTAGGATAATATAAGGTCCTTCACGTTTGGGCATGAATTTTTTACTTGTTTTGGTCTTAGACTTGCGTATGGGATGTAAAGTGATCCAAACTTTATCACCTGGTTGATAATAAGCGGGTCTATGCTTCTTGTCGAAGTACTCCTTTCTTGCATCTTGTTTTTGTTCTACACGTTCTCTAATTAAGGGTGTAAGACGTGCAAATTCTTTCAAGTAAGGTGTTATCTCTGCGACGAAGTTATCGTTATCAATGACAGCTCTTATATCATGCTTGACATCATCTGTGGTTCGAAGCTCTCTTCCGAACTGAAGGTAAGCTGCCGTATGACCTGTAGAATCACATTTTGCAGTGTTTAAAGCAAAACGTATCATGGGTAATTTGTCCTCCCAAGTATCATGTGAATCACCAACTAGAATTGCTAATTTGGGTTTTAGGTCTCGATTTTTTCGTTCAGCAGGGTTTGCTTGAGGATGGTATAACGGTATAAGATCTTGCTTAATATCCAGGATTTTACAAGTTTGTTGCATTACAGCACTGACGAATTGTACGCCATTGTCACTGATTACCTTTCTAGGTAGGCCATAGCGTAAGAAGACTTCTTCTATCAATATTTTAGAGCAATTGATAGCTGTAGCATCTTTTAGGGCAAAAAGTTCGACCCATCGTGTACTTGTATCTTCAACAAGAAAAATCCATTTTTTTCCAGTTGGGGTCTCTGGGAGAGGGCCAAACAAGTCTATTGCCAGCGTCTCAAATCTTTGTGAGTAAATAGGCGTTCTGAGTAACCCAGCAGGTTTCTGGTTGTTAGATTTGTACCGATTACATTCAGCACAATCTTTCACGTATTCGGCGATAAACTTTCTCATGCCAAGAAAGAAATACCTAGAAGCAATTTTATGATACGTATTCTCAGCTCCACAATGTCCTGCAGTGGGAGTATCATGATATTGCTGTAGGACACGTTCTCGCTCGTGACAAGAGACAACTAACTGTGCTTCTTCTGACTCTGTTTCAGGCGAATATCGATACAGTATTCCCTGATTCATCAGATACCCTCTACTAGTCCAATTTACATAGTTTTCATCTTTCTGACCACTTTCAAAGCAGTCTATTATCTTTCTCACATCCTCATCCTTCAATTGTTCTTCACGAATCTCTTTAGATTTCCTGGATGGCAAATCTATGGAAATAGTGTTCAAGTTACAAACAAATTTGTCCACTTTATCAATTGGTCTGGACAGAAGATCTGCAATTACATTAGATTTTCCTGGAGTGTAAAGAATTTTCGGATGATATGACTGGATTTGAAGAGCCCATCGAGCTAAGCGTCCGGATGGCGATTTAATACTCATAAGCCACTTCAAGGGTTGGTGATCAGATGCAATGATAATTTCTTGATTTTCCACATAGCCACGGAACTTTTCAAGTGCCCATACTACAGCTAATGCTTCTCTTTCAGTAGTTGAATAATTTCTTTCTGCTGAACTGAGCAATCGACTGGCATACTCAATCACATGTTCTTCCGGTCTTTCTCCTTGGATAAGGACTGCTCCTAGAGCGTAATTACTAGCATCAGTTCTTATGAGGAATGGTTTAGATCCATCTGGCTGAGACAACACAGGTGGTGAAATCAGCCGTCTTTTTAACTCATCAAATGCTTTCTGTTCGGTATCACCCCATATCCATTGTTTATTCTTTTTTGTTAAGTCACTAAGGGGTCTAGCAACTTCAGAAAAATGGGGAACATATCTCCGAAACCAGGAACAAGTCTGTAGGAAGGACTGAACTTCTTTAGCACATTTTGATGTTGGAATTTTTTGAATAGAAGATACTTTGTCAGCATCCACTTCCACACCTTTTTCAGTTATCCAATGACCTAAATACTTCACTCTGTCACAAAAAAATGACATTTGCTTCTGTTAGCATTCAGTTTAAATATAGAAAGTCTTTCAAACACTTTTCGTAAATCTGATAAATGTTCATCAAAAGTTTCTGATAAGATAATGATATCGTCAAGGTATGACAATGCAAAAACATCTTTGAGACCAGATCTAAATTTATCAATGAGACGTTGAAAAGTTGCTGGTGCGTTGCGCAACCCAAAAGGCATACGTAAAAATTTAAAAGTTCCATATGGACAGATGAATGCAGTCTTCTCTTGGTCCGATTTATAAACTTTGACCTGATGATAACCAGATCTTAAGTCTATCGTAGACATGTATTTCGTCGACTTGGCTTCAGTCAATAAATCATCCATTCTAGGTAGTGGATAGTTATCCGGAATAGTCTTTGAGTTTAACTTACGGTAATCAACACACAATCTGATGGTACCGTTCGGTTTAGGCACTAATACCACAGGACTTGCATAAGGAGATTCACATTCCTCAATTATTCCTTCAGTTAGTAAGGAATCTAGCTCTTTCTTCAACAACTCTTTCTTTGCAGGTGTCATTCTATATGGAGGTTCAGCAACAGGTAGGCTATTTCCAGTCTGTATTCTGTGTTCAATAAAAGGAGTAGGTTCTCCCCCTGGTTTGAAGTTATTTTCAAATTCTTCCAGCAATGAATTTAATTTGTGACGTTGTTCTCTTGTCAAGTGTTTTCCTTCATCATTTCTCAAATGCACGAAATTAGAGGTTTCTGAAATTTCAGCAGACATATCAGGCGAAGTTAATTTTTGCGGCATTATTACTTTTGCAGCAATTACGGTTTCAGATGTTTCCTGATAAAATGGATAATGTCTGTGTGGGTATTCACTAAAATGCCAAGTGCCATTCTGGATGTTAAGCACAATACCAGCAGCCTGGAGAAAGTCAGTGCCAAGCAATGTTCTATTACCTTTAGCGTTTGGTAACGCAATAAATTTCATACGAACTTTCTTTCCTTCTACATTAAGATTCACGACTGTTGTCAAGGCTGGGACATTTCTTTCTTTTCCATCAGCAAGTACCATTGTAATATTCTTCTTTTGAAATTTAAAACCTTTCTCTTTCAATAAACAAAAAAATCTCTCTCCCGCAATGGAATTTGATGCACCTGTGTCGGCACAAAAAGCTGCTTTTTCACCACAAACAGTTAAAAAAATTGAGCTAGACAATGAATCTGAAGCTTGTGCGGTATACAATTTTACACCATTAACAACTGTTTTAGCCTCTTCTTTTAATATGTTGCACTTTGGACACTTAGACTGAATAAAACCAGGATTACCACATCCATAGCAATGAACCGAAAATTTTCTTTCTGGCTTGTCTTTACTAAATTTTGGACTTTCATAGTTGGAATATTTTATTTTGTTATGTTCCCTAGAGTTAGGAGGCTTATAGTTTCTTTCCGAAGTAGATTTAACATAGTCTTTGAAATTTGGCTTCTTAGCAAAGATAGGTGAATTTTTCTTCATTCCCAGTCTTACATTTTCATAACTGTCAAGCTTTTCTGCAAGTTCTAAAGGATCATTCAGCTCTGACCATTGATCAACAAAATGTTCTCTTACCTCTGGAGGTATTCTTTTCTTTAACTGGTCAGCTATTATTAAGTCTTGCAATTTCTCAAAAGTGATGATATTCAACTCCTTTACCCATCCCTCGAAATATGATTTAATTTCAAAATAGAAGTCTTTCCATGTTACTTCTGCACTTTTTCTATGTTGTGAGAACATCTGCCGAAACCTATCTGATGTAAGTCGAAAACGCTTCAAGAGCATCTCTATCGCCTTTGAGTAGTCGTTAACATCTTCTTCATTTTCTCTAGCAATTAATTGATTTATTTCGGCTGGCAATGAGCCTATCAAGTACGGCATCCAATTCCTTTCAGGTATATTCACTAATTTTAATTGACGTTCAAAAACTGTCAGGTACAGTCCTATTTCATCCTTATTGGGATTAAATTTTGGGAGAATACGATTCAGATCCCAATTTGTTTTCTCTGCTTCACTAGCTGAAGCTGTGGCAGTGGAGGAAAGTACTTTTTGAGCTTCCACTTGAAGTTTTAAGCGTTGCAATTCATGCTCTCTTTCTTTTTCGTATTCAGCTTGTTTTTCTTTTTCAAGCCGTTCCTCTATTATATTAGTTAGCATATTTTTCACTAACTCTTCATCATAATCGTTTGATTTGGTTATAATATCTTTCAGTTGAATTACTTTTAGATCATCTGCTACCCCTAGCCCCATTTCTATAGCGAGGTTTCTCAAATCTTCTTTTTTTCCTTTCCCAAGGAAGGCCATTTTTGCATGAGTTTATTTTTAAGAGTTCTAAAGTTATTTTCAACTGTTTTAAAATACTGATTTTTTTTTTAAAATATGTTTATTTATTTTAGTTAAAACGAAATTTAAACACCATCAGTCTTAAATACAATATTATGTGAAAATATAAACATTTTAACTTTAAACATAAGTAAAGTATAACTTATTATTATTTATCCAAATATTTACTGCAAATAAAATGAACTCTTAAATTATTATAAATAAACCTGAAATATTCATATGATATTCACTGTAATCAAACAAAACCAAAACAAAGCATTTCACAATTCTACCATGAATTTTATTTTCGTTTCATTTATAACTCTTTACTTTCGTTTTATAATTACTAATAATCTTTAAATATGTACCTTTGTTTATAAATTATATTTTATCAATACTTTAATACCACATTCAATAATTCAAAATATATTAATTAAGATAACTTAATCATATGCATTCAAAGAATATTTTATATATAAATAACAAAATGTTTTATTGACTTTTTATTTAACTTAAAAGTTCTTCAATTTTCTAGAATATCAATTCTGATACCTTTTACCAAAATATTAATAATAATGTTGTAATCTTAATTTATAACCTTAAATATATACATGGAAAACAATATATTTTCATTCTTTATTCAATGAAACCACTTACTAAAAAAATAAAACACAAAGATTCTAAACAGAAAGTGAATGACGAAAAAAAATTAAATAAATAAAAATAAGCGTTCATAGATATTGAAAGGCTAGACAGTGAGGCGTATATGAAAGCAATAACAACGGTCGTTTGCGGCGCCTTGTTTCGTGTTTTAAATCAAAACAAAAGTATCATCCCATGAAAAATGCACAGTCATCAGACAATTAAATTCTATTAGATACTATATTTTAAACACTATCTCACTGTAAAGAATATATTTTCAACTATTCAGAATTAAGAAAGATAATATATGAGAAATATAAAATATTCAGAAGTAACAGAGATATTAATTCACGTACACATACTATAATACTTCAAATATAATAATAAAATAAATATATCTTTTAATTCAATACTCTAATACAAAATATTATTCATTTAATAATATGTGTGTAATAGCGAAATATCTACCAAATCAAACAAATAATTATACTCGCAAGTAATAATACTGTTCAAAATTCAAGAACATAAAATAATAACACTTTTATGGAACGCAACTTATAAAGAAACTTTTTATACAGTTTTATATTCATACGTGCTTAAACATTAACATTTTTGTGCTTAAACATAACTTAATTTTAATTCTTAGTACAGTATAAAAGCAACTTATCTGGAATTTTCAGATCGCTGAACTCCTCAAACGAACTACAACTACAATCTCGGATGAGATTACACTTCGGAATCTAATAATAATAATGATCTCGGATGAGATTATACTTCTAATGAATCCATAAAACACTACACATCAGGAGGTAACCTGTAAAATTTTTGAGTTCCCCTCCAACAACAAAATTTAATTCTGGGTAGAATTTTCAAGAGCAAAAAGAAACTCGAACTCGAGTCTCACGTTGGGCTGCCATTTTTTGTAGCGTGTAGCATGTAGCTGGCTTATTAGGAACAAAGAAATAGGTTCCTTAAATAGCTCAAAATATTTTATTACAATTTTAGGTACAATTTGAGCACAACACAGATACACACAGATACTACAAATAATACTAAAAACAACTAAAACATTTAAATTTGGAGAAAAAAAAATAAACATGAGAGTCATATGGACATGTCTCAAACCGTCGGTTGTTGGAGAGGGACTGGCCTTCTCGTTGACGATGCCATGGGTGGCGCTGCAGATAGAGGGCGCTACAGTACTAAATTATATGACAACAATAAAATTCCTAACTTTGATTAATAACAAAAATTATTAAATAACATAAATTACTTTTATGTTATTAAATAATTTTTATAACTTATTTCACAGCTTGTAAAAAATGTCAGAAAAGTAAACATTCAATGTGAATTAGATGTTTTATCTGCTTTAAACATTGAAAAAATATTTTTTTCCTCAATTGAAACTTCATAAATTTCATCATGATCCTCTGGATAATCATGAAATCCAACTAATTAAAGCTGTAACTAAGTATTATTTTGTTATCCGTGTGTTAAGCATTATTTTAAAAATACTTTAAATAATGTGAACTCTGTAATTATATACAAAAGCAATTCTTTTTAAAGGTCAATAATATGTTAACCTCCTTTTATAAATAATCAAGAAATGTCTTGTATTCAATAAAATAATATTGAAACATACTGTGTTTATTTTTAATTTCATTCTATAAAAGAGATTTAATTAAAATTATTAACATTTTGTGAAAAGGTGTGTAAAAGAATTACATTTAAAACCTTCCTCTACTAATAGTCATTTTTTCTTTAAATGCACTAAATTATATAGATGAGTGACATGTATGATAAAAATAAAATTTCTAATCTTGAAAGAAATTTATGTAATTAAATAATTTTTATAACTTTCTTCTCAGCTTATAAAATATTACATATTCATTACAAATTATTCATTTTATTTCACACAAAAATTATATTCTGGATAAATTGTTTTCTTTATGAAAAAATATCAATTTTAATTGATTTGAAGTTATTCTTTGCTATACTTATCGAAATATTGGTGCAAGCGCAAATTGTACTATTACTGCGCATGCGTAGTTTATGAATCAATCGACGCGTTCTTCCCTACTAGCATTTGATGCTCCAACCAAGATGGCGACAATGGCTTCAATCGTATCTAATGCATTTGATAGGATATGCCCCCTCCACTACTCCTAGCTCTACGAATGTTATCGTAACTTGAAAAATGAAGCAAGGAAAAATATTCTAAAAATATTATTTGTAAAAATTGTTTAAAATTGGATTTAATTAATATGCAACAAATATTTATCTGATGTAAATTAATTTTTATGTAATCATTTGAAGTGAAGTAATTTACTATACTAATTTTCAATTATAGTAATTATACGGTACACGTTCATTTCATATTATAATTCGTGTTTATGCAAGTATCGGAAATTTTTTCTATTTTTTTAAAATTCTGCTTCTTTACATTTTAGGTAAGTTACTAGCTATTAAATCATTTTATAGCCTAAAAATTTGCCAACTAACTTTTGGTAAGATTCATGATAGTTTTAGTGTAAACTAAGTTTTCTGCTTTACTAATTGATATTAGTAGACAAATGCACAATTTAATGGATTCAGGAACTGATATAAATTCACGAGAAAGTGTTTATTTTAAATCAGGATTCGGTATTTAGAGGACTACGATCAACAAGTGGACCCACAAGAAATTTTCAATTAATCCCTTATTGTAATTTTTATGATATGGAAAAAAAAGATTTTGGAATAGTCATAGATTGCTAACAAATCTATTCTGGCACGGTAATCTACATGTTTGGGGCATTTGGTACCGGTATTAGTAACTCCTGTGATTTAGCCACCCTTTAAAAGTAACATAGTGATTTTCATTTACTTTGTGTCCACAATTTATTGAAAATAAATAATAATTCCATACAGGAAGAAAAAAGCTCATAATTTTAATTTGTACAAATTAGAAATTGTAAAAGAACTTTTAAAAATAAAAATAGATTCTTCAAAATTATAAAAAAATAATTGTAAATTTTTTTAACAAAATACTTAAATATAGAACTGAAAAAATATGAATATTAACTAAGTTCATTGTAATTAAGTTTAATTGAAATACATGTGTTAAACAAAATGATACTACACTTTAAACTCCAGAATTTTTATTTTTTCATTATGTGATATTGAACTCTATCAATAAAGAATACATTCGCTTATCAGCACAACTTTTACAATTATCATAATAATTAATTTCAAATCTCTAAATGCTTATTTTCTTCTGATGCTGTAAGAAAAAATGCAGCTTTGTGCAATATTACTGATGCAGTACTTACATCCTGTGCGAAAAATCGGTTACGGCATGCAAAAGCTAAATATTTGAATGAATTGAAAAAAATTGTAAAGTAATAAAATGTTTTATTCATATGATGTTTTGAATTCATTTTAAAATACATGTTCTGTTAGTATAATATATGCTGCATTTACTTATCCCTGTAAGAGTTTTTCAAACATTAATTTCTCACTGTAAATGGTCTATTTTTTATGTTTTGCTTAGTTCGCAAAAGTCCTTACTACGTTTTCTCATTTTCTCTTCATATTATATCAAAATATTTTGTTGAGCATTTATTGTGCTGTTAAACATCACAAAACAGAAATGTATCATTTATTTTAAAAAAATCAAATGGGATATCCCATCTGCCAAACTTTTTTAACCATAATGTGTAATTAGAACGTAATATTTTTTTAATAATAAATTAAAAGTGACTGAATAGATTTGGTAAATAAAAGGTTACCTTTAATCTCTTAAAACTGTTTTTAAACTTAATACTCAAAGAAAAATCCATATTTATTCAGTATACATGTGCAGTTTCTTGCTTTAAGTTCATTTATTATCTTTTTGGTTTGATAACACTCAACTGAATCGATGTCAAATTTCTAAAGCAAAATGTTTTAAATAAAGTGAAACTGAGAATTAAAATTGATATTTTACTTTAGATATATATTTATTCTATAGCTGTGTAATTGATCCAAATTTATTGCATTTGATGTTTTCTACAATATAGATTTTTTATTGAAAATCAATATTTTCATGCTCAAATACCTTTAATTAAAATTAAACAATTAATATTTGTGATTTGCAAGTAATACTTAAAGCATTTTATGTTGGAATTATTACAACTTTTTTAAGGTAAGTCGAAATTTAAAGTTAATCTGAAAAATTTCCTGTAGTAAGAAATAAATGAATTATCTTTTATATGAATACTTAGTAAAATTTATTATTGTAGATTTAAGTTAATTTTAATATTTTATAAAATAAAACTAAGCAAATTAAAAATTATTATTTATTTAATATTTACGCAATTCAGTTGAATAAGAAATTTAAAATTGACAACAAAATATTTCACATAAGAAACGGCCATTCATAAAAAATAATAGTATATGATTTGAAGATCATGCGCATTCTGCCGTGTCAGATTAATGACGTCACTACCAATGCTATGTGACGTCATATCCAAAACACGTCCACCAGTGGTTATCTGTGGACATCCATTAGACGTCTACTGGATGTCTTCTGGACGGTCAGTGGATGGTTCACTGGATCATTTATGGACGTCCAGTGGATGTCTACGTGACCACGGTGGATCATCCAAATAACATCCAGTGGACGTACTTGTGTTGTGTGGGTGTGTACATCCAAAACACACCAATATATTAGTCAGATCTACTTTCAGTTATTAGTCGAGTTTGCACCAGCATACTTCTTTGAACCAAATTTAGAGTTGGCAGCTTTTATCTAATTGGGGGAGGACCAATTAGATAAAAGCTGCCAAGTGGAAATCTTCATAATTTAAAAGGCGGGATCAAGCAAGACCTCACAATTTTTGACCTGCTACCTTCATAGGTATCACTTTACTTGGAGGATATTACGACCACAACCTATTTAACATGCCCCATGCTATGAACAAGGCAGATACTTGGTTAAAACAGGATTTGAATTCACTATCTTCAAATAATGTGAACAACACCCTGATCAATAAGGCACTGTTGCCTCTACCAAACCAGCTGTGTCAAACGAGCATGGAATGTCAATTTGAGAAATTAAATATAAGACCAAGAGCTTTTAGGCATATCAAAATAATTACCATACAAAACAAGAATTCATGACATTTTGTTTTCCCAAAATTACTTCTAAAAAATCTTCCAACAGGTATGGAGATTAAATCTTTTAAAATGCATGAGAACATAACAAAATATTTTATTGTATGTATAAAATGGTTAAATATGTATAATCCTGTCAACCATTAAAATCAATGTGGATTTCTTAGTAAAACATTTTTGTATCTAACACTCGAAAATTGTATAAACTTGAAAATATAATATACTAAAAATAGTAAATTTTACAATTTCTGTTGGAATCTGACAGATTAATTGCCAGAATTTAAAAAAAAAAAAAAAAAAAACCATCTGGAATTCTATGGTTGGAAAATTAATATTAACGTTTATGAAAAAATGGCTATATATGCAACAACTCTGTTATTATTTAAATTAGTTGTGTAGTATGTTAACTATTTCCGTGAAGCGAATACCGTCATATGTAGCAGCTTAGTAGCTACTCTTGTGTTACATATTTTATTATATTTAAACTTACGTTTATGTTTTTATTTATGACTGTGAAAAACTGAAGTATGAATTAACAATAATTTCAAACAATTTGTTTCAATGAAAATATAAGTTAGTTAGAGTATTTGTCCCTTTACGTTTTGGAGAAAGTGATTAAAGTTTCAAACATTTGACGATATTTTTGACATTTTGATCATTTGATTATTTTATAGAAATGTAAATGGTTTTAATGTTATAGTAAATAGTCGACCGGATAATGGGTAAATGATATATTTAATCTATATATATATATATATATATATATATATATATATATATATATATATATATATATATATATATATATATATATATATATATACACATATAAACATGCAATTAAAACATTAACGATTTGAAAAGTCTGATTATGATGACAATATTGTCCTAGATGTAATATCGTCAGAATAATTTTATTTATTTTTGATTTTTCTCTTTAAGGAATTGAAGTTAAATAAAGAACTTAAACATAATTTGAAACAAAGTAACTTTATAAAGTATGCAAGTAAAATGAGTATGATATGAGAAATAGTTTAAAAAGTTTATCTGTTTTGATTTCAGAGATACTTCTAATTTTGAAATTCACTATACAATTTAAAAATAATAACAAATAATGTTTAAGATATTGCACTGTAAACTGCATGTTTATTTTATTGTTTTAATATAGTAAGAATAATTAGGTTAATCTTCTAAACATATATATGCATATATTGCTAAATTTTTTAACTGTTTTTAACTGCATAATCTCTTTTGTTGTGAGTTTTATCTGAGTATTTTACAGAAAATACAGAGGTTAAAGTAAATTTTGATAGTAAACATTATCTTGTGTTTGTTGTTTCTCTTATTGTAATTTATAACAAAACAAATTTAAAGCCCAGATATTGGTCAAAATTATTCAAAACACCACTTGTTATCAAAGAAGCAAAATATTGTGGTATCCATCTTGAAAATAATTTAATCATTTTATTATAGAAAAGAATATAATTTACGTTTAATGTTATTTATCAATTAAGCATTTAAAATTGATATTTCATTCATTAACATGTTGGATGTGTTTTACAGCTGTGTTACATGTTGGATCCGCTGTTTATTGATTGCAAATGATTATGAAACCAAAACTTAGAAAAGAAAATAAGAAAATAATATTGCCAAATTATACATAAAGGAAATAGTTCAGTCTTCTTTATTTATACATTTTATCCTTTTTCTGCCTTTTTTTAAAACTTGAATTTGTTATAGAAAATTTTTTTTATCAATAACATTTGGTATAAATATATTATACTGTAAAGTAACCTTTATATATATATTTTCGTGTAACTAATCAATTTTAAATTTAAAGACATTTTCCTTTTCCTCTATAATCAACATAACCCAATTCAGCATATTTTATCTTCGGCAAAAAACCTTTTGTTTAAAATTAACTTTCATTTGGAACTAATAGATATTTTTTATTTCCCCGTTTTTAGATGTGGTCTCCATCAAAGGCTTATGACTTTTGGAGAAAGGCAATAATACCGCAGACCCATACAACTCTTTAAGTGAATCAGTTTCCTCATTGCCAGAGAGTAATACCAATGTTAAAAGAGTAATATGTATCTAAAATATTTAAATGTACAATAAATTTTGAAATATTGCTGAACTTTATTTTAATCATTAAATTAAGAACAGTGTATAAATTTCTGAAATCTTTTAGGTGCTCCTTTTATATATTTTATATATTCAAAGTGAAATAAGTTTTTTTCCATAAGAAATTTTTTTGTAACGGGAAATTTAATTTATAAATTGAGTAATTCTGACAATGCAAATTAATCAGTTGTAAAAATTTTTAAAAATGTTATAATGTGATGACAAATATAGTTTTAATTTAACACATTTTAGATAATATTTTTTTTAAATGATAAAAATATCCAGGAAACATTTGATAAATAAGTCAATCTTTGTAATGTTTTGATATGCATTTACTGTAAGCCTCGAATGTAAAATCGAACTTATTTATTCATTTTACTTTTCTTAAGATTAATTTTAAGCAGTGTTTTTAAAATATATATTAAAAAAAATGAGTTTTATTCATTTCATTTTCGTATTTAATATACTCACATCTGTGTGTTAAGTGATATAAATATGATGAACAATATCTATTTTAATAGGTATTGTGTATGCTTGTACGTAGTCTTAATCAATGACCATATTTAACCATAAATACACGTTTTTCCATATCATTAATTAAAAACCAGATAATTTATTTCCTTGTGTTACAATTTTTTTTAATTATTTGTATTAACAAATAATTGTAATTATGAATACTATTAACAAGTAAATATAGGTAATATTTTTTAAATAAAGTAATAAATTATTGCTTATATTTATATCTAATGGCTATTTGCTATTATTTCATTTTATACATTAGCTTTGAAGTTTATTGTGTTTTTGACATTTTCCCATTCCAATGTAAATTTGTACCTAGTTAAACTATAGTCCAGAATCAATAACATATTTTCTAATAATATTGGATTAAATATAAATTTAATGCTTTGTGTAAAATAAGAATTATAAAGTTATGTTAAACATTTTTACTTCTAAAAATTCATAATATGTTAATTACTTGTGATGTAAATTTTACTGGGCAACAGCTAGAATGCATGTATTCAAAATTTGTAAATCTTTTGCATTAATTGACGTAATTTTTTCCATCAATCTGTAATCACTTGTAAAAAAAAAAAAATTCTATGTTCTAAAAAACTGAATTCTATGTTAATAAGATTCAGCATAGAATATTGTGTAAATAATTTGAGATTGTCAATATGTTTTAAAATTCATAGTATTTTAATTACTATGATTTCATAAACTTTACTTATCTGCAATCGTAGTTTATGTGTAAAAAATAATTTGATAATCATTGATGTATATTTTATTATCCATTTTTTATTAGCTTAAAATATGATTTTTTAAAGCATAAAATACAAAGTGTATGTTATAAATTAATTACTAACTTTAATTATAATCTTGAAAATGTAAGATTCTATTTAAAACATTGCATTGAATTTTTGAAGTCAGATGTTTAGAATTTCTATTAAGTCATTCAACTGAAATCATTTTCATTTAACCCAATTATTTGTCTCTATTTTTAGTCAAAGAATTGTCAGAATTGATGAATGTTGATTTTTCATTTGTTACTTAGTGTTATATATTGTAATGTGTGTTTCTGTATATATATGTGTGTGCGTATTGAAATATCAATATGGGGGATATAAAGTAAAACTAAATTCTGGTACAACAGATCAGGTGGGCCAAGGCCTACAGTACCTATCTGTTTTCCTGACCGAAAGGCCAGGGGCTGCGAAGCACATGTCCCGATTAGGTGCTCAGAATAACGCAAAACACCCAGTGTTTAGTTCCCAAGCATGCTCATTGTGGATATAATGTTACAAATAACTATTCTCCCTTTTTTAAGGAGATTAAACTGAAATTAAGTAAAAGATTCCCTCATAAAAAATTGTATAAGTAATATTCATTTTTTATGAGTTATTAATTCTGAATGAAAATTGACACTATTATAGGCATTCACAACCTATTCAAGTGCCTGGCTTGTTTCGCTTTAGTTGTAAATTTAATTGTAAAATATTGTAAATTTAAAAATAGTTATGTTGGATTCTCCTTATTCAAATAATTAATAGCGTGAAATAATACCTAAATATGTGAAAATAAGTGTTATGCATGAAGTTTCACCTGATTTATATAAACGTAACTCAATTTTTTTCTGTTTTTTACCTGGGCTGTTATTCACATCCTGCTGTTTCTATTTTTGTAATTAAATTGAATCAGTTTAACAATTCTGTTTTTATTTTTATTTTCAGAGTATAACAACAAAGTAAATCTTCACAAAAGGTTAAATTTGTTCCAGAGTACTAATTCAGAAGGTGGACCACAAAAATAAAAGAAAAAACTTGTAAATTAAAGATGTTAAAAAAACATTTTTCAAAAATTATTTTCAAATGTAAATAAAAATAGTACTTTTTTATTTTCAGTATTATCATAAATAAAAAATGTTAATTCCATTAATATTTAGACATTTCACTTATATATGGCTTTTGTTGTGTTAATTTTTATAAGTAATAAAAACTGTTAATCTTTATACTTTTTATCATTTTTCTCAATATCTTGTTGCATGGAGTTAATTGATTTGGAAAATGAAATATTAATTTATATACAAAGAAAATATATGTGTGTGTGCTTTAAAATAATTCTACATAAAATTATCATAAAACTACTGGAATTCTTTTATACCTTTAAGTTCAGTTTTAGCAATAAATTGACACTTGCTTACACAAGAATTTTTTTTTAAATTTATAAATAATGAAATTCTGTAATAACAAGATATTTTAAAAACAGAATATAAAAGTTATTTAAATAAAATTTAGATTATTAAAATAAAACTATAAAATTTGGATAGCATTGTCAAAAAAATGATTTAAAATATGAGTTAGTAATTCATATTTTTTTAATCTTTATATAATTAAGAACTAAAAATGCACTTAATGCTACTTGACAATTACATGGATAACAATTGTCTTTTAGAATCACAAAAATATATTCAGTATTAATTTGATGGATTTCCAATACTTCCATATTAACTTTAACAATATATACAATATTAACATAAAAATGAATTCAATATTTATAGAAATAAATAACCAGCCCTACGTCGGGCAAAGTGCCGATGGATAACCGTATATGGGCACGTACTGGCAATTACATGGGCTACATCCGGTCAATATGGCATTGATGGGCGCCCGGCGTTGGGCCAACAGCGGACAGTACTGCCGGCCCAGCAGCAATGACGACGACCACTTGACGGAGCCGACGAGGCCAAATACCATCGGGCCGCTGCTGGCCAAGACGGCTGACAGCAGCTGCCCGATGGATGCCCGGCACCTTTGTATTTGCTGGGTGAGTAATAGCATAAAAAGGAATAATTTAAAAATTTAGTGAATTTAATCTAAAGTAAAATTAGCAAGACCAAATTCAATGCAAATACAAAAAAGAATACAGGTATATGTTACATTTTTTACTCAAGATCAAATTTAAAAATGATATAAATAAAAATTATAGTAAACATTTCCTTAAATAAATCATGCCAATATTTGAAATTGTTTTAAATTTTCAGCACTTATAAACACATAAAAATATAAATACTTCAAATTACAATAGTTATCAAACTATAAAATAAAATATTCAATATTTTTAATGCATATGTTTCGTCTAACATCCGCCGAGCTGGCAGCCGAATGGTTAGCGCTTTTGCCTTCGGTTCAATAGTTCATGGGTTCGAATCCCACCTTGGGCATGAATGTTTGTAGTGATTCGGAATCCACTTTAAACCATAGGTCCCGGTCTAATTAGCCCTCGTGTGCAAAAAATGACCGTTGAGCGACAAACAAACCCTAACAAACCATCATCTAACATCCCTGTAAAGTTGTAAAAATTTATTAATTATTATGAATACATGGAAAATAATTACATACTTATTAGTACACATTTAATTATTTCCAAATACAAATATTATAAATGTTAATTTTACAAGAGCAACTAAATGTTTATCAATGCAAATGCCAGAAAAAAACACACAAATACAATTCCACATCTGCATGCACACATAATTTTAAATTATAATATAACATTGGCACAAAAAGCCTGGATAAATTTGTCATAAAGGCAATGGAAAAAAAAGTTGTTGACAGTGTACTCAGACAACCTATATTACCCAGAATTACTTTTGGTCCTCATTGTTCTGAGGCTGAGTGGACCCCAACTCATCTAAGATAAAGTAATAATTTTCATTAAAGATAAAAAATTGGAAGCTAGTGCTTTACCCTTCCAGCGACTCACGTATACAAAAAGAAAATTTTGATAATTTTCTCTATTTTTTTGTTTTATTAACTTTAGTTGCATCAATTTTATTCGCTCTGACAACATAAAATGCATCCTGGTAATCAAAAAAAAATTAAGATTGAAGCACTTAAAGAATACTGATGATTTAAGCAGCCTACTAGTGGCAATTTCTTAGTTTCTAAGCACTCAAATATGCCATTTAAAGTAAAGATGCTTAACTTTTCTGTGCTTAAAACTTGCATTGCAGCACCTTCTAATATAATTATGTGTAAAACAAGATTTGTGGATGGTGTTAGAAGACCGTTATTTTTGGCCTCAATTAATGCATTTGTAGAGCATTGTGTATCCCCCATTTCATCAACTAAAGCATTTCTGCAAGATTCACAAGATGTAAATTTTCTAGCCTTTCTTGCAACATAACCTGAAAAATAACCTACAACCATATCATTTGAATCAAATAAATTGTAGTTGTGATCATTTTGCAGTGTAGCTGATGCCTGTAATAAATAGGAACTATTTTCTATTATTATTTATAACTTTTAATGAAATGGTAATAAATTATTTAGTACTTGTGTGAAAATTACAATGGAGTTAAAAAGAAACTACATTCAAATTTAGAAGATTTTAAAAAATATTAAAGAAACATTTTTTTGATAAATTAATTTCGGTTATAAACTTTACATTCATTTTAAGCCTTGAATTTTGTCGTAAAGCATTATGAAGATATTGTCTCTTCTTCAACAGAAGAAAACTGTTGGAAGCATGTCTAGAACCAATTTTAGGTTGTTGGAAGCAATTTTTACAACGGCCAATTTTCTTGGCGTAAAAATTGCTAGGAACATAACCTGTTCAGTTTTTTCCTCTATAAATATAAAATAAGTAATTTTAATACATAACAATGTTTATTTGTATTTAATAAATGGGAAAATTATTTTGCTTACATATTCCTAGCATCAGCACAGATAACATACTTCTCTACATTTTTAATCAAATTACATATACTTTCCATTCCTATTAGCCTGAAACTGTTTCCAATTGTAGTTAAAATTCCTTTTAAGAAAACCTAATAAATTTTAAATCTTCTCAGTAAATAAAATAAGTAACCTTGCAAAAATTGACTTTAAACATACAGAATAATTAAAAAAAAAAATTTCTTAGCTCGCCCCATCGGCACCAGAAGAAGAGGACGACCGAAACTCCGATGGCGTGACTGCCTTGAAAACGACCTAAAAACACTAAAAGTGACAAACTGGATGACCTTGTCCAAAAATAGGGGGTCCTAGTATGCACTTCTGAGGAAAGCAAAGGCCCACCCTGGGCTGTCAGGCCAATGAAGAAGAATATAAAATAACTATAAAAATACTTTGACATTAAGATTTTCATTTATTACAATCCACCATTCTAAATATTGATCAATTGTCCAAAACAAAATAACCACAGAATCCCTTGTGATAGAGTATGACCATTGAGCAGATGTAAAGAGATACCGGTGTAACTGTGTTTTCAAATATTCAAAATTAAATTCCGGTGTTGGTAATGAGGATTCCAGTATATCATGGTCTATTTCAGGTAATGATTCTATAATATTTTCTGTTATGGAATTTAAAAAGATTTTTTTTTAATTTTTAAATAAATAATTAGAAATAAATTCTAAAAAAAATGCTTCAATCTAAGATCATAAATTCTAACAAGATTTTTACATATATTTCATATCACCATTCTAGTTTATTGGATTAATTATAAATAAAAGCAAATGACATTCTTTTATCAAATGTACGTAGCAGAATTTCACCTAAAAGCAACAAATCTTTAAATAGTAACAATTTTTATGAATGCAAATTATAAATTTGCTAAGATGAAACAGTTTATTTGAATCAGATTACTTTTTAAAAAATAACCTATTGAAATAATCAGCAATTTTTCTTTTGTAAATTTCAATACATTTTGAATAATAATCTATAAAATATTTATAGAACTGAATGAGTTTGATTAGAAACCATTCATTAAGTATTCAATTACTGATAAATTTTAAACAAATTTTTCTTAACAATGATAAATTGCTTACCATGTACAGAAGTTTGCTCATTTTGCTCTGATGTTGGAAAATTGTCAAGTACTTTCTTTGCTGTATTTTTTACAGCAGGTAGTTTTTTTTTTCTTGTGCTTGATGAAAAGTACTTGGGCAAATTTGGGAAGATGCTTGGAATTGCATCTTTCATCAAATTTGGCTTTCCTTTTGGCAATTTCCACACCTAAACACTTATATTCACAAAACATTAAAAAATGTCTTATACATTTTAAAAAATTTATACAACACAAATAACTTACAGTTCCATCTGATAAATTTTGTGTATAATAGCTATCTAAGTCCTCTTCTTTAAAGTGCAAAGAACACACTACATCTGAAGAAGACAATAGCTTATCAGCCCGAGGAATTACCCGTCTCCATTTTTCAAGCAAGTTTGGATCCTAAATCAAGAATACATTATAATATGCAGAGTAAATTAACAATAAAGTTATAATTATATAACTTTATTGTTATTATTATATAATTATATGATTAATAATAAAGTTATTATTATATAATTATATTAACAATATTATAAATTAACAATATATAATAAATTAACAATAAAGTTATTATTATATAATTATATGAGTATATCAGCTTTTTAAATACCAAGTTATAACTATACTTTCCTGTTTTATTTAAACCAGTGAATCAGTCACTTAAGTGATTTACTTAATTTTAGCTTTTGTATTGGTGCTAAATACAATTTAATTCAATAAATAAAGAAGGCAATTTAAAATAAATAAACAAGACAATAGAGAAATATGGAGGTAAAGTTAGATTAATATATAAATATTTCATGAATTACTTACAATGATTTTTAAATTTTTTCACAATACAATATTCAGAAATAAAAAAGAAAAACGCAATCAACAACCTGAAATGGTTGCATTTTAACTAACCAGCAATTATTTTATTACAAAAAAGAACTAAACTAAATAACTTATTATATTTTGCCAATAAAATTCAAACCCTAATTGCATGCCTTATCGCAAAAAATAATACAAATGCATACATTTTATTCATTTTGCAACATAAACTAACTTATCAAGATAAAAATTATTCATTGAAAATAAAATAAGATGAAGTATATATTTTGCACGTTGTATTTTCTGACAATACCTTTCATGCACTAAAAAGGCTTGGTAGTTTTTCCTCATTCCTCTTTCTTTGATTAATATCTGATTTATAGCAGCTTTTACAGCCAAGACAAAAGCATGATTTTGACATTTTATTATAATAAATATATTTAGAAATTACCAAAACATAAGTATCAACTGTAAAATGCTACACAACACATTAGTAAATTCAATCATATGCCCTGGAGATGCTTTTTACGCCACCTGGTGTCAAAAATGCTTAGGAAAGTCTTCCAAGATGGCGTCATTTTTTGAAGCCGCCAAGGGGGGAGTCGTTGGTCTATTATCTTGGTCGTTGGTCTACACTTCGGTTGGTCATCTTCTTCTTCTTAAAAATTGAGTTTGTATGTCATTGGGCACCTCTGCTTTTATCAGCATTTTGTACCATTAACTCCAAACCCAATGTTTCCTACTTCCAATTGCTCGGGTCACCCACTTTACTAATAAAGTCCGATAACCCTTTAATGGAGTCTAGGTGTAACTCTCTAGTATGGATGAAGCCTAAAGAAGTTAATTTAGGGAGGGCAAGAGCCTCACATTCGTAAATGACATGCTCTGCCGTTTCCTCTTGCATATTGCATTTCCAGCAGATAAGGTCTTGCTGAAATAGTCCCATCTGGTCAGAAAGTCAGTCATGCTAGGAATAGCTTCCTGACTTTCACTAGAAGAAGATGGTTTAGAGGTCATTTCTACCTCAAGTGAAGGATTCATTGCTGCCCCTTTACAAGATTACCTCTGAGTTCCCTTGTCTTTTCAGCTAGGTCTACTTTAGAGGCTTCACCGGCAAATGCAGAAAGGTTTGTTACTTATTGTGTCTTTTCAGCCACAAGATAACAAGTAAAAAATATAAGTCCACCCACCATTGCCTGAGTTACTGGGCAAGGCAAATTACTCTAGAAGTTCGCCAAGCAACTAGAGGCTCCGTTAAGACACCAATACCGCGGTGCCAATTAGCCCTAGGCACGGATTGCATAACACCAGGGTTTACGGGAGCTGGTTCGCGGCCTCTGATTCTATATTCAAGGCTATCCTGTCATTCCTACAGGACATTCGGCTATCCACCACCTGCCAACGCGCCTGGTGGCTGTGCTCAAGCCCCAGGAAGGTACACGTACCCCCTGGTTCCAGGTCGGTTGGTCATACTCAGGTATGGTTACAGTTTACGTTGATACTATAAATTTGGTATAACTCTTGATTTAATAATAATCTAATGAATTTTAAGAGCACTTTTATAAAAGCAAATTTTAGATCCGATATAAACACATTTTCTTTATTTTCTGATGAAAAAAAAACATATATTTCATATTTAATTAAGTGGTTGTATAAAAAAAAATAAGTTACCGACCTACTTAACTGTGAAGATTACTGAAAAAGTTTAACTGTATAGTTTAACTGAGCGCGTAGGAACACAGGCGGGAAGCATTGGCGCGAAAAAGTAACTGTATTACTTGTCCTTATTTTATTGTACATTTAATTGTGAAAGTTTCTGTGAAAAATTATGGTGTATTCTCCACGAAGGTGAGTTTTTTGCTTATTTATAGTAATAAGAAGTGTTTGTTTAAATAGTATAAATTAAAATCACGTCAAACTTTAAAATATTTGAAATATTTAAATTTTTTGGTGTTTTCAAATCGAATTCTTCAAAGTTTCAATCGAAATTAATAAAACTCTCAAAAATTTTTTGGTTATTTATAGATTAATTACTATATTATTTTTTATGTCCTAACAAGAAATCTAAAATCTTTTTTAGGCAGTAAACATGAAAGACATTTTGAACTGCCAGTAAAAATTATTTTAAAGTAGTCTTTGTTATGAGAGGTTAAATTCATCTTAATAATTGTTTGTGAAAAGTATATTTTTCTACCTGCATTTTATTTTACAATTATTCGACATAAAAATTTAAATCCATTATTTAATTTGGGTAATTATTTTTAATACCTAATAATTAAGAAAAAATATGCTATTTGGATATCTTTGTTTAAATATCTGATACAAACGTAGTTTTAAGAACTTTATACAAATAATTAAAAAAAAATAATAAATAAATAAAACCAGAACATAAATAAATTATTAACCATAAAAATTTTTTAAATTAATGTAAGATGATTTGTTAATTGAAGTTAAATCATGTATGTCCTGGTTATTATTAGATACAAAAGTAAAGTTTCAAAAACTTTGCACAAATAATTCAATGTAAATTAAAATCATAAAATATAAAATAAATTATTAAACATAAAAATTTAAAACTTAATATAATACGATTTATTAAATGAAATTAAATTATATATGTGTAGTTTATTGTTAGATAATTTAACATTTATAGTTGTCAATAAAAAAAAATGTAAAATTTTTATATTTTTATTTTTTTTATCATTGAATTTTGTATTTCTTTTGTTTTTCTATTATGTGTTTCCCTGCTCTTTTATAGAGCACGTCCCCTTTTCAGAGCAACCCTTTTCGCAGGGTTGCGACATCCTTTCTGCTCCCCCTCCACCTCTGCAACAAAACCGAGCTCTCAGGAGCCGGTTTTGTCGCCAAAAATGGCGGAAAACTGGCTTAGATCTCGTAACAAGAAACTTCCCAATTTATTAAAACAATCATCATTTGCAGCTATGCAAGCTTTATGAAACATATACATTGCAAGGTAAAATTTAAAATCTGTCTTACGATTATACGTAGGTAAAGACGCTTTTACATGCCTCCAGGTACTTTCAATTGTATTCGTGTGACATCCAGTTTCGGGATCAACAAATGTCAACTTATGGTTGACTTTTAAATGTTCAAATCCTTCCTCAGTTAAGCAATCATAGCTCTTCCAACAGTCGGAATACACGGAAGTGCCTGGCAAAATCCAATCTTTAATAATTTGCATTAATGTTTCCTGTGTTCTATCTCGAACGGCAACTAAAAAAACTCTTCCGGAATTCCTCTCAACCCCCCCAAACACCCACTGACCGTCAACCTTATGCTCCTTATGGTGTTTTCGCTTGCCAAATTTGGACTCATCTATTTCAACAATTTTACCCTTCCCCCTATAAAAATAGGGAAATCTGAAGAAGATTCAATGTAATCTAAAATAGTTTCATTAATAAATTGCCTCCAATCGGCCAAAGTAGCTTTTGAGAAGGAATACTCCTCAACTATGTGTTTCATTTTACATCCCTTCCAAATCACTTAAGTAATAAATAAAATTTCAAACAATTTTAATTTAGAATGTGAAAACCACGAACCATACCTAATGGATTTTTCAGTATTGCATTGTTTTCCAACAATACTTTTTATACATATAAAAGAAAAACCATCGAAATAGCCTTTCTTTGGGCTAATCTTCCATTTCAGATCCACATTTTCTACAATTCGCACCTTTTAATAATCCTATTTCCCTTAAGAAATTAATTAATAATTGCGAATTCTGAGCTAATTGAAATAAAAAAAAATTCTATTAACAATTCCGGGTTTTCCAACTGTTGGTCTAGAGCTGGAAAAAGTAAAATATCCATCATTGGTTTCTTTAATTTTAGCTAATATAATCTGTTGAAATTTCTCAACAACATTATGAACATGAGACATTATGGAAATATAACAATAAATTAACAAAAATGTATAAGATAACAATAAATTAACAAAATGAAATTGGGAAAAAAAGAACAGTTTACGATTTTAAAAATATAAAAGAAGTTATAAGAATAAAATAAAGATATATATAATAAATAAACCAAATAAAAAAATAGATATAATTAATAAATAATGTAAAAGAAATTGTAAAAAAGAAAAATTTACGATGTTTGGACGCAGGCGACAACGAATCACAACTGAGGGGAATCCCCTAATTGCTCCAACAACAGCAAACAGAAGTAAAATGTAGTTTAGGTTAAGATATAAAAAGAAAACTGTTTTGGAGCTTTATGCTCTTAGATTTATAGCTCACATTGAGTAAGATCGAGTTTTTATTTGAAACTTAAGCAAAAATTGATGGATTGATGATTTTGAAAAAAAAAATAACAACCAAAACGAAATGATAAGCACGGCGTTTGTTTGACAAATGAAGGGGAAATTAGGCCGCTTGTAAATACAAAGACGATAAAAAATATTAGAATCTATTAATTTGTTTCAAAAAAGAAATCGTTGCGTCAATTTTCTCTAGGACTCGTTGACAAATCTAAAATCCAAGAGAAAGAAAGAGCTCCAATACCAAGTTTTTCTCTTAAGGAATTTCTTGCTTGATCATATCGAGGACACGATAGCATTATGTGATCCATGGTATGTCTTCCTCCACAAGGGCATTTATCCTTTGAGGAAAGTCTGAATTTATGTAATTTAGCATTTGTCGGAAAAATCTAGTTCTAACTCTAGTTAGCCACACTTCTTCAAGGCGAGAATTAATATAATTGCGGTGAGTTTTCGTGATAGAAGACATGTGCGAAAAGTTAAAGGCATATTTACTATTTTTCCATTCGTTGTTATTATAATTGATAAAAATGTTTCTTATATTATGGATAAGGTCTTCAAGTGAAATCGAGTGCAGAATATAACTTTTATTAATAGCCGATTTTGCAAGAGCATCTACTTTTTCGTTCCCAGCAATTCCGGAATGACCTGGAATCCAAACTAATTGAATAGATTCGCAAATCTTAGTTGCATTTCCTAAAGCTGATCCGATGTGTTGAATGATGGCTGGGGAGGTGGTTGAGAGAGTTTTCAAACTGCTTAGACAGGATAAGGAGTCTGATAATATGACATAGTTTGAAGGAGAAATACAGAATTTAGTCACCGCCAGATATAAAGCCAAAGCTTCTGCTGTAAAAGATGGAATTAGAGTGATTGATTTGCCCGGAAACAAAGAAGTTATTTCTGCTGCTATAAACAGCGATTCCAAGTTTA
This sequence comes from Latrodectus hesperus, assembly GCA_037975125.1. Lineage (NCBI taxonomy): Eukaryota > Metazoa > Arthropoda > Arachnida > Araneae > Theridiidae > Latrodectus > Latrodectus hesperus. Next base: position 97,638,499 of record CM075859.1, on the reverse strand, counting down.
TTTTCTATTTTAGATGCATCAGTAAATAATAATATGTGATTGGACCATTCAGAAGTACTATGAAGTTCAAAGAGGTCATTGATAGTATTTGTAGTTAGATTTTTAGTCTGAAAACTATATTTTCTAAGAAATATTTTCAAATTAATATTAACAGATGTAGGTTTCGAAGAAACTCTTAAAATATGTGATTCTTGAATTCCATTTTCTTCAAGCCATTTTTTCACTCGCAAAGATAGAGGAAGAGTGTCAGAGATATGGCTGTATGGCACTGATTCCCACAAACAACCACATGGAGATCTAGTAGAAAGTGCAAGATTTCTAATGTACATCCTTGTAGAAAGAAAGTTTTGTCTTCCAGAAAGAGGTAAGACCTATGCTTCTTTCAGAAGAAGTGGAATTGGTGTCCAGGGAAGAAGACCTGTAGCAATTCTAAGAATTGAGTGATATATCGGATCCAAGATTTTTCGGTCTGATAAGCTCGCAAATGTAAATACATGACATCCCTAATAGAGGCTACTTGTAATGAAGGACTGAACAATTTGAAGTAAGTGATTAGTTTTTGCTCCCCATCTATTACCTGCAATAGCTTTTAAAACATTAATTTTCTTCTGGATGGATTTTTTTTCATTTGAAAATTATACTTGAAGGTTAAGTTATTAGTAAAATAGAGGCCCAGAATTTTTATGTGCTTAGACCAAGAGACAGGTAATTGGTTGATAGTTAGTTCAAAATTTACAGGAGATTTTTTTGGAAGAGAAATCAATGACTGAACATTTTGAGGAATCAATTTTTAATTTCCATTCTTTACACCACTGTTCAAGTTTTGTGATTGCAGTCTGCATTTTTTGCTGTAGACTTTCTTGTGATGAATGAGTAGCCAAAAGTATTAGGTCATCAGTATAAATAAAACACTTAATGTCAGGAGAGAAAACTTTGTAAATATCTGACATATAAATCATAAAAAGAAAGGGAGAAAGAACACTGCCTTGAGGAACACCTCTATTAGAGAAAGTGGTTTGAGATAAAGTTCCCCGCCATTTCACTTTAAAACTTCTATCCGATAAAGAATCCAAAAAAGCAGCATTTCCTCTGATATCAAATTGGAGGAGCTTATAAATAAGACCGTCTGGCCACACTGAATATTAAGCTCGAGATATGTCTACAGTTGCGCATATGATATATTTTCTCTGTGAGCGTAAAGCAATTATATGATGATGGAGCATAGAAAGAACACTATCGCAATCTCTATAAGGCATAAATCTATAATGATTATGATGAAAATATTTGGAAAGGGAGATATGATTTATTAAACGATTTAATATCATGCGTTCCATGATCTTACATAGAACACTTGTAAGAGATAATGAGCGATAATAATTTACTGAAGTAGTATCTTTCCCAGGTTTTATTATAGGAATTATGATGAATTTTTTCCAAGACGGGGGAACAATACCGCTTAACCAAGAGTTATTTATGAGTGACAAAAGGGAACGTAAAGCTATATTTGATAGATCCTTCAAAATTTTAGCTGATATTAAATCAGGATCAACTGAAGTATTTTTGCATTTAGAAATCGCCAATTGGAGTTCTGAGAGGGAGAATGAATAGTTATATTCTAAATCAAAGTTTGAACTTAAATCGAGAGGTAGTAATTCAGTATCAGATTGACGAGAATAAAATTTGGCAAGTAAGTTAACCTGAACAAAAGGGTACGAAATAATTGAAGTTTCTCTAGAAATTATTAGATGATAAGTTGGTGAGTCAGTAGATCTATTTTTAAGTTTTTTAAGAATAGAATAAATGTCCTTAGATATACCAGCATTTGTTATAGTTTTATCCCAGAAATTTCTGGAAAGAGTTAGAAGAAGCTGATGAAGTTTTGCAGAAATTCGTTTGTACTGTATCCACAGAGTCTGATTAAGAGAACTTTTCGCTTTCCTCCAGAGTTTTTTTTTTTTACCCAAAAGATAACAACATTCCGATGTCCTCCACGGAGGATATGACTTTAACGGAAAGATTTGTTTTTTCCTGAATTTATCAAGATGGTTTTTGCATAAAATTTGGAATTCATCTACAGAAACTAGTCCGTTATTAGCAATTTCAGTGTTCATTGAATTGAAGAAGCCAGACCATAAAATTCTATTGCGGGAAGTACCTTTCGAATAAACGTTATTGTAGATTTTATCACTTGTTTGAACAGGGACATCCCACACAACACAAGTACGTCCATTGGACGTCCACTGGATGTTATTTGGATGATCCACCGTGATCCAGTAGACATCCACTGGACGTCCATAAATGATCCAGTGCACCATCCACTGACCGTCCAGAAGACATCCAGTAGACGTCTAATGGATGTCCACAGATAACCACTGGTGGACGTGTTTTGGATATGACGTCACATAGCATTGGTAGTGACGTCATTAATCTGACACGGCAGAATGCGCATGATCCTCCAATCATATACTATTTATTTTTATGAATGGCCGTTTCTTATGTTGTGAAATATTTTGATGTCACTTTTAAATTTTTATGGGCGCTCCGTGGCTGAGTGGTCTAAAGCATCACCGCTAATCGCTTGAGAGCGTAGGAGTGTGGGTTCGATTCCCACCGTGGCCCTGGGTGTTTTCTTCGTTATTCTTCTGAGGTTGTACATCTGTCATTGTGCTATTTGTCCTATTATCGACGAAGACTTACAAGCGGATCTCAAGAATCAAGCATACAAGTCTGAATATATGTAATGTAATAAGTAAATAAAAAATAAAAATTTTTATATTCAACTGAATTGCGTAAATATTAAATAAATAATTTTTAATTTGCTTACTTTTACTTTATAAAATATTAAAATTAACTTAATTTCAGAATAATAAATTTTACTAAGTATTCATATAAAAGATATTTCATTTCTTACAACACAGGAAATTTTTCAGATTAATTTTAAATTTCGACTTACCTTAAAAAAGTTGTAATTCCAACATAAAATGCTTTAAGTAACACATGCAAATCACAAATATTAATTATTTGCTTTTAATTAAAGGTATTTGAGCATGAAAATATTGATTTACAATAAAAAAATCTATATTGTAGAAAACATCAAATGCAATAAATTTGGTTCAATTACACAGCTATAGAATAAATATATATCTAATGTAAAATATCAATTTTAATTCTTAGTATCACTTTATTTAAAACAATTTGCTTTAGAAATTTGACATCGATTCAATTGAGCGTTATCAAACCAGAAAGATAAAAAATGAACCGGGCGCTCCGTGGCTGAGTGGTCAAAGTATCACTCCGCTAATCGCTTGAGAGCGTAGGAGTGTGAGTTCGATTCCCACCGTGGCCCTGGGTGTTTTCTTCGTCATTCTTCTGTGGTTGTACATCTGTCATTGTTCTATTTGTCCTATTATCGACGAGGACTTACAAGCGGATCTCAAGAATCAAGCATACAAGTCTGAATATATGTAATAAATAAAGTAAAGTAAAAATGAACTTAAAGCAAGAAACTGCACATGTATATTGAATAAATTTGGATTTTTCTTTGAGTATTAAGTTTCAAAACAGAGTTTTAAGAGATTAAAGGTAACCTTATATTTACCAAAACTATTCAGTCACTTTTAATTTATTATTTAAAAAAATATTACGTTCTAATTACACATTATGATTAAAAAAGTTTGGCAGATGGGATATCCCATTTGATTTTTTAAAAATAAATGATATATTTCTGTTTTGTGATGTTTAACATCACAAAAAATGCTCAACAGAATATTTTGATATAATATGAAGAGAAAATGCAAAAACACAGTAAGGACTTCTGCGAAACAAGCAAAATAAAAAATAGACCATTTACAGTGAGAAATTAATGTTTGAAAAACTTTTACAGTAATAAGTAAATGCAGCATTATACTAAAAGAACATGTATTTTAAAATGAATTCAAAACACCATATAAATAAAACATTTTATTATTCTACAATTTTTTTCAATTCATTCAAATATCTAGTTTTTGCATGCCATAACCAATTTTTCACACAGGATATAAGTATTGCATCAGTAACATTGCACAAAGCTCCATTTTTTCTTACAGCATCTAGAAGAAAAAAACATTTAGAGATTTGAAAATAATTATTATGACATTGTAAAAGTTGTGCTGATAAGCGAATGTATTCTTTATTAATAGAGTTCAAAATCACAATGAAAAAATAAAAATTCAGGAGTTTAAAGTGTTGTATCATTTTGTGTAGAATATGTATTTCAATTAAACTCAATTACAATGAACTTATTTAATATTCATATTTTGTCAGTTCTATATTTAAGTATTTTGTTAAAAAAATTCACAATTATTTTTTTATAATTTTGAAGAATCTATTTTTATTTTTAAAAGTTCTTTTACAATTTCTAATGTGTACAAATTAAAATTATAATTATGAGCTATTTTCTTCTTGTATGGAATTATTATTTTTTTTTCAATAAATTGTGGACACAAAGTAAATGAAAAATCACTATGTTACTTTTAAAAGGTGGCTCAATCACAGGAGTTACTACTACCGGTACCAAATGCCCCAAACATGTAGATTATCGTACCAGAATGGATTTGTTAGCAATCTATGACTATTCCAAAATCTGTTGTTTTTTTTCCATATCATAAATACAATACAATAAGGGATTAATTGAAAATTTCTTGTGGGTCCACTTGTTGATTGTAGTCTTCAAATACCGAATCCTGATTTAATTAAACTAAACACTTTCTCATGAATTTATATCAGTTCCTGAATCCATTAATTTGTGCATTTGTCTACTAATATAAATTAGTAAAGCAGAAAATTTAGTTTACACTAAAACAAACATGGAATCTTACCAAAAGCTAGTTGACAAATTTTTAGGCTATCAAATGATTTAATAGCTAGTAACTTACCCAAAATGTAAAGAAGCAGAATTTTAAAAAAAATAGAAACATTTTCCGATACTTGCATAAACATGAATTATAATATGAAATGAACGTGTACCTTATAATTACTATAATTGAAAATTAGTATAGTAAATTACTTCACCTCAAATGATTACATAAAAATTGACATCAGATAAATATTTGTTGCAAATTAAATCCAATTTTAAACAATTTTTACAAATAATATTTTTAGAATATTTTTCCTTGCTTAATTTTACAAGTTATGATAACATTCATAGAGCTAGGAGTAGTGGCATATCCTATCAAATGCATTAGGTCTAATTGATGCCATCTTGGTTGGAGCATGAAATGCTAGTAGGGATGAACGCCTTGAGTGATTCTTAAACTACGCATGCTCAGTAATAGTACAATTTGCACATGCACCAATATTTTGATAAGTATAGCAAAGAATAACTTCAAATCAATTAAAATACATATTTTGTCATAAAGAAAACAATTTGTCCAGAATATATTTTTGTGTGAAATAAAATGTAATATTTTATAAGCTGAGAAGAAAGTTATAAAAATTATTTAATTACATAAATTTCTTTCAAGATTAGAAATTTTATTTTTGTCATACATGTCACTCACCTATATAATTTAGTGCATTTAACGAAAAAAATGACTATTAGTAGAGGAAGATTTTAAATGTAATAAATCACTAAATGAAATTCTTTTACACACTTTTTCACAAAATGGTAATAATTTAAATAAATTTCTTTTATAGAGTGAAATTAAAAATAAACACAATATGCTTCAATATTATTTTATTGAATACAAAACATTTATAGATTATTTATAAAAGGAGGGTAACATATTATTGACCTTTAAAAAGAATTGCTTTTGTATATAATTATAGAGTTCACATTATTTAAAGTATTTTTATAATAATGCTTAACACTGACAACAAAATAATACTTAATTACAGCTTTAATTAGTTAGATGTCATGATTATCCAGAGGATCATGATGAAATTTATGAAGTTTCAATTGAGGAAAAAAATATTTTTTTAATATTTAAAGCAGATAAAACATCCAATTCACATTGAATGTTTATTTTTCTGACCTTTTTCACAAGCTAGGAAATAAGTTATAAAAATAATTTAATAACATAAAAATATTTTAAGTTTTAATAATTTTTGTTATTTTTCAAGGTTAGAAATTTTATTGTTGTCATATACATGTCACTCATCTATATAATTTAGTACCTTTAAAAAAATGTGATTGTAAGTAGAGGAAGGTTTTGAATGTAATAAACCTCCAAATGTTATTTTATTGCACACTCTTTTCACTAAATATTAATAATTTTTAATTAAATTTCTTTTATGGAGTGAAATTAAAAATAATCATAGTATGTTTAAATATTATTTTATTAAATACAAAAAATCTCTTGATTATTTATACAAGGAAGCTAATATATTACTGACCTTTAAAAATAATTGCTTTTGTATATAATTGTCCTACAGAGTTCAAATTGTTTAAAGTGTTTTCACAATAATGCTTAATACAGATAACAAAATAATGCTTAATTACAGCTTTAATTAGTTGGAAGACATGATTATCCAGAGGATCATTATCAAATTGATGTAGTTTCAATTGAGAAAATATATTTTCAATATTTAACACAGATAAAGCATCCAATTCACATTGAATGTTTATTTTTCTGACATTTTTAAATTTTGAAAATGAGTGTAACATTACATTTCTTCTAAATACAGATTCACACACTTTACAAATCTTGTATACATCATCTCATGGGTATATCAATTTACCCTGTGATTTGAAGGAAATCAAGTACAAATTATAGGGAGTAACTGCTTGTAATGCATTTAAACATATTTCACATTTAATAAGTTGGCTTAATTTTTTACTACAAATCCAGCAATATAATAAGTTATATCTCAAGAAAATTCATTAAGCAAATCTAGTTTAAAAAATATTTCTATCATCAAATCAGGACTTCTATTTAAGATTGTTAATGACAAATGTACAATATTATTTTGAGAGGTTGACATATTAATAACATTAATAGGTGAATTGTGATTAGATACACTTAAAATACTGATTTCAGTTAAAGGAAAACAATTACCAGAAGATGCAGGTTTCAATTCTGAATTCACAAGCAATTTTTTATAAGCTGCTTTGAATTAGCGAGCTGTTGGATTGTTGTTGCTGCCACCATGAAATCTTATTAATGAAAAGAAAAGTTCTAAATGATCTTGGCTGACCTTGTAAAATGGAAAGTAAAATAATGGAGGATTTTCAGGACAAATTAATGATTCTGCTAAATGCAATACACTCTGAATGCATAATTTAAATCCTAAAAATCCAATTTTCCTGTTGGAATCTAAAATTTTTGGACCTCCAACACTTACCCTCAAATTGGAAATATAATCATCTGCTTGCTTTAGAAATAATTTAATATTTTGCATATCGAATTGACTTAGAGCTTTTTTAAAACCAAGTTGTTTATCAGATCTAGAATTTAAAATATCCAACATAGTGTTAAAAATTCTTAAAATAATAATAAAAATTATTGAATGTTATGCATTGTTTAAAACAAAAAGTTTCAAAAAAAAATTTTTTTTAAATATCAACAAATTATGAAAATTCTGATTTTACAAGAAAATTCTTTAGAATTAAATGTAAAGATATATTCTACCTTTTAAAATGATTAATAGATATTTTTTATTTCTCATTAGTAAAAGTTATGAATTCTGAAAATATTTTTATAACAATCTTACCTTCTGCAAATAGGATAAGCATCATCTCTTAATCCGACACAAGAAAGAGATATCCGATCTATCATTTCTTCGGGGAAATGTGCTAAACACAGTTTACTATGTTTGGAGGGAAGCCAATTTTGCCGAAGTACAACTTTGATCCAAATTTCTCTCCGCTGCTCATCTTTCGGAAAACTATTAAAAGAAATAAGAATACTAAAAAATGACATCTTTCATTCAAAGTTACAGAATATAGTAAGAATAGAACTAAGTTCCTTGTGTATTACTATTTCAGCTAAATACTCAATGATAGAAAGACAAAATTGATTTAACTTGATATCTGCCCAAGTTAAGCTTTGTATCCTATATACCAAAACCATATTCATATAAGCATGCAAATGATAAATTGCCATTTTGTATGAAATATTTCTAATGCTTAATTCCAGAATAAAGAAATATTATTAAATTTAACCAACACATTTATTACTAAATATTTTAATGACAAACATAATTGTGTTTTTGGGACAAAATATTATTTTAATATAAACTAACTTTAACAGATAATAAGAAAACATACATGGAATAAATATAACATATAGAATATAAAATCATAACAATTTGCTTATTCTTCACTAGAATTAACATTACCCACACAACCACAAATATCTATGTGATAACCAGGTCAATTTCAATTCATATCCAGATATCTATTACATCTGCATCACATCCTTGAGATATTCAAATGTCCATTGATATTCAAAACTTGGATGTCCACTAGATATCATAAAATATCATCTAGACATTAACTTTTGGATATTGGAGAGAGATCTCATGGATATTTAAAACTATTGCAAATTGAATATCCAAATTTTGTAAGGGCTAGACATCTGACAGAAATCTAGATATCTACATTTTGGATATTTGTTATATCAAGCACTACATGTTTACTCAACATTGATAAAAAAAAAAATTTATTATATTTTCTTGTTTTGTCTATATATCTTATCTTGATAAAGACTTGTTATGAAAATTATTACTATTAATATTCTCAAATTTTCTTTTATTATAGTTAAAGTACTTAAAATAATTGTAAAATTTTAAGTATAACTATAATTTTTTTAAGTACAACATACAATACTAAATAAAACTCTTATTTCTTTTGCAAAATCCTGGTACATTAATTTATTCAATTACAATGTATCCATTGATGTATTATTCGATGAGCTTTTGAAGACAACTTTTCAACACGTTAAAAATTATTTAATATATTTCATAACAGTGAGGTAGAATCAAAATATGAACAATTTACTAAGCTTTTCATACAATATATACATCAATCAAAATCTCACATTTAACTATTTTTCATCAGTTCTAAATTATAAAACAGCAAATTAGGTGACACATCATTACTTTTGATGGCAAGAGAGAAATGAATATTTTATATACTAAACATAAAAAATCTGATTTGACAAATAGATATTTAAACATTTGATTTATCACAGAAAATTAAAGAACAATTTGACACAACCGTTAAATATTACTTAATGTTCTAAACTTCTTTAACAATGCATACAGATGGACATAAAGGCTTTTACTTTTATCTAAATTTATCAAAACTAATACTAGAATATTAAATTTGATCAACACATTTATTACTAAATATTTTAGTGCAAAACATAATTATGGTTTTTGAACAAAAATGTTACTTTAATATGAACTAACTTTAACATATAATGAAATTACATACATGGAATAACTATAACATATAGAATGTAAAAACAAAACATTTTGCTTATTCTTCACTTGGATTAAAATCACTTATGGAAGACATAATTATACAATATAAAAGAAGCTTATATATACAAATATATGCTTAATTGTCATAAAAAACAAATTATTCTTAACTTTTTCTAAAAAAGAAACATTCTATAAAAACTATAACAATTAAAATATATTTTTTAAGCTATTTTTATAACCCTTTGCAAATTCAGGTTTGAGGAAGAGTAGATGAACATGCAAAAGTACTGTATATTAGTTCATGATAAAAAAATATTCCGCATTGTAAATGAATTTTAAAATTTTTTGAATATTTTTAAGGTAACCAAGAAAAATTAACTGAGTTATAAAAGGATTAGTAGAATTACTGTCCTTAATCAAAACACATTATATTCGTTAACATTAACTGATATAAGAAGTTTAATAATAATTAGTAAGAAAATTTATACATAAATTATATATTTTTTATTTCCATGTACTAAAATATCGATGTACCATACATAAGCCTTAGAAAGCATGCATAGAGTTAATCATTGCTTTATGGTTCCATACATAGAACATGAATTTCAATATTGTTTTACACTAGAAATTACTTTAAAAATAATATAATTTAACAACTATTAAACTATCTTTAACGTAATGTAATTTTTTGCAATTATAAATACATTAAATAATAAAACGATAGCTATGCAAACTGCGAATAAGCAATACTTAAGAAGAGCACAAAATTTTTCTTACCTGTGAAATGTTATTCCTTCCAATTTCTTGCTCTTTCTATTAGTGCATCCGAATGCTACACAAAATCCCATTTCTTCTTTTAAATTCAGATTAAGAAAATAATATAGCTTAATTATCAAAAATTAAGAAATAAATTTGTCACAGTTATGGTAAAGGAATACGAAATAAGCGCTTTTCTTGTCTAACCAAGATGGCCGCTTGGTTACAGTTGATACTTCATCGAAGTCCAGATTACATCCACAACGAATGTCCATTAGACATCTATTTTTAATCCACACATATCCATGATTAATGTCCATAAATTGACGTCTAATAGACGTCTATTAGACATCCATAGTGGTCGATCAGCAAATATCCACTGAATAGCCCTTCATGGACGTCCAGTAGATGTCTATTTATCATCCATAACGTCCACTGGATATGGTGGACCTCTCGTGGACGTCCATTAGACGTTCTTGGTTGTGTGGGATGGTGACTACCATAACAATCTGAACTGACTGAGAAAGTACAAAAAGGAAAAATATCAGGAGATATAAAGTTATAATCGATAAGGGATGGTCTATGGTGGAGTCCGAAATGAGTAGGCTGAGAGGTATTTAAAAGACAAATGTTGCTATCCAGTATCCGATCCAGGAATTCTGAAGATTCGGGAGAATTTGAATAACTACCAAGCGCCAAACTTCATATAATAAAGTCTCCAATTATTATAAAGGGAGGATGAATATTTGATAAGATGCTCTGGAACAAAGAACTTGAAAATTTACCATGTGGGAGGTATACATTTACTAAAGTAAGAGATGATTTGGATATAGTAATTTTTATAGCTAGTATTTCTGTATCGTTATCTTCTGAGCGGGATATATTTAAAACTTGCACAGGTAGAGATTTATCAACAGCAAAAAGAAGTCCTCCACCACGGCCATCTTGTCTATCTAATCTAATTATTGTTTTATTACAAATTTGAAATAAGTCGGATTTTTTTAAGAAACGTTTCTTGAATTGTTAGGACATCGGAAGATTGAAAGTACGGAAGTTTCACATACGGGCGCTTAGATAGAACGCTTCTTGCATTCCAAGAAATTAAATTGATTATTAAATAAAACGAAAAAACCTGTACAGTTATTAAAAATAAAAAAAAATGCGCTAGTAGTAAAATAATATTTTTTTTAAAAAAAATTATGAATGTTTTTTACGCCTTCTTCCTGCTTCAATTCTTTCTTCCATGTTAGGTTCTGCATATTTAATATTTGGTTGAGGAGACTTCATAACAGGTTGAAATTAAATCAATAATTTATATTTTCCTTCTACTTATTTTCTTTATAATTCATACATATGAAGATTTTAACTATTCACAGCTGTATTAGGACTAGAAACTCTGAAATATTTATGTTAATTGTATTTTCGGAAATTGTTTGTGCTCATTTCCTTTTAATAATAATATATTAGGAATTTGAAAAGGATTTTTTTATTTATACTGCTTCACTCTCGTTTAAATTAACAGGTAATTTCCTAAATGAAATAATGTGCTTAACTTTAATTAAAAAATGTCCTTAAACAATGTAAATTCACCATCATAAAATAGCCAGTAATACTTTAAAAATTACTTATGTTAGCACAAATTTTATTTAGTAAATTTTCCAAATTACTTTTAGTATGGAATATATAAAACAACTCAGCTTTGCCTTTTTTTTCAATTTTTTATAAATATTTAGCAATCACAGACCAATATGGAGAAGCAGCTAGCTCTTCATTGAACAACTGCCGGCTGATTGGAAACCAATTAACTCGATTTATTTTTGGATAAGTTTATCATTAGAACTATAAGCTATAATTTAATTTCATACAAAAAAAAAATTTATTTCCTCTTCAGCTCAAGTTGAGCGAAGACTTATTGCCTTTTCGGAATAGCAGCATATACTGAATACAGAAGCCATAAGTCTGGCTTCCTCTAAAATTCAAGTATTGGATATTCAAAAAAATGAAGATCTAAACATGGATTTAAACATGGCAGGAGAAAGCAATTACGGAAAAAACTTCCTTAGGACCACAGAAAACGACATGAACTGTCTTTTAGCTGCAAAAGAAAATGGAGTAAACACATTCAACATATTCTTAAAAGCCAACAATGGAAGGTCAATTCCTAAAAATAAACCTCGGGAATTGAAAAATGAACTGATAATGAAGATAAAAAAATTCAAAAAGATCTCTAACAAGATAATAACAAGAGACGGTCGATTACTAATGACAACGCAAGACATGGAAACAGCTACAGAAATATTAAACATCAAAGATTTACAAGGGATCCCGGTACACTACCAAATCTTATGGGAAAGCATCTCTACCAGGTTTCTGCTATTTAATATTCCAACTGAAACTTCACTTAAAGAGATTGCAGAGGAGCTGAGCGCTGAAAACGAAATCCCAATTTTAGAATTAAGAAGATTCAATAAGAAAAACCGTGAAGAGTCTCCAGTTCTGGTATCTATTCTGGGAATAAAGATACCAAAAGAAATAAAACTGTTCTTCACTAACCATAGAGTGGAGCTATTCATAGACAGACCTCGACAATGTGGTAAGTGTTTCAAATTCACTCATAACTCTAACAAATGCCCTTACGAAGTATTGTGCGTGCACTGCGGAGAAAAAAACACGGAGAAATATGCTTAAATCAGATGAGATGCTCAAATTGTACAGGTTTACATAGAGCCGATTATAATGAATGCCCAACAAGGACAAAAGAAAAAGAAATTCTCAAATTTAAAGCAGAAAATAATTTAACACTAAGCGAAGCTAGAAGGCGATTCGCAAACAAAAATACCTTATATGCAAAGAAAACTTCCATGCCTATAGCCAGTCCAGACGTAGAATCGATGCAAGGGATCTTTGATAAATTGGCCCTTAAGCTGATAACCTCAATTGAAAAAATCATAGAACAACAACTAACTAAAATTTGTAACATGTTTAAAAAATCTTTAGACTCTACTGTGGATAAAATCAATGAAACAGTCTTTACTAAAATTAATGAAAAAATTTCAAAGTTGACCACACCAATCTCTCCTGAAAGAGAAAGGAAGAAAAAATCAAAGATAATAAAAAAATCCCAAAGTTTCAAAGTCAAATCAAATGGACTGTCAGCAATGCGAAACAGAGAGAGAGATAGATCTCTCAGATTTCTCTGTTGGATAATTACAGTTACCGACTTAACCCATTTAGTTATAATTTCATATTTGAAAGGATTTCAAATAAATAATTCTTATATCCGTACTATATAAGTGCCATAAATCTTTAGTTAATACATTTTCAAAATGAAAATTGTGCAGTGGAATGCGAGGAGCGTTACCAACAAAATAGACATTTTTAAGTTAGAACCTTTCATTTCCGCAGATGTATTAGTGATACAGGAAACTTTCCTTAGACCAAAAGACTTATTTAACCTAAAGAAAAAAATCATCTACAGAAAAGACAGAGAAACTAGAAACGGTGGCGGCCTAGTGATTGCAGTGACAGAATCAACATCATCAAAAGTAATTTATAAGAACATATACAGCAGCAGTGGAACAGAAATATTGATCGTGAAAATCATTAATCGGAACGACACTATTAACATATTGAACATATATTCACCCAAAGGAAAAATTGAATACAGAGAATATCAAGATATACAAAAATATATAACACAAAAATGCCTAATTTTAGGAGACTTCAATATCAAACATGACCTATGGGGCGGGGAAACTAGCACTCATCAGGGACAAATATTGGCCGACTGGATCAACGAACATAATCTCTGCATTCTGAATTCATCTACTCCGACACATATTTCTCCTGCAGGAAAAGGTTCAAATATAGATCTATCAATTTGTACTTCTAACTTATTTCCACAATGTCAAATCACAATAGAAGAAGATTCATGTTTTAGTGATCATTTCCCTATAGTCATTGACGTTCTTACCTTAGATCAAACTCCAAGAGTGTATAGGACACGCAGATGGAAAGATATCATCAACCAAATAAACGAAGAGTTGTGTAGTGAAACTAACAGTTCATATGACAGTTTCCATAATATTACAGTTAAAGCCATAGAAGACAACAGCCATGAGCAAAAAATACCTGAAAAGCAGTACCCTCCATGGTGGAATAATTTATGTAGTAAATTTTCATTTCTAAAAAAAGTGTACCTAAAGAAAGCCAGAAATACCTTAAAAACCAAGAACTGGATTTTGTACAAAAAATTTTCTGCAAAATTAAAATATATCATAAAATCGTCTAAAACTAAATATTGGGATGATGTCTGCAAGAAGCAGCAAGACCCGTACCTACTTTTCCGTATATTTAATTCAATGAATCGCCGATACAGAGATATCCAAAATTCTAACCTCCTAATAAATGTTAATAACCAAGAACTACATTCACCAAAATCCCAAAGTGAAGCTTTTGCAATACACTTCAATGACAAAATATACCATGAGCCAATACCAATCGACTACTCTGGATCAGAGAATATGAATATAAATAAAAAATTTACAATCAATGAGCTCAAATTAGCCATTAAGAAAACTAGAATATCCACACCAGGAGAAGACAAAATTTCTGCAAAAGTATTTAAATCACTAAATGAAGTAAGCACACGCCAGATACTTCAAATATTTAATGATATATTTGATCAATGCTCTATTCCTGACAGCTGGAAATCTTCTATTATAGTACCAATCCCAAAACCAAACAAACCACAATCCACATTAAATTCATACAGACCTATATCTCTAACCTCTGTTCCTGCTAAGATATTCGAAAGAATGCTGTCCTATAGAATCACAAATTTCCTAATTTCCAATCAGAAGATAGAAGAACGCCATCTAGGGTTCATACCTTTCCGAGACAGTCAAACTGCAATACAACTTTTTCATTATGATCTGCATCAGGCAAAAGCCCAAAAGAAATTCATTATTGCAATATCACTGGATATAAAATCTGCATATGATTCAGTGTACATTGACGGATTAATATACAAATGCCTACAGTTGGGAATAACAGGAAAAACCGCCAAATGGATTCACAACTTTCTACAAGATAGAAGGATAAAAATAAGATGGAGAAATACATGTTCAAAACCAATTCAGTCAACAAAAGGAGTTCCACAGGGAAGTGTGTTATCCCCCATTTTATTTACAATTTTCATGTCAGACTTCCATGAAACTATCCCCCAAGGAGTTAAACATATAATATACGCAGATGGCATACTAATTTACTGTACAGGTGAAAAATTGGAAATAATTAAGAAAAAATTGCAAGAAACTTTGTATAACATAGAAAAATGGAGTAATTACTGGAAACTACAAATAGCTTATCAAAAGTGTTCAGCAGTAAAATTGTCCGGGCGTAGGGAAAATCATGACTGGTCAATACAGTGTAACAATGAAAAAATTGAATGGAAAGACAGCCTAAAATTCTTAGGAATTATATTTACAAAAAATGGAAACTTCCGGCCGTTCGTAACATACCTTAAAAATAAAGCATCTAGAAGAATAAATATTTTAAAAATACTCTCTAACAAAAATTATGGAGCAAGATCGCATCATCTAATCCAGTTAGCAAAATCATCTATCTGCAGCATTCTACACCACACTAGCAATATTTTTAGCTTTACAAACCATTCAGTTACAAAACCTTTAGAAACAATACAAACGTCGGCACTAAGAATTGCATTAGGGTTACCAAGATTCACTCCTAATATTCTCCTACGAAAGATTGCAAATATTGGCACAATAGAATCTGAATTTAGGAAAATGTCAAGCAGATTTTGGCTAAAACATATCTCATTGGAACAACTATCACCTCTCAAAAATATCATCCAAAACAGCTGCAATTCCGTGGAAAAGAAATATCACATACCCCTAGTGAAAACAATAGAGGAAGAAAACATTAAAATTCCCCACTTTATCCAATATAAGTATCCACAAATTCACTCTCTAACTAATTTCTCCATCCAAATCGACAAATACGATTTCCAAGATAAATATCTAACCAATCAAGAAATTATTCAATTTTTTAATGATTTTGACAATAGCCTAATAGATCAACCTAACAGAATAGCCACAGATGCATCTAAAAAAGAAGATATAACCTCTATTGCTGGATGGTCAGAAAAAGGATCATTTGGATACAGAGTTAATAATATAAATTCGGTCTTTTCTGCTGAAACAATGGCGATCTGTCAAGCTATAGATGAATTAATCATTTACGAAAGAAGAAATATAATATACACAGATAGTAAATCTGTCCTTATCGCACTGAAGGAATGTAACCAAAAATCAGCAAGCATAATATTAAGATTAAAACACAAGATATGGCAGGCCTCAAAATTCTTCAAAGAGCTCCAAATTATTTGGGTTCCAGCCCACAAAGATATTATAATAAATGAAAAAGCTGATAAACTAGCCAAAATGGTCACAAAAGATGATGTAGATATTGAGTGGATTACCATAGAAGATTTTTACTCATACATCAAAAGCAACATTGAAAAATCTCAAGACAAAATATTCGAAAACAGTAAATATTACCTGAGGATTGGAGACATCCCGGAGTGGAACTCGATGGGGAGATCTCTCAATTCACGCAAAGAGGATGTATTGCTTGCCAGAAGCCTGGCTGGAATGCTATTGACTCCTTCTCTGCTTTACCGTTTCGGTCTGGCAGATTCAGACAGATGCAATTCATGCTATGCGGTTGATAATGCTGAACATATAATCTTATATTGCCCCAGACATAAACAGGACCGCAAACAATTCTTGCATAATTTAAAAATACAAGAGAAAATAACAAACTACAAACAGTTGATCAAAATCGTCACGTCTAACTCGAAAAAACTAAAAACGTTTATTAAACTCCTCTTAAGCATCAACAGATTTTGAATAAAGATCTTACTAGAATAATAGAGACAAAAGCCGGAGCAGCTAAAAGTCTCAGAAATATCTACCAACCAACCAACCAACCAACAGACCAATATTTATGGTCGTTGTTAGCAATATTTAGGAAAATGTATATGCCCATTAATATTTTGATGTTTCATTCTGAAGAAGGAAAATCATTTTTACATACTTATAAAGGGGATATTTCCGCAAGCAGATCTGCTCCTCTTCTACGCCAAATTCCTTGCCAAACATGATGCCAAGAGGACGATAGCAAGCTTGTTATGGTGCTTAAGCACCATAACAAGCTTGCTATCGTCCTCATATTGATTGGACATGACGTCAAATACAGAGGCGGAGTAAATGACATTTTGTCATTTACTCCGCCTTTCTATATGACGAAAATAAGCGGAGTTAGTGACGTGTTTATGGGAGTTTCTTAAAAGTCTCCTAGCGCTTTTTTTAAACTTTCTTTTGCGTTTGATTCTGATCGTTTGTTTTCTTACCAAAACTAACGTTTAATCAAAATTCATCCTTTTTTGTAAAACTTTTCAGTATTTTCCATAATTTTACTGGAAAAGGATGCATATAAATAAATTATACTTGTCTACATACATACAAACACACCTTAAATACAATAAACTAAAATGAATGTATTAAACATTAGTAACAATTGAAAATTTTCATTGTTAAACTCCGTATTAAGTAATTTTCAATAAGTTATTATATATAATAAACTATTTAATAATAACTTATTTAATTTTCATCATAAAAATTAAAAAAAACTAGTAAAGTTTTTCTGCAAATTTAATTTAACTTTACTAATTAATGTAAATGATTCATAATCTAAATATAAAGTCTTTGAAAAATCGTAACTCAATAACATTACAGAAATTCAAATAATAAAAATAATGCAAATCAGTTTCTTTAGATATTATAATACAAAATATTATTTTTCTATATTTTAAATAATATAAAAATACTTATTCTGTTAATATTAAAATACTCATTATATAATTTAAATAATATATGTGACTCATGATAATTTTGTAAGAAATTTCACTTTAAAATCTGTGTTTCCAACAAAATGAAGTTAAAACAAAAATATATGTATTTAATAAGAAATTGATTTATTTTCTCTAAGAAAAAATAAAATATTTGCTTAATTGAATTTAAATGATTGTTGAATATATTAGTATTTTGTAATTGTGTATCATGTAAAACACTAACATACTTAGCACTGATCAATTGGATTAGCATTGATATTCAGCAAATAAAAAAATCAACCAAAAATTTGACATACACTTTTGTTATAAAGTATATTTTGATAAATTTCAGTCATATAAATAAAGATGTTCAAAAAACATTGAATTTATATAGCTTAAAATCATGAAAAAGAAAGTGAAAGTGTTTTGTGATCACATAGATATAATTTAAAAACAACATGTGTTTAAAAAATGTAAGAATTTCTGGATAAGAGCCTGAAGTCCATTATTCTTAATCAATGACAGATAGATAACCTACAAACTTCGATATTAATAAAATATTTTACAATTAATATTAGAGCCTATGTTGTATTTTAATTATCGAGAAAAACTAATTAAGCAAATAATACATAAAATTTTTAACTGATCACTTATCACAGTTTATTAAGCATGTTATTTGATTCTGATAACAGGAAAAAATTAAAATGCATTTAAAGCATTTTGAATTTAGCAGTATTCAAATATTATACTGCCGTACCGTCAATATTAAAATATATAGGCTGAACATATTAATTTTTAGATCATAATTTCTCAAGAGTAATTTAAACGCATTGATTTCATTAAAAACTTAACACAATAATGTTTAATGGCAAGAAGCAAAATAGGAAGACAATTTGGACACCGGATATGTAGCGCATCAGCCGGGGTAAAGGGGGGACTCCGATTGTCCCCTCTTGGTCTTCACATGCACGTGAGAAACTTCAACTGTAAACATTTTCCTTATTAAAAGGCGCCGTCCAGCAAAAGACTGACCCCCAATGGTGTTTCTTTCCTTCAAACATCCGGTGATATATGGTTCTCCTTATGGCAGTGAAAATGCCGTACCATTTCTCAGAACACATCTCTGTGGCACAGAAATTTCTTTCCTCTTTCCAGGGTTCGAATTTCGCCCCTTAAGATTTCCTTCGAACAACTGAAAGGGATTTAATTGCCGCCTTTGGGGCCCGAAAGTCGTAAAATTTGAAATAACTAACGCGAAAAGTTTTGGCAAAAAAAAAAAAAAAAAAAAATCATTGGCTTTTTTTAACAAAATTTGATTCTATTTCGACAAATATTTTTCATTATGTTTAATTTTTTTTAACGAAATGAACTTTTTTGTATTGGCTCCATAATTTGAGGAGTTAACTTATGAATAAATCAGAAAACTAATAAATTATTCAAAAATAAAACTTTGCAAATAACAGCGCTGATTTTCTATGATAAATGTGAATTAAATGATATTTTTTTAATAACAATACAGGTATTGATTCACCAAAGTCATTTAACTTTGTTGGGACATAATGCTAATGCAAGTAACAAACATTTTTTTTATTTACAAAGAATTCAAGTATTGCTGCATGAATAAAATACTGAGTAATAAATTTTATTTGTTTTATCGGTGGATATTTCATATTTCATTGCTAAATAAACGAATATGCTTTACAAATCTTCGACTTTAGCTCAGCAATTAAAATTAAATAAACAAAATAACAAAAAACTTTGCATGAAAAATTGGTATTGATAGATTGGAATTAAAACTATAAGTTTGACCCACTGATTTGATCAACTGAATAATGAATTGAATCTCCTGTTTTACGAAAAATTATGTAAAGGAACAGATTGTATAAAATTTTTGATAAATAAATTAATCTAATATAACTTGACTGTCATTGCTAAATAAGATATTAAGAATACAAAAAAGATAAATCTCGATAACGATTGTAACAGACTACGGAAATCGCCGAAAATTAAAAACTTTTTAGAAATCATATTTAATGTTTCATCTTGATTTTTTTTTTAAGTTGTATATCTGCTTAAGATTTGTAGAATTATATCATTATTTCGTACTACAAATCTTCTGCATGTGTAAATAACGAAAATATTTTAAAATTATTTGTTTATTATTTATTCAATTAATTTTTTTTTGATAAAACTATTCAAATATTATACTGATCAGTTCCACTTTCATGTATTTAAGATGTAAATTTAACTTAGTAAATGCAGTTAGCTAAATTTTTTTTACAGATTATCCCAGTCAAGTTATATGACTATGAAAAATTGTGATATTGATTAAGCAAATAAACATAATCTATTTAAATTATATCCAGTTAATATTGTTTCGACTGATAAATTCATCATTAGGACCTCTCTCTCTCTCTCTGGATGTGATTATTTATTATATACATGCATTTTTTAACAATAAATAAAAAGCACCTATAACCTACAAAAAAATTTTGTTTCGAATAAAATGAATGTGTGCAAAGTATTTCGTATATCCAATTCCTTAATAAATTACATTTATAATTACACTTTTATTACAAATATTAAGTTATATCATAGTTTACTCACAGCAATTTCTATTAGACGACATAAAAATAGGAGACTTGAATTCTATTATCGTCCATTTTGTCTGGTTAATGGGCAGTATTTCAGGATTAGAATGCTTAAGAAACGTGTCTAAATTATCAGCTTCTTAAGCAACAATGCAGTCTATATTCAAAACAACAATGCAGTCTATATTCAATACAACCAAAGAAAAAATTACAATATAAGGATACAGATAGTTACTTAAATATATAATTACATTCTATTAGTATAGCTTCAACAATCTAAATCTGGATGATCGTGAGTCAAAACAATGTAAACCTTCATTTTAAAGGGGGAAAAATTACATAAAGTTTCATAAAAAATTGTATTGGCTTCATTTCATTTGCTGAAATTAAGTTAATAGACTTAGATTCCTTTTTTAACATGTAAAGGAAGAAACCCGAAAAAAAGGAGTCTGAAAAAAATTCCGAAATTAATCAAATAACTTAAAAATCTTCATGCCAATTTCATTGCTTGAAAATGATTTATATGTGTTGATGTCATCAGAAAAGTTATACCTTCATTTTCTAATATCTTGCCTTTATATTGGCATTTTATGTTGAAAAATTCTTTTTTCGAACATTAAAAGATTATTTCTTTTTAACGTTTAAGTGCTTATTAAATGTTTATTGAGAATTATTTTATAGTAATCATTTTATTTTACGTATAAAAACATATTTTAATTTGAAAGAAATCAGGCATAATCATTATTCTGCATTGTAAATCATTAAAAATTAGAAATGTTTTTGAATGTTATAAAATTATTGACCAAAAAAAATGTACCATTGTGTAAATGTCTGTCTCCCGACAGTCGCGTTTCACGAAGGTTTATTAGCCTGAGACCAAAAGTTTAAAGTGGATTCCTAATCACTACTTACAAACAAGCACGAGGTGGGATTCCAATCCATGAACATTTGAACGCGCTGTCATTATGTAAAACCATGAGTAAATAATTCAGAATAAAAAATTTCTAACTTTAATTTAGAAATACTTCAAAATCTTAAGAAATAGTCTTAGTAAACACTAAAAATAAGTTCATATTCCTTAGCTGAAATTTCTGATTTTATTAAATCATTCATCAATCACGATTTTATTATTATCATTTATTGTGTTATTAAATGTAGTTCACACAAGATTTCATAGGCAAACACTACCGGCGCTCTAGTCTTTGTTACAAATGTTCATGAGTTTGATTCTTATCTTGGACAATGATGTTATAGTAGTTCGGAAACCACTTCACACACATTTTTATGAATAATTTATAGCTTATTAGTATTTCTTTAACCCTGAGAAACTATATTTTATTTTTGTAAGATTTCTCTTATTTAATATTTATACAACTTACATTTATTAAAAAAATACTATAGAATATAAACACACACACATATATATATGTATGTGTATAAAGTATGTTTTGTGCATTTGTATGATATAGCTCGTAAAAACTATAATTCTATTGAATTTTTTTAAAAAAAATTTATGTTTGCTATTATCGGTGCGGTGAAAGATCGGATTATTTATTATACTGACAACTTTAAAGAATTCAGGATTAAAATTAAGTCTAAATTGATTTCAGAAAATTTTTCTTGAATAAATAAATGTATATCCAATTTCAGCATTTGATTATTTCAAATTTATTCCGAAGCCAAACTCAAAATGAGCTTACAATCAAATAAAATAAAAAAAATTATACAATGAACAATAAAATTTTTTACTGAAGCAAATATTTTATATGAAATTGATGAACTAAAAAATGTCTATAAATATTTTAATTAAATTTAGTTGTTAAAAATTAAATCTCTTAGCAAAGATTTCATTGAAAATTTTATTTACTTTTCCAAATCTTATGTTTGGAAACAAAAATTGTTTATCGGATAAGCTTAATATTTCTGGTAAATCAAACCACTTTTCCCTAAAAATTAAGGGGCACACTTTGCACGGGAGTTGGTCCTCAAAAGAAGAGTAATCAATCACCATAAAATCTTCAATATTCGGGGGAGAAGATGACACTCACCTTGTTTGAAAGGGGGAAATATCTTATTCCCGCTCCGCAGTAGATGCATTTTCTAATCATGAAAATAGCTAATATAAATTATTTTCCAAAATTCTTCAAAAAGGTTCTGAGTTAAACAATAACAGTTTCCTAAGTTTGAAACTAACTGATATTAAAAAAAGTAATTTTACTTATTATATTTAAAATAGTATATTTATAGTATTTCATATTTTAACTTAAATTTATAATAAAAATGATTTTGACTTATTAATTTGAATAATTATTCCGAATGAAAAATATTTATGAATCATTGTAAATAAGCTGAAAAAAATTATTGTATTTTAAATTTTTAATAGAATAAAACATTAATAAGATGGATTATTTCGGAGCAATAAAACTATTTTTAATATTCTTGTTAAGAAACAAATACATTGGTATATATATATTGGTGTGTCTTTCAAGACAAGAAACACTTAAACATTTACTTTATATAATTCTTTAATATATATCATGTTAAATAAGTTCAATGAAAAATCGAGACACACATACAAAACGGTGGTAATACAGCCCCAATATAATACGATTAATGAATGAAATTCGATACATTTATCGAATTTTAATACACAAAAAAATAATCAAAAAATGGTTTATTAAGGTATTATAGTTCAAAAATTTTGCTCTTTAATAATTGACAAAAACACTCATAGAAGCAACATGGAAATAATGTTCCTATAAAATGCGGGAAGAGTGAAATAGTTATTGTAATTTTTCGAATGGAGAAAAAATCTCACCATTTAAAATTGAGAATATTACAATTGAAAAAAATCCTTTCTAACAAGTGCAAATAAAATGCTTTTCTCATAAGATACTTAATTATAAATTAATTAAATTATGAACGTATTTAAGTTATTATGATAATTGAATAATTTATTATCCTTACATAATTTATTTAACAGTGAAATAGGAATATAGTCATTGTAAGTTATATTTAGCGTAAATCAAAGAAGTTTATGAATCACGTGTATTATAAATAGCGATGCGAAATCAGATAGAATTGCACTGTGAATTTATATATATAGTTTTTAGAAACACATAAGAGTGCAATTAGGTATTTTAAAATTAGAAAAATTTAATATGATGAAAAGAAGTCTCTGTCTGAGAGTAAAAGCTTATTTTTACATTATTAACATAGTCCAAATATGCAATATATACTTGAAGAGCATTTAAACACATGCCATCTATGTGGCTATTATCAACGTGATATCAAAGTTTCTTCGAAAGGGTTCACCATCATAATTGGGTGGTGAGAGCATTTTTTTTTCATTACATGGAGTCATAGGTTCGATCCCATCCACTCTCTCAACAAGAAAAGAAAGGTTTCATTTTTAGTCTTAGCGTGTCCATCTTTCTAATCTTCAACTTGGAATTTTATAGGTTTTCCCTTATATTAGTGACAAAATAAAGTTACGCTCCCGATAAAATCAGATTTGGCTCTGCACTGTTTAATGGCCGGGATAATGTATAGGGATGTTTGAACTTTATTCTAAAAGAAAATATAGTAAACTAAATTTCATTCTATTAGAAAAAATTCACATTTGCACAACATTCCACTTATATATCACTGCCTAACAGGATTTTTGCTTTTACACGTTCAAAAATAAATGTAGCTTAAAATATCCGTGGAAGGAATGATGCTGTTACTGAAAACATATTAATATATTCTAAAATATATCTATCCATTCAGGGATCGTTCAAATATAATTTGAGATATTTTTAAATCATCACATTGCAAAAAATAAATAAATAAATTAATTAATTAAATTAAATACATGTTCTTTCCATCATTAGGATAACACTAATTTAATAAATAATTGCAATTTAAGAGCAATTAATATTATGTAAACATGTTTATCTTGAACAAAACGTATTAAACGTGTTTCTTAACCTATGAAGGAAGAATTGAGATTCTAACCATGTATAAAGCTTAAGAAATATTTAATAAGAAAACGTTAAATTTTGAACAAAGAATAAAATTAATTCACAAAATAAAAGAGTCATTATATTGATGATTTTTTAATTTGTACAGAAATGAAAACTTTCTAACATAATTATTTTAATTGTTTAAACAATAGTATCATTTTCATTACACCAGAAATGACAAATGAAATTAAAAATTAAGTCATTGCAATATTTACCAGATGTAATTTCTATATTTGAAGCAACAGAATTGCCTAAAAATATTTAAATAATTACTATCCCCCTCCCCATGAATAGTGAAGAATATTAGTCATAATATTCAGTCCTATCATTTAAACTCTTTAGAACTTTGTAATCGAATGAGTTGAGTGATGAATTTTTTTTAGTATATTTATTTTTGTAAAATTTATTTCTGTATTTTCCTAACTAATTATTTCCCAATTATTTCTATATTGTGTATAGTGTAGAAAGAAGGATTAATACAAAAAGCTGTTCAAAATTAATCTGGTACTGACAAATTAAAAAATTAAAGTAATATTAGAAATTGAAATTAAAAAAAACTTTATTATATAAATAAAATTATTAAAATCCGTTTTAATTAATTAATTTATTTAAAAATTAATGCCAGAAAAATTACTTTGAAAATATCTATAGATTAATTATTTACAGTTAAGTTTGTACATTATGATACATAAAAAATGCGTGCAACTTGATAGTGTTCGATTGTTCCGTTAAGAATAATTTATTCCATTATGTTATTTTACCCAAATAAGAAAACATAAAAAAAGAAGAGATTGACGTCTACCATATGTGATCACACTGGTTTTGGTTTTAATTCATTATTTTCATTATTAATATTTTCAATATTTGATGTTAAAGGAGTTATTATATTTGGTGATCAGAATATGTTTCAATACATATTTTAATAATTGCATATAATATCGAGTACAGTAAAAAAATTGGAGAATTTAATTTACTGCAACTTCTAAGAAATTTCCAGAGGGTATTTGTATTTTCTTAGTTTTCTCTAACAAATTTCGTTAATACATATTGTAAATAAAGTAGAAAGAAAACACTAAAATTTACTGTTAATTTTCCAAAGTTTCAGAGAAATCTCATTGTCAAACTTTAGTGCTCATTAATTTGTTATAAGTATTGGAATCTTAATCAATCAATGTAAAATGTTTCTTTTAAGCTTATTGGTTAGATAATAATCAGGTAGGAATTCAAATTTTCTTAAAAACAAAAATAATGGAACTATTTGAGATTTGGTATATAATAATAACCCTGTAACGTAATGTTATATATGTATTGTATATATATTATAAAATGATGTGATTCGTAATAAATTTCTAAGATACATTTTTGCAAAATCTGGTTTTACCGAGAAAATAATAAAGTTTAGGTTAAAATTTAAACATTTAATATTTTTCATTAGTGTAGTACATAATCAGTGTGATGATTTAGATTAACATTATTATAAACCCATATTTTAAAAACGATTCCCAATGAAATTTGTAATGTATAATAGTATTAATTTGCATCAAAATATATAAAAAAGCTAATAAAATTATAAATATATATGAAGCAAAAAATTTTAAAATTAATATAAATTTTGTTTACATTAAATAAACTAATATTGAAAATAAGAAATTATATTTATCTGTGAGCATTTAAAAGAATTATTTTGTTTTAAATTTTTTTCTTTAACGACTTTTCCTAATAAGTTTCGGTTTTAAGTTACACTCTCTATTTTTTTTAAAAGATGAAACACTGCTTTTAACAGCTACACTTGACCACGCCTATCTAAATGCTTATCTCATAGGTTTACTATACATCAATATAGGCAGAGAATACGGCAATGAATACGCCAATAGTTCGCCTTGGCGAAGAATACTTCCGAGCAGATACGCTTGCGGAAATATCCCCCTTATAAATATGACGGCAGTATTGAAATTCGAAAATGTATAAATAAAAAATATGGAATTTGTAGATTCATTGTTTCAGAAAAACTGTTTTGCTTTTATTATTTTTAATATTTATTTATATCTTTTACTATGCATGTAAATCTTTATATGAAGACTTTCTAAACGTCTGAATAGAAATATATTTAAAATTTTCTTATTATTTTTTTTCTCTTTTTTCAAAATAAAATATTTTAAAATATATACAATATCTAATCTTTTCTTCACTACTCTCAAATCGGGTATTTAATGATTACTTTTACTTGAAACTAATAAATTTTCTTAGAAATTATGTCATTTTCCATTGTATGATTGTTAAAAGTTTGGATTCATGTAAAAATATTTGTAGCAAGCCATATATTATTTTATTTAATTATACTACAGGAAAAATTACAAAAAGAATGATGACTGACATGATTACAATAATTATGTATGCCCTTTATTTGTATATAAAAATAAATATATAAAATACATAACTTCATATTAATTTGATTTTTTGTCAGTTTGAAATGCAAATTACATTATACTTAAAGAGTGATTTTGTTTTTCAATTTTCGTGGAAATAGCATATTGAATCAAAAGTAAAATAAAATATTTTAAATGTTTATATATTTGCTTATATCAACCTTGAAATATTTATTAAATGTAAATATTTAAAATTTCTTAAAATAATAAATTCATTTAGTGAGAATTTATTTGACAAAAATATTTTTTTTATTATTAGGAAATCTTATAACGAATAACATATTTATTTACGCTTTTAAAATTTCTAGTTATAGTGAAACTGAAATTTTCAATCTTTAGGGAATCATAATGAATAGTATTTTTATTTTTTTCTTTTAAAATTTCTGTAAATATTGGAAAATTGAAATTTTAAATTCCAGATTATTTTCAAAAATAACAACTCATTTAGTCAGGATTTTTTTTGACAAAAATAAATTTTAATGTTTGAAGAATCACATAATAATTATCATTTTTATTTACATCTAAAATTTCTCTAATTATAGCAAATTTTTTTTTTAAATTCCAGATTATTTTAAAAATAATAATTCATTTAAAGAGAAAGGATTTTTTTTGACAAAAATAATTTTTAATGTTTAACAAATCAAATAACATCATTTATATATTGACTTTAAAATTTATATAATTATAACTAAAGTCAAGCTGAATTATTTTTATTCCAGATTATTTCTAACTAAATTACTATTTTCAAATCAAAAAACTTATATCTATAATTAATATTTCATTCACAGAAAATTATTTCCTTTAATGTAATGAGAAGAGATAATTATTCCTTCTAAAAATAAATTTTCCCCATCCCAAATCTATAGCGAGCGCAGCCTGAACAGCAAATACGAAAAATATTAAAAATGAAGAAAGAAACCACAGGGCCAAATACTTCTGCTTCTTCAGAAGTTTTTGATTCTGGTATTAATAAAAATATTGAAGAATTTATCTTGTGTCAGAATTCAAATTTTGGTGTGTGTGAGAATTCTAATTCTGGTGTATGTAAGAGTTCAAATTCTCTGGTATATGTGAGAGCTCTAATTCTGGTATGTGTGAGAATTCTGATTCTATTACGAGTGAAAATTCTGATTTTGTTATGTATGATGATTATATTGTGAATGATATGATTGACTGTGTGAATGATTCAAATGTGAATGAGAGTGATTTTGTTTGCTCTGATTGCTTAAAATCTTTTAAATATAAATACAATTTGAAACGACATGTTTATTTATTTCATTCTAATAACGCTACACTTATTAATTCTTTGAAAAATCGCAATTCTATTGTATGTCAGAGAGAAAGTTCTAATTATATGGTTCACTGTGCAAAAGATTTGAAAGAGACTGAAAATAGTTTTATGTGCTCTGATTGCTTAAAAAACTTTCACAAATTAATACAATTTGAAACGCTATGCAAATAAATTACATTCTGATAATATTGCTTTAGCTGAGTCTTTTAAAAGTGATAGATCATTGAGCTACAAATGTGGGGATTGCCATTTCAAATTTAGCGACCTAAAAATCTTAAATGCCATCAGAATAAAAGTCGTAATCCTAAAGTCTCACAAACAGGTACTTATGTATGCTCTCTATGTCATGGTAATTTTGAAAAGCAAAAAATAACATTTCCTTTTAAAAATATTTACGATATTGATATAAATCTTGTTAAGCTAGAATTTAATTCACTTAATGATTTTTTGATATGGAAGGCAGAAATTGAAAACAACACAAAGTCAAAATTTGTTTCTTATGGCAATAAACACACTAATTACATGGTTAAAATATTATAATTTCAGATGGCATCGTTCAGGAAATTTTATATACAAAAGTAAATGTTTATGTCATTTAAAAATCCTTGGCATCAATAAAATAAATGCATACTGCCCAGCTGGAATAAAAGTAACAGAAGACACAGATGGCAAATGTGTAGTTTTGTATCAGCAAGTACTTATTGGGCACCAAAATGATTTAGGTCACTTATTTTTAACAGCAGATTTAAGAAAAATATAGCCTCAAAAATAGCAGCAAAGATTCCTCTAGATAATTTTTTAGATAAAATAAGAAATTCTATATCAGATGCTGGTCTTGAGAGGGTTCATTTACTTACAAAAAAAGATCTGCATAATATTGAAAGGTCTTTCAATCTGTATTCTGATTCTGTGAAGCATGAATATGATGGAGTTAGTGTAGATGTGTGGGTACGTGAAATGCAAAATTCGGCAAACCCATGCATTTTATTTTAACAAATCCAGGAAGACACTTGTATACAATATTCATTTTTAAAAGAAAATGATTTTGTTTTGATACTTATGTCAGAAGCACTAGGAGAGATACTGAAAAAATTTAGTTCTGACTGCATATGTATTGATGGGGTGAATGGATATGTGGATTTAAATTTATAACCTTACTAACAATTGATGATTTGGGCCAAGGAGATTCCCATGTGCTTTTTTAATTTCTAACTGATGTGATCAACAAGTGTTATCAATTTTTTTCTCATGTATTAAAGAAAAAGTTGGGCAAATACGACCACAAGTTTTTACGTATGATATGGCAGAATTTTTAATGCTTGGAAGTCCGAAATGGGTTTGCCACAAATGCGCCTTTTTTGTGCATGGCATATTGACAGAGCCTGGAGAAAGAATTTTAAAAAAGTCAAGGTGCTGAAAAACAGGCAAAAACTTATAAAATTTTTAGATCACTCTGAGAAGAACAAGACATTAATACTTTCCATACACTAATAGAGGCAGCAATAAAATTAGCTAAAGAAGACCCAGACACCATAGAATTTTCAAACTACTTTGAAACATTATTTACAAAATACTTCCATCTGGGTGTACTGTTTTGGACTTCAAAGTGGCATTAATACAAACATGCACATAGAACAAATGCATCGAACACTAAAATATATTTATCTTCATGAGAAAAATCTACAGAGATTAGACAAAGCTATTTATGGTATTATGAGATTCGTATGAGATAAAATGATCGTTTAATTACAGCAAATAAAGGTAAATTGACCAGTAAGATACGAGATTTAAGAATCAGACATAAAACAAGTGAAACACTATTTTTTCAAATAATATAGAATGAGAATGGGTGGTCTGTTTTATCAACACGTAATACAGAAATATACAATATAAATGAAAATAATAACACTTGTACTTATCTCATACAATGCACAGAATGTAATATATGCGTTCACAAATATATCAATATATGTAGCTGTATTGATTTTTCAATTAGATGGAATATGTGAAAACATATGCATTATTTACATCAGCATATTAAAAATACTTATGAAACTGCTACAGTATATAATGAATCTCCTCGAATTATAAATGATGATGAAAATGAATTTATTTTAAATGAAGTAGTCCAAAAAATAACAGACCCTCTCACTTGAACACAGAAAAAATGAACAAAAATGAAAGTTTTTGGAATTAATTGATTCAAATCAGACAAACAGTGTCATGTGTTAGATAGAATTTTAAAATTAACATCACCACTAGAAGCTGCCGATGTGATAAGCGCATCACAAATACATTTTCCAACATTTAATAAAGATATTCTGTCTAATAAAAATATAACACCCCAAAGATACTCAAATGCAAAAAAGAAAAGAAAACTAACCAAAACTACTACAACAACTTCACAAAATGAAGACAATACTATTTTAAACATTATATTTGATCATAAAAATTCCACCCAAACTCCCAATGAATAATCTTAATGCAATAATTTTAATATACGAAAACATATTTAATCTTATTCACTAATTGTTATACATCTTATCAAGTTAAAAATTCTTAATAAGACATTTTATATAAATAAGAGTATGAGAGTATAAAATAATATATTTAAAAGAACTCAATAAATTAAGAGTAAAAGTGACTTTTAGTAAATATAACTTATTTTAATTAATTAGTAAAAGCATTTTCCAATATTTTAAAATTTTTATAAAATGAAGAAATACATCTTTTTACTTAAAGCTTCTGAGACTCGTTTTATCATTAAAAGTAAGAGATTAGAGTGATAAAAATCCCTTTTCTTTTATACATTTTTACAATTATTCCTTTATATTTTAAGGTCACATTTTGAAATAAATATTCTAAAGTGACTTGAATATAAATTTCTGATGGTTACTATTTCTTAAGGACTTATGTTTTAAAAATTTACAGTTAATACACTATAATATATCTACTATTTGAATATTTATACACTTCTAATGCTTTCATTAGAACATTAACAGCTTTTAAACAGAACATGATGAGAATTTTTTTAAAGACAATTTTAAATTCTTCATTATATTCAGTGAAAACACAAAACAGATAACATCCAAAATAAAATAGTTTCTTTTATACATAATTTGCAGTTACGGCAAATTTTTTTATGTCAAAGCTGAGTATTATTTTGCATCAAAATTTCACAACATCTGAGACTTCAAATAAGTTTTTAACTTTCATATTAGACATATTTGAAAGCATTTTGTTTGTTTCTATTTGAAATGTTTACAAGAATTCATTTATACAGTTATTTTTAAATCCATATCTACTGTCATTAGATAAATTACAAGTTTAAATTCTTACAAATCTAAAAAAAATCATGAAATGTATTAGATCTACTATCTTTATTTATAAACAACATTCCTGTGTGATCTTATAAGGACCCACATTTTTACATATGAAAGAATATTTGTAAATATACACTGTTTTATAAATATTAAATTAGATAATTCGTGGTAAAGTGGATTATTTTTGTTAAAAGTGTTCAGTGGGGTCTGAAATATTTTTTGCATTGGAATTTCAATGAAAATAATTAATAAGTTTAAATATGTATATGAATTTGATATATAAAAGGCATATAGAAAGAAGAAATAATTTGATATTTCATCAGGATCCCCAATTCATAACTTTATTAGTTTAACAGTGCAACCAGAAACTATATTTAAATTTTCTTCTTGTAAAAAAGTGGAATCATTTATTTTTATTGTTATTACAGTAAAAATGTTACCAAGAACTGATTCATAAATTTTAGATTCATATCTTTACTATCTTATAATGAATTATAAAATGTACTTCTAACAAGTCTAAAAAAATTTATGAAATATATTACTAACTGGTTTTAAAAATATAACTATGATTTTCTAAAGATGTTTTTTATATAAAGGAATATATTGTTTTTAAATATATACTATGTTTTATAAATAAAAAATATTAAATAGAATAATTCACTATAAAGTGGGTTATTTTTATTTTTAAAAATATTCAATGGGAAGTAAAACATTTTTTCCATTGGAATTTCAATAAAAATAATTCATAAGTTTAAATATGCTATGGATTTGATATATAAAACATAAAAACAATTCAGTCAATCATTAGAACCCCAATTCATGATTTTATTAACTGTGCAATGCAGTCAGTAAGTATGTTTGATAAAATATTATCAATGGAACTGTATAATTTTTTAACCTAAAAATGTAATATTTTAACCAAATAATTTTTTAACCAAAATACATTTTTAACCTAAAAATGTATTTTGGGACATTTACCTTTAATTGGAAATAATATTTCAGATATTGCTACATACAACAGTTTCATCAGTAATATTTGCTGATAAATAATTATTTCAGATTAACAATACAACACAAGGGATATAGAATTTGCTCTTTGTAAAATATGTAAAATCAATATGTAAATTCTTTAGTTATACCCACCAATCCCTTTTTGTCAAACACATATAAAACCTTCATTTGGGATTTATCTAATTTTTTCATTACTTTGTCTCCTGTATCTTTATGTTTTATTTCTCTGAATCATCATTCATGTTACTAGTTAATTCACTTTGAACTTTAAATGGAAAAAAACTATGGGTATCAGTTCAGACATGTTCATCTGAAAGTTTTCAAAGTATTTTTTAAAAGATTTAATCTCCATACCTGTTGGAAGTTTTTTTTAGAAGTAATTTTGGGAAAACAAAATGTCATAAATATCTGATTCTTGTTTTGTATGGTAATTATTTTGATATGCCTTAAAGCTCTTGGTCTTAGATTTTATTTCTCAAATTGACATTCCATGCTCGTTTGACACAGCTGGTTTAGCAGAGGCAACAGTGCCTTATTGATCAGAGTGTTGTTCACATTATTTGAAGATAGTGAGTTCAAATCCTTTTTTAACCAAGTATCTGCCTTGTTCATAGCATGGGGCATGTTAAATAGGTTGTGGTCGTAATATCCTCATAGTAAAATGATACCTATGAAGGTAGCAGGTCAAAAATTGTGAGGTCTTGCTTCATCCTGCCTTTTAAATTATGAAGATTTCCACTTGGCAGCTTTTATCTAATTGGTCCTCCCCCAATTAGATAAAAGCTGCCAACTCTAAGTTTGGTTCAAAGGAGTATGCTGGTGCAAACTCGACTAATAACTGAAAGTAGATCTGACTAATATCTTGGTGTGTTTTGGATGTACACAGCTACTGACAGGCCTATCATTGCATTTGCTTCTGTGGTTTGGTGGGGAAAAGTGGAACAAACAACTGAACGACAAATTAGAAAAAAATCTGCAAGGACTGCGGAGCATGCTTTTGTATCACAGTTGCAATGTCTACTGCACCTACCAGAGCACTGCTAGAATGGTTTTAATTAGTATTGAGGGCTTCATCACTGGGTACTAATATTTCAGAAAACACCTTCATAAAATGGGATTCTTTCAACAGGAACCAAAAGGTACATACAAGGATATATGCTGGTGCAACAACAAATGGTTTAGACATGCAAAATGTGCTTGATGTACACACACAACAAATAATCCTTAATATTTGTAAATTTGTTGGCTAACAAATAATAAAAAGTAACATCATACATGAAAGTTCCTTAATTTTAAACAAGGTCATTTTTTAAAATTTTTGAAAAAAGAATTTCAGTACATTGGCAGTAATTTTGTTGGGGGGGAAATGGAATGCAATTGGAAAGCCTTTATGATTTGTATAGTTTACTGTTACTGCTGTTAAGGAATGAATGGATATGAATAAATTGATTAAACTATGAATTTATTCATAAGGGCCACAAATTTCCATAATAGCTCCTGTGAGCATAAATTTTTTAGAGAAATACATGCTGAGCAAATTTGTATTAGATCCAATACATATTAGGTTTTCTGTTTTTAACTTAACATTGTATGAACCATTTCTATGGTACACAAATTGCATAAAAAGTTGTACCATTTTTAAGTACTTTATTGTT
Source organism: Latrodectus hesperus (assembly GCA_037975125.1). NCBI lineage: Eukaryota > Metazoa > Arthropoda > Arachnida > Araneae > Theridiidae > Latrodectus > Latrodectus hesperus. Next base: position 97,604,119 of record CM075859.1, on the reverse strand, counting down.
TTCTAACAAAATTCCTTATTATTTCTCCTTAATTTCTGCTTTCGATTTAAAAAATTTATTTAAGTATAAAATTATTTCTCTTGGAAATGTAATGTCTTGATGAGTAATTTCTACATGGATAAGTTTTTCATTGATGTAAATTCTTCTGATAAACAACTCTTTAAATTTTTAAACACTTTTCTTCTATGATTCTGTATATGTATTTGAATTGTATTTTTAGAATTTGTGAGTAACAGTTTTGAATTAGTTGTGTGCATAGATTTCATGTAATCACCTGAATCATTCCTTGAAAAAAAATTGATTTTGCTCACTAAACAAAGCTTAAAAAATATTTCTCATCACATTTCATCAACATAAAATTTCCCAAGATGCCTGTAAAAATATTTTTGCTGTAAAAATTTGCAACATTAAAAGAGTATATTTTATTCGATGAAAATTTATCAGCTTTATTATGGTAAAGGTTAGAAAAAAATTGTACTTTTATTTAAAAAAAAAAGACCTTCAAAACTTTTCACTGAAAACTAAAATTGTCCAAACTTGGAGCTTTCAAGTAAAGTTACTCAGATGTATGTGATACTTGAACTACAAATATCATTTCCCTGGTTACTGGCCAAATGATACTAATTTGCTCGTTGATTGGCAAATTACTGTTACTCAGACAAATGACTTTAAATTACAAGAATAACAAATGTTGACACAAAAAATTTATATCTTTATCAGCTGATCTTACTGAACAAAGGCATCCCTTCATGTCAAGGACAAATATTACTTGTTTCCGCCATAACTATTAAGAGACAAAATGATAAAAAGTTAATTTTACTCAAAGTGTTTTGATTGAGGCATAAAATGTGCACTTATAATATTAGTTAAATCATTTATATTCAAATATATAAAGTATTTATAGTCTTTACCTAAATAACAACAGCAATATTTTAATTAAAATAGTCTTTTGAAAATATTGATAACTCAAGGAAAAAAAAATCATAGAATAAAATTAAATGAAACAACAATGTCTTAATTACTAATCTCTAAAAGTATGAATAGCAGTTTGAAATTAATTTTATGTTGAATTGCTTTAAGTGAAATAATGAAGAATTTGAAATTAAAATTTACCTTTTTATTTATTTTTTTAATTTATAATTAATTCTGGCAAACATTCCCAGTATTAAAATTACCATACATGGATTACAAATGGAACCAAATACATACTTTAAAATAAATATTGGACACATTTGCATCTAAAAATTACACATTTAGTAACTAAATGCAGTATTTTGCTTATATTTTTTTAATCATCATTTAGCTTGGCAAATTGCAAATTTTGAGCTCCAATCTGATATTTATCATGATACTATTGTAATAAAGTTAAATATTAGTTTTAAATTTAGTCCCACCTAAATGGTGGGAGTAAATAATTTTTCTTTTTATTAAATAAAAAATTATGTTCTTGATGAAAAAAAAATCTTGAACTTTCTTTTTTATATTAGATATAAATTTTATCATGTAAATTTTAACTTGAAGTTTCTTGTTAAGAGATCTAATCAAATAAGAAATAATTATAAAAAATAAGATCTTAGTAATTTAAAAATTTTATTTATATTTTTTTAGATTATTATCCTGGAAATTGTGTGATAAGTGAATTTTAATCAACTAAATAATAATTTTTAAAATTAAATAAAATTTAAGCAACCAAATAAGTTTTAAATTACAATTAAAGAAATAATTATGTATATAAATAATATTATATTAATACAAAAAATATATGAAAATAATGGTTTATTTTATTATTATATTAGAAATCAATAAATAAATAATAATTTAAAAAATAAATAAAACTTTTAAACATTCAATTAAGATTAAAATTAAGGAAATAATTATGTATATAAATTTTATATTTATACAAAAATTTCATTAAAATAATACCATTTAATTATTTTATTTTATTAGAAATATATAAAGAAATAATTATGTATAAAAATAATATTATATATTAATACAAAAAATACATGAAAATAATGCTTTAATTTATTTTATTATATTTGAAATCGATAAATAAATTTGAATTAAATAATAATTTAAGAAAATAAATAAAATATTTAAGAAATCAAATAAGATTTAAATTAAAATTAAAGAAATAATTATGTATATAAATATTATATTAATAGAAAAAAATTCATTAAAATAATACTATTTAATTATTTTATTTAATTAATTGTAATTAATAATTAATAAAGCAATTAAATAAGATTTATTTTAAAATTAAACAAATAATTATGTATATATATATATATATATATATATAAGCATTAAAATAATACTATTTGTTTATTTGATTTTAATATAATTTATTTATTTTTTTTATATTAGAAATGAATAAATGAATTTTAATTATAAATAATAATTTAAGAAAATAAATAATATTTTTATACAATTGAATAAAATGCACTTATAAAATATAAAAAATTAGAAATCGATAACTGAATTTTATTAAAATAAAAAATGAATTATAGAAAATACTAAAAATAATACAAACATTTTATTTATATATTTTCCACGTGAAACTAATTAGACCAGGATATACAGTTTAAAGTGTATTCCGAACCACTATCAAAGCCCAAGGTGGGATTCAAACCAATTAACTTTGAACCCAAGCTTTTTCTTTGGGTAGTCTTATTTATTTTCTATTAGATTATTATCCTGGAAATTGATAAATGAGTTTTAATCAACTTAATAACAATTTTAAAAATTAAATAAAATTCAAGCAATCAAATAAAATTTAAATTAAAATTAAAGAAATAATTGTGTATATAAATGATATATTTTAATACAAAAAATTCATTAAAATAATGCTTTATTTTATTATTATATTATAAATCAATAAATAAATTTTAAATAAATAATAGTTTAAAAAAATAAAAATTTTAAGTACTCAAATAAGATTAAAATTAAGGAAATAATTATGTATATAGATAATATTATATTAATACAAAAAAGCATTAAAAAATAACACTATTTATTTATTTTTATATTAGAAATCAATAAAAGAATTTTAATTAAATGAATAATAATTTAAGAATATAAATAAGATATAAACAATGAAATAAGATGCATTTGTATAATATAATTTATTTTTTTATAATTATATTAGAAATTGATAAATGAATTTTAATAAAATAAAAAATAATTTTAAAAAATCAATAAGATTTTTAAGCAATAAATTATGAGATTTAAATTTAAATTAAACAAATAATTTTAAATTAATTTTATTTTATTATTATATAAGCTATATTAAATTTTTAATGAAGAACAATTTAAGAAAATAAATAAGTTTTTATTTATTTTTAGAAGTCGATAAATGAATTTTAATTAAAAAGACAACTATTTAAAAATATAAATAAGACATTGAAATATTAAGAAAAGGTAATGAATAAATCCTCCAGAACTTTGGCGTAAAAAGCAAGCTGCGAATTACCTGGCGATTGCCAGTAGCGATAAAGTCTTTTGTATAATCGCCTCGATAGAGAATACCACGTGACTGCGACGTCATAAAATCGCATTCCTTGAGTGTCGTCACTAGTGACCATAAATGAATCATTTTCGCTGTTTGGCAATCCAGCTTGGCGAAACTTTGGTGACATATCTCGATATAAAAATATCCCCATTTTATCATTTTTCTAGCAGTTATGAAGCATACATTAATTAGAATATTAAACTATTCCTTGTATGTAATTGTGATAAATGGATGGAAATGTTTACTATTTTGAAAACTTTAAAAAAGAGACTTTCAAAATCAGTCTTTTATAATTTATTTCAAAAAATCACTATTTTATAATAACTAATACATTCAATTGCAATCATATCAATAATAAGTAGAAAAAAATATAAGAAATCTTATTGATCAGTATTAAGTTATCAATTACAGTTGAATATCTCATAAATGTATATTTATTATAGATTTAAAATGTTCCACTTAGTTAATAATTTCCTAAAACACAAATGAATAATAATATGTAATTTTCCGATGCAATAATACAACGAAACCCGTACTACGACCATGAAGTTGTAGTATGACCGAAAGAAATAGAAACAAGTGGCAGTTAATCCCTTTCACTAGTGTCTTGATACCGGGCCCGGGAAACACCTACAGTGAAAGCCAAAGCACCACTATCTCCCGTCCTGTATGACTCATGCTCTGGAGGCGAAGCTGTTGAACTTATTTCAATTCTGGTGTCGCTATTTTGCTCGCGGATATGTATTGTTGCTAAAGTCTATATTTCTTTTAGTTTCAAGTGATTCTATTCTCATCATACCTTACAAATGCTCTGTGGTTAACTGTCGTGGTAATTACGACAAAACTCAAAAAATTAGTGTTTTTCGATTTCCTAAAGAAGAAGAAATGCTCAACAAATGGTTTAAAGTCATTCCTCAAGAAAACTTGAATGTTACTAAAAATTCCAGGGTAAGTTTTTTGCTTATATTAAATATTTATAATATAGTAATAATCTTCTAATATTAAATAGTAATAATTATTCGTGTATAACTTTAACATGTCGATGTGTTTTAAAAGTAAAATTAGTTTTAAATAAATGTCATATATACAAACAAAACAGTTAAAACATGCTTATTTACCATGTAGTAATGTTAGAATTCTCCAGTTTCAATGGTATTTTTAATATTAAAGTTGTATCTTTCGTTAAATTATGAAAATGAATTATATTTTAAAATAAAAATTGAAATTAATATTATTAATCCAGATATCTGAATAATTTGATATCCTTATGGTCTGTTTAACAGCATCAAAATTTTATAATTGTGGTCTTATTTTTTAAATTAACTTAATGTAACATAGTTTTGTGTCAAATGATTAGATAATTCTTTTTTATTTTAAATAGTTAATTACTACATAAGTGAAAATATTCATCTGTCATCACTTTATAAAAAATACCTGTGTAAAATTTTTTTAATGCATTAAGTAATATAATTTGTAATAGTAAAATTGTACTAATTTTTTTTATTTAATTTCACTTTGAATTATTAATCTACAACGTGTATTATGTATTTTATAACACTAGAAAAAATGTATGATATTATTCGAGAAAATACATTTTACATCCTTATTGTGAATGCACTTAAATAAAAATTTAATTAACTAATACATTTTATTGAAATTTAATGATTTTTCAAATTTTTTAAATACAAAATAATTTGTTAAACAACTTTTTATTTTCTAATTGAAATACTGTATTAATTTCTTTTGTAAATGAATGCAATTACAAATTTTGGATATTTTTATCAATACATTATTTCTTGTTCCATAGATTTGTGAAGCTCATTTCATGGAAACGGACATTCAGAGGCTTTCGGAGATATATGATGAAAAATCCGGGGAAAAAATTAGTGTTCCTCTACCTCATCCCAAATTAAAAGCTCATGCTGTTCTATCCAATTTTCCAAATTGCCCTGCTTATTTTTCTGCAGTTAAAAGCCATAGAGATGAGCACGATTTTAAGAAATTGAGGATAGAAAATAAACACATATCTGCTGCTATTCAAGAAAGCCTTAAGATTAATGAGTTGTATGAAAAAAAATTTATTTCAATTCTTTTCATGAACTGAAGAACTGCTTAGAAAATGTTGTCATCGGTTCTAACTGGAATATCATAAAAAATGACAATTTTGTTATGTTTTTATTTGTAACATCTACTTCATGTCCAGTATTAGATGCTGCAGTCACCCTTGACAAATCTTTATCTGTGGTAAGTACAATTAAAAGTGTTAAACTTGACAAATTAGATAATTACATTTTTCCAATGACTACCAACAACGTTAATGTTATATTTGATATTTTAAAATCTACTCTAGGAGGTGTTGGCCCGGGATGTCGGCTCCAGATGGGAATTCTAACGCATGCGCACTTGGAGAAAGTAGCTGCAATAATTTGGGGGTATAAAATGTGAATATTGTTCAGACTTAATTTTTAGCAACCCTATGATTTCTTATTCCCCGGTCTAATTTGAAACGACGTTCGCCTCAGTCGATTTGTTTATAATTGTAAATTTTAATATTTTTTCGAAATATGAAGGAAAATCGGAATACTTTACTTATATCTTAGCACCATATTTAAAATAGAAATCGGTAACTTTTTATTTGTATTTTATATGGTGCTGAAGACATTTATTTTTTCGTAGATAAGGTGGATGGGATAATATGCAGGTAATAAAGTAGTGTGAATTGCATTATCCCGTTTCCTTTTTATTTCTGTATTGTCATGACAAAATTAGACTAAATTGTTTTTGACACTTTATCATGATTTAATTATAAATTAGCATCTCAAGTTTTTTTTTTCCCAAAGCCAAAGTTAAAATATCTGTCAATTTAAAATGAAAATTGTTTAAAGAATTTTTCGCACACATGATTTGTTTCAATAAACTTTGTATGTAATATAAATTTCAATAAAAAAAAAACGCAGAATAAAAATATTTTGTTATTTAATGTGTACGTTGTCTATTTTTTTTAATTAAAAATTCTAAATAAGATAAATCACAAGTTGTAAAGATTGAACATCTGTTGTTCAATTTAAAAATACGATTCATTTATTTGAAAAACAAAAAGATTTATATTTTTTAAAAATGGGAAAATTTATAAATCTCATTTATATGAATAAAAAAAGACACTCAGTATAACATTTCATTCTGATTTTTGTGTTTTAATAAAGATATTATAAACATAAATGGGAATAAAATATCATGTGTAAAAAACTGAGAGTGAAATTAAATAAATTTTTTTCACTAAATATATCAAACAAAATATTATTATTTTTCACTTTACCGTGCTTACATGACAAATGCCTAGTTTCATTAGCTCAAGTTGTTCTTTTTTAATTTAATTAAAATATTTGTGTCATATTTGATTAAAAATTATTCATTGGTTTTGCTTACACCAGATTGTTATTTTAACAAGCTTCAATTGAAAAACTGTAGAATTAAATTTTTTAAATTTTATTTAATGTTTAGATAGTCTAACTTTTAAATTAAAAATTCTACTAAGATAAATCGCAAGCTGCCAATACAATAAATATCTTATTCGATTGAAAAAGTTACTCATTTATTTGAAAAAATAAGATTTTAGTTTTTATAAATTGGGAAATTTATAAATAATACAAAATTTAATGAATTTTGACAGTTATATGAACAAAAGATTTTAGAAGAAACTTAGTATTTTATACAAGAAAAAATATGCTAAGTTTTAGAAAGGTAAGTTAAAATAATGAGTAAAAATATTCTTAGAATTTTAGAGAGCATTAAAAGAGCATTAAAAAACTTTTCAAGTCATAGTATATTTGTCTTCTAGTTATTTGATTTTGAAGACTTAATTACAAAGAAATTATATTCCCTATGAATTAATTAACTAAAAATTTGTTATATTTATAAAAATATAACAAATCTACATCGATACATTTTTTTAAAAGAAAACGAAATGCGTAACTGTGAAATCCGCCATGTTTTACAATGGATAAACTTCCTAGCCAGACAAATTTATCGCTTTCTTTATATCGCCAAGTCACTGAATCATAGCCAAAATCTTCTGGGAGCCGAGGCTCGGTCTCGAGACGCTAATCACTACTTATCATCCAGCACCGGCCCGGTTTATTTTGGCCAGCACTCATCCGTTGCCATAATTGCCGGAGCTTTGCCATCAAACAATCATGAGCGGCATGCCGTGGCCAACAGAAAACCGGCTTGGCCAGCAGCGGCCTGGATTTTTGCCGGCAGTTTATGTTTGCTTGTTTGGCCATACCAGATGAAAATACAAGACTCGACGATTAATCAAATGATAGATAAATAGAAATAATTGTTATATCCTCATTAAAATCTTTCCCTATGACTGATAATTACACCCCATTGGGAGTCAAAGCAAATAAATTGGTGGTGAGTGCCTGGAACACTGGAACTCGGTCATCCGAAATGGCAACCAGCCTCTTTTGAGAAATTTCGAGTACAAATACCACAGGAAGCTAAACTACTTTTCGTACATCTGGTAATAATTAAAAATCGATCAACAAACTTGGGGGACATTAAGCCCGGCAAACACGATACGATTTTTCCATAGGATTTGTTGGACGTGAACAAGTTGTACCGTCTGTGGTGAAGTTGGACAGGTTCACGAAAATTCAAACAAGTTCTGATTTTCTTCCAACATGGGGGTTACAGGAAGTAAATAATTGCTTCCTGTTGTCGCGTGTCTGCTCCCACAGGGCTACAAATTGTTTCTTGGCGACACTTGGGAAAATTTTTGAAACTTCTCATTTACTGAAACTTAGATTTCTGTTATACAACACCTCACAATCATTAGATTCACTTTTTAAAAATGTCCATGAAGCATATATTGCAAGAATTCATTGAAGTATATAGAGATGAGCCTTGTTTGTGGCAAGTAATGAGTAATGATTATACAAATAAAATAAAAAAAGTTAGAGCAAACGAAAAATTATTGAAAATATATTAAAAAAAATAGATGAAAATGCTTCAATTAATGCTTCAATTATTGTGTATTTATAATTTTTAGGGAGATACACATATAAATTTAAAGGATCTCGCGTCTTCAAGCACAAATAACTTTTTCCACATGTTATTAAGATGCCATTTTTACCCTTTAAATATATTGACCATTTTATAATTTCCCAGAATTTGATTAGATATATTTATGTGTATTTATATAGTATTCATAATACATTTATACAGTTGCAAAATATATTTAATGTGTTAAGTACTAATTTCTTGATATATAATAATAAAACTAACAAATTAATTAGCACTTTTATTAGTATCCATATCTTATATTTTCTAAACATAAACTTTTAAAAGTAAAGTACTTTATTTAGGATTAAATCAAAGCGTCTTGCCATGGTAGTTTGCCTTCATTGGAAGCAAAATAATTGGCAAACTTTTTTCGAATGAGTTTTGCTTCATCGGAATAATTTCTTTGTTGCCCTACTTCTAATCCAGTTAAATAATCATTTGACCTTAAACCTAATTGTTGAATACAATTTTTCATTCATCCTCATCTAATTCAAGAAATCTTTATCTTCCGATTGTATTTCTGTAATTAAATTTAGATGTGACTTTTCCATGAACAAGAATACCTCCTGTCAATTAAGTAAGCAATTATAAATGATCTCTCCAGTATCCAGACACAGATGTTTCCGTTTCCTCAGTCATGGGGATTTGAAGGATATCTATTATGGCGCTCCCCCATATAATAAATAGTAATATAATATAAACTTATAATGAGATTATAATGTAAATAATAGAAACAGTTTCTTTAAAATAATTCAAATTGTAGATAATTTTGAAGATTTAAGTTATTAAGTTTGAAGATTAAGTTTAGTTTTTAAATTTGAAACAATAAAAATCGAATAAAAAACAATCAGAACTCTGGAATTGGATTCGGAAATGTTAAAGGAGAATAATAAGTCTTGTAATAATTTATAAATTATTTTAAAAGATTATTTATTTTACATATTATTATAATTTTCAAAAACCTACATTTTTTAGCAATGAATAATGTTAATATATATTATATAGCTACTAAATGTATTTGTAAATAACAGTGAGTTATGATATATTAATGAATTACATATACATTTCATTTGTCGTTAATGATTAAATTGATTAGTACTTCATCAGTGTTGATCACTTCAATTTTTTTAAACTCCCCGCTTAAAAATGCTAAATCACTCAATTAATTTTGTTCCATGGTTGATCATAAATGTCAGAATTAATTTTAATTTACTAAACGAACGTTCACAACTAACAACTGACGTTGAAATAGTAAAAATTCTTTGTACACTCACAATTTATATGACATCTTCAAAAATTCTGAATTATTCTGAATTCATAATTTATATAACATTATTGAAAAATATGTTTTAATGTGAATAAAATAATAAAGCTTACGTCATTTTTTGTTAAACGTTAAAAAATAACTTTGTAAAATTAATTTAATTCTATCAAACTTGATTTTAAAATGAATGGTAAAAATTTAAATAAAATTTTAACATTCACAACTGTAATTAGTATATTTAAAATTTTCTTCTTAATGAAATTATTTTCATTGAAAAATTATATATACATATATATATGTCAGTATCTGTTTAATAGCTGAGCTTTATTTCTCTTTTCTGATAAATATGTATCTTGTGACAAAAGATTATATTTATCAGAAAATGGAAACAAAGTTTAGGTATTAACATGATGCATACATTTGCTGAAGACGCAAATAAGCACATAATTCTACCACATATATTAGAATAAACCAGTTTTAATACTAAAAATATTTCTTATTAGCTAATAAAGTCAATTTTTGATAAACAATTTAAAAGATAATATGAGAGATAATATTTTAACTGAGAGGATGCTTAGTTTCTTATTAAGAAAATGCAATCTGGCCAGTACATTTCGGGGGTAATATTTTTAATTAATACATTTTCTTTCAAAATTTTTTAATTTTAGGTAAAAATGTATATCACGTTTACAGTTTTTCTGATAAATAATTAATGGTTCTTTATCAGAAAACTATAACTAACCTATAATTAAAATTTTGAAATACTTTTAATTAAAATTTTGAAAAAGAATTACAATGTATTAATAAATATCGCAATTCATTTAGGTTGTTGAAATTCATTTAATTGTACAAATATTAAAATTCTCTTCTAGTATAAGTATTGAAAATTACAACATTAATGAATCTTGAAAATTGATTTCTAAGTTAGTTAAATAATCTATTTGAGTTATTTTTAAAGCGATATAAATAAAGAAAAAAAGAGAAATATTATAGAGATTTGATGCATATGTATGTGAACTATTGAATGATTGAATATTTTTCAAACCATCGTATGATTAGTTAAGATGCTTAGCCCCGAAAATCAGAGAAAATTCATTATTGTTATAAAATATGAAAATCAGTTATAATTTTAGGAAAAATAGAATACCTGTTAAATTTTAAACAATATATCTACTGAAAAAAATAATTTTAATCTATTCAGCATTTGTGATTCAGGTTCTATTTTATGTAATGTTTGAAAATAATTGAAAAATTGTTTTTGCTTAACAGCTGAAGGTAAATAAATTAAACATTTATAACACGCAGCTTTTTAATAATTTATATCACTGAGAATTTCTTTCTGTGAATGTATATTTCTTAAAATAATTTTTTTTCTTTTGAAAGAAAAATTTAAAATGAGGCAAAAATATTGCTTATTCAAAAATAAATTTTAATATTCAGATTTTAAAAAATTACAATTAATCTGATAATACTCAATAAAGATATAAATCCCATAAACAAAAAAAATTAAATTCTTAACTATGACTATCAGATCTGATTAAATTTATTCAAAATAATATTTTTTTTAAATATCAGACTAAGGACATTAGTTTTCAGATATTGGATAAAATTTGGACTTCAAAATCTGCCTTATTCTTGCGAAAACGTATTTGTAAAAGATATGAAATTTAAAACAAAGATACATGAAACTACTTTTTTCTAGAATGAGTATTGATAATATTATCATTTTTGTAATAGATGGAGTAATAAGTTAAAAAATTGTGCTTATTTCTAATCAATAAAGGGTGATTATCAAAAAATAAATAAAATGAAAAATACTTTTCCATTCTTTGGGTGAGTACAAATCTTTAAACATTTATTCCAATTACAAGTTTTATTTTATTACATAGTTAATTCGACACTTTTTAAGGGTTTGGAATTAAGTACTGAGTTTAAATTCTTTTTATCAACTAAAATTTTATAAATTATATTGAAACATGAAGCTTCAAATAAAATAAAAATTATTTTTATTTTATTAATTAAAAATTAATAAAATAAAAATAAATTATTAGCATGATTTTAGATAAACTAAAGTGATGGAAGATAAGATTAGAAATGTTATTTTAGAAGTAATTAGATAAATCTATTTTGATTACAGAGTATATATATATATATATATATATATATATATATATATATATATATATATATATATATATATATATATATATATATATATATATATATATATATATATATATATATATATATATATATATATATATATATATATGTATATATATTCCATAAAAATTTTATGCAATTTAAATTTTTAAAAAAGATAAATTTTACAATCATCTTGTCATAAATAATTTATGAATAAAAAATATTTAATCTTTTTTTATTAAAGAGAAAAAATTGAATATATGTATCATTATAGTAAGTGATTTTAAATATAGCATTAACTTGCTTTTGGATTCAACAAATTTCTGTTACCGTTTTCCACATTTGCTTACATTATTACACCCCCCCTACTAGTAACATCATTGACCACACAACTTTTCAGACAGACCCCTTTAGGTTAGTATTAAAACAGTTGTCCTTAAAAACACGACTTCGGTAAAACTTTCAAAAATTTTATTAAATTTTTAAAAACGATCGATGAGTTAATTGTTTTTACAGTAAATTTAATTATAAACTGCAAACAAGAAAATTAAAAATGTTCAATCAATGCAAAACATATTTTGAAGTTAAAAATTTCTTTTTAATTTTCACATCAAAAATTATCTTTTATAGACAATTAATATTTTTAGTTTTAAGTTTACATAATGATTGAAATAGATGATGTTTACAACAATAAACTTACATAATGCCAAAGGAACATACATAATATATAAAAGTTTCTTTTCAAGAATATAATTTTTACAAGTAAACATGTACATTAAGCTGCAGTTTTAAAAAAATATTATACAAAATTACATTCCTTTTAAGTTTTTGGTAAAAATGCAGATAATACAGTTACAAATTGATAATAATATATTATTGAACTTTATATCAAAGTTTATCATCTAAAAATATCTTTGTATTTTTATAAGCTAAATTAAGTTTAACACAATTATGAAAATAAAAGAATATATATTTCAATACTCTGAATAAAATAAACATTATTTTCTTAAATACTTTATAATTTGAAAAAAAAATGTTAAGAATTATTTGTTAGTTCTTTTTGTATTAATTTACAATAATAAATCTATCTGATTACTTGAATAAAAAATTTAAAAATAATAAAAAGAAAAAACATTTTAGAATGTAAAATATGCTTAGTAATTCTTGAACACTGAAATATTTTCTGTAAATTAAAATTTTGCTTATGTAAATTTTTTTTTAAATATTAGCTAAAATTTTTAATGTAAAATCATATTTTAAAGTCTAACCAGTGAATTTTCAGTGTTGTTAGGAAATTGCATAACTTGTTTTCTTTTTTGGGCCTTTTTGACGGTAATCTTCGCTGTATTTACATTTTTTATGCCTTTTTGAATCAAATTACAGATATTAATTGTATTGGCAGCTTGTGATTTATCTTAGTGGAATTTTTAATTTAAAAGATAGACTATCTACACATTAAATAAATAAAAAAATTTGATTCTGCAGTTTTTTTTAATAAAGTTTGTTAAAATAACACTCTCATTTATGCAAAAAAAAAATTATAATTTTTAATCAAACATACACAAATTTAAAAAAAAGAACAACTGGAGCTAACAAATTTATAATTAAAACAAAACTACTTGAAATAATGAGACCAGGCTTTTGTCATGCGTTCATGATAAAGTGATAAATTATTGACATTTTGTTTGATATATTTAGTGAAAAAAATGTATTTAATTTCTCGCCCTCAATTTTTTACTTATGATATTTTATTCCCATTTATGTTTATAATATCTTTATTTAATACAAAAATCAGAAGTATATGTGATACTGAGGTTCTTTTATTCATATAAATGAGAAAATTTACACATTTTCCCATTTTTTAAAAATATAAAACTTTTGGTTTTTCAAATAGATGAATTGTGTTCTTATTTAAAAATTTTAACTTAAAAAAATAAACAATGCAGACATTAAATAGCAAAATATTTTTATTCTGGTGTTTTTTTTTATTGAAATTTATATTACATCCAAAGTTTATTAAATCAATTCATGTGGGTCAAAAATTCTTTAAACAATTTTTATTTTGAGTTGACAAACATATTAAGTTTGGCTCTAGAAAAAAAACTTGAGATACTAATTTATAATTAAACCAATTTAAAGTGTCAAACAATTTATTCAAATTAATTTTGTCATGGTATTTTATTCCCATTTATGTCTATCATTATTAAAATGCAGAATTCTGAAGGAAATGCGATAATTGCAATCAACCCTTCTTTGGTACTTGCGTATTATCCCATCGACCATATCCGCGAAAAAATAAATGTCTTCACCATATAAAATACAAATAAAGTTTTTATCTGTTTCTATTTTATATATGGTGCTAAAATATAAGTAAACTATTCTGCTTTTCCTTCATATTTCAAAAAAATATTAAAATTTGCAAATATAAATAAGCAAATCGACTGGCGCGAACTTCGTTTCAAATTAGACTGGGGAATAAAAAAACCGTAGGGTTTCTAAACTTAAGTCTGAACAATATTCACATTTTACACCGCAAAATTATTACAACTACTTTCTTCAACTAGTGTCTCGAGACTGGGCCCGGAACATCGGCTCCAGATGGGAATTCTAACGCATGCACACTTGAAGAAAATAGTTGCAATAATTTGGCGGTATAAAATGTGTATATTGTTCAGACTTAATTTTAGCAACCCTATGGTTTCTTATCCCTCGGTCTAATTTGAAACGAAATTCGTGCCAGTCGATTTGCTTATTAATATTTGCAGAATTTAATATTGTTTCGAAATATGAAGGAAAAGTAGAATAGTTTACTTATATTTTAGCACCATATATAAAATAGAAACAGATAAAAACTTTATTTGTATTTTATATGGTGAAACATTTATTTTTTCGCGGATATATTCGATGGGATATTAAGCAAGTACCAAAGAAGCGTGATTGCAATTATCAGATTTCCTTCAGATTTCTGCATTTTAGTCAAAATAAACATAAATGGGAATAAAATGCTATGACAAAATTAATTTGACTAAATTGTTTTTGACACTTTATCATGGTTTAATTATAAATTAGTATCACTAATTTTTTTTCTAAAGCCAAACTTAAAATGTTTGTCAATTCAAAATAAAAATTGTTTAAAGAATATTTAGCACACGTGAATTGTTTTAATAAACTTTGGATGTAATATAAACTTCAATAAAAAAACAGCAGAATAAAAATATTTTGCTAATTAGTCTACATTGTCTATTTTTTAAATTAAAAATTTAAATAAGATAAATCACAAGTTGCAAATATTGAACAACTGTAGTTCAATTTAAGAATACAACTCATTTATTTGAAAAACAAAAAGTTTTATATTTTTTAAAAATGGGAAAATTTATAAACTTCTTCATTTATATGAATAAAAGCCACTCAGTATCACATTCTGATTTTTGTATTTTAATAAAGATATTATAAACATAAATGGGAATTAAATATCATGTGTAAAAAAATTGAGGGTGAAATTAAATACATTTTCTTCGCTAAATATATCAAACAAAATATTAATAATTTGTCACTTTACCATGCTTACATAACATATGCCTGGTTTCATTATTTCAAGTAGGGTTTTTTTAATTATAAATTTACTAGCTCAAGTTGTTCATTTTTAATTTAATAAAAATTTGTGTCATGTTTCATTAAAAATTATTTTTTGCAAACATGAGTATGTTATTTTAACAAACTTTAATAAAAAACTACAAAATAAAATTTGTTTAATTTCTTTAATGTGTAAGTAGTCTATCTTTTAAAAATTCTACTATTATAAATCACAAGCTGCCAATACACAATGAATACCTTTAATTTGATTCAAAAAGTCATAAAAAATTTGAAATACAGCGAAGATTACCATCAAAAAAGGCCCAAAAAAGAAAACAAATTATGCGATCTGATAACAACAGCGAAAATTAAATTCATTGGTTAGACTTTAAAATATGACTTTACGTTAAAAGTTTTAGGCAATGTTGCAAATGGCAGCACCTCACCCACCAATCATGTACCGTGCGCATCCCGCACGAGCTGACGTTATATGTTGATATTCTTCTTCTCTTCACCTTGTAGCCTTTGTCCATGTAATTTGTAGTGTTCATTGTGCTTCATTAAATGTTAGTTTCGTTTCACATTCTGAGTTTTATTCAGTAAAATTAAATAAACTGTCGGAATACGACATCGGGTAGATGTCAGCCCTGCTTCAACTTTTTTTAGTTGTTTCGTTACAGAGCGTAACGTTACATAATTTCTGGCGCCCAACATGGGGCGTTTTCGGCAGCTAGTTGATTAGTTTGAGCCTGAAAATGGATGTGACGCAACTAAAATGACAACGAAAATCATTTCGTACTTCATTTACTGCCTGGGTGAATAAAATTGACACTGAACTTTGTGAAGAGAGCCCGGATGTCAATCGACTTTTGGTTTTGAAATCGCAAATTAGCGATAAATTTACACGCTTAGAAGTATGCCAAGGAAATATTACGGACTTTATTCTGAAACAAGATTCCGAAACAGAACACGAGGAGAATTTCCTGACTGCCGAGGAATATAGAGATAAGTTTTCCGAACTATGCTCGCGAATTGATCGGCTAGCTTTGAAAGAACCGAAAGCAATAGAATGCTCTGAGAAGAGAAAGTTCAAACTGCTCAAAATAGAGCTAAAGAAGTTCAACGGCGATGTTAGGGACTAATTGACCTTTTGGAGTCAGTTTAGTAAAATCCACGATGATGCAAGTATCCCTAATGAAGATAAATTTCAATACTTCCTGCTAGCCGTAGTGCCAAAATCGAAAGCAGCTCGTGTGGTGGAGAGTTTTCCTGCAACGGTGGATAATTATTCCAAGGCGATATTCCAGCTTAAGGAGAGATTCGGACGTGAAGATCTTTTAGTGCAAATTTTGTTAATGACGCGGTTAGGATTCATTCTGATAGGAAAACAGGAAATGCTTAGTAAACGTGATGCAATATCTGATACTGTTTTGAATGTTATTTCTTTATATGTTTCGAATTCATCTATTACTGATTTGAGGGATCTGGAAAGTATTGGGATTCTTGACCCAGTTCACAGGTTAAACAAAAATAATGAGCATTTAAAGGTGATACAGGAGTTTGAAAAGAGTATGAAGATTCTGCCGGATGGCAGATACAAACTTTGTTTGCCCTTTAAAGCAAATACAGTTGAGTTGCCTTCCAATAAAGATTTGACATGGAAATGACATACAAAAATGTGTGAACGCGCACAACGGAATGGGCTTTTAGAAGATTATAAAGCTGTATTTAAGGAATGGGAGGAATTACCAATAATAGAAAAAATCGAGTGTGAAAACGAAACCTCTCATTTTTTGCCACTCCGCCCAGTTGTGAAAACCGATAGTAACACCACAAAAAATACGGCCAGTATTCGACGCTTCGGCTCGGGAAACTGGAAAGATCTCATTAAATGATTTATTGCACAAAGGTCCAAATTCAATCGAGCAGATACCGGATATAATTGACAGGTTAAGAAGTTATCCTATTGGAATTTCTGGAGATATTGAAAAGGCTTTTCTCCAGTTAGGGATAGCCCCTGAGCACAGAGATTTTTTGAAGTTCTTTTATCCCACGGGGAAGGAGCAAATCGTGTATCGACATTCTCGAGTGGTCTTTGGTGTATCATCGAGACCGTTTATGTTAGCTGCGGCACTTTCACACTTGCTCGAACATGTGCCAGATAAAGATTCTGAGATAGCCGATAATTTGAAACTTTCATTTTATGTTGACAACTGCGTCCCGTGAGTGAATGATGTTAGACAGCAGAAAGAATTTACTTTGAAGGCTAGGGCAATTTTGTCTCTGGGTTGTTTTAATTTACGAAATTGGGAGAGTAATGTTGAATGTCAGTACCTATCTAAGAGTACGGGGACGACGAAAGTTTTAGGATTGTTATGGGAACTTGACAGGGATGTTTTAAAATGCAATATTTGTGTAAGAGATCACAAATCTGATTGTAATATAACAAAAAGGTTTATTTTAGTCACTGTACAGAAAATTTTGGAACCACTCGGTATTTTATGTTCTGCAATTCTGCTTCCTAAGATACTGTTGCAGAATTCTTGGAAATTGAAATTATCATGGGATTCATCTCTGCCAGATGATGTTGTGAAACCCTTTCTTAAATGGTGGAGTGAAGTGGGTAGACTGGCGGACATAGAAATCCAGCGTTATTTTGAAATTAATGATACTACTCAGATGCACGTGTTTGTTGATGCTTGTAAAGAGGCCTATGCAACTTGCGTATTTCTGAGATCAGACACTTCCCAAGGTGTAAAGGTTGTGCTTATCAGAGCAAAATCTAGAGTGGCCCCCTTAAATCAAATTACTATCCCCAGGTTAGAGTTTATGGCATGCTATATAGGTGCCAGGTTAGCACATTCGGTGCAGTAAGCAATTAACATTACAGAAATGGGAACCATTTTTTGGAGCGATTCCATGGTTGCTTTATATTGGTTAAGACATAAGGGGATGGTCAGTTTTCGTTTCGAATAGAATTAAAGAAATAAAACGCTTTTTCCTGATAGCGAATGGCAAAATGTGCCAGGGAAAATTAATCCTGCTGATTTAATCTCTCGAGGTGTTTACCTAGTTATTTGGTTTAGTCACATTGGTGGATGGGGCCTTCATGGTTAGTTGAGTCTCCAGACTCATAGCCCGTCTCCGAATTAAATAATTGCGAAACTTCCGAAATCACTTCAGAAAGAAAAAGAGTTAGAGTATGTACTAAATTTGACAGAGAAAAAGGTACCATGGTACGCTGAAAAATTTTCCAAATTTCATTCAATCATAAGATTAGTGGCTTGGGTTCTACGATTTGTTAACAATGCAGGAAGTAGTGTTAATCAGAGAAAAGTGGGGGAATTAAGCCTAGAGGAGATAGAGAGTGCTGAGATCCGACTAATTCATTCTGTACAAACTCAAAGTTTTCCAGATGAAATGTCAATGCCAAACTTGTGTGTATTAAAAGATGACAACAATATCTTCCGTGTAAAGACTCGAATTACTGAACGTATTGATGCTCCCCACTTTCTATCGCCAATCCTACTGCCTAACAATTGTATCTTTACGCAAAGACATAAGAGCATTTTCACACTGAGAATTATTATGCTGGTACTCAGTTACTTCTCAGCATAATTCGTGAAAAATATTGGATACTAGGTGGAAGGAAAACTATTAGAAAAATATGGAATGCTTGTATTATATGCCGGCGATTTTAAAGTAAATCTCCAATGACTGATCCAATTTCCCTACCTGCTGATCGAGTAGAAGATGCCGCCGTATTCGAAGTGGTAGGGAGAGATTTGGCTGGTCCCTTGTACATAAAAGGTGGTAGTAAAGTATGGATTGTCCTCTATACTTGTGCCCTATTCCGTGCTGTCCATCTCGAATTGGTGTCTTCACTCTCTTCCGACGTATTTTTATTGTATTTTCGTCGTTTTGTGGCTAGAAGAGGAAGACCTCAAGTAATATATTCAGACAACGGCACAAATTTTAGAGGAGCATATAACGAATTAGGTGCCATCGATTGGAACGAAGTTTCCCGCTATGCAGAAATACAACGCATGGCGTGGAAATTTATACCCCCCACAGCTGCCTGGTGGGGTGGTTTCTGGGAGCGGCTTGTGAGTACAGTGAAGGAGCTTCTTCGAAGATCTTTGGGAAAAGCAATACTCACGTATGAAGAGTTAATGACAATCTTATGCGAGTGCGAAAAAGTTGTTAACTCCCGTCCATTGACATATCTATCCGAAGATATGCAAGATCTCACGCCTATTACTCCCGCAATGTTTCTGATTGACAGATCAATTGTAGACGATAAAGATTTAGATATGCGAGATGCCAACCACTACCGAAAGCAATTAAGATTTCGATCCAAAGTAATCGTGGCACTGAGAAAGAGATTTAGGAACGAATATTTGGGTCTGTTGATTCAACGACAAAGACAAAATCCTCAGTCGTATAACATTCATCCTGGTGTTATCGTTTTGATGAAGGACGATGTGAGAAAACGCCTTCAGCGCCCTTTAGCCCAGTTGTTGGAGCTTATTCCGGGTAAGGATGGACAAGTAAGAACTATCAAATTAAAAACTCAGTCTTCTAAAATAGTGTGTCCAATTCAGCGTGTGTTTCCGCTCGATGTCAGTGGAGATGACTTGGAGAGCCTTGCTTGCCACTGCAGAATATTCAACAGACTGAATCTGTGAAATCGCAGAGTCCGTCTTCAGAGTTCACACAACCTCAAGTTACCAGGTGTGGTCGTGCCATAAGGAGACCTAAAATACTGAACCTAGTGACTGTAACTGATGTTTTTGAGTAGCTATCCAGCTCCTCAAAAAGGGAAGAGGATGTTGCGAATGGCAGCACCTCACCCACCAATCATGTGCCGTACGCATCCCGCACGAGCTGACGTTATATGTTGATATTCTTTTTCTCTTCAGTAGACCTTGTAACCTTTGTCCATGTAGTATGTACTGTTCAGTGTGCTTCATTAAATGTTAGTTTCGTTTCACATTCTGAGTTTTATTCATTAAAATTAATTAATCTGTCGAAATACGAAATCGGGTAGATGTCAATCCTGCTTAAACTTTTTTGAGTTGCTTCGTTGCAGAGCGTAACGTTACAGGCAATATCTGAAAAATTTTTTTTATATAGACAAAATTTTAATTTTCAGAAAATATTTCAGTGTTCAAGAAGTGCTAACATTCCCTAATTTTAGTTTTTTATGTGATATTAAATAAAATGACCACATATTTCTCATTCTAATCTTTATTTTCAATCATTTGAAGTCAAGCTTTATGCTTTGGCATATAATTTTTAACGGAGAGAGAGCGGCTCCCTCATTGCAACATTCAAAAGTCATAAATAGAAAGAGTTATCCACAAAAATAAATCAGTAGATATTGTAAACATTACTCATTGAAGAGCATGTGGACTACAGAGTCATCCCCTGTTTCGAAAATCAAAACGCCAGGGAAAACTATTTATCTGTAATCAATCATCTTTTCAATATCATCGGAATGGGCATTCTTATTTCTTACCTGCCATATTTTTCTTCATATGCGGTAAACGTTTCTCAGAATTCAGGTAACATTAGGATGACTCGGTGCATAGCAACTTACATATTTATAAACAATAGTAAATTACCTATGAATAAATAATTAATTGTTCTAATAATGCATAGAATTTATATTCACATTTGCAATGAATTAATAAACCAATTCTTCGTAATAATTACGAAAATATAAAAACACTAAGTCGATAAATCTTTAGAGAGGAAAAGATCATTGAAACGCAATACGCACATATCAATTGTTCTCATTATACAAAGAAATTATGGTCACGAAGAATTAATTTCATAATACTTTGCAAATATAACAATACTAAATCGATATATTTTTCTAAAGGAAAATGGAATGCGTAACTATTGAATCAGCCATGTTTAACACTGAGATAAACAAACTAGCCATATAAATTTATCACTTTCTTTACCTCGCTAAGTCACTGAATCATAACCAAAATCTTCTGGACTCGGCCTCAAGACGCTAGTCTTTCTTCAAGTGCGCATGCGTACAAGCGTCTAGCCCCTCAGACACTAGTTTTCTCCCATTCCTCCTTGGTCATCTGCGCAGCTTGACGCTTAGCATATTTATGTCAAGGAATTTGGCATGCAGAAAGGATCAACTGCCACTTGTTTCTGTTTATTTCGGTAATATTACTTGGTCGTATTACGGGTTTCGTTGTATCATTCCATTGGAAAATTGGATATTATTCATCTGTGTTTTAGTAAATTATTAACTAAGTGAAAAATTTTAAATCATTAATAAATATACATTTATGAGATATTCAACTGTAATTGATAATTTAATCTGATCAATAAGAGATTTCTCATACTTTTTTCTACTTATTATTGATATGATTGCAGTTGAATGTATTAGTTATTATATGATGGCGATTTTTGAAATAAATTTAAAAAAGACTGATTTGGCGAGTCACTTTTTTAAAGCTTTCTGAATAGTAAACTTTTTGCGGTGCATTTCACCGAATGATCCATTTATTACAATTACATAAAAAAGAATAGTTTAATATTCTAATTAATGTATGCTTCATAACTGCTAAATGTTAAAATTTACATGATAAAATTTATATCTAATGTAAGAAAGAAAATTCAAGATTTTTTTCATCAAAAACATAATTTTTTTATTCAATAAAAAGAAAAATTATAAACTCATTTCCTTATTTAAATGGTGAAAGTAAATATAAAACTAATATTTGACTTTATTACAATAGTATCCTTATAAAATATAAGCAAAATACTGCATTTAGTTACTAAATGTGTCTAATATTTATTTTAAAATATTATTTGGTTCCATTTGTGCACTCCATGTATAGCAATTTTAATACTGGGAATGTATGCCAGAATTAATTATAAATTAAAAAAATAAATAAAAAGGTAAATTTTATTTTCAAATTCTTCGTTATTTAACTTAAGGCAATTCAACAGAAAATTAATTTCAAACTGCTATTCATACTATTAGAGATTAGTAATTAAGACATTATTCTTTCATTTCATTTTATTCTATGATTTTTTTTTCATTGAGTTATCAATATTTTCAAAAGACTATTTTATATTTTCATATTTTTATTAATTCCAGAATCAAAAACTTCTGAGGAAGCAAAGTATTTGGCCCTGAAAAGGACAGTTTTTCTTGGTTTTGTGTCGAAGACATAATAATCAAATTATAGATCACAACAAATATTAACAACTTGGCAAATGCATGTTTGTAGTAGTGCTAAATAAGGGTAAAGAATAACATTTATACCCCGACGCTGCCAGAGAAATGACGTCATGCGCGAAAACCTGTGCAGATGACCAGGGAGGAATGAGGAGGAAACTAGTATATGAGGGGCTGGAAAACTAGTATATGAGTATGGAAAAGTAGAACATGTTTTACTTCTTTCCGAGATCGGAGCTCGACATCCGAGAACGTGTTTACACACTCTGATTTCGCGATGGCAACGGGTTCCGAGGAAGTTCGGACGAGAAACTCGGAACGTGTAAACAGGCCTTTAAACATGTTCTACTTTTCCATCCGAGATTTTCATCCACAGCCAATCAGCTATATGGAAGAGTGACGTCATCGAGGAACGCGAAAATCAAATTTTTCAACCCGAAGAATTTTCTTTGTCAAACAGTTGTTTTCTTTGTGGGAAATTGACAAAATGAATTGGGCAAAAGAACAAATCGAAATTCTAATTAAGAATATAAAGGGCGGCCATATCTATGGAATGTAAATTCTGTTGATTATCACAACAAGAATTTCAGAAACAAAGGATAAGTAGAGCTGTCTGCTGTATTAAATACATCATCAGACGAAATTAAAAAAAAAAATTAAGCCAATTCTTATGTGAACAAAAGAAAGTTGATTTAGAAATTCATTGCTCATGCTACATTGATACTTAAATATAATTAATTTGATATTGCACAAAAAGTCATCTATTTTAAGAATTATTTAAAAATATTTTCTTCTATTAAAAAATTAATAAATAAGATTTAAATTATTGTAATTAATCTGCATTTTCTGATGAGATGATTTTAATTAACTGCTCTACTCCTATACATTTTAAGGAATTCAAAATGATGTAAATAACTTGAATATTAAAGCTTTTAAACAGGTTAATGAAAATAAATAAAAATGAATATGGTGAATCATTATTTCAATGATTTGATAAAAAAAAATATATTTGGCTTTAAAAAAGTTTTTATCAAAGCATTAACAAGAACTCTAGAAAAAAGTTATGATTTGAAAACCAATGAAAATCTTTGGTTTGTAAATTATTGTCATTTCTATGAGTTTTCTGTTTCTTTCTTAAACTAATAAATCATGTTTATTAGAATAATTAAATATTAAAAAGTCGACAAGTCTTTAATAAAAAATTTCACTTATTCTAATCAAAAATTTTTTTTTATACGCAGCAATTGTTCCATGCAGATATAATTGAAAAATCTAAATACATTAAGAACAACTTATTGGCTTTATCAATTTTGTTAACAGAATATTATTATTTAATTAAGTTTGATATAAAGGCATTACTTTTTTGTCCAATTTAATTTAATGGAGGAAAATATTGCTTAATTCAGTAATACATACATTATTATGATTCAAATGGCCTCACTGAAATATTTTTTAATATCTTTGTAAAAATTGACTAGTGTTTTTGTGACAAATTGTTAATCCTTTTCATGAAAGCAAATTAATTTAATATTAGCTGAAAGTAGTTTCTAAAATCTCTTATAAGACCAGTCTTATATCCAGTAGTTTCCTCACTGTTATAACACAAGTAATTTCTTTTAAGATGTTAAAATATAGATTTTGTATAATCAGCTAGATTTTTTAATTAACAGCAAAATCAAAAATCTTAATGTATTCTTCCTATAATTGCATGAGTTACTTTCTTACACTATAGCTCTCATTTTCCATAATATTGAAAAATTATCAATAATTATTATAAGTGTCAATATCAATATTTATTTATCTCAATACTTATCAATATTTATATATAAGTATCAATATTTATTATAAGTATATAATATATTTATTATAATATTTATTATAAGTTTTTATTATAAGTGGGCAAATTATAATACATTGTGTATTTTTATTTAAGCTTTTATAGTATACATTTGATTATATTTTGTATAAAAATACAACTGTGAAGGAATTGAAAAATTTTATAAATGTGTACCAAAATGTTATAAATATTAATATTTTACTTTAATTAAAGCAAGTTTTAGTTTCAAGATTTTTAATGCTCTCTGCTATTTATTAAAGTAGATACTCCATGTAAAAGAAAGGAAAAATTTTGTCATTATTGTTACGATTCTGAATTCCTGATTCATATTAAAAATAGAGATTAACTAAATTGAACAGCAACAAAGGAAGCGAAATAAAACAGCAACAAATGAAGACTAAAAGCGAAACTACGAATCAGAGAAATCGGAACGTGTAAACGCCACTCTAGGATCGATCGGACGAGAAACTCGTTTCTCGGTCTTGATGACGTCATTTTGCAAAATCGGACGAGAAACTCGGAACGTGTAAACAGGTCTTCTGTACTTGTTACATTCAGCCAAGTACACTTATTACTTTGTAACAAGCACGTACGCACATACTCGCTGATTATTTTGTAATAAGCAAGTACTCACGTACACGCTGATTACTTTGTAACAAGCAAGTACTCACGTACTTGCTGATTACTTTGTAACAGGCACGTACTCACGTATTCGATCTGTCTTTGAAACTGGTCAAGTATACATTGTACTTGCAAATGTCTGAGGATACTCGAACTCGCGCTGACTTTGTTACTGGAACAACTGAGTATTTGGAAAAAAAAGTACTGATTACAGGTTGTTACATTCAAATACTGATTACAAAATACTGGTTACAGGTATTTCTTCCCATCCCTAAATGCGTAGAATTCCCATCTGGAGCCCAAATTCCGGGCCCGGTCTCGAGATACTAGCGGTTCAAGTAACAAATGCCATTAGTATTTCAAAGAAACCATGGAGAAGTGTTTTAACGTCGGCATACATATTAATTAGAAACTTATTGCAGACAAACAATTGTGTTTAAGTCTGTCAACTGTGGTATAACTTTTGGTCTTTTAACTCTCCGCTTATTATGGAATTAATATCTGAATCGGAAGAGAAAAGTGGAAGTGTAGATGAAACTTGCATTATAGACGAAGGATGTAAACAAGAAACTCACTATACAGGTGTTGTATTTGGAAAAAGCAAAGTTTACATAGATGAACCATCTGGTAAAGATGTATCTTGCACTAAGAAAGCATCTGGAAATGATGAAACTTGCAAAGAAGAGGAAGCTAGACCAATTGATGAATTGTCGTGTGTACATTTAGATATTTATTCAGAACTTAGAACCACGAAAGACTACCGTAATATTCACTCTCATTGCATTGCTGGTACCTCAATTGATGAATTATTATGGAAGGTATTATTTTATTTTTAGCAATTTAAAATTTTATTATTTTAAAACTTTTAATAAAATGTTATTTTAAGCTCAGTTCTTGTACAAAACAGTTTTGGCATAATATGATCTCAAATCTAAATCTTTTCATCATATTTCAATATGTATTTTACATTTTTCAAAATTTTTCTAACTCTGATTCTAATTTTATTGTTTTAATATATTATAATTACATTGACTTGTACATATTCGGATTGACATTTTGATTGGCATTATTTTATTTGAAGCTACCTTTCTGTTATTTTTCTTAGTATTTTTAATGTATATAAAAGTTTGTTATAGTGTCAAGTTTCCATTGCTTGTCATGGTAAAAAAATTGCTAATTCGGGACTTTTCTTTTGAATTACTAAAAGGCGGACTTCTTCCAAGTTACACTTTGTGTCTATTCTGAAAAGATTGGCATATTTAGAATATATTGCCTAAGAATCACTCAAAAGTTTTTAAAAAAAGTGTAATTAACATATGGATTTTGTATTTCTATCAAATAATCCTGCAAGGAAAATGTTCTTTGTATTAAATGTGATTTTAAATTTACATTGGTATATTTTATAACATGTTTGCATCAGTTAATAGCAGTGGTTTAAGTAAAGTATTTCCTGGGTTACAGGTTTGATTCCCAACTGTAATGTTATTACAGATACTTGTTTAAAAATCCTTCTACATCAAATTTGAATATATTAAAACAGCAGTTGTATAAAAGTTCATGTACAACTGCTTTATTTTAGTATATTCAGATTATGGTAGAATTCTAGCATATGTAATATGTTTGGCACAATTTTCTAAAATATCACCAATGGCAAAATGATGATTTAATGCTTATTGTCAATGACAGAGTAGAGTAGCATTTTTATAATCTTCTCCAAAATGATGTAAGCAAAAACAAAGAAAGTGGGAATTACATAAACAAACTATTAAAAAGCATATAAATCAAAAGTGAATAAATAAGACATAAAAGGCAAGTATTTATAAGTTTCAATAATTCTGAAATTATACAAATTATTCTGAATTACATCTTACAAAAGAAAGTTAAGCCAAATAAAAATTTTAAATTCAGTTCCTCTTTGTTTTTTTTTTTCTCTTCAGCGACAATTACAGGTGTAAACACATTTTATCACAGTGATAAAAGTTTCTACATTCTCCACCAGTGTTTTGCATTGAAAATATAACAACATTTGTACTCAGCCATGAATGTGGCAAACTCATCTTTTTTACCTATTTAATGCCTTTTACTCTGCAACAAACATCACTAACATTACACAAATTTATTGTGTTATATATACTTGGTTCAACTTTTTGTTATTACTATTACTGAACAAATTTAAATGTGTTGAAAAATAAAAATATATAATATTATGGTATGTGAATTTGTTTTAGTTGATTAACTTAAAGTAATTTTAAGTAAATAAGTTAGAAGGAAAAGTAAGGTATGAATAATCTTTACTCTCCGTTTATAATGGAAGGAATATCTGAATCGAAAGAGAAAAGTGGAGGTGTAGATGAAACTTGCATTATAAACAAAGGATCTAAACAAGAAGAAACTCACTATACAGGTGTAGCATTTGGAAAAGACAAAGTTTACATAGATGAACCATCTGGGAGAGATATATCTTGCACTAAGAAAGCATCTGGAAATGATGAAACTTGCAAAGAAGTAGCTAGACCAATTGATGAATTGTTATGCTTACATTTAGATAATTATACATCAGTTAGAAGTACGAAATATTTCTGTAATATTCACTCCCATTGTATTGCTGGTGTCTTAATAGATGAATTATTATGGAAGGATTTTTTTTATTTTTGGCAATTTAAAATTTTATTATTTTTAGAGCTTTTAATAAAGTGTTATCTTAAGCTTAGTCATTTTACAGAACAGTTTTGGCAATGACCTCAAATCAAAATCTTTTCATCAAATTTCAATATGTATTTTACATTTTTCATATTTTCTCTATATTTAATTTTATTGTTTTAATATGTAAAAGTAATTTTATTAATTACATTGACTTGTACATACTCAGATTGACATTTTGGTTGGCATTATTTTATTTAAAGCTACATTTTTGTAATTTTTCTTAGTATTTATATATATATAACGCATTTAAAATCTGTATTAAAAATGCTAAGAAGATACTATATAGATTGATTTTTGATATCCTAAAATTTTTTTTACAATATTTATTTTTCTGTTTAAACATTGTAAAAACGTGTGACAACTTTACCAAGAGTGAGTAAGGTGTAATTTCATTTTTCCATGAAATTTATGCATTAGGTTGTTCAGAATGTAATTTATTTTACTCACCTGGATCAATTTTTTGCTTGTAATGATTAACCTGGATAAAAATGAAGTTATCATTAATAGGAAATGTAGGATTCTGCTTGTAATAAAAAATTTAACATGTAGACTTAAGCTTAATTTTTATAAGTGACGTTTCTAATATGTAATTTTGATGGATTAGTAATACAAATTGAAGTAGTGATCTTCAGAAAATATCAATTATTTTTGCTGCCAAACCATTTATCATCTAGCATTGTTGAACAATAAGTCATTGGGTAAAGGTTGTAACCTGAATAAAAAAAAATTGTTGAACAGTGCAATTGGTTGCCAGCAATACTGAAAATTAAAATTCTGGATGTAACATTTTTCCTGAAATATTTATCTCATCAAGATGTTTAAAAACTGTTTTTTAACTAAGAAAAATTAACTCAGTAGCTGTGATTTGTCATTTTTCCATGAAATTTATGTATTGGGTTGTTGAGAATGTAATTTATTTTACCAACTTGAATAAATTTTTTGTTAGTCAAAACCAACCATTTTATGAGTGTGGAATCATGCTACCATCAGAAAGATGGCGGAAGGTGTTGGATTAAAATTGAGAGTAAACAATTAAATAATATATATATTCATTATACATTTTCTATTCTCATGAACAAAATTACTTTCTGAACAACTCAATAGTACCTTGTAATATCAAATACTTACAAGTTCTAAAAATCCAGAAGTAAGATTAAGTCTTTTGATGCCATAATGAAAGCAATTATGAAGGCATTAAGCCATAAATTATATAATGTAAAAACTTAATAATAATCTTGGCATAGATAGTGGATGCCATGACAGTGAAATTGTGTCCTTTGATTTTATCCAGGTTAATTATATAAATATCCTTTCACCTTTCTGCATCATTTTACTTGATTTATTTAAAATTTCAGTAAAATCCAATGGTTTGGTGGTGACTTGAATAAATTTCCAATTTGCTTATCAGCTATAATTTGCTTTGTTAACCAAAATTAATGGTTTTGTGCTATCTTTGACTTTGAATATTGTTATCTCAAATAATCTGCAATGTTAAATATCACTATCTCATGCAATCTTTGACTATTTTAAAAATTTCTATTTTAAAAATTGCTATTTTAAAAATTTCTGTTTATTTACCACTGGAAGCTAAATAAACAATACGTAAAAATGACTATATGTTAAAAAGTTAATTTTACACATTTAGAAAATATACATTAGGAAACAAATATAAAATAGCTAAAAATCAATACTGCTGTTCATGCTTGATCAATAATGTATACACAATTACTTTTTTAAGTATTTCTTTTTAGTTAATTGAGAAAACTTGGACACATTAAAATTGTATCTTATATAGTGCTACTAGTAATGTTTAATAACCAAGTAATAAAGCTAAATCATTAATACATAATTAATACTTTTTACACTTTTTATTACTATAACACTTTTTACAGTATTCAAATTTGAATTAATCAAATGGAAGTATATATATTTTTAAATATTTTATGTAGTGCAACAAAACAAGTGTGAAAAAAATCAAGTAATAACAATAACATAAACTATCATTTTCTAAAATATTCAGCATATTAATTCAACAATTGTGCTTGCATTATACTAGTATAGTAATACTACAATTACAATGAAATTTTTTACAATTCAATAGCAAAGTTATATTTACCTCAAAAATTTATATAGTATTCTTTATAGTAATAATTTAGAGAATTTAATATATAAAATAGTAAATTTGAATAAACTAATATAAAAACTAAAAGTACTTACCTAATTGTTATTCACTAGAATATCATTAACCAAACAATAAACAATCTTTTCAAACATGTTTTCTTAAAATTTTTAGTAATGCAACTCCTAGAAAAATATTTTTATGCTTTAAATAATTTTAACTTTAAAATTCAAACAAAATGAAAAAAGTTGTGAACTTCAACATATTACATTTATTTTCAGCCACAACTTTAAATTAAATAACATATACGCGATATAGGGGTTACTAAAAGTCCAATTAAATTATACATACATCAGAATTAATCATATAGTCACAGTTAACTAACACACACATTGAAATTTATCAAATGAAAGAATATTCTGGTACTATAATCTACCAGTTTTGTTTACTTGGCATCTGCACCAAATGTTATATATATATATATATATATATATATATATATATATATATATTAATTTATTTCCACTTTAATCTATTAGAATGAATTCATGCCAATGTTTATACTTCTTTTTTCATGTCATTCTCTGTATGTAATAAAAAAATATGAAAACATCAATACTCAAGTTTTCTTTGAATTAGTTGAAATTCTTGTTTATGATTTTGATGAATTTATAATAGAAGTATTGATTTTAAAATGATTCCAGTTATTTTTGGATCCAAAGTATTTTTCAGCCAAAATGATTTAATCATGTTCTAATGGGAAAAAGTATAAAATAGTGTAACTGGTTGTAGTAATTCTGACAATTAAAATTAAGGATATAGATTTTTACTCAAAATGTTTGTTCATGTAGATGTTTTCAAACAATTTTCAGCTGAGAAAAAATATTACTGAAATATAAAGAAACATTTTGATGTTCCTTTATATTTCTGTAATATTTAATATATATATATATAATGAAAGAAAATATAAAGAAATAGTTCTTTACTCTATTTACACTACTCAAATGTTAGAAGTACTAAATCCTATGAGTCTGTACATGTGTCAAATATATTGATAACTTCGCCAAATACTAGGAGCAGATCGGGTGATAAATGTGGTTTGCTGAAACAAAATGTATTCTTGTAATTTTATGATGTAACCTGCTGTTTACAGGTGCAGAAATTATTTGGAGTTTTAGTAACCCTTAAAGCTTTTGGTGTTTCATTTATGGTTGAAATTTAAGAGTTAATATGAAGTTTGTTTTAAAAATGAATGAGAGAAATTGAAAAATTTGTAAAATACTACCATATGTAACACTTTTTGTGATCCTCAAAAAAGTCACCAATGGGAAAATTACAAGATTTCAAAATTTAAAACGTCTGAAAAGGAAAAACTCGGGAAATATGGCCAAATCAACTACAACAGGTCTCTGTAAAATTGTAATTTTTAAAATCCTGTTTGCGCTCTGCCAATTTTGAATAACGCAATTTTGAATATTGCAATCTTGTGGTATTTTTGATTTCAAATACACATATTTTGAACATTTTATTAAATTAATTTAGTAAAGAACTGCAAAACTAAAGAGTACAAACTTGACTGCACATATTTTACAAAATTTATAAAGTACAAAACAAAAAATCTCTGAAATTCACTAATATTATGTGTAACTAGTCTATAAAATATAATCGCAATCATTTTTTTAAATTTTCTTCTAATTTATCAAAAGAATACATAAACTTTAAAAATATACCGGAAATAACAAAAAGAAGTAGGTATTAACTGTTTTAAATCTAATTTAATAACAAATAACATATATTTTTTGGAAAACTCAGGTTTGTAACTAACTAATTCTCATCTTAAAATTAAATATTCTAGTTTTAATTAATTTAGTAATACAATTCAAAAAGAAACATTTCAAATATATCTACACCATACTTAATAAATTATTCATATTTTACTGTGTGTATAAAATAGCAATTTAAATATAATAACACAAAGTACTTACCTAAGCAAATTTCTTTGTACTCCAAATTAAAAGAACTTTCAAAAATATAAATTCAAATTTCAAAAATAATTTTTGGAACTATGAATTATAAATTAAGCAATTAATGAAATTATAACATCTAATTAACTTTAAATTTGTGAGAAAATAAACAAAATTTCACTTACACATAACCATTTAAAAATAGATAAAATAACACACAGTATAAGCTTAGGATTACTAAAACTATAAATGAATCTCTTGTGCATGTTGTGATATGTCATAGAATCGCCGAATGAATTCATTCAGATGCAATAATCTTTAGGTTTGTCTTATTGGATACCTATACCGTTTCATAGTACGAAACCCCATTGCTCAAACTTTATCTCCCTCATAAATATCACCATCTTGCCAAATACACTGCATTATGTAGCTAAGATTGAGACAAAAATATTAGTATTGTTGTGTAGGAAGTTAAGAGTGTGTAGTGATAAATTGAATTTGTGTTTTTTAAATCTTGTTAAGTAATGATAAATAGTATTTTTACTCTGTGTCGCTTAAGTAAAATTGCCATTGTATGTAATAATTTCTGTAATTTATTGAGTATTGTGTTGAAATATTTATTTAGGTTTACCATAAATTATATATATAATACTTATCAATTAGAAACTTAAATTTTCATGAAAATCTATTTATACTTTTGATTTAGCTTTGTTGACCGTTCTTCCTGGCCAGATTGTTTTATACTGATGCTTATTTTAAAGTGGTGTCTCTGCCCAGTTTATTAAAATCCAAGTTTTTATAAAAATATATATTTATATTATTGATTTAACTTTATTGCCTGTTTCTCTCTGGGATAGATTGCTTTTTAAAGTGGACACACCCAGTTAATTAAAATCCAAGTTTCCATAAAAATAAGTGTTATTTATGTTGTTGATTTAGCTTTAGTACCCATATCTGTTTGAGGTAAATTGCATTTACACTGAAGAATTTTTTTAAGTGGGTGCTGATGTAGGTAAAATCTGAGGTTTCATAAAAATGTTTTATTTACTTTACTGATTTAGTTTTACTGCCTTGGAGGCTTCCTGCTGTAGACTTTGTGATATTAAATTATTTTATACTTGTTATGTAATTTGTGATATTAGTTTCTATTGATTAATTTATATTACTTCTGCAGTTAGTAATTATAAGGGAATATTCGAAATTTTGATATTTGAATTGTACAAAAAAAAGCACAAGATTGAAATGTTTAAAGTTTGAGTCCGATGATCAGGATTTTAAAAGTTGTATGTTGTGCGTGGTGACATAATTTAGGTTGGTGAGATAACCGTGCAGTGCTTGGCATGAAAGTTTGAAATTGCACCAAATCCGTACCTGCTTTTAGGGTTTTACTGATAACTTTGCCATAATGGATTCGGTCATCAATTCTATGATGTATCCAAATATACATGATTTGCTTGGAGTTTTATTATACCTTGAAGCTTATACTGTGTGTTTTATGTTTTCAAAGTTTGTTTAAAATGCTGTGTGGGAAATTTTAAGTTTATTATTTTTGATAAAATACTATGAGTGTTGCCATATTATTTTTAAATTTAATACCACGTCGTACATTTAATTAAAAAATATTCTTGTATGGTCTGTTTCCACTTGATCTCCAAAAGCAGAAGTAATTTCAAAGTTCACATAAATTATTTTGACTTCTACTGTGATGTAAAAATGAAATTTAAATTTATATTTTTTCAGTTTCCAGTCACATCAGAGAAAGCTTAAATTTTCTTATCTTGCTTTCTGCAAACTTTGTGTTATATTGGTCTTTCATGAAATCTGTGATTTTAATTACACTTAGTGGCTGTTTTTTAGAAATATTTACCTTCTGGGTGTTGGTATCCACTAATAAACTAATAATTGCAAGTGGGCAGTGCTTACGCCGTATATTTAAGCCAGTGAATGGTGGTGGGTGTATTGAACACTGATGACGAAAATTTCTGTTCTTGCTATAAAATTACTTGTACCAAATAGTTTTGCTGGTCACATAGCTTGTATAGTGTTAATATTCATCTTTTATAAATCTTGTCATCTGTCTGATTATAGAGATGCTGTTATGTATAATTGTTTATTGTAGTGTAATAAAGCTTCAATATAGTAAAAATTACTGTTTATTTTTCATCACTCATATTAAGCCACCAAATCTTTGAAGCCAACTTTTCAAATGTCTGCAATAATTTGACTTTGTCCTGTAGCACTTGAGCTTCTTCCCTGATATTAAAACATAGAAATGTGAAACAACAAAAAATGAGCTGTTACAGGTTTGGTACAATTTCTAATTTTCTTGCTGACCTAAATTTCGTTACTTTGTGCAATATGTGGTTTTAAAATCCCAACTGAGCTCAATCTCTAATTTTGAATATTGAAATATTTTGCTATTTTCAATATGAAATATTTAAATTTTGTATGTTTCAATATATACCTGTAAAAAAAATATAGCAAAATTAATAACTAAAAACTAATATTGGAAATTTTACAAAGATGACATATTAATGAGCAAATATATAAAATAAGTCTAAAGATCAATATTACTGTTTGTTCTCAATCAATAAAGTGTACATTATCAATTTTATTAAATTATTTTCTTTTCATTAATAAAAAATACAATAAAATAATGAATAATGTACTAATGCTCTAATCTAAATAATGTAGGTTTTAAAAAAAAATCTGATTTTATTTAATTGGTGCCTACCTTAAAGAAACATCCGTTGTAATGGAATTTAGAATGAGAGACAACCAGGCAATATAGCTAAATCAAATCCAGTAATAAAGCTAAATAAAAACAAATAAAAAAATAACTAAAATATAATAAGTAAAAAAAAAAAAATAATCTGAAAAATAATATATATTTTTAGGAAAACTCTGGTTTTAATTAAGTTTTTCTAATTAACTTAAATTCTGGTTTTAATTACCACAACTTCAAACACAAACACTTCAAGTATAAATTAAATGAAACACATAGCAAAAGTTTCAAGGGTTACTATAACTCCAAATAAATTTTGCATACATCCGGTTATTATCATAAAATTAGAGATTGTCTTAAAATTGCTAGAATAATTCTATCAGAGTAATCTGCCTGTTATGTGCATTTGACACACATACAGACCCGTAGAATTTAGTCATATTTTCTTACAATTTAAAAGATAGAAATTATTTGGATATTATAATTTTATTAAGTTTAATTTGTTATTTATATTTTTGAAAGTTTTTTTTCAAAGTTATTATTTTTTTAATTTAGAATGTGTGAAGAGAAATTTATGATTATTAGTTGGTCAGAACCTCCTTCAGATTCCATGATTACTTTTACTTTAATTGTTATTTGATTAAATAATGATTTATTAATATTTTAATGATTAAATAATGATTATTAAATGTGCTATTTTATATACTAAATTATGTAATTTATTAAGTATACTGTAGAAATATTTAAGGTAAATATAGCTTTCATGTATAATTATACTGCTTGATTAATTAAAACTGGAATAATGTGTATAGTAGTGCTTGATTTATTACAAAGTAAGTTTTCATAAAAATAGAATTTATTATGTTATTGATTTAGCTATATTGCATGTATCTTCTCATGTTCTAGATAGCATCGGATGTTTTTTAAATGGGTGTCACTTTCCAGTTTATTAGAAACCAGAGTTTTCATAAAAATAAGTTTTATTTGTGTTTTTGCTTTATTTCTTGATTCTTCTTATGTCCTAGATTGTATTGCATCAGATGTTTTTTTAAGGTGAGGGCCACTGCTTGGTAAATTAGAAGCCAGAATTTTCATAAAAATGTATGTTATCTAAATTATTGACTTAGATTTATAATGCATTGTTATTACCTAGTATTGTGCATTTTATTAATATTGTTATATACATTGATTTAGATTTACATTAATTATTAATTTAGAATAGCGCTGTTGTTAATACATGGTATTATGTGTGTGTACATATAGTTGGTATTGTTATATAGAGTGTGTGTAATAACAGTATTTAAATAATATTAATAACAATAATATTTTCAATTAATTAAAAAATTGATTTTGTGTATTTTATAAATCATTTGCAAATTTTGTTTAGTTTTTGTTAAACTTTTGTTTGTTTAGATTTTGTATTTATGAATAATAGTATTGATTTTTAGGGATATTTTCTATTTGTTTTGTAATATTTAATTCTTGTGAAATATGTGAAATTTTATTTCTAGTCTTCGGTTTTGTAGTATTTTTGCAGTAAGTATATATAATAAAATATTTGAAATTTAAAATAACACGGGATTGCAATATTCAAAGTTTGAGATCATTTTGAAAACCTGATGTTCGTCAAAATGTTATAATTTAGTCTGGTGAGATAACTGCAACACTTTATACTGAAATTGGAAATAACGCCTTACCTAGTCCAGCTTGTATGATTTTATCGCTTGAAGTTTAACGTCAATATAATGGCTATTTCAGCGTGTGTATTTGTGTGGCATGACTTATATAACATACTTAGGTCAAGTAATAGAAACAGTGGAATCTATTGATGCCCATCATAGATGTTTTAGAATATCTATAGACTCTTACTTAATTGAGAAAAAGCTTTTACCTTTGTAAATCAGAAATGTATGAATTTAATGCTTGAAATTTGAATGTTTTATGTGATTGTATATCATGTTTTAATTAACAGGCATATGATTCTTTCTTTGTATAGTTTCTATTTCTCAACTTTTTTTTTTCAATAATTTAAAAATGTTTCTCACACAAAAATATTTTATAATATTTCTGTTATCCATTTTAAAACTTTGCTTTATTATCTACTTATTATTTTGTAATTGTGCTTTTAAGTAGTATTAGAAACAGAAAATTTTGTTCCAAATTAAAGTGCTCTATGCAATACTATTAAATTGTAACATCCAATATCTTTGCATCTTGTTAATTTTGATTTTAAATATTATTTTAATTAATGAATTAAGTGTATCAAAAATTTTTTAATTGAAAGCTGTAAATCAATAATGTGAACAAAATTTTTATAGTAGTTTGTTTTTGTTTGATTTTGAAATGGTGCACACCTTTGGAAAGCATCCTACAGTCTGAGTAAAAACTTTAAAGCCAGTAGACATTTTTGAGAAAAATGGAAACATTTAAACTAGGAAACATTATGGAATTTAAATACCATTGATTGATAATTATTGAGCTTAAATAAAAGTAGAAAAATAAATTTGCAAATATTTTATTATTAGAAAATATTACACAACAAACAGATGAATATTTGAGCCTGAATAAAAACTTTATGGTCAACATAGAAAAAAACATATAAGAAATAAAATTACAAAATCTTAGAAGGTTGTGTAGGAGCCAATTATCAATATTCTTGTTTTCATGGATGAAACAAGTTTTTGACAAAGGGTGGGGTCAATTTTATACCATTCATCTTCGATAGTAGATTTCAGCTCTGTTGTTGATGTAAAATGTCTCCCATTTGCATAAACTCTTTTTGCTAAGTTATCCCAAAGGTTCTCCATTGGTCAGGTGATCTAGCTGATCATTTCACAATTTCAACATTGTAGACTTGGAACCATTTTTTTTCTGTTACTGGAATGGATCGTTGCATTGTCTATATGGTATTTCCAATTTTCTCGAGCAAGACATTCAGCGTTTGGCAAAAGATGATTTATTAGGACATTTTGGTATCTTATGAATTCATTCTACCTGAAACGAAAGCAATTGAGCCCACACCATTGTAAGCAAAACAGCTCCAAATTGTGACAGACCCTTCACCTAATTGGCCCTTGGAAATATTTCTTTTTCATTTCTTATATCATGTCAGTAGAAATTCTAGCTATCTGGTTCATCCAAATTCCATTTTTTTTTCATCAGAAAAAATAATTTCTGTCAATTGGTAGTCCCAGATCATGACTTTCTGGCCAAAGTTTAAACGCTCTATTTTGAGTCTCTGCAGTTACTGAGGCTTAATCAATTCTGCTTTATAAGTGTACGTTCCAGACCTTTTAATTGTGTTATAAATCTTTTTTTGACAAATTTTTAAACCTGTCATTGAAATCAGTTTCTTGGTTGAGTACATTCCTGTAAATGCAAGTTTGCAAACTCTTCTTTCATCATGCAAGGACAAAGCTTTAGGTCTTCCTCCCAGTATTCTTTTTACCATAATTGTCTTTCAATTAAAAAAAATTGTTGACTACAGTCTTTGATCTTCCTATCTTTATTGCAATAGCACAGCTACTCATTCCTGTTGAAGACAAAGCTTTGATCTGTCCTCTTTCACAATCAGTTAACTTCTCACCCTTCACCATCTTCATAAAGATCATCAATACTTTGAGGAAATGCATGAAAAATATGAAAATTGCTGCAATGTCTCGAGCTAGTAGTTGCAATGGTAATTACACTATAATATTATATTTATTTTTAAAAAAATGACTGGTGGCCTTGAAGTTTTTACTCAGGCAGAAATACTAACTTTGTAAATAACATATGTTTCTCATAATTAAATATTTACAAATTATGTTTATAACATTTATTTCTTATCAATGAACTTTAATAATTAATATTATTTGAATCCCTTTTATTTCATTTTACATTTTCTCAAAAATTTTTACTGGCCTTAAAGTTTTTACTCAGGCTGTATATAAGGTTTGCAGTTAAAGGTCAACAACTGGTATATAATAATAGTATGCAATTTTTAAAGTAAGAAACATCATTTTATAGTTAATCAGTATAAACTGTATACTTCAAAAATTTCTACACTATTATCTCTTTAACTTGTTGATAACAGTATATCTAATTAGTTTGTTATAAATCTGCTAATGTTATTTGTTATGTTACCTTTTTATTAGAAGTTACTGGATTATATACCTCTTTATTCTGTTGAAAAAATTTTATGGTTTCAAGGATTATTAAATTATGTCCAAAAAGAAGGCAAATTCAATTTCCCTACCATTCTATTTATAACGTTTACTTGCAACAGATAAATGCAAAGAAATGCAAATTTTCCAACTTAATTTTAAATTTAAAGTAATAATTGAAGTTTCCTAATAAAAATTAATAAAATATTTAGACTTGAAATGTAATTAACTGTAACTGAAATTTCATACCCAAAACTAAACAAAAAATTTGACTTTCAAAACTCAATTTTTTAAAACAATTAGTATAAAGGAGCTTTCTTCTATATACTGCAGGGGTTATCTGAACTACAATTAATTTCTTCATAATTCTGAAATTGACATAGAATTCATATTAACTTATATGCTGTATAAAATTCTTCCTTTGATGAAATCCATTCTGCCATTGTAATTTTTTTATTTGGCAACAATAGGAATTCACATTTGGGAGCATAGATACTTATAATAATCTTGATCAAATTTGTCCTTGTATGCAAAACATTACTATATGGTAACAATGAACTTATGCTAATCAATAAAATCCATTCTTTAAATTTCTTTCTCTAAATCATAGTATATATGCTTGATTGTATAAATTTTATCTATGGATATACTGTCAACAACTTTTAAATTATTTCTCCTACAATTTTGAATCAGTCTTTGCTACTTCAACTGAATATTCTTAGATCTTTTGGTTATTTTTGAAATTGCGTTGTGAATAACCCAATAACTAAAGCTGTTGTAAGGAATTTAAATGTCCACTCCATAATTTACCTTCTAGCTGGGCTTTCATAGATAGTGGACTATATTTATGTTTTGCATGAAAATAAACTCAGAAATCTCCTCAGTATTCATCCTGACATATGGATATGCAGAAGGTAGAATCTCAACATGCATCTTCCATTGTTCAACAGTTGTTGGGATTAAACATGGGACCTTTCATTCTGAAGATCTCTGTCCTATTTATAGGCCACTGTGAGTCCCATGTTGGTGACTTGAAGTATTGATGGAATTAAGTTGTTGCCTTCTTTGTTGTAATAACGACACAAATAGTCAGTTCATGATGAATATTGAAACAATTTTTAATCTAAATTTTAGTGATTTTAATGACTAGTTTATCTTTGTACAGTTCCAAAATATTTCTACATTTCTTGTTCATAAATAATTTCTAAGATACAATTGTAACTATATATTTCAATAGAGATGTTCTCCTAGATGTAAAGCAGATATCAAGTTTTCTAATTTAACATACTTCACCATATGGAGTGCTGAATTCATTGCATGAGCATATTTTTCATTTTTTTAAACAAATTCTTGATTTTTTGATTTTGATATTGTATCTAGTCATTAATCATTTTATATAAATATTCAAACATTAATCTTTTTGGAGCAGTTAACTATTTTATAATTTTTTCAATAAATTTGCAATTTTTTAATAGATTTGTCCTGAATATCTCCCAACATTTATTTCACTCTATTCTTGAATTACTTTAGCTGTTCCTGAAGCATAATCAACATTTTCTAAAAAAATTTTTTCTATAATTTCTGGCCATTAGGAGTGTTTATTTATTTTTTTTTTTGCTCTATAAGTAGTATGTAACTACCTCTTTCAGAAAGTTACACTAGCACACCCACTGAAGTACCCAGTGGGTGTTATATTGTAACACTGAAAGTATGTGGCTCCTGGTAATTTAAAAGTAAGGAAAAGCAGAAAACTTACAGATTAGTATTGCTACTTCAGAGATATCATTTCATTTGGAGGACTTTATGTTCATTACCTATATTACATGTCCCAGTTGTCATTAGCGAATATGATGGATCTTGGGCTAGTTCAGTATGGAACTTACTACTTACTGTCTGCAAGAACAATGCTTTTCTCAACTAGGCTGCTTCATTCTTATTGTTTCTATGGTAAATAGAAGAAGACATTAAGTTTCACGTTAAAAACTTGATTTACCTTAAAAAAATTCTTTTAACCATCTTATGGTGCTTAGTTATAAACACTATTCTGGGCGATCTTTACCATATCTGGAATAACCAGCATTGACTTTGCAGATGATCTAATTATAGCTTTTAGAGGTAAATTTAACAAAATGATTTCTAGCATCATGTCAGTCTCTCTAAATATGATGACACATGCTACAACAATAAAGGTCATTCTCAAATTCATAAAACATGACTCTTCACAAAAAAAAAAAATCTGAAGAACATAATTCTTTTTTAAGAATTAATTTGTTCCAAGAGAGGGAAATTATTAGGTTTTTTTTTATATGAATTGGAATTGAAATAAGTTATTCATCTTATGTCTTGGTGTGCTAAGAAATATTTTCACACTTTAGAAATGCAGTTAAGATAACATGGAGCTTAAAGTTAATCATTGGCTCTACATCAAAGTAATCTGTCCCATTATTACTAGTGAATCAGTAATCTAATTATCTAAGACTGGATGAAATTGAGTAGGAAAATCCTAATAAATTCCAAAGAATTTTTTCTGTAGTTATTTTTGGTTGTATGAAAATAGCTTCAACTTCTGCTTTTGAATTTTTTACTTGGAATGTAACCGCTACGTGAATATTGAAACAAATGATATTATATATATCATAATACTTGTGTATCATGGAAATAATACTTAAGATGCTTAAGATTTCAGTGACTAATGAACAGGAATCTACGTTACACATCATCTGAAATTTGTAGTTATCTTCACACTTATCTTCATTTAATACACATTCTGTATTTAAAAGGGAGAAAAATTTAACTATGCTATATATGTTTCACTAAAATAATTACAATTTATATTTATCATATTTCCTTTATATAATCCACAGGAAATTTTTTCTGAATAGTCAAAAATATAGTCTGAATAGTCTGATAATGTGAGTGTCATATAAAATAATAAAATACACAATTTAATTAAAAATATAATAAATTGT
Source organism: Latrodectus hesperus (assembly GCA_037975125.1). Lineage (NCBI taxonomy): Eukaryota > Metazoa > Arthropoda > Arachnida > Araneae > Theridiidae > Latrodectus > Latrodectus hesperus. The sequence continues at coordinate 97,562,260 of CM075859.1, read as the reverse complement.
ACAGAAAAAAGATTTTGAAACTCTGTCCATCTCATCGCTAAGTGCAATAAACTGAGGGGAAGGCTTGATCTGATATAGAGCGATAAATCTTAGAAGTTAATAAAATTTGTCAATCTTTATTTTTTAATAACTTTTAAAATGGTTATTTCATGTTTTTATGTTCCAACATTAGCAGAGAAGCACAAGTTTAGGTTCCAGAAGTACATCACCTGTGCTACCTGTGTACATTTCAAACCTCTTTGAGGTTACACAATAGGATTTTGTGAGGGAAACATTTTTGTAACTTATAATCAATGGGTTATATACAGGAAAGTGCTGTATTTACATTGTTTGTAAATTAGCATTCTGATGTATATTTATTAATATTGTTATTTGTAATAACTTGAAAGAATTGATTTTTGTGCAACTTTTTTATAATGGGTGATAATGCAATTATAAAATCATGGTTTATTTATTTATTATTACTACTTATAAAATTAAAAAATGTTACCAAAATTCTATTTTCATTAAACTTGCAATTCATTGATTGTTTTTGAAATATTTTATAGTTTCTGTCATTAAATGACTTTATTACTTAAAATATGGTGAAAAATTATGATACTCATAAATTTTTATAAATATGATATTCATATTCCAATGTATTTAAATACCTGTTTTATTATATATACATATATATGTATATGTGTGTGTATATGTATATATATATATATATATATATGTGTGTGTGTGTATTATATATGTATATATATGTTATATGTAATTTTATACATAAAAGTTTTTTACAATTTTTTAAAAGGTATATATAAAACTATTTTTGGAACAGCATTTGCTAATTGATGTTCAACTGCCTGATTATTGCTCAAAAATATTTTTAAATACTTGAAATTTGTCTAGTGTCATGTTTAAAAATGGTTTAAATATTTCAGAAGATAATAAAACATTTGTGTGTATGTGATTTAATGTTTTTGTATATTTGTTAGAAAGTGTGTATTTAAGATACATGATGTCAGTTTTAAAGTTAATTTAAAATATGTGGCCCCTATTATATATATACTTTTTCTTTTTCTTAGAGTTGGGTTTGTATGTCATTGGGCACTTCTGCTTTTATCAGCATTTTGTACTGTTAACTTCAAATCCAATGTTTCCTAGTTCCAGTTGCTCGGGTCACCCACTTTATTAATAAAGTCCGAGTCCTTTAATGGAGTCTAGGTGTAATTCTCTAGTATGGATGATGCCTAAAGAAGTTAATCTAGGGAGGGCAAGGGCCTCGCATTCGTAAATGATATGCTTGGCTGTTTCCTCTTGCGTATGACATTTCCTGCAGATAGGGTCTTGCTGAAACAGTCCCATTTTATGGAGGTGTTTTCTGAAATAATAGTGCCCAGTTATGAAGCCTATGATTAAACATATCTTATGCCTAGAGCATCTTAGAATTTCAGAGGTAATCCTCGCTGATGATCCACAGATGATTCTGTTCAGAGAGTCAGTCATGGTAGCGATAGCTTCCTGACTTTCACCAGAAGAATATGGTTTGGAGGTCACTTCTACCTCCTGTGAAGGATTCATTGCTGCCTCTTCACTAGATTGCCTCTGAGTTCCCTTGTCTTTTTCAGCAAGGTCTACTTCAGAGGCTTCACCTGCAAATGCAGAAAGGTTTGTTATTTCTTGTGTCTTTTCAGCCACAAGATAACAATTAATAAGCTCAGGTAATATAACAGTTCACCCAGCATTCCCTGAGTTACTGGGCAAGGCAAAAAAGCTCTAGAAGTTCGCCAGGCAATTAGAGGTTCTGTTAAGACACCATTACCGCAGTGTCAAAAAGCCCTAGGCATAGGTTACATAACACCAGGGTTTACAGGAGCTGGTTCGCGGCCTCTGATTCTATATTCAAGGCTATCCTGTCATTCCTACAGGACGTTCGGCGATCCACCACCTGCCGACGTGCCTGGTAGCTGCTCAGGCCCCAGGATATATATACTTACCTACAAATATCTTGATGAAATGAAACCAATAATTCTCCAACAAACTTTATTTTCAATATTGATTGTTTCAATAGGAATCTTGATATTGATTGGAATCTATTTCAAAGTAATGATTTACAAAGTTAATAAATTTCTTGATATATCCTTACTATTTTTGTTAATTTTACTCACTGAACCAAATGAAATATTTACCAATTCTCAATCTTGCTTTGGAATTTTTTATACTTTGTGGAAAAACATGAATAATTTAATCAAAATTTCATTTGCAACTTTTCTTAAATTTAAGAATTTTGATTTGAATGAATGTAAACATTAAATTGTGTGATTAAAATGTAAGTTTTACTATGCTTTCTATTCTTAATGCAATTTCTCTTAAGCAATGCTTATACTTTTCATTATTTTATGAAAAGCTATTTAGAAGCAAATATAAATTTTTAAAAACTTTTGTTTACAGTTAATAAAATTTTATTATCTTCAGATACCACAAAACATTTAAATAGAATAAAGTCCTACTCCTAAAATTTTTTGTGTTCTTATTTATTATTCTAGAGTTACACATATTCTAGCATCAATTAATATTCATGATTTAATTTAATCATTAATTAGCATTATTGATTTTTTTATCTTAAATTATGCAAACTGTTTTTTTCTGTGCATAGCTATATTTTATTTTGTAATATTTTAACATGTTATCAAAATAGTATTCTATTTAGTTAATTTTTTCATGTTTAATTTTATATTGGATGTTTTTTCGTCAGTGTTTTGTATATCTTGACTTTAAAATCTTTGAGAAGTGTTCATAATTTCCCTATAGCATTCCATGTTTTTATTTTATAGTATTATCACTGCTTCTGCTACATCTGTGAAACAAGATTTCATAGATTACATGCTTGTTTAATTTGCCCATATTTTGCGTGCTATGAAAATAATCACATTCAAGAACATTGCAAGGAATCTGGACATTGCCTGGGTATGATATTTATTAATATTATAGCTATAAAATCAAAATTATATTTTTCATTCATTTTTCAATTTTAAGAAAGTTTTTCATCAAAGAATTTTTTATTTAAAAATAAATAAAACATGCTGAATAATTTAAATTTTATTGTTAAATTTGTGAATAGTTAAGTTTTTATGATATCCACTTTTAGTATATATGTGCATGTGTAATCATGAATTTTCTATTTTTTAAATGAAAAATAGTATATAGGAATTTAATGTGCTAGATAATATCTTTTTATTATTATTTTTACTACCAAAGAAATTTTATTTCAGTAGTATTACTAATTTCCATTTATATTTAAATTTAATTATGATTGTAGAATTTGGAAAAAAGGAAGGTTTTTAAGAGAAAAATAATATTTTTATTTTTTAAGAGATTCTTTTTGAGTTACATGCTTACACCACAACAAATTAGTTTTTTATGTAAAATTAAAATTATATAAAATGTTTGTAATAAGTAAGTTTAATATTTAAATATGTTTTTCAATAACAATCATAAAATTTAGAAATCCACATAAAAATGTATATTATTGAATAAATACTAGAAATCAATTGCTGCTTCAAAATAAATATGTTGTCACTTAAATAGTATTAGTAACTGAAGAAGATAGGAGAAAAACAAAGTTAGACTTATTCTGTGTTTCCAAAAATGATTGATGCATTCGGTAATTAAAGATTCTTTTATTGTATAATTTTAAAAGAAAATCATGTTTTTTCTTGCTATTGATTAGTGATACAATTTAAACTAATAAATCAGCTAATGTAAGATTTATTCCTGAAAATCTTCATCTAATGACAAAATGAAAGTGGTTTCTATTATGTTAACTTTTATTAAATATTATCAGTAAATCAGAAAATATATCGAATTTGGATTTTATTTAATTATTGAAAATGGAATAGCATATATCTCAAGAAAATATCTTTGCTCATTTAGTTTGAAGAATTCAATTTTTCACTTCATGCCTTTATATCATGTCATGAAAGTCTCCTTAAAGCACTTTTTTAATTTTCTAAAATAAGAAGCTTTTAAATTTAAAGCTGTGGTTGTTCAATATGTATTAAAATATCTAAACTGAGAGAGAGAAACATAATTTGTAACATTTATTCAAATATTTAAGAAAGAGAAACATAAAAAGCTAAAATTCTGTATCTTGGTAAGACATGATTAAAAAGCTAATAGGATTAGACTTAAGTAGGAAAATTAGTTAACAAATAATGTTATAGTATAGATATGATGAATCAGAAATTCAGGGAAATCGTCACTAGATACCAAAATCATAAGATAGCTTAGGTATATATTATTGTATTGAAATTAAAAGGAGTTAGATTTTGCCCTAGACCTCTGTGCTATTTCAAAATCACATCAAATAATCAAAGTGTAATGTCCAAGATAAGGGTTGCTATTAGTCTAAAGCAGTCTTTCCCAAAGTGGGCGATAACGCCCCCTTGTGGGCGTTTGAAACCTAGAGGGGGGCGTTAAGGGGCCCAGAAAAAATGGGGGCGTTGACGTGGGTTAGGGGGGCGATGATAGATTTGTAATTTGATTTACTTTAGATTTTATATATAAATTTCACTAGAATTAAAACCTACCTACTACACAATAGCGAATACTCAGTTTATATTTCTACCCTGTATGATGATATAAAAACTTAAAATACTTAACATAGATTTCGTAGGGTAGCCCGCACGGCGTATGCGCGTACATTGTAAAATGAAGAAAAGCATACAGCTGTGTAAATGCATGAATCGCCAAATGTGGTAAACATTCCGGGAGAAAAGACTAACTGTGGGAGCCGGTGCACTTACGATGTTGTGCTCCGTAGACGTACTGTCGTGAAGTATTGCGTCCGTTTTTGTTTGGAGAAACCCTCAGCGCTTTTACGCATGCGTAAGGTCTGCCTCGGGTTCATCAAAATAGGGTTGAGACAAAAGAGAAATGTTTACTTAACGTGCGTGCTTCTGTTCTTCTGAAAAACCGGTCTGAGAAAAAAGTCCATCTCAGCGTACCACCCCTTTTCAGAATAGAATTGTCGACAAGTGGTGGTTTTGTACCACTTGTCGACGAAAACTGACTCTACGTGGTAGCAATCGGCTGGTTCATCGATACTTGTTCAAACTTGCTCAGTACGATTGAGCGTCAAAAGAGATGAATGAGTTAGTGCGTCTTTGTCTTATTCCTGTCGGTGCTTGCTGAATTTAAATCCTATATAAAAGCTCGTAATTTTTCTTATATTTTCATTAGTGGCTTCGCGCGCTTTCTTTAAACGAGTATTTAAGTTCAACTCTTTATTTACATATTTTTGAAAAAAAAAAGCCATGTCACAAGCAAAAAAGAAGAAACGGCAATACAGTGCAGAATATATTAAATATGGATTCATAGAAAATTCGACAAACCCATCTTTGCCTTTGTGCCTTCTTTGTTCAAAAACATTTTCAAACGAAGCGATGAAGCCTTCAAGACTTCAATATCATTTAAATAAAATCCATCCATATAAGAAGGACAAAAATGTTGCCTATTTTCAAGATCTGGAAAAGAAGCATAATGCTCAGCCAAATGTATTGAAACTTTTTTCGATGGTAGCTAAGCAAGACGATGACGGACTTCGAGCTTCATACAATATCTCTCTGTTAATTGCTCAAACAGGTAAACCACACACCATCGAAGAAACGTTAATTTTGTCAGTTATAAAAGAAGCTATAACTACTGTGCTCCATAAACCGGCGGCAGATATAATTCGAAAAATTCCTTTGAGCAATAATTCTGTGCAAAGACGAATTGATGAAATGGCTGAAAACATTGAAGAGTCATTGTGCAATCATCTGAAGACTAGTCACTTTTCAATTCAATTGGATGAGTCCACTTTACCAACTAATGAAGCATTGTTGTTGTCTTACGTAAGGTTCATTAAAGATGAAAAAATATGTCAAGAACTTTTATTTGCTAGAAATCTTGAGACAGACACAAAAGGAGAAACCATATTTAAAACACTGGAAAACTTTTGTGATGAAAAAGGAATTCCCTTGAAGAATATGATATTAGCTGCTACAGATGGTGCTCCAGCTATGACAGGGTGTCAAAAAGGCTTCATGTCGTACTTAAAAACAAAATTCCTGATGTGATTGCTGTACATTGCGTTATACATCGACAGCATTTAATTGCTAGAAATTTAAGTGAATGACTGTTTCAATCATTGCTACTTGTCATCAGAGCAGTCAATAAAATCCGAAACAACTCTTTAAGTGACATATTATTTAATCAGCTTTGTGTTGCTAATAATGAAGATTTCAACAGATTGATCTTTCACACAGAAGTGCGTTGGCTATCAAAAGGAAATTATCTGGCTCGTTTTTACAATCTGTTTGACTCTGTCATAGAGTTCTTGAAAAACAAAGACACAGCATAGTGCGAAATCTCCAACTCCAACTTCAAGGCGATGACTTGAACTTAATAAAAACAAAAAATATCGTCGCTGCTTTCGTAGCCAAGCTGCTCTTACACAAGAAGAATATCGGCAGACGTGAGTTACGTAATTTTCCCAATTTATCAGTATCCTGCAACAACGACGACTTGCTCGTCTACTGCCAACATTTGGAAAATCTTCACAGTGATTTCATTGAAAGATTCCAGGACATTTTGAAGTTGGAAATACCAGACTGGGTGTTAGATCCTTTTTCAAATATCAACATAGCAATATCACCCCAGCTGGAAGAAGAACTTATAGAACTGACAACGAACGAGGAAATAAAAATCAAATTTAAAAATGGCTACCAACAATTTTGGCTACAAAAGCCAATTCCGCAGTTGTACCCTGGATTGTGGTCAATCGTTCAACAATTTTTGATATCATTCCCATCATCATATTTGTGTGAAAGTGGATTTAGCGCTGTGACAATGCTGCTTACTAAAAAGAGAAATCATTTGCAAGTTACCAAACGCGGTGACTTACGACTCTTTTTGAGTAAAATCGAACTTGATACCAACAAACTTGTTAAAAATCATCAAATTCATCCATTCCATTAGATAAGTTTAAAAACTAAAATTGATTACCTATCTATATTGTTTCTTTTAATTTGATTAAAATATATTATTAATATTATAAAGTTGCATTTTAATTGCTCTCACTGTTAAAAATTTCTAGTTTAGAATGTAAGTTTAAACACCAGAATCGATTAACCTTTTGAGTCCAGCGTCCCCGTTTAAAAAAACTGCTCCTAGGACGGCGCGAGAAGATGACATTTCCACCCCCTCGTCCGAAAGGAGAGGGTCATTTTCACCCCATTTAAGTGCTGATTAATTCACCATGACGAATCTTAATCTTTTGAGGGAGATACGCCGCGCTAGGTCTGCCGTAATTCTCATGAAAATGTAAATGTGGTTACCATAAATACTCTATTTATCGACAAGCTATTGATTTTTTCTCTTCGTTGTTTTACATACCACATTAAGAAATGTTATAAGAATTTTAAGATTATATATATGCATTTGTGAAACAAATCTAGTCTGTTTCAAAAACTATATGGCGTATATTAATTTATTACAGAGAATTTTCTGAAATAATTATTTAAAATAATTACAGACTTCTTTAAAGTAATGAATTTGCAATTAGTTATAATAAAAATGATAAGCAATAAACTAACTAAATATTTCAAAAACATTCATAAAAGCAGCCTGCCTTATATTAATGTAATAAATTAATTAATAAATGAAGATATTTTGAACAAATATTTTCTTTTATGAGTAAGTACAAGCAAACTCTGCCAAAGTTGCATTTGAAAAAGATTAAAGGTAATCTGTGTGTTAAATACAATAATGATTCCAGTTTTCTTTTGATTTAAGTATTTTTATTTATGACAAATTTCTATATTGAATGGTTAAAAATATATGCTTTTTTATCTTTCACTTTTAAGGAAAAATTTTTTAAAAATAGAATTTTCCTTTCTGCGTGTTTCTGTAACTAAGTATGAAACGTTTTGTACAACAAATGTAGCCAAACGAATCTTGAATTTCTCCTTTAAATGTAGCATTCAGGTTGATTGTTTAATAAAATTACATTTGATATACAATAAATAGTAATATTCGGTTCATTTCTCAATGACTGAGAATTTGAAAATGTTCATTTAAATAGTACATTCCAAAATATACTCGTATTCGTCTCAGAAAATATTTTTATGAAATTCTTATCAAAACATTAGCAAGAAAACATTAACTTTATATTGAGAATAAATTCTTATCTTCAGAGCATTTTAAACTTTTATGAAACTATGCTTATTAAATTATTTTTAAAAACCAAAATCGTGATTAGTTTAATTTTATACAGAAATTAAAACCACGTAGAAGACTGACACAACTAAAAGACAACTTTTTTAAATATCTACCGCATCTCAGTTTATGATTGGAAGTATTTTCATTTTTATATTTATTTTATTTCTACCAGCATATTTTTGTTGTGGGATTAAAAAATACAATGTGGCCCTGGAATATTTTCCATAAACAATACTTCGAAATGAAGAAATCAAGAAAGATGTCTAGCATCTATTCCGATATTCGTGCACGTCAGAAAAAAGAGACGTTTAGTATTCTCTAAAGAGAGACGTTTAGATTCAACAGTGAGCAACATCGAATAAAATATATTTCACCTTGAATAGCAAATTTTTAACATTAAATCAAAATTATTCCTTTGTAAAAAATTTACTTCATAATTTCATATAAAAATCCAGAATATGAAAAAAGCTCTTATATTACAATAAATACAGTTTCTTAATGAAAATGTTTCTAAGACTATTAAATCTTTGAATTGGAATTTTCCTAACACATACTTTTTCATGTGTAAATTATTATGAAAAACTTTTAATATTACATTAAGATTTTCTTATTTTAACTGATAAAATATCAATCTCAAAACCAGCAATTTTGGTCAGGGTTAAACCAAAAATAGTCATGTTTATAGGGATTATAAATGTCAATTGATTTTCTTTTCTAGCAGATTGCAGAAAAGTTCCGTTGAAGAAAAAAAATTATCCATACATAATTTATGGCCTTTATTCTTCACGGAATTCGTTAATTTTGATACCACATTATGGGAAGCAGGAATTCCTGGATTCATTTTATTTCTGTGTTTACCTAAATACACTTCCATATCAAAAGAATAGCCATATTTGTCTGCTAATTTATAAAGTTTAGTTCCCCACTGTTTTCTTTTTTAGGAATATATTGTTTGAATATCACTCTTACTTTGAATTTCATAATGACTTCATCAACTACAAGTTCTTCAGACGGATTATAGCGCTCCTTAAAATATTTATTTAAAAAAATCAAAAATCGTTCATAAAATTTCCACAATCTGTCATATTTTTCATCAAGTTATGGTTTATTTTTATTGTCTGTAAAATGTAAAAAATTCTCAATACATTAAAAAATCTATCACGGGACATAATTTTTCTAAAAATGGGAGTTTCAATCAATTCATCTGTTGACCAATAATCTTTGATGTTATTCTTTTAATGGGTCGTATAGATAAAGATAAGTCCTAAGATTTTTTTTAATTCTTGTGCATCAATATTAGTTCACTTTGTCCCATGCTTTTTTTATTATTTCCCGGATCTAATTCTAATATTTGGGAAGCATATCTATTTGTTTCATCTGCAATAAAGTTTAAAATTTCTTTTGAAAAAATAAATAAAAAAATTCGTGTTCTTCAACTAAATCCTTTATTTTGGCTCAAAAATACTTAAATCCCCTTAAATTAAAAAATGATGTGCTTATCATCTGTTTTAGCCTTACGCCAATGAAAATCAAATGACACAGAGGAATTTGCATCATTATTGTCGTCAAAAAAACTAATACCCTTGCATTCAGATTCATCACAGCAATCAGAACCATTGTCTGCAAAATATTCTTCTTCTAATTCTTCCAATAAATTTTTTAATTTCTTCATCAGTCAACCCTTTACGACGTGCAGACATCAAAAATATTTTTTCTGGTGACGAAAAAAGTAACTCATTACAATGAAAACATTTGCTAAAGTGAGGATGAATATACTTCCCTTTTAAAAAGAGAAGCCAATAAAACCGTTTTTCTCCAAAATTCGCCGCTCAGTCAAGTCCCCAATTTTTACGACTTTCATACACAAAAGAGCAGCAATTAAATCACCCTCAACTTCCTGAAGAAAGTTCAGCGGGAAAAAGTCAGGCGCTTGAAAGGGGAAAAAAATCCATGGTACAACTGTTGTACCACAGCCGTCTTCTGGGCCACTCACTTTCGTGGTACAACAGTTGTACCGCCGGAACGAAAAGGTTAATATAACACACTGTAACTGAATTAATTAAAATAATGATATTGTGGTTTTTAAGTTTTAGAAGTGTATAAAAAAAGGGGGGGCGATGAAAAAATTTGATTTTCAAAGGGGGCGGTAGAAGAAATAAGTTTGAGAAACACTGGTCTAAAGCTACCTTGATGCAATGTACAGATATATCATTTTTGGAAAATATGACATAAAAAATAAATAATACATGGGTAAAAATGCTGACATATATTAGCAGTTATTTAATAATGTTTATAAAACAGTGTGTTAGGGCAATAACACAGATCTCAATTAAAATGTGAATAATTTCTCTAAATGTGAAATATTTTTAAATGTAAAATGATTATTTTAAATGTGATCACAGGATTCTATAAAAATATGATTACTGCTATAAAATTGACCAATTTTGTAAAAAAAAAAACTTTTTATATAAGAATCTTATTAATTTATTAGAAGGTAATAAGTGGGACAGAACAATGTGGATGAAGAACTATTGTATTTATTGTATAAAGCTTTATAGCTTAATGCATTTATTTCACTGCATTCTGCTTAAATCATTTTACCATTAGTTCAATGAATTTATAATCTACGCTTGACTTGTGCTTATATAGTTTGTTTTTCCAGGAAATATATATATATATATATATATATATATATATATATATATATATATATATATATATACATATATATTTCAGATAAATTGCTTAGTTCTTAAAAGAAAAACAAAAAGTTATGCAATGAAATAAACAATATAAATGCATTTTTTATATTCATTATACTAAAATAAAGAAAGAAAAAAATTCACTAAAATGTTTGAATTTTGATAATGTGTGGACTTAAATTGAATGATATTCAAGAAGAATCAAACATCTGAAACCAAAGGTCTGTTGTACTAGAAAGTGGAATGGTAAGCACCCTGTCCTTCAGTTCAATTGCTTGTGGTTTTACATTCCACCTCAGACTTTGGTATTTATGTAGTGTTTTTGAATCCAGTCTAATTACTTTGTATGCAAAAACTGACCGTTGAGTCACAAACCAAAAAAATAAATTACTTATTACAGAGAGAAGCAGAGTTGAAATTAAATGCATTTAACATTAAGCAAATATGTCTTGTGATTTACTTTATATCAATCCGCTGCGGAGCCAAAGAACGAGTGAAGCGATCTGACTTTCCTCTCACTTTAGTCAAAAGTACTCTCTTCCAGATGGGTTATGTAATGCATAACACTGAAATTTTATTAGCTCTTTTTTAATATTTTAATTATTTATATTTAATAACTAAGTTAATTATTCTACCTTCTTACTGATCTGATGATATATCCACCATATATCAAAAGTGGTGACCATGAATGTTGAATTTCAAAAGCAAAATATTTCACATTAATTTAAGAAATCTTCTACTGAAGAACCCATCTCAACCCCCCTTTCCCAGCTTCTTCAAACCAAGAAATTAGCACTCTCTTCTGTACCCTTCATGTAGGGTATCTTAATTCTTCTCTTTTGTTCAGTGCTGTATATTCTTTTCACTTTGTTTAAAGAAGAGAGAAGATGATTTTTGGAACTTAGAAAAAGGAATATCTGATTTTCTGTTTTTTCTTTATGCTGCGTCAACAAGGCTAAGAAAGCTGAAGAAGCACATGTTGCGTTCCAGCCTCCCCCTTCTGAAAGTCTGAACTATGGTTTCTTCAGTTTGAATCTTCATTTGTGAATGGAGGTATCAGGAATGATGATCTTCTTCTTCTACAAGTTGGGTTTGTATGTCATTGGCACCTCTGCTTTTATCAGCATTTTGTACCATTAACTCCAAACCCAATGTTCCTAGTTCCAGTTGCTTGGGTCACCCACTTTATTAATGAAGTCTGATAACCCTTTAATGGAGTCTAGGTGTAACTCTCTAGTATGGATGATGCGTAAAGAGGTTAATCTAGGGAGGGCAAGAGCCTCGCATTCATAAATGATATGCTTGGTCATTTCCTCTTGCATATGACATTTCCTGCAGATAGGGTCTTGCTGAAACAGTCCCATTTTATGGAGATGTTTTCTGAAATAGTAGTACCCAGTTATGAAGCCTACGATTAAACATATCTTCTGCCTAGAGCATCTTAGAATTTCATAGGAAATCCTCGCTGATGATCTACAGATCATACTTTTAGCGTGAGTTTGACCAGGAGATTTGAGCCAAGCTTCATACATCTTCCGTTTTTCCCATCTAAGAACATTGGTTTTTGCGGTCTTCAAATTGATCCCACAAAAGGTTCTGGACCAATGGGAACAAAAGATGATCCTTGTTTAGCAAGCTCATCAGCCCTTTCATTACCTTCGATACCTTTGTGCCCTGGCACCCATACAAGGATCACCCTGTTTCTAGTTGCCAGTTCTGTAAGAAGGTTTCTACACTCCAGAATCATTTTAGATTTGATTTCGAAGGAATTAAGCGCTTTTAAAGCGGCTTGACTGTCACTGAAAATGAGAATCCGCTTACCGTAGTAGCCCTTCTTCATATTCAGCCGCAGACAGTGGTTAATGGCCAAAACTTCTGCCTGGAAGACCGAAGCGTATCGCCCAAGGCTTACAGATAAGCTGATTCTTGGTGACACGCCACAAACTCCCAGTCCTGAGACCCCTCAGGGGGTTTACCTTCTTTAGGTAAACACGGGTGTCACAATCCCGAGGTACCCCAGTGATCTGTCCTCTTCTTTCTTTTCTTCTCACCTTTACTCTTCTGCTTTTTCTTCCTCTTCTCCCTCGTTGTGGTTCCGTCGTAAGAGGTTGAGGGCTCCCCTTGAGTAGCTTTTGCCGCTCTGTTGCTATTAGCTACTCTTGAGGACTAAATCACCCACGTGTTTGCCGTGCGTGGAGACCCGTGTCCCTGGAAAGGAGGATCCTGGTAATTGAGGCCTCCAGAGACCAACACATTGCTTTGGCCTCTGCTTCAGGTAAACGGGAGGTGTGTTGTGTTCCTCAGCACATCAATCGGCTTTATGGATCAAGCGATCGGTACATCTACTGGGTGACTCGTTAAGGGTGGAGGCCACTTCAGGGATGTACTGTGAGCGTATAGGACCTGACTAGCACTGGTGCAGCTGGTCTGCATCCCCTTGTTGGACTCGGTGGTGGGTGGTGCCGTCAGGTCCCGAATTTTCCATTTTAAATATGGAAATGAATATTTCTATTCTCCCACGGGAGCATACTTTATCTTTACTAAATGCAAAGTTTTATGTAATCAAAAGGAAAGAGGGTACTTTTGATACAGTATCCCCTTTCCTCATTCAAAAAGCTATTGCAGGCACGATCGGTGATGTGAAGAGCATCAGAAAATTACGTTCTGGCGACCTAATGGTAGAAGTCGCATCACAAACACAAGCAACCTCGATTGCTAATATGAATATGCTAGCTACCCTTGAGGTGTCTGTCTCGCCTCATACAAACCTTAACTTTTCTCGTGGTGTGATATCCGCGAAGGATTTGTTTAACACGCCTACGGATGAGATACTAGAAAATCTTAAAGAGCAAAAGGTCTGCGCTGTAAAACGCATTACTGTCAGGAGAGATGATAAAGTTATTAACACTAAACATCTGATCCTGACATTTGCGACGCCAGACCTACCGCAGCATATTAATGCTGCGTATATGCATCTCTCCGTTAGGCCATTTATTCCAAATCCTTTGCGTTGTTTCCAGTGCCAAAGATTTGGTCACTCTAAAGCGGCACGCAGAGGCAAACTGACTTGCGCTCGCTGCGCAGCAGTTGGCCACGACAGTTCGTCCTGCACTGCAAAGGAGAGGTGTGTCAACTGTAAAGGTGACCACCCCTCCTACGCTAGAAGTTGTCCTATCTGGATACTGGAGAAGGAGATCACAACCACGAAAGTTAAAAATAACTGTTCATATCCTGAGGCGAGACGGGCTGTTACAGCTCGAACACCTCAAGTAGGAATCAGCTATGCGACTGTTGCTGCCAAGGTCACCAGATCGACTAGTACACAAACGGATGCTCTCTCACTCCCGATTGTTAAATTACCCCCTACATCTGTACAAAAGCCAAAATCAACATCCACATCGACTATTCGTAGAAAAGCTCCGATTGCTAAATCTAAAGCCGTAAAGGCTTTAAAACTAAAATCTGCTAAAGAGGGCAATATTAGGCCCTCAATATCCACCCGTAAAGCCTTAACCCTGGAGGCTGACGCTGTTTCATTACATCCCTCGGACGATGATCTATCGCTCGAGGAGATGTCAGATGACATGCCTTCCAGCTCCGGGAAAGGAGCTTTTCAAATTCAACAATAACTTCCTTTGTTTCTTGGAACTGCCATGGTTTGCGTTCTCATAATGATGACATCAAGTCTATAATTTCAGCCTACAACCCCGCATGTGTTGCACTTCAGGAAACATTCCTGAAGTCTAGCAATTACTTTTCCATGCGTGGGTTTAAAAGCTTTAGAAAGGACTGTGGTGATGATGGTGCAGTGTCTGGAGGTGTTTGTATATTAACATCTAATACTTTTCCCAGCACTGCCCATCCATTGAATACTACTCTACAGGCTGTTGCTATAAGAATTCATACTTCATGCTTGTTGACAGTCTGTAGTTTATATTTGCCACCACACGATGTCATCCGCCAAGAAAAACTCGATGCATTAGTAGATCAGCTGCCAACACCATTTCTGTTGTTAGGTGACTTTAACGGCCATAGTTCTTTGTGGGGAAGTGATGATACAAATTCTCGCGGTAGGCAGATAGAGAGGTTTATTTCAGAAAACAGTCTCTGTCTGCTTAATACCGACGAGAAGACTTATTTCCATGTACCCACAAGAACGTTTCATTCTCTCGATCTGGCCATCTGTTCTCCATCTCTTCTGCCATTGTTAAATTTAAATGTAGGAAATGATCTGCATAACAGCGATCATTTTCCTCTCGTCATCTCCCAGACTGGAGGTAGTAGTGTAAGACAACGCTTACCTACTTACGTGTACAGTCGGGCAGATTGGACGTTATTTACACAATTGGCAGTTGTTGATAATGAAATGGTTATGATCGATGATATTGATAATGCCGTATCTAAAGTCACTGAAACAATTATAAATGCAGCTGATGCATCAATACCAAAGTGTTCCTCTATACCACTCAGGCGTTGCAAACCTTGGTGGAATAATGAATGTCAAAACACCTATAAGAAACAGAGGAAGTTATGGGGGATCTTCAGAAGATACCCCACAACGGAGAATCTTATCGCCTATAAGAGAGCAAAAGCATTAGCTGGCAGAGCTCGTCGTCGAAGTCAGAAGGAATCTTGGTCCCGCTATGTATCATCAATAACTTCTTCCACATCCAGTAAACAGTTGTGGAGAAGAGTGAAAGCAGCCAATGGAATATATAGAGAATTTTCAATTCCTATTTTGAAATCCGGAGCTGCTATATACTCTTCTCCTAAGGACATCGCTAACGTCCTTGGTGAAACCTTTGCTAGCGTCTCAAGCAACGACTCTTATAGTCCTTCGTTCTTAAGGACAAAGAGTCGTGCTGAGCGAACACCAATTCGTTTCAACCATCGACAAGCTTTGCCTTACAACTGTGAATTTCGGATGTTGGAATTGAAGAGAGCATTACAGCAGGCCCATGATACTAGCCCAGGACCAGATGGAATCAGCTATCTAATGCTTCGCCATTTAAGTCCAGATTCCCTGTTGAACTTGCTGTTTTTGTTTAATAGGATCTGGACTGAAAACCAATTTCCATCACTTTGGAGCGAAGCAATAGTGATTCCGATCCTTAAGGCTGGTAAGGATCCTTCTGTTCCTTCAAATTATCGACCAATAGCTCTGACGAGTTGCTTATGTAAGACTCTCGAACGTATGGTCAACGCCCGTCTCATCTATGTCTTAGAAACAAATAAATGTATCCATATCAATCAGAGTGGCTTCCGTAAAGGAAGGTCCACTCTTGATAATATTACTTACCTGGAAACCCAAATCCGCAACGCTTTTGTGCGGAGGAACCATCTGGTTTCCATTTTCTTTGACATAGAGAAGGCATATGACCGTACGTGGCGATATGGAATTCTCCGTAGGATGTATGATTTTGGCTTTAGGGGTAATTTGCCAATATTTATAGAAAATTTTTTATGCTCCCGTGGTTTTAAAGTTCGTATTGGTTTTGTTATGTCCAATACTTTTATTCAAGCCGAGGGTGTACCCCAAGGCTCTATTTTAAGTGTCACACTTTTTAACCTTTACATCAGTTGCATTCTTCATCAAATTTCACCTCCTGTTTATGGCACGCTTTATGTTGATGACCTGCAAATATCATGTGAGGGTTCTAACATGCTTTTAATTGAGAGACAACTACAAACATCAGTTAATAAACTTGCTGCATGGTGTGCTGAGAATGGCCACACACTGTCTCCTGGCAAGAGTAATTGTGTCCATTTCTGCAGGAAGACTAGCCTACATAATGATCCCACTATCTATATAAATAATACACCTATGCCTGTTGTCAACGAGATAAAGTTTCTGGGAATAATTTTTGACCGAAAGTTGAATTTTCTTCCGCATGTTCTTCATTTGCGGAAGAAGTGCGAGCGATCGCTTAATATCCTCAAGGTGCTTTCTAATACATCTTGGGGTGCTGATCGCACGGCACTACTTCGTGTCTACCAGTCATTAATTTTATCTCGTATTGACTATGGGTGTTCTGTGTATGGATCTGCTAGGTCTTCCGTTTTACACAGATTGGATACAATACATCACTCTGCTTTCAGAATATGTTCAGGCGCATTCCGCACATCACCCGTCCAGAGTCTATATGCAATATGTCATCAACTGCCTTTAGACCTGAGACGAATGCAGCTGTCTCTCAGTTATTATGCAAAAATCATGTCTGACCCTCATCATCCATTACGTTCCATGCCTACTACACCTGCACTAATGAGGCTGTATGACGCTCGTGCATACAGCATTCCACCTTTTCTCACACGAACAAAACCTAATCTAATACTATCTGACCTATATGATGTCCGTTTCGACAAAACGGAGTATTTTTCTCATCCACCTTGGTATGATCCACAGATTAAAATCATAAATCCTTTTGCTCGTTTTAGAAAATCAGATACAGCAACTACTGTTTTCCAGCAGATGTATGCCTCACATCGCTGTCAGTACATCACGTACACACCAGTTTTCACAGATGGATCAAAATCCGCAGGACATGTTGGTTGTGCTGTAGTTATTGAGAACAAAACTCTGAGCTACAGCCTCCATCCATCCTGTTCCATCTTCTCTGCTGAAGCAACTGCTTTATATCAAGATCTTCAGCAGATGAATACAAGTGATAGCTTTAAATACTGTGTTTACACTGACAGTTTGAGTGTGTTGGAAGCTTTGCGGAACAGTAGTTTTGATTGTCATCCTGCTGTGTCTAGAATTTTCCGAGCATTAGATTCCCTTGCTGGCAAGGGATATGAAATAATTTTCTGTTGGATCCCAAGTCATGTAGGTCTCGATGGCAATGAGAGGGCTGATGCAGCTGCTAAATCTGCATCCGGCCCATCTCTTCCATCCATTCCTTTGTTGGATGTGAGAAGGTGTGTTAAAAAATTTACTCAAGATCTTTGGCAGGAGTCTTGGAACATGCAGGTCAATAATAAATTGCGTGCCATATTTCCATTCATCACCTCATTAAAAGTTTTACCGATACGAAGTGCTGATGTAAGATTATCCCGCCTTTGTATCGGGCACACACGTTTCACACATAGACATTTGTTTTCTAAACGAATTAAATCCATGGTGTGAAACGTGTGATGAACCATTCACTGTTTATCATATTTTAATTTCATGTTCATATTTTAACCAATATCGTTTACACTTTTTTAATTGTGATATTTTAACCTTATTTGATTTGCTTGGGGAACCACCCCACAGGAACCTATTTGCCTTTTTGAGGGCAATAAGTTTTATACATTATATTTAATTTACATTTTTTAAATTTTAAAAGTATATATTTTGATTTTGCTTTTATGTGTGATTTGATTTTAATATATATATATATACAATGATTTTTGATTTTTAAAATTTTAATGTTGCTTGGGTTTTTAAAATAAATTAATAAATAAAATAAAATAATAAGAATAAATAAAAAAATAAATGAAATAAAACATCTACTTCTAAACTTTATTCTTGGCGCAGCATGTCCGTTTTTGGACCTTGCGCCATAAAACCCAACCAACCAACCAACCAACCAACCCAGTCCTGAGAGGCTGTTCTTCAGTGATCCATCTGTGTACCAGATTAGATCTCCTGTTTTAGTTTCAAACATGTTGTTATCCCATTCGTCTCTAGTTGGAAAAACTATATCAAACATGTATGTTTTTTCCATGATGTCAGATGGCATCAGGAAAGTAGGGTCTCGAATTTTCCTGGTGATGCCCTTGTGCCCTTTGGCAACAGGCTGGTCGTACCAGCGGTTTTGCAGCTTCATTCTGTATGCATTCATTCTTGCAATGCTGCAGATGAAGATGTCCAAGGGAGTCGGATCCAACACAACCTCCAATGCTCTGGTTGGCGTGGTGGAAATTGCTCCTGTGATGCAGAGACAGGCTAGTCTTTGTAGACCCCCCAGTCTGTCAATCACAGTCTTCTGTTCCACCTTACGCCACCAGATCACACAGGCATATGTGAAAATGGGCCTGACAAAAGCTGTGTACATCCATAACATCAGTTTTGGATGTAAACCCCAGTTTTTACCAAGCATTCGCCTGCTAATCATAATGCTTTTCTTTGCTCGGTTGATCCTATCATCAATGTGCTTATTCCAGGTGAGTTTCTGGTCTAAATAGATGCCCAGATACTTCACTTCTGAAGCCACATTGATTTCAACATCAAAAAGTCTTGGTATGAAAAAACCTTTCCGTTTCTTTTGCGTGTAAAAGGTACAAGGTAGGTTTTCTGAGGATTAACCATCAGGTCCCTATCCATGCACCATTGACCTACATAACTTAGAGCATCCTGCATGAGATGACAAGTTATGTCAAAATCTTTACCAAGGATAAGGATGACAATGTCATCAGCATATCCCTGCGTATAATAGCCCCTATCATTTAGATGTTTATAAGGCTATTTACAACTAGGTTCCAAAGTAATGGTGACAGAACACCTCCTTGAGGACAACCTCTAGTAGTCTTTTTTTCAAATGATTCACCGAAAATGTTCATTTGTATATATCTATTCGAAATTAAGGCCTCAATCCCTGCCCCTCTAAGTGCATTGAGGATGGATGGATGGAAAGTATTATCAAAAGCACCCTGGATGTAGAGGAAAGTTGCCAAGGCAATATCCTTTTGATCCAGAGTGGCTTCAATCTTGGAAACTAGCTGATGTAGAGCAGTCTCAGTAGATTTGCCGAGTTGATAGGCAAATTGAAGAGCATGCAAGGGACTATTTCTACCCAAGTAATCTCTAATATGCCGATCAATGATTTTCTCCATAATTTTATGAAAGAATGAAGAAAGACTGATTGGTCTGTATGACTTGACCTGGTCATAAGTGTCCTTGCCAGGTTTTGGAATGAAAACAATCTTAGGCTTTTGCCATGTCTTTGGTATATATCCCAGGGCCAAGCTAGTTCTGTAATTTCTAGTTAGCACTGGTATGACAACCTTCTCTGCCTTCTGGATCATGATGGGCATAATTCCATCAGGTCCAGGGCATTTAAGAGGTTTAAAAGCAAAAATTGCCCATTTAACAATGTTGTAGTTTATGATATTTTTAGCGATGGTCCATTGATTGCTATTGACTCTTTGCAAAGAGCCAATGCAATGTTCCCCTTCGTTGCTATAAATATCTCTAGCTCCCGGAAAGTGGGTCCTGGTCATAATTTCCATAACCCCTTTTCCGGAAGCAGCAAAATTACCCTCCTCGTCTTTTAGGGTACCAACCAAAATAGGTTCATTCCTTTTAATGAGTTTCTGGAGTCTAGCTCCTTCTGAAATAGAATCTATCTCGTCACAGAACTTCCTCCAGGAGTTAATTTTGCTTTTTCTAACAAGTTTGTTATAGATAGTGAGGGCCTTTTTATAGTTCTCCCATTCACCATTTTTCTTGGCTTTATTAAAAAGTTTTCTAACATTTGCTCTTTCGGCAGCTAGAGAGTCATTCCACCAAGGGCATTGGAGTTTAGCTCTTCTAGTGCGAATGGGGCAATTGTTATGATAAGAATCTAGAATACTTCTCTGCAGAAGATCTGCTGTAACTTCTAGATCGTAGTTGTCTCTAATAGGTCTGTTCCCGAGCTCAATCAACCCAGTCAGCAGTTCTTGGAATTTCTTCCAGTCCGTCCTAACTGGGTCTCTGAATATGCGCAGACACACATTAGAATGAATTTCAAAATGGATGTTTTGATGATCTGAGCCAGAAGGTCTGTCATCTACTTTCCAATATTTGATATTTTTACTAATCAGCGTTGTCGCTATAGTAATGTCAATTACTTCAGATCGATTGGAAGTAATAAAAGTTTGTTCGTTGCCCTCATTTAGAATATCTAACCCATAGTTTAGAATAAATTCCAAAAGGTACTCACCTCTTTTATTTGTGTCCATACTTCCCCAGACAACATGATGAGCATTACAGTCTAGTCCTAGGACTACCTGTAAGTTGTTATCTCTGCAAAAGTTCATGAGCTTGTGCAGAGAATGGTCAGGTGGAGCCTTCTCTTCATAGGGCAGGTATCCAGAGCCAAAAACAATTTCCCTGTCCCTACCCTCTATGTTGAGTCTGACTTTCACAGCTGTCAAGTCCCTAAGAATAAATTCAGAGAGAGGAAGAACCTCAATGTTTTTATGTAAGAGTATACAAGTTCTAGCATTACCATTAGTACAATAGATAAGCTTACCTTTAGTTCCTTTGAGACCCCTGATTCTCCCCCTAACCAACCAGGGTTCCTGAATCAGGGCTAGGTGTATATCCCCAGCAAGAAACTTCTTACTGAGGTTAGTAGTACCACTTCTACTGTGGTAGAGGTTGGCTTGAACTACCTTCACCCCCATCAGCAGGAGCAGGTTTGTCAAGTACTTTAGCCTGCACTTGGTGAAGTCCAATATGAAACCTATATCCCCTTACACGAAGTGCGGCAGCATCTAATTCAGGCACACTAAGAACGATGGTCCGCCCAGATGGGTCGTTCTTAATGTTAAGAACGTTCCACTCCATTGGAGTGACCCCACCGTTCTGAGCCTTGATTTTTCTCAGGAGCTCTTTAGGTTCCAGTTCACTACAAATTTTTGGCAGTTTTGCAATTATCTTGGTGGTTCTGACAAGTTTCCTTGCCTCACTCACCAAGAGATTTTGCTCCTGCCAGGGGCTTATGTCATTGACATTCTGTTCCAACCACTTTGAGCTCTCCAGATCTGCACAGTTGATAATAAGAGCCCCATTCTCAAGTTTACAGGATAGGAAGGTTGGGGCAAAACCCTCCTCATTCCTTCCTATTTTCCTGGTTAACAAGAGTTCCAGGTCAAAGGCCTGTTTCTCTGTTAACTGTTTTTCCAGATGACCTTCTATGAGCACAGCCATCTTGATCGCCGTGAGAGCCACCCTGTAAGTAAATCCCTCAGGTCCTTCTCTCTTGGCAGCCTTTCTGACCTTGCCCTGGTACATCCGGTTGACAGGACGCTTCTCGCCTTTGGTTGCCTTGGGTTTTTCAACCCAAGTCCCCTCAGCGATTTTGCGCTCCTTCACCAGCTTCTTTTTCTGGGCACCAGATAGTCTCTTTTTAAGCTTGATTCTGGTCAGAGAGTCAGTCATGCTAGAGATAGCTTCCTGACTCTCACCAGAAGAAGATTGTTTGGAGGTCATTTCTACCTCCTGTGAAGGTTTCATTACTACCCCTTCATTAGATTGTTTCTGAGTTCCCTTGTCTTTTTCAGAAAGGTCTGCTTCAGAAGTTTCTCCTGCAAAAGCAGAAATGTTTGTTATTTTTAATGTCTTTTCAGTCATATAATAACAGTTAATAACTCAGGTAATATGACAGTCCATCCAGCATTGCCTGAGTTACTGGGCAAGGCAATTTAGTCTAGAAGTTCGCCAGGCAACTAGAGGCTCCGTTAAGACACCAATACCGCGGTGCCAATTAGCCCTAGGCACGGATCGCATAACACCAGGGTTTTCGGGAGCTGGTTCGTGGCCTCTGATTCTATATTCAAGGCTATCCTGTCATTCCTACAGGACGTTCAGTGATCCACCACCTACTGACGCGCCTGGTGGCTAGCTCAAGCCCCTGGGAAGTACGCATACCCCCTGGTTCCAGGAGGAATGATGATACTAAATTCCACTGAGTTATTGCAGTTCTGGACTCTGAATTACTAAAATTTGTCAGTGACATCATTCGTGCACTCCTGGAAACATAAATATATAATTCTTTTAAAAACTTGAATTATAAGACAATTTGCTGAGACAGTGGACTATTCCTGTACATTCACTGATTTAAGATCTTAGAGTTAGAAATAAATGCCCTTCAGAACTCTTGCTTGAGATGTGAAAGCTTGTGCCAATAGAAATTTCAGTTATGGTGCTCTGTCAACATTGTGGTTACTATGATTGTCATTAAACAGGCAACAAATTTTATCTGTTAGTCAAGTTCAACTTGATGAATTAGCCATATAAGTGGACAAAATCAGTGAAGTGTTGGTTGGTCAGTGAAATATACTCCAACTATATTTGCAATACCAGACAACAATGAGAGCCGGCTTGCTGCCTGGAAAATCATATTACGGAGCTTTACTAACTGTAAAACGCTTGTCAAGCTCTCCATCACATGGCCATTTTTCAAGTTTTTTCAAATCAGCACATCATTTAAACTCATTCTTTTTCCATGGACTGTGCTGGTACCATCATAAATTTGGTATTTGTACATGCAAATGTGTCCAGCCATGTTCTTTCAACTCACCATCGGGAAATTAAATGGATTGCCTGTGAAGGTGACGTCAGACGCAAGCCATTCATTTGATCGCCTATTTATTATTGATTATAATACTGGTTCTAAGTATTTGATTGTTCCATGTTCTTGCATGTCCGTTTTTCCATTGAAATATCTCAAATCTAACTGATGTATCAAGAGTTCACTTCAACTATATGAAGTTAACAGAACTATAGTATTTACTTTTGGCACTAAGTACCATGCTGCAAAGATCGTTTATGTGCAATAAGTTTTTGCTCATTTGCATCTTTACATTCTTCATCAAACCAATCCTTACTTTTCTCCTTAGTCTTGTGGCCCAAAATTTCAGCTTCTGTATCAGAAATGGCCCTCTTAAATTGGCACCATAGTTCTTCAAGATCGGCCACATTGAAGATATCCAATTTCACTTCCCAAATTCTCCTTTCTAAAGTCTCTGTAGTTATTGATCACTGTATCTTCTTTAAGTTTGTTACAATCAAACCTTTTTATCTTTTTACTTTGTTCTTTATTGGCATTGGGGACTTTACCTCTTAGCCTAGCCAACACTAAATAGTGATCATTGTCAATATTAGCTCCTGTAAAAGTTCTAACATTAATCAAGCTTGTAAAATGCCTAGCATCAACAAGAACATGATTAATCTGGTTAAGTGTTACACCATCTGGTGATTTCCAGGTATATTTATGAATGTTTTTACGTTCAAAATAGGTACTACCAACCACTAGGTCATGTGCAATAGCAAATTCAATAACGTGTATACCATTATCATTTGATTCTTCATGAGCACTATGGCCACCAATAATGGGCCTGAACTCTTTCTCTTTACCTATTTTAGCGTTGAAATCGCTCAAAACAAGTTTTACATCATTATGTGGGCAGCTCCTTAAACACTCAGAGAGATTTTCATAAAACATTTCCTTCTCTTCGTCCCCTTTGTCATCTGTAGGGGCATGTACATTAATAATTCTATAATTCACAAGCCTTTCCTAAAACGTAACTTGCATAATCTTGGCGTAATGGCCCTAAAATCCGTAATTAGATGTTTCAACCTCTTATTAACTAAGAAACCAGTTCCCTCTATGTGCTTTTTGTCATGGCAGCTGTAAAACAATAGAATTCTCTTGACTAGTGAACCCTGCCCAGTCCACCTCATCTCCTGGACCGCAGCAACATCCACCTTATAACTATCGAGTTGCTGTATAAGCTCCTGTAGGGCTCTAGCACGAGAGAATGCACATTCCAAGAACCAAAAATCAAGTCCTTATACCTTTTCTGAGTTCGTCTACAAGTTAGGCACTAGTCAATTTCCTGTTCAGACTTCGAAATCGAAGGTTTTTTCTGGGTTGAGGGGGTTAACCTCACGCCCAACCTGGAGGACCAGTCCCCTGATATAATCCCAGGGGCAGGGTACCCGGCTATCCCCCCAGGCACTGGGCACCTATTTTTGTCGCCTTTTATGACACGCATAGGCTACGTTGGGACTATTCTTATCCCCGGTCACCACATGGGGCATTATTAAAAACTAATAAAAAATTAAACCTAAATAACGATACATACATAAATCAGGAGTCACAAAAGGTTTCCTCTTTACCCTAAATGCTGTCAGAACAGGTATCACCTCAGTGCATCTTAGACTGCCTTGGATTTTGTGAGGATATTCACAATTCTCTTCTTCGTTAATGTCAACAATTTCATCGATCTAGTCTGACTCCATCAGAGCAGATGGAAGATTAGAAACAACATAAATGTATTGCTTATAGTACCTATAAAAGTACTCATTTTTGCAGCAGTTCTATGATAGTTCTGTAAAAGAAATATATAAAATTAAACAATGTATTTAAATTTATAATGAAATTTTAAGTCAATGTTCATAAAGTTGATTAGATTTAGTAATTGGACTAGATGCTCCAAATAAGTATTGTAAGTTTCACAGTACAGGATTGTGTCTTTCCATTTCTGCCAGTATGAACATCTGTGACAGTAAGTACCAAAATTTACGTTATAAAACCATAGAGATAAAGTGCCAAAACATGTGTGGAAGTATTGATGATACTTTCACATACATTTTGGCATTTTATCCTCATTGATTAGAATAAAAGAATGCTTATCTAAAATAGGATTTTTCTTTCTCAAGTTAGATTGATGAGTAGATCTTAATTCCAAAAGATAGCATTTCCTCCATCTATTCCAAAAAGTAATTTCTATTTTCTGTTGATGTTTATAATTTCTGGGGTGGACATCTATAGTCAAAAAAAGGTTGCATGGATTGTCGTAGAATAGCCAGGATTCGTCTACCTCTTAGGAAGTGAGTAGGCATGAGAATCACTGGCTAATTTTCTTCATCTGTGTTAGTTAATGGTCTAGAATTAAGAACGACTTCAAATTCTACAACCGTAGCTTTTAGCTCCAAATAACTAAGAGTTGTTTTTTAAAATTTTCTTCAAGGGAGACTTCACAGAGTAAAGAAGTCTCTTCCAAAGTTCTTTCTCAATAAGCTGCCTTTTCTACAATGTTTTACAAAGTTATTTGTTTTTCAGTAAATTAATTATTGCATTCTTTGCTTAAAGTTTAATTTAAAAGACAAAAAATCTCAGTCCAAATCACAAAAAGCTCATTTTAAGCAAAGTTTTTACATTATCTGAATATATTGTTTTACAAAGTCCCCAATGACACATGAATAGTCTTAAAAAGAATGGTAGACATCAGCTGTTAATTCAAGATGTACAACATGTGTTATAGCACATGTAAGGAGCAAAATATATGATTTCTTTGTTTTTAAATTTTCTACAGTATAAAGTGGTGTTTCTTATCTGGATTTACTCCAAGGACTGGTAAAATATTTCAGTACATTCTTGCAGACCGATAAGTTTAATAACATGACCCATTGGCAAAATATTTTCACATAAATTAATCATGAAGATGAGAATAATTTTTAAAGCTTACTTAAAATATTGTATTGAGAATAAAACTACCAAAACTGAACAAAACTCCAAGAAAATTCCAGTATGAATGATATATTTATTTTTTACTATATTAGCAAAAACAGCAATGAATCAAAATGTAAACAGCCTAGGTAAATACCAAATAAACAAAAATAATTTACCAAATTAAAGGAAATAGAATTTAAAATCAATGAGATTGTAGAACAATCTTGAATTAAGGGCACTACTTCTGATAAAATTTACAATTTTTACCAATTCCTGAAGAATATCATTCGGCTGTGGGGATAAATTTTTGTTGATAAATGATAAATAATGCAATGAGTGACTGTTAATTCTTCTGATTCTACATTTTATTCTTTTTGCAACATCTGTATGTCTTCCAGTCACAGCAGCAGCACCATCAGTACACAAACTAATGCATTTTTACCAGTCAACTGAGTTACTTTCAATGTAATTTACTGCCTTAAATATTTCAGCACTGGTTCTTTGGGATATATTTCGATACAGGACATCAATTTTTCTCTTATATCGTTTTATAATCTATATAATGAACATAACTTAATAATATGGCACTGTTTGAGACGTCAGTTGACTCATCCATTTGGACAGCAAACAATTTTGATTTACAAATATCTAGCAGTGGTTGACCTCTACATCATATAATTATCATATTCTTTGTCCAATGGTGTCAGTTGACAGAGACAGGGTTTCATTTTTTCTGCAGCAGATTGCCCCAACACTTCACAACGCACCTTTATCAAATAAGGTTTGGCAAGTCCTTTAGTAACTGTATGGTTTCATAGAAATTTAGCAATACACTAAGCAATTAAATATGATGCTTTTAAAAGAGCAATTTATATCAACTATGAAATATTCTTTAAAAGCATCATTTTGAATTTTCATCTCTAAACTTTTTTTCTCTGGAAAAAAGTCCAGGAGTTGTCTTTCCAGTTGTGGGTGCTGCATTTGTAAATGCTGTGATAGCTTGGAAGGATTCATGCTTTGCATCTTTGGAAAGAAAATCTTTGCAGTGAAAGCATGAAACCTTCCAAGCTGAAAGAACCTGCAAAGATGTTCTTTCTTTTCTGAAAGAACATCTTTGCAAATAACACATTCAGGTTTTGGACAATTTTCTTCTGATTGTGGCGAAAGGACGAAACCATATTTCAAATAGTTTGTGATGTAGTGCTTTTTTTTGGCAGATTGTGCTCTACATTCATCTGTATTTTAAGGGGTGGATGACATACTTTGTTTTGGAGAATCCTTTCTTTGCACGGAATCCAGTAATGTGCCTTTCGTAGTTGTTGGGCAATGCCACTTCAGAGTTTGGACAGGTAGCTGGATATTTTGCAGACCGACAAATATTTCTTGCTGACCAATGCTAGTTCGTGAACCGCGGCTGTTGATAAAGAATACCTAAGTAATCTAATATAAAGAAGACCTAAATAATCTAATTCAGCTACTTTGAATGGAAATGCTCTCATACACAATCTGAGATAAGCAAGATATGTCTTCAGTTACCGGCTTCGCCCTGAATTTCTTGCATAAATTCCACTTAAATATTAAGGGTTTTACTCTACATACATTTAGGGATGAAAAACCTTCTCAAATGTGTTAGTGCCTTTGATAAAACAGCATGTTTTGTTCTTTCGTGACACTTGTGAATGACCAATTCAGCATACCCACCCTGACCAGGTACCACCAAAGGATGAATTTTTTAATAACTTAAATCTGAAAATAGGAATCAACCATCTATTCTGATTAGTCCATTGTTATCAAGAAATGATTTGCACTAAGCTATTTTTGAAGAAACTGGTAACTTTTTATTTGAATTTAAACTTTTGATTTCTGTAGAAAAATGTTTCTCTTTTTTTTTCTCTTAATCCAGTAAACCTTCAAATCATGCATCTCTTCAGTTGTCAGTGATCCTTTGATTTTATTCCCTATATTTCTCAAGTTAAAATTTCACTTAATCCAAGCAGTAATTTTAAGTAGTTTTATAAATTTATTAATTTTATGTATCTCTAATAAGTCTTCAATGTTTGACTCAATGCAAAGAACTTGTAAAATTAGACGTTTTTACATTTCTTCCTTTTTCCTCAAGTTTGATTTCTAGATATGAATGCATTGCTAGCCAATGGTTGTGTTTCTCAGAAAGTCAGTAAGGTCCATCAAACCATGTTTAATTTTCTTTCAGCTTTAATGAATTTTGACCTCTTGTTAATATATTAGCAGGGTTTTCTTCCCCTGGGCAGTTGGTGCATGACAAGGGATCAGCGATGTCTTGTATTTCAGCCAATCTATTGCTAGCAAAAGAAGATTTAAATGCTGATTAATACCATTTTCAGACATAAAATTGTTTACATTTTGATTATAATATTTGGAGTTCGTAAGTTTTTCAATTTCAATGAGTCTGTGTTTTGCTCCAATAAAGTTAGTACTGCAATCACTGCATATACCTATACATTTACTCATACGAGAAGTAAATCTCTTAAGAGATGCAATAAATGCATCTGTAGGTAAGTCAGTAACTTATTCTAGGTGTATAGATCTTGTAAAACAAACAAACAAATGCTATATACCCTTTGTATGATTTGGAGCCTCTACTTTTACATGCTTTAATTTGATTAAAAAGGACCAGCATAATCTACTCCACATCGCAAGAATGCAGGAGCAGGAGAAATGTGAGAAGATGGTAAATCGCTCATCATCTGATTGGTTACAGAAGCTCTTATTCCATAACATTTTACACATTTTCTGATTAAATGCCTAATTACATTTCTAACACCTACTATCCAATACTGTTTTACATTATATAATTGAACAAGTTATGAACCAGCATGCAAAAGATTTTCATGAAAATGTTTAACAATGAGATCAGTTAATATATTCCTTGTTGGCAGCAAAATAGGATGTTTGTGATCGTATACTAGATTTGCATGTCTCAAACGACCGCCTACTCTAAGAATACTTGAATTATCAAAAAATGGATTTAGAGATAAAATTTTACTATTACATGATATTGTTTTATTATTTGTAATGCATTGATCTCATTATTAAACTCATTAATTTGAACTATTTTTACTAACACATGCACAGCATTAGTTAATTCACAAGTTTGTCAGAATTCAGTTAATTTGTTCATGGGATTTCTACAATTGTTCATAAACCTTAAACACAAAGCTGTTATATGTTTAAGTTTAGAAAAAGATTATATTTATGAAAAGTTTTGATGTCAATAAAGGGGAATGTTTGATTTCTGTGGTTGATTGTTAAGTACAATTCCATTCTTCCGGAACAGGATCACTAACTGGTAGTTCAGGCTGCTTTACCTGAAAAGAAAGTGAATTATAAAGAGAACTTGAACCCTTTAACCATAACAAAGAAAGTAGTTCAGATTATGATGTGCCATGAGTAGCAAGATCACCAGGATTAATGTCTCCACTAACATGATGCCATTGGGTAGGGTAAGAAAGAATTTGTATTTTTGCCACTCTGTTGGCCAAAAAGCATTTCCATCGGCTGGCAGAAGAAGCAATCCAGGATAGAACGATGGTAGAATCTGTATAAAACTGAGCATGGGAAATCAGTGTGTTCATAGCTTTGCTAGCGAAGTCCATCAATTTAGTTAATAGCAGAGCACCACAAAGTTCCAATCTCGGAAGTGAAACAGTTTTAAGTGGAGCAACCTTTGTCCTAGCTATTACTAGATGAACTTTAATTTCACCTGTACTTGAGACTGAGCGACAATAAATTGCCACTGTGTATGGCTTTTCCGAGGCATCACTGAAGCCATGTAGTTGAAATTGGTTATTTGAATCACAAAATAAGAATCTGGGGACTTAAACATCTTTCATGAACAAAGGTTTTTCTGTAAGTTGCTTCCATTCATATGCTATGGCTGAAGGAATAGTATCGTCCCACTGCAATTGCTTTTTCCCAAGTATTTGAATTATTAATTTATACTGAATAGTAATTGGAGATAGCCATCTAAGAGGATTAAATATTTTTGCAGTTATTGAGAGCAATGTCCGCTTAGTTAAGTTATCTTCTAAAGATGGTTGATTAGTTTTGAATACATCCAACTCAGGTTGCCAAAGTAGTCCCAATGTTTTCACAGTTTCATCATTATTTAAGCTTAAAGAAGTGTTTGATAATCATTAATATGGATCAATTGAGTTCAAAAATTCTTTAGAATTTGAAGCCCATTTTCTCAAGGGAAATTTGCACTTGACAACATGTGCATTAATTGTTGGTGCAGTTCCATGGCTTGCAAA
The DNA here is from genome assembly GCA_037975125.1 of Latrodectus hesperus. Lineage (NCBI taxonomy): Eukaryota > Metazoa > Arthropoda > Arachnida > Araneae > Theridiidae > Latrodectus > Latrodectus hesperus. Next base: position 97,531,807 of record CM075859.1, on the reverse strand, counting down.
ACTGAATTCTCTCCAGGCATGAGATCATCAACATAAAAGTCCTCAAGAGCTGCTTTAGAAATTAATGTATACTTCTCTGCATTTCCTTCTTCTAATTTTTGTGGACATTTTATAGCCAGGGATGGTGCTGAGGCAGTGCCATAAGCCAGTCTTGCTAATCAATAATCTTTCACTGTGTCATATTTTGATTTCCGCCAGATGATTCTTTGGAAATCTGAATCTTGTAAAGCTATTTGTCTGTACATCTTTTCCATATCTGGAGCAACCGCTATTTTATGCATTCTAAATTTAATAATCAATGTAGTTAAATCAGTCTGTATTTGCGGTCCCACCATCAGTATATCATTAAGAAAAACACCATTGGATGATTTAGCAGAACTATCAAACACTACCTGGAACTTGTTACCACTTTTGTTGGGAACTGGATGTTGTGGAAGATAAAAGCTAGATTTGGTTTGACCATTAGCTTCACTTTCAGGAATTAATTCCATGTGTCCCAGTTTTATGCAGTCATCCATGAATTTATAATATTGTTCAAGAAAGGATTGATTTTTAGAAAAGCGATGTTCAATTTGTTAAAGACGGCACAATGCAATGTCTCTAGATGATCCAAATTCATTGTTTTAGTCATTAAATGGAAATTTGACAGTGAATCTGCCTGTAGAATCATGAAAGTGTTTTTTAAGTGATTTTAACATGCGATTTCCGCCTTTGAATAAGGTTTTGTTTCAGAAACTTCTTCTAGCTGCCAAAATTTATCAAGTTGATACTCGATTGTAATACAACTATCATGATTTGTAATTATTGTTTTTGAGATATTGTTTGTTTTGCCTAAAACAACCCATCTGAAAATTGTTTCTAGTGCAGTTAACGAATGTCCAGGAATAGTAATATTTTTATTGAGCATGATTTCTCCAAACACTTCTGCTCTTAGGAGAATGTCTATTGGACCAGAGCAAAGAATTAACATCGGCCTGTTGTATTTCTTTAAATGAAGTTATTGCTGAAACATCAAATTTGAATTGAGTAAGGTCACAAGTAATTTTGGGTGTAATTAATGCATCTACAGTGTTGTGTGTGTTTTTATAAAGTAGAGATGATATTTGTGGAATGAATGCCGAATCTGAGACCTTGCCTACATTTTGATAACTAAGCCCATCAATATTTATGTTAACTCTATTACGTTAAAGTTGCAATAAATTTACACAACTTTTCCTAATAAGTGAGCCTTGGCTGGCTGAATTGATAAGAATTCTGCATATATGTAATTTTAACATAAAAATTTAACATTTATGTAATAACATTAACAGTTGCTGTTGGCAATAAAACTGTTTTTGTTACTGGTACAACTACATTATTTCTACTTATAGTAGAAAGTTCATCTGTTGTTTGTGTGTCAGTTTTTGAATCATGTGTATTTTTCGAACACAATGTATTATGCGATTTCGAACATATTTTACACATGATTGCGAGACATTTAGAAATAGAATAAGTCTTATTATTTTTTAAACAATTAGCATATAAATGATGTTTTTTAATTACATTCCATTTTCCTTTTACTGAAAGATCTAAAAAACTACCACAATTATATAACCGTGAATGAGAATCATTTCAACAATAAATGCACAATCTGAGATAATAAATATTATTTATTTTGTTTTTGACTAGCAATAGCTTTCCCATCAAATTGACCTACTTTATCTTTTTGGCGCTTCGCCAAAGACAAAAATGCACATAATCTTTTTAACATGAATGATTAGAATTCAGCAAAAGAAGAAACTTTTATATTTGATTGTTCTAATGCCGATACTCTCAGTGTTTCATTACCAAGTTACCCTTTTAAAGAAAAATAATAATTGTATTCCAATGCTCAATAGGCTGTTTCAGATTTTTTATTGTAGCAATACATTACTGTGTTGTATCAATTTCCTCAAACCCACTACTGATTCATGTTTAAGAATAGGCTTAGAAATTAATTTATTTAATGCTGCGTTTATGATTTCTGTCTCGTTTTCAAAGCACTCAGTAAGCATATCCCAAGCTAATTTGAAATTCTCTTTCGTAATTTGAATAGACTGTAATAATGTAAATGCTTCTCCCTTAATGAAAAGTTTAAGATATTGCAATTTTTGACTATTACTAAAACTGTCATTATTACCAACACTCGATCAAAATAAATCATGAACAGAAATCCAATCTATGTAATTAGAAGTAAAATCTGGTAATGCTATTCTAGGAAGTTTAACATTATTGAAATTAATTAATTCTTTATGAAAATCATTTTTAAAAAATTTCCTTGATTCATCTTTATGAATGATTTTTAGATTATTTATTTTAAAGCATTTCATGCATTTCGCTTTCAAATGTATCGAATTTTGAATCAGAACATGCATAAAGAATATCATTATTTCATTGTCTAAAGAATTTATGTTATTTTCATACACTTCAATAACAGGAAGAGAATTTGTTTGATTTTGTAAGCTATGGACTTGCAAAATTAAACGACTTAGCTTACCTTTTATTATCTTTTTGTTTTTAAGGAGGATATCTATTTTAGTTATGTGACCTTCTCTCAATGAATCGTTTTGTTGTTGTTTATTGATTCAACAGTTGTTGGCTGCTTCTATGAATTCACCATAATAATTTTAAGCTAAGTTTCATGCTCCAGCTCTTGACAGACCAAAATATTGGTACACAGAAACATCTGTTGCTTACAAATTTTGTTTGACTACAAAGAATGATTGTTTTGTGTTAGCGCCATCTGTTACGTAGAGAACTTAAATTTTAACATTGAGTATACACAGAGTTGGAACAATATTCCTTTGATAATTATTTCTAATTTCAACTGCACATTAATGTTATTAAATGTTCTGGTTAGTAAGTTTCTGTTGAGCATTTTCTTTTCAATTTATTAAGTTTGTCATTTGAATTATCTTCTACAGACATTTTATTTTCAAATATATTGTGCAAAAAATGAAACAATAAAATCTCTCCTGCAAGCAAAAATATATAATGAAATTGAATACTGCTGTATATTCTGCTATTTACTTATATTAAATACAAATTAAATTCTCATATTCTAAATTATAATAACTGATTTCCCTAGATCCGTTCAGTACCTTGTTATATTATTCTATATGTTACTATTCAGCTATTATTGGTAATCATATTTATCTGTTCATCATAATATCAAATTTAAATTTTTAATAAACTTATCTTGAGCTTTTAAATTTGTTTATTAATTTTTTAAAAATTTCTTTATTAAACACAGGGCATTTAAATAGGACAAAACAAAACACATCTTCGTCATTCGTCTCAATTTTATTCTTATCTAAACTCATATATTTCTATAATGTGCCTTCTCTAGATTTATAATTGCAACAATGAATGGCATAGAAAGTTTTGAAAAATGTATTATTATTATTTAAATTAGTATTATGCTAGAATTAGAAGAAATTTTTACCCAAGCTAGAAGACTTATGTGGCTGGGTTTTAATCAAACTTCTCTTTTATTTTTTATCAAAAAGGCATCTGTTCAGCCATTTTTTTAAAAAATTTGATAGTATTAGTCCTAAGTCCATCTAAAACAACAACTACTTTCTTTAATGAGTCTTATTTCCATGTAAATTTTGGATGTTTCATTCAACTTAAAATTGATCTTCATACTGTATATTTTGTTTTGAACAATCTTCACTGACAATTTGTTATTATACATTTATTACTCAATGTTTGTAAGATTTCATATATTATACAAACAAGAGCCATTTTAAATGTTGTGTGTAGACAATGATGAACTGTATGAAATACTGTAATGATTATTTAGTGAATTCCATGATATATTATGCCTAAATATTTTTCTATAGGATTGTCGAAAGAATGTGTGCAATTTCAAGAAAGAATAATTGTAATCACTTTTGATTTTTAAAAATAAATCAGAAGCAATCATGAACTAAGTCTCAGTTTCTTGATGGTAATAATTCAGAATCCAATTTAATTTATAGTTTATAGTTAAACTAACTTTTGTCTGCAAAAAGGGAACCAATGAGCAACAAGCCAAGCTCTTTGATTAACCTTTCTATTGCTATGGTTAAAATATGTTTTATAAAAATAAAACTAAATTTTAAAACTTAAAAAATTAAGATGTGACTCAGTATAGGTAATAATTAAAATATAAGAAAACATTTATCATTAATATCTACAATAACTGCTTTGACATACACAAAAATTTATTTTCTAAAATAAAATATATTCACACACAAGAATTCAGGTACCCCATAACGCATTTACCTTTGTCTGACATGGTTGAAAATTACTGACAAATTTGCACATGTCTTTGTTTTGTACAGGCACTCTTGTATCTCATGTTATTTTATTTCTAATGCCCTTCTGAGATATGTTCCAGTAAAAATAGATAGGCTAGATTATAATTAAGCTGAACATAGAGGGCACCACTATGCAGCATTTTCCTAATGTGAACCAGATAATGCATTTTAATGATTAGCTATAAGTTTCTTAGAAATTCTTTGTTATAAAACAGTTTTTTGTGTGGGAAAGATAATATATCCATTTTTATTACATAAATGTCATAAAAGTAAGCAGTTAACAATAAATTAACTGTTACTAAGTGTTTAGTAATTGTTTAGAAAAAGTTGTATTATAATGAGGAATTCCAGCAGTAATGATTTTGAATATACTAATTTATCATACAATTTCAACGATGATATCAAACTGAATTTTTTATCATTCTTATGCTTGCAAATATGACAATTTGATTTTAATAATTTGAAATTCAAAATAAACATGTAATCAAATTGTTTACACATTATTTGTATATTATATATTTTTTAATATTTTTAGTCCATCCCACCTCCAATCCCCAGTCACATCCCACCAATAAAATTACAAAAAATAATCTATATTCCTAATAATAATATATCTACATAATTATTAGGAATCATTAGAAACCAATTTTTATGAAATGCTTTAGGGGTTAAACTGTTGTAATACACACATGATAATCAAATTGAATCTTAAGTGCGTACCAACCATTTTATGCAGTTTATTATTCAGTATGTTTAACAAATTAAGTAACTTAGTATAATTTCCAGTGTCTTAAAAATTCAGTAATGAAAAAATAAAAATCTCTACTTTTTGTGGACATAAATTTAATAAAGAAAGATAGTGTAATTACTGAAGAATAGCTTTGAATATTTGAATATAGGCAAATACTTATGTAAATATGTTATTTATTGAGAGGGTGATCAACAATTTTATAATAGTTAAAAGTTTAATACAGTTAACAATATTATAACTTTAAAGGGATTTAAATTGTAAAATTATTTTTTCATATTAATCTGTGTATATAAAATTAATCTATGTGTGTCAAATGTATCTACAAAATTTAATTATATGCATCGTAATAAGTTATTATATTAAAGTAAATTCACTTTTATTTAACTAAGATGTAATCATAACATTTGAATAAAATTAATTCATACCATACAATTAGCATAAAATATTTACATAATTTTGTGGTGTGACAAACTGACATGGTTTCCTTTTCATGTGACGGCAATTTAAATTAAAAGGGCATTCATGCACCATAATTTTTATGAAAATACCATAAATTGTAAATAAAGTATTTAAAAACTTTCCATGTTTATACTTTTCCTTTCTAGGTTTTATTTATCCATTCATCAGTTAAAAATTAGAATGAAGTTGAAAGAAAGAATAAGAATAAAAATCACAGTATTTTTAGTTTCCGTTTTCAGAAACCTTTTTAGAAACAAAACTTTGAGTTTTGCTAATTTTTCCTAAAAAATTAAGTGGTACTGAAATATTGGATAGATAAGTGAATAAATTTCTCATCTTTTATTCAAATCATTTTTATAATTCTAAATTACTTATTTTCAAATCATTCATTTTATTTTGAAATTAATTTTATAACAACATTTTTCTTTACAGTAAGGTATATTTATTTTGAATTTTATATTAGAAAAATATTTTTCTTAGTTTGCTTAGAATTGCATTGGGCTTATTACTTCTGTTATATTTCATAGGAATAAACAATTTTTATTACTAAATTAAAAACCATTACCTCAAAAAATATCATTGATAAATAATATAGATAAAAGTAATTGAAAAATTATTTTTATTCTAATTCAATATTAGTTGAAATAATTGATATGCTTATTATTTAATCAAACAATTTCAATAAAATACTTTGCACCTGCTTTTAAAACTAATTTCTTCTGGAATTGAAGAACTGCCAATGAAATTTATTATTAAATTAAATTTTAAAAGAATTTCAGAAATAAATTAAAATGCTTAAAATGAAGTTTGCATTGATATTGATTAATTTTATATTTAAATGTTATAAAATGCTTAAAAAACAATATTTAATTTTAACATTAATGAATTTGTATTTATAATTTATATAATAATTTTAAGTGAAAAATGTGACCATGTTACTGATGTAATATTGAAGTAATTTTGTTATTCTTATGAATTTAAATTTTAAATTGATAAAAAAATTTTCTTTCTTAGCTGTTGATATTACAACTGGTAATATATATTGCTTTCTATGTAAAGATTATGTATATGATCATCGATATGAACATATATCAAGAAGACAAAAAGAAAACAGGGGAAAATATATTGGTAATTTTTTATTTTTATATTCTAGTATTGAAGTTTGTGGTCATTTCAAGTAAATGTGTTAAGTTCAATAAATTTGCATAATTTGCGGTGTTTAAAATGATACCCTGTAAGTTCCTTTTCCACTTGTATGTCAAGAGATTAAAATTTACAATATTACTTAATTGTGCTTATTAGCTATGTATATTTATTTATTAATACAATTTGCATGTATAGTATGCTTTTTAATTGAATTATAAGAACTTATGATTGAATGGTAAAATTTTGCAAATTTACATTATTGTCTGAAAGTATAAAATCTTCCTTTCCAGTTGCTTTTATAGGATTGGTTATCAAGGATATGATATATGCTATACATATGTTAAGACCTTTAAAGGTGTTTTATATATTGTCTAATATATTTATCTTTTAAATAAAAATGATTTAGACTGAGATTTTCTTTTATTTTAAAATCTATTTCTATCCTAATTTAATTTAGTTTTATTATGACTATATTAAGTTAATATCGATCAATTAAGAATACTGATTGCAAATATATTAAAAATAAATCTTGAATGTTAGTGCTATCTGTCATATTGTTATCATTTATCATATGTAATTCATATTGTTATCATTTGAATTCTTGAAACATTATGTTGTATTTAACAACTATTAAATAAACATGAAATGGGATGCTTACAGTAAAAGTTAGAATTGATGTATGATAGCAATTGGAGTATCATTTGAAATTAAAATTGTATAACATTAATGGTAAATTCAGAATTTCATAATTATTTATTTTTCAGATTGAAGTTTTCACCATACAGATATAAAAATATACGTTGTGTAACTTTTCAAAAAATCATAATGATTTATGGATTTTAATTATAGAAAAATAATTTTTCTTTATTTTTCAAGCAGTCAGTTCAGATTTACTGGAACAGTAAATCGATAATTAACTCAGAATAATTATGAAGCAGTAAGAGTACTGAGATTCTGATCAATAATGAGACAAAAATTCTTGTATTCATTCTGTTTAAATCAAGAGACATTATTTTATATTTTTCTATGTAATCAAAATTTAGAAAATATTTTTTTTCTTTTTTAAATCAAGAGTATAAAAATAGGATGTAACTATGAGCCAGAATTTATTAACAGACAAGTTTTTTATGGTAATTGAATCAGCTACTAATAATCACTTAAAAACTTAAATAGGAAAAATATTCAGTGGATATTTTATACATCTAAATGTTTTTTTGGAAAAATTTTTATATGATGCTTAGAAAATGTAGTTGACTTCTTAAGTGAATAATGAAATATGTTTGCTTTCTCTTCATTTCTTTTATTACTATTTTCAAACAAAATAAAGCATTTTACTTTTATTAAGCTTAAAACTTATTTTCCTGGAGTATGTGAATCAATTATATATTATTATTATTTCATGTATAAATTTATTGGCTGAAATGAATATGCATGTTTTTTTTTATTTGGTATGGAAAGCTGATTTAAGTTTGCGTAAGCTTTTTTCTTTTTGGTTTCTGTATCCCATATTTATTAGTAACATAATATAATAGAGTTGTCCCATTTCCAAAGAAGTATTTTACTGTATGTTTCATGTTAGACTGGAAACCTGCTATAAGTTTAAAATTTTAAATGTTGCCAGGTATGATAATGTTGCTGTACCAGTTATGAAAAACTTGACGGCTGCCAGGAATGTTAAATTCTATCAAAATTTTAGAATTATCTTGGGGTTTTGCAATCAATAATGGTGGTGTTATAATGTATATACAAAATCAGCAGTTCTGAAAAATTATGCACGTACTTATATATAACTATAAATTAGGAAAATTATTACAATTAATATTTAATAGAACTAATAATTTTCAGGAAATTAATAAAATGAAAGTATGCCAAATTTTAAAGTACAAATCAACCAAAATATAATAATTTTAAAGTAATCAGTAAATAAATTAAACCAAGCTAATAAATTGTAGTCTACTGTGCTTTTTCAGTAATTTTTAAGTTTCCCATTGAATCTATTGATACCAAATTTTTATTTAATGGTCTACATTTTAGATCAAAAGTTAAAAAGTTATTTATATTGCTTATTTATTGAAATACTTGCCTTAATTTTGGTACATAGAGATTTTACCACCAAACAAATATTTTCATAAAGAAAAAGTGTGTAACAGGAAAAAGTAAACTTTTATTTTAAGTAATTTTCTTTAAAGTAAATGTTAGAACTTTCAAAAGCATTGCTTTTAAATTCCTGAATTATACATTTTAATTAAATCAATTTATAGACTGCTGGCCACCATAAATGTGACACCCTGAAGGAAGCATGCAAATAACATGAAATTTACAACATGATTTGGAGGTGAGATATGCAAATGATTAGAATTTCACTGCAGATGTAAATAACGTGCACATGTGGTGCCACTTGAAAGTGTTATTTAAGGCTTGGAGATTCCAACGATTTTAAGTTCGGCAATTGTGTTTTTCTTGTGGTTCAAAAAGAGATACCAATTATGCCTCATAGAAAACAGAAATCGTCACCGGGATCAAGTATCTGGGTTCTACAGAAGAAGGATAGTGATTTTCTGGGATTGAGGATTATCTTTCAGGGAAATCGGTAGTCATGTTGGATGAAACCAAACAACTGTAATGTGGATATTTGATCATTAGATGCAGGAAGGTACAATGGACCGATGTGTTCAAGCGCATCTACCTCAGTGCATCACTTCATGTGATGACAGGCAAATTGTGTGCATAGCAGTGACAGATCGCTCAGCCACATCACAAACCATAGCACAGCACATTCAGTCTGTAACGCCTCATCCAGTGTCTGTGTGTATCATTTGATGCCGTTTACGGCACAGTGATCAGTCCGCAAGACGTCCATTGCTTCGTCTATTCTTGACACACAATCACAGGTGTCACAGCCGCCAATGGTATGATGAAAGAAGGAGGTGGACTACAGAATGGAATGAAATTTTCTTTACTGACGTGGGGCACTTCTGTCTGCAACAGCACGATTGTTGCACTCGAGTCTGTAGACACCTTGGATAGATGCTGCTGAACAGTTGGGTTATGCATCGCCACACTTGTCCTGCACCTGGTGTTATGGTATGGGGTAGTATTGGATATCACTCTCGCACTCCTCTAGTACGTATTTGTGGTACTTTAAACAGCCAGCACTACATCTCTGAAGTGCTGGAGCCAGTTGTCCTTCCTTACATTAATGACTTGCCCACAGCTATATTTCAACAGAATAATGCGTGACCACACATGGCACATATTCTTCTTCTTCTTAGAATTGGGTTTGTATGTCATTGGGCACCTCTGCTTTTATCAGCATTTTGTACCATTAACTCCAAACCCAATGTTTCCTAGTTCCAGTTGCTCAGGTCACCCACTTTATTAATAAAGTCCGATAACCCTTTAATGGAGTCTAGGTGTAACTCTCTAGTATGGATGATGCCTAAAGAGGTTATTCTAGGGAGGGCAAGAGCCTCGCATTCATAAATGATATGCTCTGCCGTTTCCTCTTGCGTATGACATTTCCAGAAGATAGGGTCTTGCTGAAACAGTCCCATCTGGTCAGAGAGTCAGTCATATTAGGGATAGCTTCCTAACTTTCACCAGAAGATGGTTTGGAGGTCATTTTTACCTCAAGTGTAGGATTCATTACTGCCCCTTTACAAGACTGCCTCTGAGTTCCCTTGTCTTTTTCAGCAAGGTCTACTTCAGAGGCATCACCTGCAGATGCAGAAAGGTTTGTTATTTCTTGTGTCTTTTCAGCCACAAGATAACAATTTATAAGCTCAGGTAATATAAGTCCACCCAGCATTGCCTGAGATACTGGGCAAGGCAAATTACTCTAGAAGTTTGCCAGGCAACTAGAGGCTCCGTTAAGACACCAATACCGCGGTGCCAATTAGCCCTAAGCACGGATCGCATAACACCAGGGTTTACGGGAGCTGGTTCGCGGCCTCTGATTCTATATTCAAGGCTATCCTGTCATTCCTACAAGACGTTCGGTGATCCACCACCTACTGATGCGCCTGGTAGCTGCTCAGGCCTCAGGACACATGGCACATACTGTCCAAGGGTTCTTCGTCAATCGCCAGATTGAATTGCTTCCCTGGCCCTCTCGCTCTCCAGATCTTTTGTCTATAGAAAACATGTGGTCCATGGTTGCACAACAAATGACCCAGATTACATCCCCAGTTGTCACACCATATCAACTTTGGCAACATGTATAAGCTGCTTGGTTTGCTGGACCCCAAGAACACATCCAGTCTCTTTGAATCAATGGTGAGGCATATGGCAGCTGCTCTGGCTACTGATTTTGGCAGGAACCATACTTCACAGAAGTCGATAAACTTAATCATTTGATACTTGGTCAATATGTTGTCTACAAAATAAATTTTTTTGTAATATCGCTTGTCTTTCTTGGTGTTAACATTTGGGTGGCCAGTAGTGTGTTAAAATTTTTCAATGAAAGATAATCAGAATTTAACAAATTAAAATTAATAGCAAGTATATAACAATATTGACTAATATAATGTTACCTGAGTCAAGCTGATCAGCAGTGTAAATGTTTTCCTCTTCTGTTCTAAAATTATGTAGGTTTCTCAAACCTTATTTTATATCCTAGAATTTTCATTGTTCTTATTTAAAAAACTATTTTTGTTTGATCTAAAATTTGTAATTCTTTTTTAGCCTTGAAAATTTATGTTAACCTTCATTTGAAGGCATTAAAATTTAACATCCATGTTACAGTGTAAATGGCAAATAAATATCTACTTCTGAAAATGTAACTTCAATGAATTAGCTTGATTGTTATTAAATTTGTTACTCTCCCTTTTGGATTTTGTAAATGTAATGATGCTCTTCATAATCATTTATTATGCTTGGAAACAATATACAATGTATTGTTTCCAAGATGTGAATCATATATGTATGCATGGGTGTTTTCGTATATGTATGGGACAGTGACAAAAATAGAGATAAGAGTTTTAAAGATAAATGAAATTGCCTGTAATACTATATGAACACTGAAATGGTTGTGGAACTAAACATTGTGTCCTATAAATGAAAAATAAGGGAGAAGAAAGTGCTATAAAATAACTGGTTAGATGGTCACTGCATTTAGTTTAACTTTGGGACATACTTGAATTGCTGATTGCATACACCTGTCCATTTTTCTCTGTATAACTAACTATTGACTGAAAAGATTGTATATAGAAACTGAGCTAAAATTTCTTAAGATTTTTTGCTTCAATAAAAATCGGCAATTGTAAAAAAATAGTTGCAATTAATGAACCTTTTCATTTAAAGAAAAATAATGTGAACTGTGTTCTGTTGGTGCACTGAGTTTTGCAGAAAATCCAGAGAGTGCTTCTCAGTAGTTGTGTCAAACATTTCTGCTAGAACTCTAATAATTGTGATCCAAAAATATAGTTGAAATAGAGTTATTGTAAATTTTATTGAAAATAAGTAATTTACTCTAAGGGTTATTAACCCGATGAATTGACAATAACAGTGTATTGAAATCTGTAAGTATACCAGAAATGTGACTTTACTGACTGATACTACATGGCATGCACAAACTATTAAAAGGTTGTGAGGTTACAACAAACAGTAGAACAAACATCAATAGTACTGTTAATTAATCTAGATTTGTATTTTACTGAGTATATATGACTTTGATTAAATGAAGATACCATGATGATTAGGCTATGTTCAATGAAATCATTGCCTTCATATCACCAACATAATCTGTGATTAATATGCTGCAATAATATATTATTTGAAATTAATTTTTATTTTCTTAGTTTTAAATAGTCTGCATACTTTCTTGCTTTATTTAATTAAACCTACATTGTAAATAATTATTTTTTACTGATGTGTTTGGAATCCTTATTAAAATTAATTTTATGATATATTAAACAAAATTTATTGTAAAAATTTGCTAAGCAGTAGGGATCTCCAAACTCTGTCAAAGGCAGATTTAAAATCAACAAATATGGCCTGTGTACTTTGCCTTTAATGAAATCCATATTTCACTTCTGGAGAAAAACAAATATCTTGTTTAGTAGTACTCGTACCTCTCCTAAAACCAGCCTGTCTTTCAGCTATAAAATCATTAGTCTCCAAATAAAAATTTAGTCTATCCACCAATCCACCACCATTCTCTCCATAATTTTTACAAAAAACTGAAGTAAGTGAAATAGGCCTAAAATTATCAACATGCTGAGGGTCTGTGTCACGTTTTAGCAAAGATACAATATCGGCCTTTCTCCAGGTACACAGGAAATGACTTTCCCGTGACATATTTATGAGATGCAAAACAATAGTCCTACCTTTAGGGCCAAGAAAGATAAAAAATACTTGTAAAAGTTCAGGGCCAGCACATTTACCCTTTGTTAAACGATTAAAAGCATACTGCAAGTCAGAAATAGTTAAGTCAGAATAGTAAGTCAGAGAAAGGCAGGTAGGAGTCATACAAAGTTCAACAGGAGGAATATGCCTCCAAGGGTAAAAATTTGAAACATTACAATAGTGTTTATTAAAAGCAGTAGCAATGTCCCTATGACAGGAAATAATTTTTCCTCTAAAAATTAATAGCTGTTTTTGACGAATCTTACGCTCCGTTAGCCTAGATAAAAATGCATGGGTCCTTATACCATCACATCTAAAGTCAAGTTCATCCAGGAAACTCGAGAAGGCAGTACATTAAGAAATCAATACTTATCTTTTAAGTATGGCATGTTTTTTGCGAACTTCAATACAACCCTCCAGAGAAAGAACAGAGAAAAGAATGGAGATAATAGAATTAAAAAAATGAATAGAAAAGAGGAAGACAGCCTGGTCATATAGGTATCTTTACCAGATTTAGAAATGAAAATAAACCTAGTCTTCTGTAATATTGTAGGAATATATCTCAATGCAAGATAAGCACTATGTAATCTAGCCATCACTGGAATGAGATTCTCAGCCTTTTGGATTATAATGGACATGATTCCATCCAGGTCTTTTGAATGGTTTGAAAGAGGCAACAGTCAATCTAATATCTAATCTTATATATATTTCTGTTTGAAATCTGCTTATTTAGAAGGTCTTTAAGTGCTTTTACATTTCTGATATAAGATTTTGAAATACCTGTGTAGGTATATATATTACTTATTTTTGTTATTGTAAATTTATTAGAAATTTGAGTAATTTAAATTTTTTGTATTTTATTTTGTCTAATTTTCAACTTACAAAAGAATTTGGCCAAATTTCTTACTTCAGAAAAGTTATGTAATGTATGATTAAATATTTTTTTAATATAGGGATTCTGTTTTTACACATTTTTATAAAACAATTTCTTAACATTTGCTCTGCTAGTTTTGAAATAGTTTTATTTATTTATCTATTTTATTGAATTATTGCTTTAAGCAATTTACACTGCAGTTTTTACCTTCATAGAACAGTAAGTTAATAATCGTAATCCTGTCAAGTTTTTGCTTAAATTCTTTTCAGAACAATTTTCCATCTAAAAAAGATGGAAAATTGTTTTTATATTTAACATAAACATTGAAATTGTTTTGAAATTGGAAAATTGTTTTTACATAAACATTTAATTTATTAAGAAATAATTTTATTGTGAAACATTATTTTAAGTCTATTAAACAGAAGTAATAATTTATTGAAGTTTGAAATATTTTCAATCACTAACTTCTACTGTATTGTTACTAAAGTTTTAATCTTTTTTTAGCTTCTTGGTTTCCCACTGAAACAGTGAAACTCATAGATAGACATGATGTATTAATTTCCAAAGATTATCTTTTTCAAGGTAAAAATTGAACTTGTGTTTTTTTCCTTTAATTTATTTACTTATAGTTTTATTTATACTAAATTAAAATTTTTTAGACCCTTATGTCCCAAAGAATATAGGCGAATGGCAACTTCTTGTAGAACCTGGCAAACTAAAATTCAAATTTCATGGTAAAAATCTTATTTTCTATTTATCTAAATTTCTTTACTATATTAAATCTAACATTTTTTTCTTTCTTTTTCATTTTTAGTATACTTTAAGAAGAAAGAAGAAGGCGATGAAGGTAAGATCAGTTTGCATTATGAAATTCTTATTTAAATTGAGACTAACATGGTTGAAAGATGCAAAATCAACTAACTAATTTCAGTTATATATTTCTTTGTATTTTTTATCGTTACCTTATAAGACAAAATATTTGTATTAATTTGAATTATTTCTATTTTCTTATATAAATTTGTAAAATTTAAGAAGTGTTCAAAACATTCTACTGTAGTTTATTAACTTAAGATTGTGGTTGTTATTTAGAATTGGTTTTTCTATGATTACTTTCTTCTCTTGAGCAGCAGTTTGAGCAGTATTAAACCTTTGAAAATGTATTTAAAATTTAAATTAAACTAGTTTAAAATTACTAAGTGTAGTAATGTAAAATAAATTTAAAAGCTTAAATCAAATTTACATTTTGAAGAATACATAATTTTTATGTTTGTTTAATTAATAATGGTAAATGATTTTGTTTCCTTTGCATAAAAAAGTTAAACATTTTTAATACTTTTGATAATTCAGATGTAAAATCAGTTTTACAATGGGTAATTGTTTGAGGTTTTTAAACCTAGAAAAAGTCAAAATACTCAATATTATTTCATGTTTTGTGACTATTAAGAGTGTAATTTGCCAAACCATTCAAAGAGATGAACCAGTTAAAATAGACAGTCTTGATGTAAGTAGATATTCAAAATCCAATTTATGTTATGTGTTAAATAAATTCCACTTTTAGCCAAAATACAAATTCTCTCTCTATTTTTGAACAATATTCTAAGAAATATTTAATGGGTAAATATGAGTGATAGCTATAGAAATTCTTATTGAAGTGAAATATCTTGGCTAGTTTGTTTAATTTATTTTCCTCTTGCATTAAAAAGCTAAATATTTTACCATTTTCAGTGATTCTAATCAAGCCTTTTTTTATAAGCTTTGAAAGGAAACTTTTGTGTATAACTTTGCAAAATGAATATTTACTTATAATATTGGATTTGATAGCAAAAATGCTGAAAATTAAGAAAAATAAATCTTAAAGAAATTCTGCGAAAGGAAAGGAAAGGATATTGAATTTAACAAATGATATCTCTTTAACTTTTTATCACGGAAGAATTTATTTAGCTTTGAAATTTAAAATTACCTTTATAATTGATGATGAAGAATTAGAAAAATAGTTGCTTTAATATGAATAGTTTTAATATGTATTACATAATTAGATAATTGTGGGAAATTGTGCAGTGATTAAATAGTTTTGTTAGAAAAAATTAGTTTTGACTTTTATTTTATACTGTGTAAATAAATTTTGGAATAGTAATTTTGCGTGTAAAAAATTGAGTATTCTTAATTACATTGGAGTTTGTGATAGAGAAGGATGCTTCAGTGTAGTCCATGAAATAATATCCTTTTCTTTTTTCAGTTATTCAAAAAGAAATAATTGTGATAATTTAGGAAAAATATGAGTTCAAACAGTATTAAAAAAATCTCCAAATGGTTAATTTAGTTGTCAACGCGTCACACAAATGTAACAAAATGTGGATAAAAAGAGTTGATAATTTTGAAGAAAAGCCCTTTAATTTTATCTTCTTCTCAAAGGAAAAAAATTTGTCTCTGCTCAAAATATTAGAAAATTCAATTTAATTGATATGAAGAATTACATGATAAGAGAGTATCCTAGTAGCAATTCTATGCATAGGTGATGATTGGGTTAACAACTTGGGATGATGGAAACTTAGTGGTTGCTACATGGTGCATGAAACAATGCGCTATTTATCACTTCATCCAGAGATTGGCTACGGTAGCACTGCCCATTGAGTAGAAGTGCATGATGTGATAAGTTTAGGTATATGGCCCAATGAATTTTTGTCGACTCCATGGAAAGGGAGTGAGTGCTGCCATATTATGCCATGCAATTTTGTATTCTACTTGTACAGCAATGCTGCTGTCTGGCTCATTTGGTAAAAATACACTATCATTTAAAAATAATTTAACGGTAGTGTATTTTTGTTATATAAACCAGACAGTATTGAGAAAAACCCATTTTAAATATGCATGTTTTTTCATGCATAAAAATACTTTTATTGTAAAACTTATTTTAATATGTTTAAATAAATTAAAAATGTAATAAAAAAGTAGTTGTATTCCTATGCGAAATTAATATGTAACATATTTTACTGATCGTTTAATATTTTTTCACTCTTATTTCAGTATTTTCAACAGTTTTTAATGAATGCCATGAAATTAACATTCAATTATTCCAGTTTTAGAAATTCATTTATATATTTTTTTACTAACAGGAAAATTTCATTAAATTTTTTGTAGACTATATTTTTTAAGTTTTTTCAAAATGATTTCCTATTTTAGGAAAAATAAATTTTGAATTAGCTGAATGTTAATTAAGGTTTTCCAATTTTTTTTTTAATTTCTAATGGAAATTTAATTGTAAAAATCTGAAAATTTTTATTGTTGCTTTTATAAGGTATATATTTTATCAAGACCTCATAAATTCATTCAGTTATTAAATTTACACACAAAATTATGATTAAAATAATATATTATTCATTTAGTTTTACCAATATATTTGCAACAATAGATATACAACACTTATAAACTATAACTTGTAAACATTATCATACAACACTTATTAACCTTTTCAGGACGGGGCGCCTTTTTTTAAGACGCGCGTTCAGGACGAAGCTGAAGTGAAAGGAATGAACTTACAGGACGGGGGTTTTTCTCCGCTAGGCCTAACTTTAGAAACAAATTCGTAAATAATAAAGTTAAAGTCCTATCGCCGTGATTTTTGGTAGCATTTTAGATTATCACATAATCTATCTTATAACTTAAAACTAGACTTTAAAAATGTTTTTCCTTCAATTTATATGAAAATATATCGATAAAAAAGTTGCTTACTCCGAGAAATAGTTTTCGACAGTGCAATTCTAGTTTTTCCAAAATTATAATTGACAAAGCACTTCAACATATTTACAAATTAATAAAAACTATACAAGGGCTATTTACAAGAAAAAAATAACAAAATTTAAAATGAAGACTGAGTGTGGAAAATCTCAAATCACTGAGAAACGCAAAGTCCGACATTGCATCATTTGCAAGTATAAAATGTTTGTTGTGTTTTCTTTTCTTTCATCACGGTTTGTGAGCAAACAATGCCCTTTCTGCGACTTTTTTCTTCCTTTTTGTTCAAATTAAGGGTAGGAAAATGCTTATCAGATAATCCTCGACATAATAATCTGGAGTCGAGAATTTTCAAAATAGCAAGAAAAGTGAGCAAATAAAACCGAAAGCAGTAAAAACTGTAACAAAACTGACGCTAGAACTCTAAAAGACTTCCAATAGTAGCGAAAACAAAATAAAAAATGTGTTCGGAGAGCTATCAGAAGCGAGAATCCTTAAATCACGTGCATAGTTGAAGAGCCGAGCTGTGTTTGTTTACATTGAGATTTCCTCTCTCCCCACCCACAGCTGATAATCAAAATACCAAAAAAAGCAAGAATACGAAAAAAATGGAGGTCAGAACACTAAAACTACGTTCAGTTTAAATGTGATGGACACATAGTGGCATCTAGTGATTATTAAAACTTGTTCCAGCTTAAAATACATATATGCACCGCCCGGCCCTCACTTTCGTCCGTGCAAAATGCATATATGCACCGCCCGGCCCTCACTTTCGTCCGTACGAAATGCATATATGCACCGCCCGTCATGAAGAGGTTAACTAGATACTATAATAGATTTAAAATGGAACATTGAGATTATATTTTAATGCAGAACACAAACAACTTTGATTTGATAGTCTTAGTTTGATTCATTTTTGATCTTGTTCCTTAGCTATTTTATATTAATATCTGAAAAAATGACTTAAATATGGTTATTCTTCAAATTTTTCAAAATCAATATTTGCAGAACTAAGGGTAATAAATAAATTTAAAAAAAGTTATCAATTTTTGGTAATAAGTGTATTAAATTTGTTATTGTAATAGGATATTAAAAATTCAATTATATTCTCAGATGCAATTATTCCTATTTCATTGCATTTTTTTTAAATATTTGCAAAACTCTTAACTTCAACGTTTACAGTATCAGTTAGACAAGATCGCAAAGTAATTGATACGAAGCACTTAGCTCTGACTTTTGCAACGCCAGACCTTCTGCAGTATGTAAAAGCTGCATATATGAATTTACCCAACAGGCCTTGTATACCAAATCCCTTGTGATGTTTCCAGTGTCAGTGCTTTTGACACTCTCAGACCTGTGAGGCAAACTCACCTGTGCTTGTTGCACGGTGGTTGGCCACGATAGTTCAAACTCGCAGCAAAGGAGGCATCTGTTAACTGCCATGGTGACCATTCTTCCTACTCTCGAAGTTGTCCTCAGTATATGCTGGGAAAAGAGATAACCACAATTAAGTTAACCAAAAATGTTCCTATCCTGAGACAAGACGATTAGTCAATTCACATACTCCGCAGCCAGGAGTCAGTTATGCCACTGCTGCCAGAAAAATCAACAAATCGAGCAGTATGCAAATCAAAATCTTTTCTGTTTCCCCAGTGAGATTACCCAAAACATCGGAAAAGCCAAAATTAAAAAAAACTCATACATTTACTAGAAAAGCTCCTTTTGCTACATCAAAAGCAAAGAAAGTTTTAAATTAAAAAAGGCAAAAAAAATTAACCGTATCCACCTGTAATGCTTTCTCATGTCTGGAGATTGACACAGTTTCCCCATTTCCTTCAGACGATGATAAATGGTTTGAGGATATGACAGAAGACCTGCCTTCCAGCTCCAATAAAAGAGCTTTTCAAACTAAACAATAACTTCCTTTGTATCTTGGAACTGCCATGTTTTGCGAACACATCTTGATGACATTAAGTCTCTGATATCAACTTATAACCTCATATGTATTACACTTCAGGAGACATTCCTGAAGTCTTCCAATAATATTTCTATGCAAGGGTTCAAATACTTTAGAAGAGACTGGTGAGATGATGGTGCAGTGTCTAGTGGTGTTTGTATTCTAACATCTAATCATTTCCCCAGCACTGTTCATCCATTGAATACACAGCAAGCTGTAGCTGTAAAAATCCATACTGCATGCTTAATTGCAGTCTGTAGTTTATATTTGATGCCACCATATGATGTCATCTGCCAAGAGTAACTCGATGCATTAGATGATCATCTGTTTGCACCATTTTTGTTTCTCGGAAACTTTAACGGACTTCATTCTTTGTGGATAAATGATGATATCAATTCTCGCGGTTGGCAAATAGAACAGTTTATTTCTGATAACTGTCTCTGTCTGCTTAATACCGACGAGAAGATATATTTCCATGTATCCACAAGAACATTTCATTCTCTCGATTTAGCCACCTGTTCTCCATCTCTTCTGGCATTGTTAAATATAACAGTAGGAAATGATCTGCATAATAGTAATCATTTTCCTCTCGTCATCTCCCAGACTGGAGGTAGTTGTGTAAGACAACGCTTACCTACTTACGTGTACAGTCGGGCAGATTGAACATTATTTACACAATTGGCAGTTTTTGATTATGAAATGGACAAGCCTACATAATGAACCCGTAATACATATTAACAGCACACTTATACCAGTGGTCAATCAGATAAAATTTCTTGGAGTGATAATCGACTGTAAACTAACCTTTCTCCCGCATGTATTACATCTGCGGAAGAAGTGCGAGCGATCACTTAATATCCTCAAAATGCTTTAAAGTACATCTTGGGGTGCTGATCGCACATCACTCCTCCGAGTTTATCAATCACTTATTTTATCGCCTATTGACTATGGCTGTGTTGTTTATAGATCGGCAAGACTTTCTGTACTACAAAGACTGGACACTGTTCATTACTCAGCACTAAGGATATGTTCTGAGGCATTCTGCATATCAACCGTCCAGAGTCTGTACGTTATATGTCATCAATTACTGTTAGATCTGAAACAAATGCAGCAGTCTCAGTTATTATGCTAAAATTATGTCAGTTATTATGCTAAAATATTATTAAGCTAAAATCGACCCCAGATCATCCGTTACGTTCCATTGTTCCTAATGCCTCTCTTAACTATATGATGTTTTTCCATTGAGCATCCAGCCTTTTCTTACATGAGCCAAATCATTTCTGGCTCTCAGACCAATGTGATGTTTGGATTGAAACAACTGATTCTTTTCTTCATTCGTCTTGGTATGATTCAACAATTAAATTTAATAACACTTTTTCTCAGTATCGAAAATCTGACAACACATACTGTTTTTCAACAGCTAAGGGCATGTGGGCTGTGGAGTATTTATTAATAATACAGTTTTTAGTTACAGGCATCATTCGTCCTGCTCCATTTTTACTGCTGAAGCAAAAGCTATTTATTTTGCACTTCAGCATTGAATACGGATGATCAACGTCAATTTTGTGTGTACACTGATAGCATGTGTGTTTTTGAAGCTTTGGGAAACAATAGTTTTATTTGCCATGCGGTTGTGTCAAAGATTTTCAGAGCATTAGAATCTCTTGCTGGTAAGGGATATGACATTATATTTTGTTGGATACCAAGTCACATAGGTCTTGATGGAAATGAGAGAGCGGATGCAGCTGCAAAGACTGCATCAGATCCAGTTTTATCATTGGTTCCGCTCTCTGATGGGAGAAAAGATATAAAAAGTTTTACAAATGGTCTTTTGCAGGAGTTGTGGAACATGCAGTTTGGCAACAAGTTACATACCATTTTCTCACCCCTCACCTCATTATCAGTTTTACTGTTACGAAGTGCAGATGTTAGATCGACTCTCCTTTGTATCAGACACACACATTTCACACACAGACATTTGTTTCTAAATGAACTAAATCCATGTGTGAAACATGTGACGTACCATTTACTGTTTATCATATTTTAATTTTATGTCTAGATTTTAACCAAGGTTTACATTTTTTAAATACTGATATTTTAACTTTGTTTGATTTAATAAGGGATCCACCCCATAGAAACCTATTCGCCTTTTTAAGGGTAATAAGATTTTTACATTATATTTAATTTCTATCTCAAATTTTAAAATTATATATTTTTTGATATTTTCCTTTATATTTTATCATTGGATTTTAAAATATATATGGACACTGATTCTTGTTTTTTAAAGTTTTAATGTTGCTTGGGTTTCCAAAAAAATAATAAATAAATAAATAAACAAATAAAATAAAATATCTGGCGCAGCATGTCCATTTTTGGACCTTTTACCCTAAAACCCAACCAACCAATCAACTAAGGTAAAAGTTTGAAATCACAAGCTTATTTCCAAAAAAAAGACTCCTTCAACTAAATCTTTGGAAATATTGATCTACTGTAACCTAACTTTTCAAAGCTTTTTATCCTTCATACAACTATATCTATACTTAAAACTTGCATATTTATAAAAATCTTTTGACCAATTTGCATACTCCCTATCAGTAAGTTAACTTATAAAATGTTTACTTCAATGAGTAATCCTAGTTATTCTAAAGTACTTAAGATATTTTATATTTTTTGCAATTCAATCCTACATTTTATCCCATTTTATATTACTGTATGATCACTGCCTTACAATGAAATTAGTACTCATTTTTGAACTTTGTTGTTATGTGTTCAATAAAGAAGGCATTCTTTTATTGATTATTTTTTGTGATATATTTTCCACTTATTTATTTGCTACAATTATACTTAAATATAGATATTACAAATAAACTATAAATATAGATTTATTTAATTAAGGAAATTTTAGTGAGTGCTCGTATTCAATGCATGCATGCATGTGTGTGTGACTGAGTGAGAGGGAGAGAGATATATATTAATGCATGTAATTTTATTTCTTCTGTTTGAATGAACGTGTAGTTATGTTTTAAAATTTAGAATGCAAGTAATATGTTGTAGAACAGATATTATATGTAATATATTTATATTGATTAATATGTTTTTTAATGAGAGGAATCAATATTTAAAATATTTTATCAAGTAAATTAAATTATGTTTTGAAGTTCAACTCGTTGGACTGTATTTCAAATACTTACTGTTGACTGTGTTATTGGTTTACCTCAAACATTAAATCAAGAAAAAAATTGCTAAGTAATATAAATAAATATTATTGCTCACTATTGATGGAGTTTTTGTTGAAATGGATTTCTAATATTCTTATTGAATGTTAAACTTTTGATTCCTTTATCATTCACTTTTAGACATTTGTTATGATATTTTATAGGTATTGCATATTTTATTTCTTGGTTCTTATTTATTTATTTGGGATATGTAAATTCAGATTTTGAATACATTGCACAGTTTTGAAATGTAATTTTTGTCTTTGGTGCATTTGGTGTGATTATGTGATATATTGAAAGTGTTCTTTTCATATTTAACATAACTGCAATTTGTTTTTAATACTTGTGATTTTGTCTCTTAACAACCATGCTTCAAGTAAATGCAAATTTTTTAATGAAAATTATTTTCATATGTTCGGTTTATTTTTTAAAATTTAATTTTAAACACATTTTTCTGCTTGAAGTAATATTTTCTAATTATTTAATCTTATTTTCTAAAATTGACCATTTATGTAATTAAAGGTAATCTTCACTACTTAAAGTGAATGCACTCTTTATTTTATTTTAACACACTTTCAATTCATTATTTTATTTTTAATGGTAATCAGATTGTCATTCTGACTTCTATATTTATCCCTTCCATTTTAATTTTTTTATGTTGTTCCTAATCTTAATTAAAAAATACATTAATATATATGTTTATTTCTTTTTGAGTAAATTTCTTGAATCACCTTTTTTAATTTATAAAATATCTAGAAGAAGATGAATATGAAGAATATGAATCCTATGAAGATGAAGAGGACGAAGAAAAGGAAAAAATTGTGACTGAGAAAATAGAATCAACAGAAGAAAATGTGGAAAATATAAGTCAAGATATAACAGATGTTGAGATTTCACAAATCGAAACTTTAAGCTTAGATTCAAAACCAAAATCTGCAAAAACACGAAATAGAAGTAAATTAGTTTTAGCTTTTTCGTTGATTGATTAATGTTTATCAGAAACTGAATTATTTTCAATTATTTTTCTGAAATCTTAATATACTATTTCCATAAAAATTAAACTGAGTAAAACAATTTTGCTGAAATTAAATAGTGTTCTAGCTTTTTGTTTAAAATATTATTCCTTTATTATTCAGTGGTGATTAATATTTTTATTCTTACTGTTCAAGTTAGTAAATTGTTAGCTTTCTTATGGCAAAGAAAGTTTGGAGATTTGCTTGGAAAGTAATAAAAACTGGATTTATTACATAAAATATGCTGTATGTTTCTTTAGGAAAGTTTAACTATATCGAAACAAGTATCCAAGTTGAAACTGTATTTTCAGTATTTTCACTAATTTGAAAAGATTTTTTAAAATCCCATGAATATCATTATCCTGACTATGAAACATTTAGCAGAAAATATCTATTAAAAATTAATATATCGAAAGTGAAGGTAACTATATATGAGTGGTAAATTAAATGAATAGTATGCTAGCGATGAAAGTAATTGTATAAAATTCTTTTTTTTGTATATGGCATAGCTAAATTAATGTTAAGTTGATCCTTCCTTTTTTTTAAAAAAATATTTCTATAGTTTTGTGTAAACAATTTTTTCTAGTGTTTTCAATCAAATAAGAAAATATCACTTGTTTTCATTTAGTTTCCTTGATTATAAATTTTTAATGAATATTTTAATAAATTGATAAGGATCTTAACAATTGACTTCTAGCTATCTTAATGCTTGTTATTTATGAATAACATTCTTGTTAGTTTCTTGCAAATGATTTGATATTTCCTCTGTTTATAATTTTTTTGCTATCTGTTTATTTTTTTTACTCTCCATTTATCACTTTTGATTTAATTTTACAATGGTTAATTCCTTTGCCATTAATGTCTCCCATTTTATTTGTTAATTACATTTAATATTGCTTTAAATCATACTTATATTGTGCGAAAACAACTTCCTTTTCTATCGAAATTATATGCATATTAAAATAACTTCAAATTCTTTTGTTAAATTTAATTACATCTATTTAAAAGATTATATTTGTAATTTTTCTAAGAGAAATATTAATTTCTTTTTCTTAATTGTAGAATCAAAAGGCAAAGGTTCGAAAGCAAAAACTAAAAGTTCAAGTCAAAATGAAAAGAGAGGTATGTGAGATTCGATTTTTCTAAGTCAAGTTTTACTTCATTATTTATAAGCAAAACTTGAATTGTTATATTTTTGAAAACCTCAATAAACTCTGTAAAAATCAGTAAGTGAGGGAATTATAAAATTTTATATTAACTATCATACCATTATTTTACAACCTATTCATAATTGTGCTCCCTAAATGTTAAAATCAGCATGAAAGTGATTATTTTTATGACTGGTATGTTTTCTTGAAAAATAATAAGTGTATTATTAATGATATGTGTAATGTTTAGTTTATTTGAGAACATTATTGCTAAAATTGTCTCTTTCTCATTATTATAACAATTAAAATGCAGAAAACTTGGAATATATTTTGCAAACTGCTGCTGTTTCCTAACAGTATATGTCAGTCTATAACTCAGATTTACAATGGTAGAAACAAACCAAATTATTGAAATTTCACTGAATTGTTATAATACCCTACTCTCAATAATTTAAACCTGAGTTTGACTGATTAGTTGATGATATATGTATATATTTATATTATTGTTTGACTCCATTGGATAAAACGAAAAATGGGGCTATTTTTTTACTATACTTCTTTCAAATGTGATGATTATATACAGTGCAGTCTCTTATATCATTGCATTAGAATTTTTCTCAAATCCATTCATCTATTGAACTACCTAATTCTTCCAATCAATGGCTCCAGAGAAAAAATTAAGAACAGGATGACTTGGATTGTCCCTCCGGTACATTTCTGGTACCAAAGTTCCCGTCCCAGAGGCTCCCTGACCTACGACTTAAGTCGTCAGGAACAAACTATTCTCGCCCGTTTTCTAAGTGAACATCTTAAAACCCTAAAATTTTCTGAGGGTTCCCGAACCTTTGAAACCTGTACCAACTGCTCTGCCAAGCAGGCTTTGCCTGAACAAATCCTTGAGTGCCTGGGGCTCTCCAGGCATGACTTAGATGACGACCCTCTTCTGGTTTTGGATTATTGTCGAGTGTACAATGTCATGGACCTGGTCTAGTGCTGCTGGCCTTTGGGGGCATGCAACAACAACAACAGAAACACCAATCAATGGTGAGTGGATCTGTAATTATTAAAGGCAGGATAGAATCTTCAACCAAAGCATCTGATCACTGACACCTTGATTCACCATTATGTATTATGAAATACATATTGTATATATGACAGTGATGGTAAATAAGCCACAACACAAATCATAGCACAACAGATTTAGTCTGTTACTCATCATTTGTAGTCCACTATTAACATTCATTGTCATCTCATTGACATGTGTGCTGGTTATCCATTTTTTTCTGTTTACTCTTGATTCAAAACCACAGACATTTGCACAGTCACAATACCAAGAGGGTTTGATTTGAGCCTGGAGACATCTTGTTAAGTTTGATTGCCAAACTGTCATATTATGCATTGCCACACTGATCTTGCTCTTTTTAACTTAGTTGGGTTGATATTAAATTTCTCTACTGCATTCTTCTAGTATACATTGCAGGTATACTGATAACAAACCTATATCTCTGAGGTCTTTCCTCTCAGAAACCAACACATTACTTTGGCCTCTGCTTCAGGTAAATGGGAGGTGTGTTGATGTCCTCAGCATACCAATCGGCTTCCATGAATCAAGCGATCATATATGCTATGTAACTCGATAAGGGTGGAGGCCACGTCAGAGGTATATTGAAACCGTATAAGGTCTGGCTAGCACTGATGCAGTTATACTGCATCCCCTTGTTGGGCTCGGTGGTGGGTGGTGCAGTCGGGCCTTGAAGTAATTAACCTATTTCTATGGAATGTACTTCTAATTCTTTACTCCCTATGGAGCAACAAATGAAACAGGATCAGAGATATTTTGTTTTTAAAAGAATTGAGGGCAATTTTGATAATGTTTCTCCTTTCTTAATTAATAAGAGTCTTATTGGTACAGTTGGAAATGTCAAAAATGTTCGAAAGATGAAATCTGGTGATTAGTTGAAGTCTTATCAATTGAACAGGCCAAAGCCACCCTAAAACTAAAATGACTTGGTAATATATATGCTATAGTATATCCTCACAGTAGGTTAAATTCTACATGGGGAGTAATTTCAGCAGATGATCTATTTAATGTTTCAGAGGAGGAAATTTTGAATAATCTCGTTGATCAAAAAGTACAACATGTGCAGCGTATTACAATCAGGAGAGAGGGCAAAATTATAAGAACTAAGCACCTTATACTCACAGTTACTACTCCTATACTACCTCATTTTATTAAAGCTGGCTACCTAAATTGTACAGTACGCCCCTTCATTCCAAATCCATTACATTGCTTTAAATGTCAGCGTTTTGGCCATGCAAAAACTACTTGTAGGGGACATTTGAATTGTGCTCGATGTGCATCTGTTGGACATGATAGTAGTGAATGTCAATTACAAGAAAAATGTGTAAACTGCAGTGGTGAACATCCATTGTACTCCCGGTCATGCCCAACCTGTATATTAGAAGAAGAAATTATTACAGTGAAGATAAAGCAAAACTTATCTTACTCTGAAGCCAGGCATACAGTATCATCTCGTACCCCTAATCAAGGTATTAGCTATTCACAAGCAATTAAAAAAGTCATGAAATCTTGTAGTACTCAAACAGATTTCTTAAATTTTCCAAACTTATCCTCAAATATTCCTAGTATAAATGACCCACCTATTCCGAAAGGAATTTCTCCACTGTCTTTTGCAAAATCTAAGTCTCAAAGATCCCTAAAATTAAAGAATGCAAAAGTAGGGCTCCATAAATCACATTTAAAGAGTAAAAGAAGCTCAACTGCCTCAAAGACAGGTATAAAAAAACATAGACCCATCAGATGATGAAACACTCCTAAGTGGAGATTCATCTGAATCCCAGATGGCTTGCTCCAATGCCGGAGCGTTCAGCTTAGCTTAATGGGAACCTTCGTTTCTTGGAAATGTAGAGGTTTTCGCACTCATATAGAAGATATAAAAACAATTTTAAACCTGCATAATCCAGTCTGTTTTGCCATCCAAGAAACATTCTTGAAACCTCAGTACAGTTTAAAATTGCGTGGATATAATTGTGTGAAGAAAGATGTTAATCATGATTCAGTTTCTGGAGGTGTATGCATTCTTGTGTCTTGTAATATTCCTAGCACTATACAATCCCTTAACACTTCATTACAGGCTGTTGCAGTACACATACACACAACATCTCGCTTTACTATTTGTAGCCTTTACTTACCTCCCCATGCGATCATCCATGAAAGCGATTTAAACAGTTTGCTGGACCAACTACCTACACCCTTTATTTTACTTGGTGACTTCAATGGTCATAACACCTTATGGGGTAGTGATAATATGAATCCTCGGGGCAAGACAATTGAACAGTTCATTTCTAATAACAATATCTGCCTTCTAAATTCCCCGGAAATAACCTATTTCCGTCAGCCATCAAGAACTTTTCACTCATTAGATTTTAGCTATTTGCTCTCCATCAATTTTACCTTCATTAAATCTTAATGTTGATAAGGACCTATATAACAGTGATCATTTCCCTTTAATTATAAATCAAACTGGTATAAGCAGACCACAAGTCTCCCACTCCTCTTATTCTTACCATCGTGCAGACTGGTCTCTCTACACTCAATTAGCTGTGATTACTGACAGCATGGTTAGAAGTGATAATATCAATGATACTGTACAAAACGTAACTGATACACTTCTAAATGCTGCCAAAAACACAATTCCCAAGCGCTTTTAATTTCACGAAAATATCATAAACCGTTGAGGAACCATGAGTGCCAAGTGTCATACAAAAAACAAGAAGAGTTGTGGACTGTTTTTCGCAGGTGCCCTACCATGGAAAACCTCATGGCTTTCAAAAAAGCTAAAGCTTTTGCTCGTCGAGTACGGAGAAATAGTCAAAAAGAATCTTGGATAAGATATGTTTCCTCCATCACATCATCAACTTCCAGCAAAGACTTGTGGAAGAAAGTTAAAGCTTCCAGTGGTTTATATCGGGAGTTCTCTATCCCAATACTACGCACAGGAGCTGACACAATTTCTTCTCAATATGATATTGCCAATCTTTTAGGTGAAACTTTTGCAAGGGTATCTAGTCCAGCCTCTTATGATCCTAAATTTCTCAGAACCAAAGAGCAAGCTGAAAAGATACCTATAAAGTTTCATGAAAAAGGCATACATCTGTTAAAAGCCTACGTGCTTTTACTTAATTTATCATTTAAGGTTATTTATACTTATTACCATGTCAGGACGTTTTAAATGAGAATACTGCGTTTCAGTAACAAATAACAACTTTACTGAATATTGCGCTTCGCCAAATCTCTGACCGCATCTCGCGATCGACGTACATCAACTGACTCGTTTTTGTTCGCCTTCTAATGGCGATTTTTCATTGCTCACGTTCGGCCAGACTGACCTTACAATTGTCTTCAATTGGTATATTAATACTCAATTACTAATTAATACAACAAAATTAACATTAAAAAATAAACACAGTAGATTAAATAAAATTATTAACTACATAACTAACATTATTTTTCATTAATAATATACATTTTTCATTAAAGGTAGAAAAATTATTATGTTAGATTAAAAAAACTATAATAATATATAATACACTTTTTCCACTAGTAATTCTTGATACAATTCTAAATTCCAATAAAATTACTTACAACAAAAGTTTACAAAACTTAAATGAACTTAGGAATATTAAATCATTCACAGAATAAATTCAACAGACTTTCATATTGTTTGATGAATATTTCAGTATACAGTAAATTATCATTAATGTTATTTATTTTTAGAGTCAATAGCTTATGATAAGTTCATTGCCTTTAAATTACAAGTTTCTTCTTTAAATAAAATTGGAAAGATCTCACCATTTAGGATCCCTCATTCAGCTTTAGTCCTTTCGAGTGGATCTATGTGGATTGCGTCTCGGATTGTTCAGAGAATAGTCATCGTCATCACTATTGGCACTATCAGTATCACTATCTGAATCTGGTTATTTAGCCATGGTTTTAGTTGACTAATGTGAGCTGTTGTTGCGTAGAAGTGGCCTTTCTTTTTTTCTTCCTGCTGAGTCACACGGTAGACATTGTTTGGAAATACCTCAGTAACAATAAGAGGGCCTCGGCATTTAAATTGTGTCTTCGTAGGTTGTCCGGAAAATTTCGGAGCTCTTTTCATTACGACAATCTCTCCTCGTTCAAACATGATTGCTCTACATCTCTTTTTATCATAATAATTCTTCATTTTTCGTTGACTTTCTTCTATTTGTCTTCGAAATTCTTCCTGCACTACAGATGGATATTGCCAACTCTGAGCTTCTTCATTAGCTAATTTTCTCAAAATTCCATCGTTGAATCGTGGAGAATAACCATGGAGCAATTCAAATGGTGTCTTGTTCGTTGACTTGTTTACAAAGTTGTTCAAGTTTCTCTCAACTTCATGTATTTTAACATACCAATCTTTGTGATTCTAATCTTCTATACCAGTTGTTATGGTAGACAATATTGTTCGATTAACTCTTTCAACCATTCCATTTGCACATGGCCGCTTCGTACAATTGAGTGTATGATGTATACCATTTTCAGTACAATATTGTTGAAATTGATGCGAAGTGAAACAAGTTCCTCGATCTGTTATTATTTTCTCAGGTAGACCATAAGTATTTACAAACTTTTTCAGAGCCTTCAGCACTTGTGATGTTGACGTACTCTTTACTGGAGTCAATTGGACAAATCTTGTGAAATTATCTATCTTGACCAAAAGTTCTTGATTAATTTTAGAACTCTTGACAAAAGGTCCTAAATGATCCATATGTATAATTGAAAAAGGTTTACGACCTGTTTTAATTGGATTTAATAAGCCAGGCTGTTTTCCTGACAACGTTTTGTTCATCAAACATTCAAAACATTTTGAAATGTGCCTTCGTACATAACGTTTCATGTAAGGAAACCAATACAATTCTTTTATCTTATTAACAGTTCTATCAACAGAAAAATGTCCCATAAGATCATGGAATTTGATTGCTGTACTTTTTCTCATATTCTTTGGAATCACATAGAGAAATTTTTCTTTTCCATTTTTGCTTATGCATCGAAATAATCTGTTTCTCTTAAACACGTAAATTCTTATAAGCTGTTTTTCTTCTTTTGTTCTATCCTGATCTTTTTTTCTGAATATTTCTATTAATTTTCGTATTTCTGGATCAGCCTGCTGTATCATCAATATTTGTTCATCTTCACTCAAGGTCAAACAAACTTCTAATTTATTTTCGATGAGGGATGTCAATGTATCCTCTGATTCCCAAACTGTAGCTCTGCTCACTGCGTCTATGTGAACCATTTTTTTTCCAGGCCTATGTTCTATTTCAAAATCGAAATCTTGAATTAAATTACACCATCTTGCAATCTGAGAATTGTTTTCTTTGAATTCATGTACATCAGTGCTTGACAATCTGTCACTATTTTGAATTTTATGCCTAATAAATACTGCCATAATATTTCGAGAGTCCACACAATGGCCATCAATTTGAGCTTGCTTGAATGATACTTCTTTTCAATTTCAGTTGTCTTTTTGCTGACACAATAAACCAACCGCCATTTATTGTCTGGTCCTTGTTGTAAAAGCATGCCTGCTAAACCCCTAGAGCTTGCATCACAATGTACTTCCATTTTAGCTTGAGGGTTATAATGGGCTAACACAGGTTGCTCTGTGAGGCTATTTTTCAATAATCGAAAAGACTGCTCTTGCTCCTCTTCCCACTTGAAAGATTCTTCTTTTTGCAAGAGTCGTGATAAAGGTTCTGCCTTTTGTGCATATTTTTCCACAAATCTCCGAAAATAACCAGTTAAACCTAAGAATCTACGAATATCATGAATATTCTTAGGAGTTGCAAATTCTCTTATTGATCTAATTTTTCTCATTCCTGGTTTTATTCCTTCTCTATTAACAATAAATCCTAAAAATTCTACTTCCTTTTTACCGAATTCACATTTTGACAATTTTAAAGTCAAATTAGCAGATTTAAGTTTGTCAAATACCTCTTTTATTCGTTCAATCATATCAGTCCAATTCTTTGCTGGTATCAAAATATCATCTAAATAACACAAAACTTTCTTATTTAACAATGGTCCTAATACTTGATACATTAATCTCTGAAATTCTGAAGGTGCATTTGCCAAACCAAAATTCATACATTCAAACTGACCTGTTTCATCCGGGGTAATAAAAGCAGTTTTTAACTTAGCTTCCTCTGTTAATGGTATTTGGAGATAACCATGAGCTAGATCTAATGTCGTGAAAATATTACATTCACCAAGACATTCTAATAAATCATCAATTCTGGGTAAAGGGAACCTATCTTTAACTGTCTGATTATTTAATTTTCTGTAATCTACAACAAGTCTATCCTCACCAGTTTTTTTTCGAACTAACAATACTGGACTGGCATAAGGTGATCTTGTTTCGGAAATTATTTTGTTTTCTTTCCATTCCTTAACAATATTTTTAATAGAGTTTTTTTCAGCTGCATTTGTTTTATAGGGACATAAACAAACTGGTTTGCTTCCTGGAACTTCATTAATTTTCATTTTAGTCAATGAAGTACATCCTAACTCACTTATATTCATGGCAAAACAATCTCTATAATCATTAATTTGTTTCAGAATTTCCAATTTCTTATCATAAGGAATAGTTTTATCAAATTTAATATCGTCTATTGTAATCGCGCATTTATCTTTATTTACAGTGAATATTGTATCTTCAGTTGCATTACAAAGATTATTAAATGGAAGAATAAATTCACAGTTTTAAATTCCAATCCTGCGATATATCGGTTACCCTACTCAGACACTGATTTTCTTTTAACTTAATATCAAAAGAACCATTATTCATAATAGGAATTACCGTTTTACTATTTTTAATTTCGAAAACAGAATCGAAATTTTTTTCTTTTCCCTCTAACAATACAAGGCCGTTTTTCATATTTCCTGTTTTCGCCTGAATAAAATTTATGCTATTTTTTTCTATTGTAATAGGTTCTTCCGTTTTTAGTTTTATTTGTTGATGTTTCGATTCGACTTCCACTTCAGAAAACGGAATACTATTCGAATACCAGGTGTGCAATTTGGATCCAATTCGTGCGAAAAAAATTTCTGTTTTGTCTAGAAAGTCTCTTCCTACAATTAGGTCAAACGACATAGTATCATCATTCACAATGAAAATTTCAAGTGTTGCTCTGACGTGGTCGATTCTTAATTCCACTTCACTTTTCCCAAGTGTGAAAGCAGATGCAACAGTAGAACCAAATCCAAACAATTTTCTCTTTAACGGAATTATAGTCAGTTTTAATTTAATTGCAACCAAATTCTTAACTAATGAAATGCTCGATCCCGTATCTATTAAGCTATTTATCGAATGCTCAGAATTATTTATTTTTGCTTCCTTCATATAAGCATTTAATGGGGTAAGGTTTTCAACATTTACCGTCAAACTATTTTTATCTTTGTTTATCGAACAATGCCATTGGGTATGTCCACTCTCACCACATTTTCTACAAATTAAAATTTTTCTTTCTTTTAGGCAGTCTTTAGAAATATGCCCATAATCATTACAATTTAAACATTTAATGCTATTTTTATCACTACGAGAACTAAAATTCGTGTTACGCTTTTCTTTAGAATAAAAACACTCATTCTTAAGAAACTTTTTAAATTCGTGGTTTTCTCTTACTTCACTTTTGAAATTTTCATTTTTACAGCGATCATTAAATTTGCTTACATAATTATCAAAATAAGATCTTTTTTCAAAAAATTTCACGTTTTCGTTTTCAATACAAGATTTTATTCTGAATCTAGCATTCTCATACGAATCTAATTTTTCTGGATTTAATGAAATTCGTCCATTCATCTATGAAGTGATTACGAATGGTAGGGGAAACACTTTTCTTTAATTGTTCTGTAACAATTAAGTCCTTAAGATCTTCTAAATTAGTAATTTTAAGACCATCTAACCACTCATTAAAATAATTTCGTAACTCATAAGTAAAATCTTTCCATGTATTCTTAATTGTACGAGAATGTTCATAAAATTTCTGCCGAAATCTTGCTGGACTTAATTTAAATCTTTTTAATAATAGTTCCTTCACATAATAGTAATCATTTACTTTATCGTCCGGTTCGCGGGCAATACACTGAGTTATTTCATATGGTAGAAGTCCTAAAAGATGGAAAACCCAATGAGCTTCATCTAAACCCATTCGTCACGCTTGTCTTTCAAATAATATAAGATAAAAATTTATATCACCTTCATTCACATCATATTTTTGCATAAGATGTTGCAAATTGCAAGAATCGCGCCTTTCTGAATTAAAATTAGTCGCATTACTGACATTTCCTAATGCATTTTCTCTCTCATTCTGTAAACGCAATTTTTGTAACTCAAACTCACGAGCTTTTTCTTCGTCTTGTTTTTTGGCTAAGCGATCTTCAATAATTCCTTCCAATAAAATTTTAACAAATTCTTCTTCATAGTTTTTTGAACTAATGATTATGTTCCTTAAATCTATTATCTTACAATCTTGGGGAATGGTTTCTCCTAATTCAGTAGCTAAAGTAATTAAATCTATCTTTTTTCCTTTCACCAGAAATGAAGTCATTTTAGAGCTTACAGAAATCAAAAGCGCAAAATAAAAAAGATCACTCACTTGCGTATTTTCGTTTCTTTTATTCCGTATTGATGAAACTCGTAGTTTCAAGTACCTTTCGTCATAAATTCTTCCGTATTATTCACCAAAAATTAATCCTTACTTATGAGGAGCGTATTCCTATTTTTAATCATAATTCACAAGCATATACGAGTTTCCATATCGGAGAAGAAAATAAAACTAGCATCAAAGGGGATAAATATTCCACTTCTGAAATGTTAAAAGCCTACGTGCTTTTACTTAATTTATCATTTAAGGTTATTTATACTTATAACCATGTCAGAACGTTTTAAATGAGAATACTGTGTTTCAGTAACAAATAACAACTTTATTGAATATTGCGCTTCGCCAAATCTCTGACCGCATCTCGCGATCGACGTACATAAACTGACTCGTTTTTGTTCGCCCTCTAGTGGCGATTTTTCATTGCTCACACATCCATATAATTGCAATTTCTCTTTGGTGGAACTGCAGAGAGCCCTGTCCCAAACTAAAAATACTAGTCCGGGACCAGATGGTATCTCATATAAGATGCTTTGTCATCTTAATCATGAATCTTTAATAAACATTCTTTTTCTATTCAATAGAATATGGAATGAACATGTCTATCCCAGTCTTTGGAGCAAAGCAATTATTATTCCAATTCTTAAACCTGGGAAAGATCCAACTAATCCTCAAAACTATCGTCCAATTGCTCTCACAAGATGCCGTGCTAAAACTTTGGAGCGTATGGGCAATGCCCGTCTTGTTTATGTACTTGAAGACAATCAATACATATCCCTTTATGAAAGTGGATTCCGGAAAGGTCGATCTACTCTGGACAATATTGCATACCTAGAAGCACAAATTAGGAATGCTTTTGTACGGAGACATCACTTGGTGTCTATATTTTTTGACATAGAAAAAGCTTATGATAAGACATGGCGTTATGGAATTCTTCAAACTTTGTATAATTTTAATTTCAGAGGAAATTTACCCATTTTTATTCAGAGTTTTTGTTACCCTAGTACAAACTTAAATTCATATATTTAGTGCTTTAAGTTTTAGTCTAGTATGGTTCTATTTAATTTTCTTATCACCATATTTATCATACATTTAAAATACTTGTGCATTATTTTCAACTTTATTTTCTGCTATGCCTTACCGGCATACTCCTATACCATTTATTACAAACAATTATAATTTTACTTTGCCGATCTGGCATTTCGAATTTCATGATTAAATTAACTTACTGTATACGCATGCCAGTTCGTCAAAGGGGGGCGTATCCCAGGTGTTTTAAAAACACTGGTTTCAGAAAATCAAACTCTGGTGTCTGATGGTTTTGGTTGGAAACTTTTATGTTCATTGGTATTATAATTTTACTTATTTTGTTAGTAATGAATTATTTAATTAGAATATCTTTATCTATTCTCAAATTTTAAACTTAATTTATGTTATGTAATTATTTTTTGTTTAGTATCAATAAATTAAACTTGTTACTTTTAAGCAAGTCTAATTATTGGCATGTTATTAGTTTTTTAAGTTCTCGCATTTTTAATGTCTGTATAGGATCTAATTCATTTATCCAATGTGAGGGGGTTCCTCAGGGAAGTGTCTTACCTTGTAAAAGGAATTGTATCCATTTTTGTAGAAAAACTGGGCCCCATCCTGATCCAGAAATTAAAATATCAGGTACAACTATTCCCGTTGTTAATCAGATATCATTTCTTGGGCTTATATTTGATAAAAAGTTAACCTTCCTACCACATATCTTAGATTTGCGCAAAAGATGCAAAAAATCAATAAATATTCTGAAAGTTCTCTCTAACACCTCTTGGGGTGCAGATTGTCAAGCATTACTCCGAGTGTATCAGTCAGTTATTCTATCTCGAATTGACTATGGTAGCGTAGTTTATGGATCAGCCAGATCATCAGTTTTGCGCAAATTAGACCCTGTTCATCACTCAGCTTTACGAATCTGCTCTGGAGCATTCTGGGCTTCTCCTGTTTAGAGCCTTTATGTAATTTGCAACCAGTTACCTCTAGATCTGAGACGTAAGAAACTCTCTCTACATTATTATTTCAAAATGCTATCAGTATCACAACACCCTTTGAAATCGATGATTATTTGTCCCTCTTTAAGAAGGCTGTATAATGCATGGCCACATAACATATTACCATTTTATGAGTGTACAAATTCATTCCAGCCGAGCTGGCAGCCGAATGGTTAGCGCTCTTGCCTTCGGTTCAACAGTTCGTGGTTTCGAATCCCACCTTGAGCATGGATGTTTGTAGTGGTTCGGAATCCACTTTAAACCGTAAGTCCCGGTCTAATTAGCCCTCGTGTGCAAAAAATGACCGTTGAGCGACAAACCAAACCAAACCAAACCAAATTCATTCCTGTCTTCATCTGAGTTCCCTGATTTACATAATCAAATCACAAATGCTCTAAGATTTCCTCCTTGGAATATTCCTGTTGTCAATATAATCAAACCCTTTACTGGATACAATAAATCAGTTACATCTTCCCTTATTTTGAAATAAATGTTTTCACACATTAATTCTCATTATTCCTCCCACATCTCTGTATATACAGGTGGCTCAAAATCAAGTGGTCATGTTGGTTGTGGTATTGTTGTTGAAAATACAGTTTACAGCCATAAACTGCATGCATCATATTCTGTGTATACAGCTGAAGCTGTTGCTATTAAAAGTGCTCTAGAAATAATACTATCCAGCTCTTATTGAAAATACTGTATACTGTACCAAGCTCAACGGGTTCGTGTCAATTGAGAGTTGAATAAAGCAACCACTTAACGAACACAAGACTTTTATTCGTAAAAACTTCACTAGATATACAAGATTCCGGCTGTAACAATCACAATTATACAGCTACAATTCGTCAGATATAATAAGAAACAGCTTCCAATCACAGGTCTCAAATACCTCAGACAGAGAACAACTAGCAGTCACAACTATCATCTTCACTCACTGATTGTCTTCACAAAAACTGACTCTTCCATGTCGGGCTGCGGTATTTATACCTGACTTGGCGGAGAAATCTACCAATTTCGCCAAGGTTCTGGAAGCTTCTAGGCTATCTCGAAAAATATTGGTCCTAGAGCTTAGGTAATGGATGTTTCCAGAAGTATCGATTTCTCGCCAACTGTCGCGAAATCATTAGGAAATCCATTTTTAAACTACAACACGTCTAAATACCGCAATTTTTGCCCAAAATGTGAGAATTTCTGATTTGTCTGAGATATTTTAAGACAAATATAATCATTATTTATAAATTTGTAACAATATATACAGATAGCATGAGTGTACTCATGCAATTAGACAATTTTAAAGATAAATGTCATCCAATTATAGTGGAAATATTGGATATTTTAAATATATTGAAGAATAAAGGATTTGACACCTTGTTTTGTTGGGTTCCAAGTCATGTTGGCATAGCTGGGAATGAACTTGCAGATAATGCTGCTAAAAAATGCCTCTGACATTTTGCATAAAACATTAACATTTTTTGACATTAAACAAATTATCAAAGATTTCATTTCCTCCCACTGGCAAAAAAACCTGGGATTTGCAGAAGAACAATAAATTATATAGTATATCCTCCCACATTCTTCCATTCCCAGTTGTTCCCATGCGAAGAGTAGATTTAAAACTCTTACGGCTTTGTATTGGACATACTAGATTTACACACAAGCACTTATTCTTGTCTTGTAGTGCTCCAGTTTGTGGCATGAGTAATGTACCATGTACAGTACATCACATTTTAATTGTCTATCCTAATTTCAATGATTTACGCATAGTGCTTTTTAATACCACAAATTTAATTTTATCAGACTTACTTGGGTTTAAACCACATAGAAATTTGTTTGCATTTTTACGTGCAATAGGTTTCTTGAATTCTATTTAAGATTTTTAGCCAAAATAATCTTTTACAAATGCTTTTCTTGAACTTTTAATACATTCCATTGTATACATCTGACTAGTATTTTAAAACAGATTTTTTATCTATAGTTTTAAATATTGTACGGTGCAGAAATGTCCAATATTGGACCTGCATCAGTAAACCTCACAAAATCAATCAATCTGAAGTCTTCCCATATATTCAGTGCCTGTTATCACCCATATTCCAATAGAACAAAGCACAACCACACATAGCACATGTTCAAATGTTATTTTTTATCTTTCAAATTGCAATACACCTTTGGCATGCTTGTTATTTTGATCCATCACCATTCAAAAACGTGTGGTGCATGCTTATACAACCCACTATGTATATACAATCTGTAGCTACACCAAATCAACTTGGACAATATGTAGAAACTGCAAGTAAGTTTAACTATATCAAAACAAGTATCCATTTTCAGTATTTTCACTAATTTGAAAAGATTTTTTAAAATCCCATGAATATCATTATCCTGACTATGAAACATTTAGCAGAAAATATCGATTAAAAATTAATATATGAAAAGTGAAGGTAACTACATACGAGTGATAAATTAAATGAATATTATGCTAGCGATGAATGTAATTGTATAAAATTCTTTTTTTTTTGTATATGGCATAGCTAAATTAATGTTAAGTTGATCCTTCCTTTTTTTTAAAAAAATATTTCTATAGTTTTGTGTAAACAATTTTTTCTAGTGTTTTCAATCAAATAAGAAAATATCACTTGTTTTCATTTAGTTTCCTTGATTATAAATTTTTAATGAATATTTTAATAAATTGATAAGGATCTTAACAATTGACTTCTAGCTATCTTAATGCTTGTTATTTATGAATAACATTCTTATTAGTTTCTTGCAAATGATTTGATATTTCCTCTGTTTATAATTTTTTTGCTATCTGTTTATTTTTTTACTCTCCATTTATCACTTTTGATTTAATTTTACAATGGTTAATTCCTTTGCCATTAATGTCTCCCATTTTATTTGTTAATTACATTTAATATTGCTTTAAATCATACTTATATTGTGCGAAAACAACTTCCTTTTCTATCGAAATTATATGCATATTAAAATAACTTCAAATTCTTTTGTTAAATTTAATTACATCTATTTAAAAGATTATATTTGTAATTTTTCTAAGAGAAATATTAATTTCTTTTTCTTAATTGTAGAATCAAAAGGCAAAGGTTCGAAAGCAAAAACTAAAAGTTCAAGTCAAAATGAAAAGAGAGGTATGTGAGATTCGATTTTTCTAAGTCAAGTTTTACTTCATTATTTATAAGTAAAACTTGAATTGTTATATTTTTGAAAACCTCAATAAACTCTGTAAAAATCAGTAAGTGAGGGAATTATAAAATTTTATATTAACTATCATACCATTATTTTACAACCTATTCATAATTGTGCTCCCTGAATGTTAAAATCAGCATGAAAGTGATTATTTTTATGACTGGTATGTTTTCTTGAAAAATAATAAGTGTATTATTAATGATATGTGTAATGTTTAGTTTATTTGAGAACATTATTGCTAAAATTGTCTCTTTCTCATTATTATAACAATTAAAATGCAGAAAACTTGGAATATATTTTGCAAACTGCTGCTGTTTCCTAACAGTATATGTCAGGCTTTAACTCAGATGGTAGAAACAAACCAAATTATTGAAATTTCACTGAATTGTTATAATACCCTACTCTCAATAATGTAAACCTGAGTTTGACTGATTAGTTGATGATATATCATATGTATATATTTATATTATTGTTTGACTCCATTGGATAAAACAAAAAATGGGGCTATTTTTTTACTATACTTCTTTCAAATGTGATGATTATATACAGTGCAGTCTCTTATATCATTGCATTAGAATTTTTCTCAAATCCGTTCATCTATTGAACTACCTAATTCTTCCAATCAATGGCTCCAGAGAAAAAATTAAGAACAGGATGACTTGGATTGTCCCTCCGGTACATTTCTGGTACCAAAGTTCCTGTCCAAGAGGCTCCCTGACCTTCGACTTAAGTCGTCAGGAACAAACTATTCTTGACCGTTTTCGAAGTGGACATCTTAAAACCCAAAAATTTTCTGAGGGTTCCCGAACCTTTGAAACCTGTACCAACTGCTCTGCCGAGCAGGCTTTGCCTGTACATATCCTTGAGTGCCTGGGGCTCTCCAGGCATGACTTAGATGACGACCCTCTTCTGGTTTTGGATTATTGTAGAGTGTACAACGTCATGGACCTGCTCTAGTGATGCTGGCCTTTGGGGGCATGCAACAACAACAACAAAAACACCAATGGTGAGTGGATCTGTAATTATTAAATGCAGGATAGAATGTTCGACCTAAGCATCTGATCACTGACACCTTGATTCACAATTATGTATTATGACATGCATATTGTATGTATGACAGTGATGGTAAATAAGCCACATCATAATCCATAGCACAACAGATCTAGTATGTCACTCATTATTCGTAGTCCACTATTAACATTCATTGTCATCTCATTGACATGTCTGCTGGTTATCCATTTTTTTTGTCTGCTCTTGAATCAAAACCACAGACATTTGCACAGTCACAATACCAAGAGGGTTTGATTTGAGCCTGGAGACATCTTGTTAAGTTATTGCCAAACTGTCATATTATGCATCGCCACACTGATCTTGCTCTTGTTAACTTAGTTGGGGTGATATTAAATTTCTCTACTGCATTCTTCTAGTATACATTGCAGGTATATTGATAACAAACCTATATCTCTGAGGTCTTCCCATATATTCAGTGTCTGTTATCACCCATATTCCAATAGAACAAAGCACAACCACACATAACACATATTCAAATGTTATTTTTTATCTTTCAAATTGCAATACACCTTTGGCATGCTTGTTATTTTGATCCATCACCATTCAAAAACGTGTGGTGCATGCTTATACAACCCACTATGTACATACAATC
This sequence comes from Latrodectus hesperus, assembly GCA_037975125.1. Classification (NCBI taxonomy): domain Eukaryota; kingdom Metazoa; phylum Arthropoda; class Arachnida; order Araneae; family Theridiidae; genus Latrodectus; species Latrodectus hesperus. Next base: position 97,490,240 of record CM075859.1, on the reverse strand, counting down.
TGTAGCTACACCAAATCAACTTGGACAATATGTAGAAACTGCAAGTAAGTTTAACTATATCAAAACAAGTATCCATTTTCAGTATTTTCACTAATTTGAAAAGATTTTTTAAAATCCCATGAATATCATTATCCTGACTATGAAACATTTAGCAGAAAATATCGATTAAAAATTAATGTATGAAAAGTGAAGGTAACTACATACGAGTGATAAATTAAATGAATATTATGCTAGCGATGAATGTAATTGTATAAAATTCTTTTTTTTTTTGTATATGTCATAGCTAAATTAATGTTAAGTTGATCCTTCCTTTTTTTAAAAAAATATTTCTATAGTTTTGTGTAAACAATTTTTTCTAGTGTTTTCAATCAAATAAGAAAATATCACTTGTTTTCATTTAGTTTCCTTGATTATAAATTTTTAATGAATATTTTAATAAATTGATAAGGATCTTTACAATTGACTTCTAGCTATCTTAATGCTTGTTATTTATGAATAACATTCTTGTTAGTTTCTTGCAAATGATTTGATATTTCCTCTGTTTATAATATTTTTGCTATCTGTTTATTTTTTTACTCTCCATTTATCACTTTTGATTTAATTTTACAATGGTTAATTCCTTTGCCATTAATGTCTCCCATTTTATTTGTTAATTACATTTAATATTGCTTTAAATCATACTTATATTGTGCTGAAAACAACTTCCTTTTCTATCGAAATTATATGCATATTAAAATAACTTCAAATTCTTTTGTTAAATTTAATTACATCTATTTAAAAGATTATATTTGTAATTTTTCTAAGAGAAATATTAATTTCTTTTTCTTAATTGTAGAATCAAAAGGCAAAGGTTCGAAAGCAAAAACTAAAAGTTCAAGTCAAAATGAAAAGAGAGGTATGTGAGATTCGATTTTTTCTAAGTCAAGTTTTACTTCATTATTTATAAGCAAAACTTGAATTGTTATATTTTTGAAAACCTCAATAAACTCTGTAAAAATCAGTAAGTGAGGGAATTATAAAATTTTATATTAACTATCATACCATTATTTTACAACCTATTCATAATTGTGCTCCCTGAATGTTAAAATCAGCATGAAAGTGATTATTTTTATGACTGGTATGTTTTCTTGAAAAATAATAAGTGTATTATTAATGATATGTGTAATGTTTAGTTTATTTGAGAACATTATTGCTAAAATTGTCTCTTTCTCATTATTATAACAATTAAAATGCAGAAAACTTGGAATATATTTTGCAAACTGCTGCTGTTTCCTAACAGTATATGTCAGGCTTTAACTCAGATGGTAGAAACAAACCAAATTATTGAAATTTCACTGAATTGTTATAATACTCTACTCTCAATAATGTAAACCTGAGTTTGACTGATTAGTTGATGATATATCATATGTATATATTTATATTATTGTTTGACTCCATTGGATAAAACAAAAAATGGGGCTATTTTTTTACTATACTTCTTTCAAATGTGATGATTATATACAGTGCAGTCTCTTATATCATTGCATTAGAATTTTTCTCAAATCCGTTCATCTATTGAACTACCTAATTCTTCCAATCAATGGCTCCAGAGAAAAAATTAAGAACAGGATGACTTGGATTGTCCCTCCGGTACATTTCTGGTACCAAAGTTCCTGTCCAAGGGGCTCCCTGACCTTCGACTTAAGTCGTCAGGAACAAACTATTCTTGACCGTTTTCGAAGTGGACATCTTAAAACCCAAAAATTTTCTGAGGGTTCCCGAACCTTTGAAACCTGTACCAACTGTTCTGCCGAGCAGGCTTTGCCTGAACATATCCTTGAGTGCCTGGGGCTCTCCAGGCATGACTTAGATGACGACCCTCTTCTGGTTTTGGATTATTGTAGAGTGTACAACGTCATGGACCTGCTCTAGTGCTGCTGGCCTTTGGGGGCATGCAACAACAACAACAAAAACACCAATGGTGAGTGGATCTGTAATTATTAAATGCAGGATAGAATGTTCGACCTAAGCATCTGATCACTGACACCTTGATTCACAATTATGTATTATGACATGCATATTGTATGTATGACAGTGATGGTAAATAAGCCACATCACAATCCATAGCACAACAGATCTAGTATGTCACTCATTATTCATAGTCCACTATTAACATTCATTGTCATCTCATTGACATGTCTGCTGGTTATCCATTTTTTTTTGTCTACTCTTGAATCAAAACCACAGACATTTGCACAGTCACAATACCAAGAAGGTTTGATTTGAGCCTGGAGACATCTTGTTAAGTTATTGCCAAACTGTCATATTATGCATCGCCACACTGATCTTGCTCTTGTTAACTTAGTTGGGGTGATATTAAATTTCTCTACTGCATTCTTCTAGTATACATTGCAGGTATATTGATAACAAACCTATATCTCTGAGGTCTTCCCATATATTCAGTGTCTGTTATCACCCATATTCCAATAGAACAAAGTACAACCTCACATAGAACATGTTTAAATGTTATTTTTTATCTTTCAAATTGCAATGCACCTTTGGCATGCTTGTTCTTTTGATCTATCACCATTCAAAAATGTGTGGTACATGCTTAAACAACCCATTATGTATGTAGAATCAGTAGCTACACCAAATCAACTTGGGCAATATGTAGAAACTGCAAGGACCTTGAGGATACATCCAAAGCTTCTTTGATGTTTTATGCTGAGGCCTATGGCACCAGTTATAGCCAACGATGGCAGCTATTCTTACTACTGATTTTAATCTTAATGTTGCATTTTAGATGTCCAATAGTGGAAACATTCACGTACACTCACATGGCTTTAATCAGTTTGGTCATTCATAAATTAAAATGATGCTTTGATTTTCGATAATTAAGTACAAGACAAAAATAAATGCAGTTTTTATATAGAATTAAAATGTTTTTATTAGTGTGTGTGTCATGCTCAAAAAACGTAATGCTGGATCAAAATTTGATAAGCAAAGCATTGTAATTTTGTGTTAACTTTATTCATATGTACTATTTTAGTAAATGTATTGCGAAATCCTGTTGTACTGTTTTTAGATATGAGTACTTAATTTATTTGAATGTTTATAATAACTTAATATTGGCAGAATAATAAGGAATCATATTTAATCTCATATTTCAAAATGTTTGATTGTAAACTTCTAAAATTTATTAACCATATACTTCACTCCAAAAAGCCCAGCTGGCAGCAGAATGGTTAGCGCTCTTGCCTTCGGTTCAACAGTTGTGGGTTCGAATCCCACCTTGGACATGGATGTTTGTAGTGGTTCGGAATCCATTTTAACTCTTAGGTCCTGGTCTAATTAGCCTTTGTGTGCAAAAAATAACCTTTGAGCGACAAACAAACAATCACTCCTTAAGACAAAATCCGCTTCTAGGAGACATGATTAAAAAAGCCTAGAGCTGTATTACTATTTAAAATTACTAATTATTACAGCTGACTGCCATTCTAATACATTTGCTATATGAACCTTTATGAAAACAATTGTTTTAGAAGCTTCATAAAGATTGATAATTATATTCACTTGACTTAGAAGCCATTATTGCTGAGTACTGTAAACAATGGGTCGAAAGTAATGGTTCTCTTCAAACTTAGTTATTGAAGTTAAAGTAGTAGTTACACATACATATTACCAATCAATGGTTATTGGTACATTTTTCTGGTAAATCAAAATTCTGCATACAAAGTACACAAGAAGATTGTTTAACTAGAGGAAACCCACTTTTATTCCATTTATATTAACTAAAGGGATAAAGTGGTGTATGTAAGTGTGTCAGCGAGTATCTCGTTTGATAGGCATATTGTCCGGTGCATCATTGTAGAAATTATTATTATTGGCTAATTGTATTGAAATTACTTTTTTATTGTTTTTTTAAAATTTTATTTGGCAATTGCTGCATTTTACATGATAAAATATCCGCCAATATGTTTATTTTGGATAATAAATGAAAAATATTTTTGTGAGATCTCCAACTATATTTGTTTTTAGAGGTAAAGTGTTTTAGGAGACATATTATGTTTTTTATATTTTACCCAATACTTCTAAATCATCAAAATTTTTTAATGTGAGATTGTTTTCGGTGTCTGTACACATAATGAATGCTCAAAAACATGGGACATTATGGTGATGCCTCACAATTGTTAGATGTATTATTTTCACCTTGCTAAAGATGATCAATTATTTTTTCATGATAATTTTTCCTTGGGTTTGTATTTTTTATACTTTTCTTTAATGCAGAATTTGTGAAGCTGTTTCACTCATGTTTGTACCAAATTTCATAACATTTTAATGTACAGAAATGTTGTGTCACTTTAATACTTTGTTTTTAATATTAACTAATTGAAATGAAAATTAATTTTTCGAAAATACTGAAATTTTATTAATGGAAGGAGAAATAATTTTGCTGTCCACCGAGCAAACTACAGCGATGGAAACAATTACTATTCATGGTTTCTTTAGAACATCATGATTGACAATCGGGATAATCATAGATCTGTAGGTGATATAAGTGTTCACCCAGGCAGTCATGACAAAGTTATGAGACAAAAGAGGGAATACAGAATCTTTATGAGGCTTGTCTGGTATTACTTCCATATCTCCATCACTCCAGTTTTTGTTTTTATCTTTTCTCATTGCCAAGAAGAGTTATTAATTTTCATTATTTGTTTTATGTATAGTTTCACTGAGTAGTAGGACACCCCAGAGTAATTTGGCTTAACATCTGAGTGCCCTTGTGATCAAGGAAGATAGTCTGCTCATTGCCAAAAACACCACAATGGTTGAGAATCTACTAGATGATAATGTTTTTGATCTTCTGTAGTAGAATTTGAAGAGCTCCTGACACTGAAGTACACTATCCGATGTGGTGTTTCCTTCGAACTAATTGCTTGGATTGCAGCCTGGGAATCGGAGAATAAAACAACTTTTTCAAACTAATAGTGAATAGTCAATAGTGGTTTCAATTCAATAAATAGAGCTTGAACTTTGCCATCAAAGGCAGTTCTGTGTTTCCCGACAGATGCATAAAATGGAAACAAATCAGAAAAGACTCCAGAATCTGCTGTCATGTGTGATTCAGTTGAGGAACCATCTGTGTAAACATATAATCAATGAGTTATTGGTACTTAGTATAAATGGCTTCCAATGCAAATAATTTCAAGACTGCAAAATATTGCCCTGCCAGAGAGTTCCTAGGGAAATGACTTTGGTCTTTCTTTAACTTTTTGTGTCTCTTTTTAATATTTATCTTTTACTCTTCTTGGCTGTATTTTTTTTCTTTCTCTGCCATTGGAAATAAAAAAATTTAAAGAGAAAAAGAAATATTAAAAAAGAGTTACAAATTCATTAATATTTTCAGGAGAATTATTAAACATTGAACAAATTCTAATAAACAAAATTCCAAAATTTATTTTAAATAACAAAATAATTTAATATATTGCTTTTAAAGAAAATAAATTTAAAAAACCCTGTCTAACAATCCTGATTCCCCTTAAATATGTATTTCTACCGATGACTTCAAGAACTGTTTGTTTCTCTTTAAATTGAAATCATAAATTGTATTTGGAATTTGATTTTAGTTTAAAATGTATGTTATTACCTATTGCAGTTATTACTTATTTGTATTATCAAAGTTAAATTTACTCAATAAAAATTTATTTTCTTAAATTTTTCTTTTAATTTGGTTTTATGCTATACAGCATCATTTTTTTTTTAAATTTTTTGTTATTTAAATATGTAAAAATAAATATTTATAAATATTTCCAGGATATAGTTATAAAAAATATTTTAATATATAGGATACTTTTAATAAATAATGACAGTTTTTAATTTATGATTTGTATGATTAAAAAGAAAGCTTATAAGATTGTGAAATATTAAAAAATTTTCTATTAAAAGGGTAGATTTGTGATTGGCTTTAAGGTATTAAACAATAAAACTAAGTTATTATCAGCTACATTACTTATAGAAACCTGCATTAATTATTTAATTAAGTGCCAGTTATATAATCAGAGGAAATTATTTAGTAAAAAATTTACTTTATATTTTAAAAATTTATAAAAGAAAATTAATCTATAATAATAAATGAGGTAGAAATATCATACATTTGACTTTCAATTGAAACAGTCATGTCATTTGAAAGTCAATCATTTAATGAATTCAATGTGTCGTTTAATTCAATTTACAATATTATATGTTCACTCTAAAATCTTGGATCTTTTATTTTTTTCCTTGATTCTTTAGTGCTTAAATTCTTTAAAAAATTCTTATGAATTGTATGTTATGATATGAAGTATTTTAAAATATTTAAATATATATATATATATATATATATATATATATATATATATATATATATATATATATATATATATATACTAGGAAAAGTGTAAATTCATTTTAATATTTGGTAGAATTGCATGGTATAATGAAAACTCTCATTTTACTGAAGCTTTTCCACATTTTGTTAATTTGGGATGATATTTAATTTAAGAGAGATTTTTCTCTGGGTATTTTTATTTCAATTATTATTTAATTTTTTCAATATAATTTATTTCGATTTAACTATTCCATTGCTTTATTTATAGTTTTATCAAATTTTTCACAGTGTGATGGACTAAAAATATCTCGTATGTCTCATTCAATTTTAAATTATATAATGTGAACTGAAGGCATTCTTTATATTTACTAAAAGTTAACATCAACAATTTATTTATTTATGTGATTAAATTATTCTTTCTAAGAGTGCAAAGTTGATCATGTTTATGTTTCAATAATTAAGTAATTTTATTTACACATTAATTTTTACAACATCTAGAAGAAGCAATAGAAATGTGTGATTCAGAACCACTAAAAGGTGTTTTTGAAACAGTGAGTGAAGATACAACTGGAAGTGTAACGCCTGAAATTTTAACTTCAAGCTCAGCTTCAAAGCAAATACCTCAGCAAAAGCGTAGGAAAGTAATAAGTAAGATTTTTCTTTTTGACTTTGTCTTTACTGCAAATAATTATTCTTAAGTGATTGAATTATGTGATTAAATACTGATGATGAAAATTGAAAGTTAAGCGTTTCTTAATTTAACCTTTCCTAATTTAGACACATGTCCATAAATTAAGGATAATTCAGAATCACAGAAATTGAACTGTATGTTAAAAGTTTCACATGTAGAATTATTGCAAACATTTTAATGAATAATATGCAAATTACAAGAAACTACCAGATGGTACTGATAGTACATTAGATTAGATTTAGATTAAATCTAGTACATTATTAGATTAAATCTAAATCTAGTACATTATTATGACGAGAGTGTAAGGGAGGGGCATATAAGGAATGGTTGCAAAGAAATAAAATTGTTCACAAGTGCTTTAAAAGCCTTTCATTGCAATAACCCCATAATTATGGCACAAAGGAAGCATTTGGATGATGTTTTATGTGATAGAATTATCGGCTGTCTATAATGAGGATGTACCCAGCTGGAAGAATCTAAGGAACTTGGAATCGCCCAGAGTGTCGTCTCCAGGTTTTGGCTACTGTTTCAAGATGATGTTAATGTGAGTAGACATTTCAGCACACGTTGTCCCTGAGTTACAACGCAGAATGAGGACCAATATTTGGCAGTTACTGCCAAACGAAACAGACGGAGCACAGCATCAGACCTTTCTTGTTACCTTTCTTCAGCTACCGCTACGACAGTTTCAAGGCAGACCGAGTACAGACGCTAAGGGCACATTAGTCTATGCTCGAAGGCCTGTCAAAAATGTTTCCACTACCGCACTCACTGCCGCTTGCAGTTAGCCTGGAGTAAAGAGCATACATCATGGACACCGCAACAGCGGTCTTGTGTGATCTTTTATGACGACTCTAGGTTTATCTTTCAGTCTGATTCTTGCCGTACTTTCATATGGAGTGGCCAGTTACACGTTACCACCAAGAGAACATAATTGAACGACATTGTTACGGTGGTGCAGGATTGCTCGCTTCCTGGGTTCCAGAACTAACCTGCATGTTCAAAATGTAACCATGACTGGCCACATCTATCAGGATGTCATTCTGGAACAACATGTATGTTTGTTTTGGATGACAACTGCCATCCTCACTGGGCAAAAATTGTAGACGAATGCTTTTAATCGGAGGATATCACCCGTATGGACTGGCCAGCATACTCACCAGACTTGAATCCAATAAAGCATGTGTGGGACATGCTTGGCCAACAAATTGCAGCCCGTCAACCCCCTCCCACATGTCTACTGGAACCTCAGAGAGCGTTGCTTAATGAATGGTGTAATATTCCCCAAGATCAGATCGATAAATTGATACTCAGCATGTCTAAGCGTTGTACGGCCTGTATTGCACCATCTTGGGAGCATACTAGGTATTAACCATCATACTAACCATGTTATATTGGTTTTTGTAAATAGGTTCTTTTTTTAAATTTGCTACAGCAAGTAAAAATCTTAATTTTTACATATATGTTAAACGTATAGCATCTTTTTTGCTCTTTACCTTTTGTTTAATAAATAGACTTTACAAATAAGTCATATTTGTTTTGCTTCTGTCTCTTTTTTGCCAGAACTAGCATTTTCCTTAATTTATGGACACAAGTGTATAAAAAATTATATGCAAAAGAATTGAGATTTCATTTATTGACATTATCTAGAAAAAAGGAAGATAGGATTACCAAGAGTTGAAATGGAATTAATTGACAAAGAAAAATTTGAAGCTATAGTTTCAAGGTTTATGCCCAAGCAAGGAAATAAGCAAGGTAAGATTTTACTTAATTACCTTATATTTGATGTAAGTTATTATTTTTAAATAATTTAATTATATGATTAAATAATTGCTTTTACAATTGCAAATATGACTATATTTATTTTTCCCTGATTAAAGTGCCTTATTCAACCTTTTTCTAATTTATAAAATGACTAGGGAAAAAATAAAGACTCCTTATATAGAACTATTAGAAGAAGCTGTTGAAGAAATGAGTAATGAATTAGACAGAAAAAAAAAGATTTCATTCATTGACATTCTCTTTACTGCAGATTAATATTTTCAAGTGATTTCTATATTTATTTGCATAATGATAATGAGAGTTGTAATTTTTATTTTGTGTATTTCCACCAGTAACTTATTTTAACTCTCTTTTAATTTAAAAATGTTCAGAAGAAAAAAAGGAGGAGAAAAAAAGTGATATAGAACCACAAGAAGAAGTTGTTGAATCAAGATGTCAAGACTTATGTGAAAATGTAACACATGAAAAAGAAAGAAAGGAGCAGAAAAAAAATGACCTAAAACAACAAGAAGGAGCTGTTGAAACAAGATGTCAAGACTTAACTGAAAATGTAACACCTGAACCAGAAATTTTAAAATCAATTTTAAAGCAAACATCTCAACCTGTAGGTAAAATAAAGAGTAAGTAGGATTTAATTTTCCCCTTTTTTTCCTGAAAACTAAAATTTCTTGTTCTGTATTAATTATATGTTAAAATGATGACCATTACAACTAAAAATTTTACAATTTTCATGAGTAAATTGTTTCGTATTCTCATTTGTAACATCTTTAACAGAAAAAAAAGTGTCTTTTAATGAGGTAACAAAGGTTATTGTTTTGGAAGAAATGAGTCAAGACCTAGCTGAAAATGAAGAAATATTAACTTTAGTCTCAACTCCAGAGCCAGAAATACAGTTAGAAAAGATAAAGGATGGTAAATAATATTTAGGTTATTTATTGACTTAGTATCTTTTGTATAAATATTATTCTCATTTGATTTAAATTGTGTTGTCTATTATTTATCTTTCTCTTCTGACTTATAAAATGTCTAGAAAAGAAAAAGGAGACTAGTGATTTAAAACCACCAGAGGAAAAGTTTGTAATAATACGTCAAGGGACAAATGTAAAACCATCAGAGGAAAATGTTATAATAATGCATGAAGTGTTAACTGATGATGAAGCAAAAAGTAAACAGTTATTATTATTTTTCTAATTTCTTTAAACACTTCTTTATAGAAAATCAGCTGAATAATAATTAAATGATTATAGCTAAAAATTTTCTGCTTTTTTAGTTACTAATTATATATTTGATGACCATTACAACTGCAAATTTAACTGTTAATTTTCATGAGTAAATTGCTTTATTTACCTGTCATCTAATTTGTAACATCTCTAGAAGGAAAACAAGTGATTATTTTGAAAAACGCGAGTCAAGACTTAACTAAATGTGATGGAATCTTAAAATTAAACATAACTCCAGAGTATTCAGCAATAACATATGAAGATAGAAAGAATGGTAAGTAAGATTTAGCTTATTGACTTTGTCTCTACTACTAGATATTATTCTCTGTTGATTTAAATTGTGAAACGCTTTTATTTTTTCCCTTCTCTTCTAACTTATAACATGTTTAGAACTACCAGAGAAAATTCTTGACATAATATATAACAACTTACCTGATGATGATGCAATTATGACTTTAATCCCATCTTCAAAGCCAGTTCTTCCAAAAGATAGAGAGAAAGGAGAAACAGGTCAGATGAATTTTCTGAATTTTTATTTCATTAACTATAATCAGAAAGAGAATAATTATTCTTATTTTTCTAAATTCCAAAACACTATAGTTTGAAACAGTTTGTGAATTCTTACTTTTCTTAAGAAAGACATGTCACTGCTAACTAAGGAATTTTATTGTTAGTACATATTTATGATACAAAATTAAATTGATTTTTAATGACACTTTATATATTAAATTAGAATATATAAAAATTATACTCTTTCTCTTAAATTATGTATCAAGCAAAATATGCAATTTTTTCTATTATGTAATAAAACTAATGCTACTTTGAAATCTGATGTGCAAAGTAGTGTTATTGTCATACATGAGAGACTATATAATTAAAAATAGACATCAAAACTATTTCTATGTTTGTTCTGTAATTCTGGGATGGATATTTTCTTGATGTGGGTACTTGGCATATTTTCTGATTTGTATTTTTGCATTTGAGAGCTTGCATGTTTTGATGGATGCACTGACTTTTTTGTGATCATAAGTGGTTCTTCAACCACTTAGTGTGTACTTGAGACTCCCGAACTTCCCTGTGTCTGATTATCATCTGTTCTCTACCAGTTATGTAGCAGATTCAAAGTTTTGTAAGTTAAAAAAATGGGTGATGCAGAGAATACCTAATATTTTTCCTACCTCCAAAAATGAATCATTTCATGTGAAGGACTTAATTCCTGTGAGCTGTTCAAAATGCCCCTGTCACCTTTAAGAGGCATAAAGGAAGTTGGGATTTAAACCCTGTATTTTGAAGTAAGGAGAATGATGCTCTAGCCTATCAGGTCCAGCACCTTAATGTAAATGTTTATTTATGCTGTAATACTTTTTTGGTTTTAATTTTTTTTAGTAAGAGTTTAAACATAGTGACATAATATTAGTGAATCATGCTGTAATTTATTGTTGCAGAATTATCTTCATGACTGCTACTTTTTTCATTGAGATACAACTGCTAATTCATAAGATTGGTTATCTGTAATAAAAGTTCTCCAATGTATACTTTTCTTATCCAATTCATTGACCAATGTGTATATTTGAAATATTTAATTGCTTTGATTTTCAAATATTTAGACTACAAATAAGATATTGATCAAGAAAAATTAAATAAGAAAATGGTGCTCTGAAATAATTGAGGAAATAAGAGTGTTGTAGTAAAGCATTGGCTTTTACCTTGCATGACAGAATATTCACCGTCATTACGATTCATAATTTACATTTCTGCTAAATAGTTCTATCAAAGTATTTAGAATTGATACTTTTTTGCAAAAAACATAGATATCTGATAAAATTTTTCAAGCATTTTCTTATTTGGTTTGATGTCAGTTTGAATATACATTTACTACAGTGATATTAATAAACATGACCTTTTGGAAGTCACCAAAACTGTCATTAGTTACTGAACTGAATGCTTTACTATGGAAGGAATTTTCCTTTTTGTTTTCAGTTTTATAAAAATATGTTGTCTAAAGAAGTAATTGTTTATACAGTACTTCCATTAAAATCAATTGTTAGCCACTTAATTTCAGAATTTCTGCTGCTATATTTATAAAAACAGTATCTAGGTGCTGTAAAATAGTCATGCACTACTGAATGAAACTACCTAGACTATTTGTTGAAGTGCATTTTGGAAAACAGAATTAGATAAGAAATGATTTACTGTTATGAAAAATATCAAAGATTTTTTTTACCTGTTAAACATTGTGTCTACTACTAGATAATATTCTCATTTTATTTAAATAATGTTTAAAATATTGGCAATTATGACTGATTTTCATTATATTTATATTTTAATGAGTAAGTTGTTTTATTTACCCATCTCTTCTAACTTATAATTGTCCAGAAAAAGAAATGGAGACTACGGATTTAAATGCACCAGAAGAAGCTGTTAAAACAGTATGTCAAAGCTTAGCTGAAAATGTAGATTCGAAGCCTGAAATAGTGCTAGAAGAGAGAAGAATAGGTAAATAGGATATGATTTTATTTATATTTTTGATGTCTGTGCTATCTAAAATTCTCATTTGATTAATATTTTGTACTTGAGTAATCACGATTAACATTGTAAATTTCAATATGTTCATATTTTAATGAGTAAATTGTTTTATTTATCCTTCTACTTTATAAAATGCTTAGACCAGAAATTTGAGACTAATGATTTAAAAGCGCTAGAAGAAACTTGAAAATATATGTCAATGTTTTACTGAAAATAATGGAATCTTACCTTTAATTTCATCTTCAAAGCCAATTCTTCTAAAAGCAGGGGTGTTTGTGCTCCGTGGAAACCCCGGAATTCCGGGGATTTTGAATTTCGATACCCGGAAATTCCTGGGATCGTCGTTCAAAAGGAAGTAGGAAAAATAATGAATTATTTATTTTGATCTGGGTAATTTTGTTTGCTTTGAAAGCAGGAAATGCAATAATTACGTCATTCAATACTTCATAATTGTAATTTTTCATTTCTCACCCCCCCTTCTCGAAACTACAAAATGTCGGTAGTAAGTCCGTAAAAGTTTCCAGGGATTTTTTGAGGTCCCACAAACACCCCTGTAAAAGTTACAAACAAACGAAAAATATGTTTTATGATTTTCCTCAATTTTTTTTTGGTTAATTATAGTGAGATAAATGTTAGTTATTCATATTTTTATAAATTCTAAAGCATTCTTTATAGAAAATCAGCTTTATGCTTTCAGGATATGAATATGGTTCGAAACTCAGTTTGTGAACTATAACCTTTCTTAAAAACACTTTTCACCCAAATGTTTTCAACAAACTTTTGTTCGGACTGTGAAATAAGATAATTAAATTTAATACTTTCAATTTGGAAAAAAATCATATTTCTGGATTTTTTATCCAAATTGGAGAAAGTTTAATACTCTGATTTGGGATTACAATAATTTGGACTTAATATTAATTTGGACTTGCAAATATCTGAATTTAAGATTTTAGAAAGTATAAATTTTCACATTATTTTTCATTTCATTTTAAGTTCCCAAATATATTGATACACATATTATGGTGACAATATCAAGTATCCTGCAATAAGAGAAAGCAAATTTTAAATTTGCTTATTTATTCAAACAAAATTATTAGTCAATTTTTTTACAAAAGAGCCTAAAACTATCACATCTTAATTTTCTATTCAATCTTTTCCAAGTTTGAAACTCAAAATTAATTTTTAGAACACACTTACAAGCTTAACATTTATATAACATATGTGAGATTTTTTAAATTGAAAATACACAGAAATCATTTTGTTTTATACCAAGCAAAAAGGAAAATTAGGGGCATAAAAATAATGCTTCTCTAACTAGAGATGATTCGAACTAACTGATATAATCCTATACTCCACTGAACCTTCCCAATTCAGGAGACCAAAAAGGGTGTAGAAATATTACCCATACAAGTAATCCTTCCTTTTAAATTTCTCGACATTAGTTCATTCCTTTGCAAAACAGAGAAATAGTAAAAAATAAACACAGCTATTTCCCTCGTCACTGACTTCAAGGCTAATTGCGCTCTGAATTACGTAAAGGAAAAGTGTCATTGCAGTGCAGTGTTCCAGGGAATAGAACACCTTGGTTTATCAGACAATTCTGCATATACTATATGCATAAAAAATTTAAAGTAATATAGAATAAGTTCAAGGTACAAGCAACAAAATAACACTGAATTTTCGTTTTGAACAATTATTTTTGTATGAGAAAAAAAATTGGAAATATCCCTTCATTAATAGGTTAATATCACATCATTTCTTCATTAGAGACTTTACAGATATCATAACATCACAACCTAAGTTAGTGTTCCAACTTCAATCTTATTTCCAAATTAGAACTTTCATAGTAAATGTCTGCCCATTTTAAGAATTTATTGGAACAAACTGACAGCCGAAAGCTGTTATGCATCTAAGCAAACTCCATGTTTTGTTTATCTTGAGGGCTTTTCCTTAGTGCGTCATATTTATATTTTGAATAACAGGAAAGCTGAGAAATATTCTGACCCTGATCACTGGACCACGAATCTAGAAAACGTGTACAAAATCCATCTGATTATGTTGATCACCTGCTCTTAGCTCACAGATACATTTTACTTGAAATGCTAGGCAAATGAAGTCTGTTTTATTTACTAATAATTCAGACTTTTGATTGATTAATAAATTGAATCTCAATATTCAATTGGCTCTCACAAAGAACCCATTATATCATTAATATTTTCATAAAGGAAAAACATTTACTGGAATATGTGTGTGCAATCGCATCTCTTGTTATAGCACCAAGCCCTGTCATCTAAAGTGGTACTGTATATTTAATCAAGTGGGAATTATATTATTGGTTTAATTCATCATTCTTTTTTAGTTTACAAGTACTCAGTTGGTTCTCAAGAATTGACTAAAAATAAAACGCCTGGAAAGTATAATCTCAGTTTCTGAGCAAATAACTCAGCCAACAGGTACAAAAATTTAGGAGTAAAGTTTTACTTGTGTTTGATTTTATGTTTATTTCTTAATAATATCAGTTTGTGTAATTACATTATTAAATAATGATACTTACAATTGTATATTTCAGCATGTTTATGTTTTCATAAGTTGTTTTATTTACCTTTTCTAATTTATAAAATTTTGTAGAAGAAAAAATGGAGACTTGTGACTTAGAACGACCAGAGGACTTTATTGAAATGAGTAAAGAATTACCTGAAAATAAAACACCTGACACCAATATTTTAAGTTCAGCTTCAAAGCAAACAACTCGGAGGAGAAATAGAAAAAAAGGTATACATTATCTAACTTTTCTGAATTTTTATTTGTCTAATTTTCATCAAAAACTGAACAAATAACAGTTTTATTATTATATAAGATGTACTGGAAGGTTCTGTCCATTTTTGCTATGAAACAAAATACAAATTTTTCTTAATGTCAATAAACTTTATTAAATAAAATTATTATCATTATTATTAATGACTTCTTGCCAGCCTGAGGGCAATTCTTACACCATATTTTTGAAAAATATTTCATCCTTTCACACTAAAATTGAAACAGATCTTCATTGATGTCTTCCTCGTTTATTAATTTTTGCCCATCAAAAATTTTTTTAAGAATGAAAATGATAGTTGGAGTGTGTAAAGTTTCGAGAATATGCTGCATGGAACATAATTCCCTAGTCCTTTACCCTTTTTTGATGAACTCTCCTTTTTTGGCCTCTTTCCTGAATTGCTCTTCCTTAGAACATTGCGGGCCCCTTTTCTTCGATAACTCCGTTTAAATTATCCTGTTTCTTACAATAATTTTCTGAATTAAGATTTTTTTATTCAATTTTTAAAACTAATATATTGGTCCTCAAATGTCCCACCATATATACTACATTCTCTTATTCAAAGTTAAATTTATTTTGGAAGGTCTTGCTATTCTGCACAATGTACCCTTTTCATTATGATGTTTTCATAAGTAATCCACTTTTCATTGCCAATTAACATCCTGTTTAAGAAGGGTTTGGTATTTTTTCTGAGCAAGCTGAGCATATGATTACTCCATCATCAAAATTCTTAATTCATCATCAAAAAACTTAATTCATATATCACCCATTTTGAATATTCCCACACAAATCTTATATTTCGATTACGTTCCAAAATTGTTAACTGAGCTGAACTAAGTTTTCTGTAATCTAAGATATTGTCAGAAATAGCAGGATGTCAGAAATAATAATCTATCTCTAACATGCTTATATCAACATTGTCATCAATCAATGAGGAGAACTTTCCCATAGACCTAATAAAATATAAATAACTGAGTATAAAAGTTAGGATGTAGTGTTAAGAAATTGATATTATTCAGAAGGCAATTAGTGAATTTTTATTTTTCCTTTTTACAAAATAATACTGCTATTTGTTGATGTTCAGAATTATTTTTTAATTTGCATTCACTCTTGTTATTTTTCTTTTAAGACTTATGTTCATTCTGTGGAATTGAATGTAATGTACTATGAATTTTAAATATTCGATGTATACTTATTTAATTAGAAATACTAGTGAATAAATGTATTCTCAATTCTGTCAATGTTATGTATTTGTATTAATTCTTAATGATATTTTCTCAATATGAAAATAGCAAAGAATATTTGTGATTTGTATTTATTTATTGAATCAAACAGAAATTAATAAAATAAAAATGTTTTTTTATATGTTTTCATACATTTGCTTTCTTTGACTTCATTGAAAATAGTGAAATTGTTTAAAATAAAGCAAGATTGTTGTCTGCTAACTTTTCTTGGATTCAATAGCAGTTGGTAATTTTTCTGAAAATGGAATTATTTTCCAGTAGAATAGAAAAATATACATTTGGTTGAATAAATATTCTTGCAAATACAAACCTTCATAAAATGGCTTATATCCACACACAAATCAACTCTTTATTGGAGGAGTTTGTCATCTGAAATTTTAAACATGATGGAAGAAAGTGGTGAGTCTCCATACACAATATTATAAAATTAAAAATTTTATAATATTAAAAATTTAAATATTTGCACAGTGAAGCTTGGATGCTGAAAGCTATTATGATGCATTTGAACAATCTGCATAATTACCTTCTCTGAAACATTTCCATAGATAGTGTGTCATACTGACATTTTCCATGAAAAGACACCTGAAAATAACTCTCACCGTGACATGCTTCAATGTGGAAAACACAACATTCATTTCCTCCTGTTAATTAGTTGTTATGATTGAATCTCTTTCTTTCTGAGGCTTTCCTCTTTAAAGTCTTGTTTTAAAAAAGCAAGTTATATTTACTTTGCTTATTAGTGGAAATATTTGTTATTTAGATATTAAAATTTTTAATACCGAGTCATTCAAGTCTAGCTGTTGAACTAACCAATTCACAGGAAACCCACCATTACGTTAATAGTGTTCACAGAGATAGGGCTGAGTCGACCTTGTCCAGCCCAGGGATCGATTCTCGGACCTGTGCCTTGGGAGTGTGAAACACTGCCACTAAGCAACTGGGCGTGTTATATATGTTAAATAGTTGTTACATAGTGTCATAGCTCATAATTAACACTTGTAAGCTTTAAGGTGGATGGCAAGATTTTGTTTTGGTGCTAACACTTATTGTGCTAGGCTTTGATCAAATACATTTCTTTTTATATTTGTTAGTGGAAATAAATATCAAAAGCCTTTGCTTACAGCTATTGGAAACTGGTAGACCTCTACTAAGGGCTAGGTACAGGGAAGCATGATGCATCAACAACAACTATTTGAAATTAATGCATAATGATTATTATTCAACTGTTAGGTATAATCTGTTCGAATTATTTTACTTTTTCAAAAAGTAATTTTCATCAGTTTGATTTATTTTATATTATAAGACACTTATAAAAAAAAGAAATTTGATATTTTTATATTATAAGACACTTATGAAATAAAATAAGTTTGATTATTTTATATTATAAGACACTTTTATAGAATGAAAAATTTAATTCTATGAAAGTGTTATTTGAAATAAATATTTTAATAGCAAATATATTATTTCACAGACTATTTAAGTTATTAATTTGAAAATTTTTATCAAGCTTAAGAATTTTATTTCTTAATTTCATTACACATGGTGAATTTTTATGTTGTAAAAACCAGATTTTGTTATTTTAATGAGTCCTTCAAAATCCTTATATTGCTGGGGGGAAGTGCCTCAATTCTCTTTTAAAACATTTTCAATCTTGTATACCATGTCAAATGAAAACACTTATGATTAATTTAATGTTAGATTTAAATGCCTAATTTTTGTTAAATAATTTAAACTCAAATCACACACCACATATTAGTTAGAAAAATTTTTAAATAAAGTTTTTTTGATTTGATAACTTTCTTTAGTTTAGTCAACTTTTTTTTATGTATTTAGATGTCCAAAAGTCTGCAGTTATGCCAAAAATTTATCTTTGCTTAGAACTTTGTGAGAATTTTAAAACCAAAATGAGTTCCAAAATGTGTTGTATAAATATCAGCTTCTTAAAATATAAAGAACCTAATTAGATGATAATTTTGATTTATACTTTTTTTGTACAAAAAATTAAATACAATTGTTAAAATATTTTTGTATCTTTGAATTCCATCCTGAAAATAAATAAAACATGTCTTGAAGACGGGCTGAATAATTTTTATTTTTCTTCTATTAATTTTGTTGGTAGTATATCTCATTAGTTGTTTCTAATTTAAAATACTTCATTTTAAATTGAAATATGCCTCTTGATTATATCATCTTATCTGATAATGTTTGCATAGCAATATTTAGTGTATTGTTCGATTTTGATTTTCTGTTAATTAATGTTTATAATTTTAATACCAGAATAATTGTTACCTCTATAAACATAATTATAACTTGGAATTCTTTAGAAATTTAAGTAAAAAGCTTGCATTTCATCACATTAAGATTTTAGATTTTCTCCTATTTTTTTATAAATTCATCTACTTTTCTTTACATTGCAATTCATTTTCATGATAGATTATTGTTTTTTATTTTTCACTTAATGCTTCCTAAGCTTTATAGTTAAAACTAAAAGGCTGAAAAATATTTACTGAGTAAAATAATTGTCATTGTTTGAAAAATTAATTGAAAGTAGAAAAAAATTAAATTTATGTCATGAAGTATTCTGTAAAGATTAAATAAACTAATATTCTTAATAATTTGGACACATGTAGCTTATTAAAATATATGTTAAAATTAAAGATATTGTCTTTTTAAACTTCATATTTCAACTTAATTCTTGCTCTTTTTATGGGACTTATTATAAAAATAGATTTTTTAATTTTTGAATGTATGAATTATAATGTATTATAATGTACATGCGAAATATGTTAGCAGGTTTAGGAAAATTTTCATATTATTAGAAGCTAATTCATTTTATTGAAAATTTAATTAGATGTTCCACATAATCAATTACTTTTAAAAGCAACATATTGTAGCTATAAAATATCTGAGGCATTCCAATGCTAATAATCAATAAAATAATGAAGATATAAATAATATTCAGACATTTATCCATAGAAAAGTTTGTATTTTTTTTACGAGGGATTATTTCCATGAACTATTTATTCATTTTATTTGCTGGGCTTTTCTAAATATTATCTTTTGTATATGTACATGATTAATAAGATTGTATTATAGTTTTTGTGTCCATATATATTGATTATTTCTGGTAAAAATATATTAGAGCTAATTTTTAATATCTACATGAGATAATATTGCAGGTTTTTCTTTAGGGACTTGTTAAGAGCATTACTTTCAGAAGGAAACTCAAAAATTAGTATTCTATGGTTAGGATTAAAATTACAATCAAAACTAATTTGTGTTCATATGTTGCATGCAATTAACTGTGTCTTAAATTGTCTGCATGACGAAATTTACAACCTTGGAAGTCGTTGACAAGGGATATTTAATTTTTTAATCTCTCTAAACATTAATGTTATTCATTTAATTCTGTTTTTAAATGTGTATTAGGTAATTCATAGGGCTTTTGTATATAATTTCATTAGATAATTGAAATTAATTTATTTATATCCATAATTAACCTTTACTTTCCAATTTGTTTAATATACTAATATATGATGGCTAAGAACCATTATTTTTTTAATTTTTTAAAATATTTTATATTGCTTCAAACTGTGTCTTTCAATTCTGTTTGTCTTAAATTATTAAAAAAACATTTAATTTGATCTTAAATTATTAAAAAAACATTTAATTAACACTAATAAATAAACAGATTAAAAATTTTGTAAAATTATCTGATACATTGGATGTGGAGTTAATTTTATTTATTTATATAATGCATAATAATACATTCATAATATTAAAATGTTACTATTTGCAAATTTTTATATAAATAATATTTATGCTTTCTTGTGTGAAAATGTTAATTCTATTTCTCTTTCAACTCTTTTTTTTCTGAATCTTTTTTTAATTTTCTTAAATTCATTTCATTTTTATTAAGAATTCTTACATTATTATATTAAATTTTAATAAATTATCTTTAATGTCATTAAATCATAGTATTGCGTAAAAATAATTTCCTTTCCTTCTTAAAATGTATGTAAACAATGGTTAATTTCCCTTTTTTATGTTTTTAAAACCTAGGGAGATCAAGAGGTAAAGGCTTTAAAAGAAAATCTGAAGAAACTGGAATTCTTCAAACAAAAACTGTAACTGAGACTCCTCAAACAGAAAATTCAGACTCAAAGTCAAAATCTCTGCAGACAAAAAAAAAAAGTTCTGGTTTAATTTTTCTTTGTTATTTACTTGGTTGATTTTAATCATAAATTCATTTATATTTAATATTTTTTAGTAAAATAGCATTATAACAAAAATTTTAAAAAAATTATGTGTATGAACTGCTTTTTCACTATCATAAAAACATTAAAATTCCATGACTCAATCATTCATTTAAAATTTGTAATTTTACATGAATTGTTTTAACCATGAAACTTTTTGTTAAAAAGCAAGTTAACATTTATTTTATTGATATCAATTCTATTATGACAGCCTGATCTTGCATTTCTTTTGTCTGAATGCCTTGCTTTTTATATCAGAATTTATGTTTTAGTTTTCGTGTATAAGAATTATTAAATCAGCTCAAAAGTTTTACAACAAAACTGTGCCATTTTGGATTTCATTTATCTCTAAATAAATTCCTAGTAAAACTCTTTACAACTAGTATCTTGTTTAGCAATGACTGAGAGAGAGTGTATATTTTGTTTAGTAAAATTAGTAAGCTTCACGGAAAGCAAATTATTATTTAAGTTATGTTACTGGCTGAAAAATTTTGATAATGTATGAGCATTTTCGTTTGTATTTAAGTGGAAGTATTAGGCCTAAATTAAGAAAACTCAAAAACTTTTACCTTATTTATAATTTATCTAGAAGGAAACCATAATGATAAAATGTAATGAAAAAGCCATAGTGAACATGTTTCATGTGAAAAAGATTTGATGCACAACTATAAATTGTTTCAAAATCCTCACAATAATTATCTTGGGAAACTAATAAATATTAAGGGGGACCATTTATTATGCAAACTTGTACTGTAGAAATATACACTTTGAAAGAAATTAAATACTATTGATCTTTTTAAAATAAATACATGTATAATGTAATCACTTGTAGAATGTAAAGGAATTCGCTTTTGTGAAAGCGGATGTCTATATCAAGTGATTATGAGTACATATTTTCATTCTGTTATTAGTACATACTAATTATTAATATATATTTTCAGCGGTAACTCAATTTAGACATAAAGAATCTTCTATTTTTTCTGTGCCTCCTTTTTTAGGGTGTTTATTCTACTTTTCTTTCTTACTGATTGCAATTAATGCATTGCTTATAGTTTACATTTTCATCTTAATTCTTTATCTCACCTAAAATTCATATTAATTCATATTTTTTATTTTTTTTATTAATTACTAAATTTTTTCGGGTTATATATCTATATTTGCTTACCAAATCTCATTATGTTAATTACGCTCTAGTGAAATAACAAGATTGACATTAGTTAACAAAAAATTCCTTTCTTCAATTAAAATTGAATGCAAAATTTCATAAAGAGAAATATCTTTACTGATTTTCTATAAAAGGTTGAGATCGTATTCAAATAAAGTTAAGTTGTTTTGCAAATAAACACAGTTTTTGCAAAGGATGATAATCGTTTACAAATACTTTTCAACAAGATTATAAAAGGAATAATAAATATAAAAAAACGAAAAAAAAATTAAGAATTAAAGAGTTATCCTAAGATGTGTACAGTAAATGTGTTAATGCCTGCTATTAGCAAGTGATAAAATATTTGTAATGAGTTAAATAAATAAAGAGGAGTATATGTAATACTATTATGAAAAATGCAGAAAGCATGTCTAATTGAATTTTATTAAGATAAAAAGTTTCTTTTATCAAAAATTATAAAAATCGAACAAAATGAAAACCAATAACTACATAAATAAACATAAAAAACAATTTTTAAAAGCAAATTCTTGAAATAAATGTAATAACTTCTTTAAATTTTCTTTTATCTGTATTGAAATTTAAAACTTTTCTTTCTGTTAAAATTTGACCACTCATAAAAACTTTTTATTCATGTAAACTAATTTTTACTAATATTATCTTACATTTTCACTATTGAAAAATTCTTCCTCACATTCCTCTAAGCATTATTCATGTTTAGAGGAAGTGATGATTCATGCTCTAAACATTATTTTCTATTTTACAAGTGTTTAATTAACCTCCTATGAAAATCATGTTATTTTTTTTTATCATTCATAGTTTTCATTTTTGGATGTGTAATACCATCAGTTTGAACAGTTTTCAGTCATAATTTTCAAAATTAACTGTAGAATGTTCCTTTAGGCTTCCAATTGCCAAACCAAATGATATTTTTTTCACGAGTCTTCATTTCAAAATAAACACCTGCCTGATAGTTGATATAGCAATCTGCATTCACTCATGATGTTTCAGTTATATGTTAGGCAAAGCTTTAACTTAAATGTATGACCTCATTATTATATTTGTAATGGTCTCTAATTTTACAGGTTTTTTTAAGTATCGAAATTAAAAATGAGGCATTTTTAATGTTATGAACATTTTGAAATCAATAAGAAAAACAATTAATAGCTGATATATAACATGAAATAATATTGTTTAATTGAACTTCATAACATTTTTTAAAATATTTTTATTCAAATATGTGAACTTATTTAAGTTTTCTTCCATCTGAATTGAAATTGAAATCTTTTTTTTTTTTCTGATAAATTTTACCAGTCATAAAATCTTTTCAATCATATTAGCTAATTTATACCATATTGTTTTATATTTTCATTTTTGAAAAATTCTTCCTCACTTTCTTCTTAACATAAATAAGGAATAAATATTTTAATTTTTTGTATAAATTATACAATTATGAAACTTCATTTACTGACTTGTCACTAAATTATTTACTCTTGAATTTATTGGCCCTAAAAATAAAGCAGTTGTTCTATGATCCAACAACTAATAATTTGACAGCATTTATGCATAAATCTGTGTCATTTGAAAAACTGCAATTTAAACACTTTTCTTCAAATTTAAAGCTTCTGTACATATCATTAATTTAATCATAGTTTATATGGACTGAGTCTTTTTGGTAATTTTTTTTAGAATGTTATATATTTATTAATAATATTGAAACAATTAAGAATTATATTTAAATGACCGTTATATTTTATTCTTCACTTATGCTGATATAAAAAGGTGTAAATTTTTTCATTAATTAAAATTTCAATGTAGTAATTTTTTTACTTAAATTATAAAGTTTCATTGATTTTACACATATTCCTGTCATATTTGCTTAAAATGTGCAATACTAACATTAAATTGTATTTTTAAAACATGCTTGTTTACTTAAATACATATCATTGAATACTTGGTATAATGCATAATTGTAAAGGTTATATTGTCTATATTATTCACATTTAAGAACAAAACATATTGAAAAGTTGAAAAATGGTTTGTATTGAAATGTTAAAAACCAGTTCTTTGAAATTTGAGTAATTTTTTCTAAACATTTTGTCATTTTCAATTTTTTCATGCACTTAGTTTAAATCATTAATTGATCTGTAATATCACCCTCTCTTTCACCTTTAACTTGGATTTCTATTATGAAATCCAAATTCTCATCTTTTGCTTCATTAAACATAATCTTTATTCTTATCTGCTTTAATTGTTGTCGTTTTCTAGGCCAGAAAGCGATTGAAGACAAAAAACCTTTACCATGTACTGCTAAAACAATTGGTAAGTAAGCTTTTATTTTTCTATCTGATTACATAATATTCCCACTAAATTTCCTTGCTGCCCTCTTAACTTTGAAACTGCAACGACTATTCATAAAAGCTATATCTAAATAAAGTAAATATGTGCTATAATAAAACCACCTAAGGTGTCATTGGGTGGAAAAGTACGGTGTTAGCATTCCTATTTCAGAAATGGAATGTGATACGGAAAAATGTGATTTACAAATTTGTCAAGCATCATTTATTTATAATGAAAATATTGATAATGTGGACAAGAAAAGAACAGTTAAAACCTACATTTGATTTTTTGTGATTTACTATTCTGTGAAGAATGAAAAAGATTTGAGGGAAAAAATTATGACAATAAACCTTTATTTGATATGTTCAAACTTCTCACCATCATCTGCAATGTATATCTGAATTCTTGTTTGAATGTCATGTTACACACTTTTGTGCATAGAATGTGGCACTTTGGTACAAGTGTCTTTAATGTATCCTTTGAGGTCCATAAATATTTATGGATGTTTTGAATGCACCTGCTATTTCAGATATCCCTCCAGGAAATAGTTCCGTCTAGTCAGATCATGTGGAATATGGAGCTAATCTTCCCCACTGTCTTACTTAATTATTTGGTTCCTGAATTCCTTGAAAAGATACTTTTCCTGAATTGAGATGTTTGTGAAATATTCACTGAAGATGGTATGCAAGTGCTGTGCCATGTTGAACTCATAAATTTTTAAAATTAAGCAATTGCAGGGTTTCCCATAAAAAAAAATTTTTTTTATCCTACGCCCGACCTTGGTTTTTCAACCATCAGTCTCTGTCGGGTAGCCCAATACAATCTTGAGGTGAATGAAAAGTCATCTTCCGCAGAATTTCTAACTGTGACCTCCGAAAGTCTAGGGCAAGTGTAAAGGTGGTCACCAGTCATGTCCTCTAATCCACAAAAATGGCAGATCGGAGAGTCCTTCAAACCCAAACGGTGAAGGTGTTTTTGCAGATAATCATGCCCAGTTTTAAGGTGGAAATTTGCCACTCATAGCTCTGTGGAGGTTACACAGAATAGGCTTTGTTAGTAAGGAAGCCCATGCTTTCCCCTTTATGCACATCTTGTAAACATTTCTACGATAGGAGGCTATGTTTGACTTAATAAGCCTTTTAACAGTATGGTACTCCAAGGCTGGAGAAGGCTGTTGTTGATCTGAGCCAGCCTTTGCCAATTTATCATCTGCGTCATTTCCGGCGATACCACAGTGGCTGGGTATCCATTGCAGCACAATTTGTCTATCTTCTTCCAGTAGAGAACTAATTGCCATTTGACAGAGATAAACAGACCCAATACTGCTAGGAGCAATTGAAGAGAGAGACCTGATGGTGGCCTGAGAGTCTATAAAAAATACTATGTTGTTCTCATTACCCTTTCTGATCTCTTCAAGTGCTAATTGCACAGCAGCCACTTCACCATTGTAGCTGTTATAGTATTTCCCAACAGCCTGGCAAAGCCTGAAACTCTTAGAGTATACTCCTGCACCAGCATATCTAATGGCATCCACAGCTGAACCATCTGTATAGACATGGAACCAAACAGATGATGGATAATGCTCATTGATAGTAGCTAGGGTAGCCATCCCTAGTTCAGAATCAGTGGAGACCTTCTTACTAACAGGTAGTATCAGGCCTAGACAGCAATCAGCTCTATAAATATGGTTTTGAAAGATAGAGTTCCTTTATTTAGACCCCCTATCTGCATCCAGGATCTTATACCTATCTGACAATTCCCTGGTCAAAGTCAAAAAAGTTCTCTGTGTTTTCAATCTTGGGAAAACAGGAATATAATTTTTCCAAAACCCATCATCCCTTAGAAGCCTTTCGGAGAGTTTCAGGGCAGCGCTTTGTCTTCGATCTGCAAAAGGTTCCAACCCAGTCTGAATTTGCATTGCCTCAATAGGTGTAGATGAAGCCCCACCGGTGATAAGTCTAAGGACATAATTCTGAACAGTCTCCAGTTTTTTCTGGATGTTATCAGATGCAGTAATCAGGATCTCAGCTCCATATTCAATTGCAGGTCTGATGTATGACTTATAGGTGGTGCAGAGTTAGTCTTGTGAAGCTCCCCATTTCACTCCTGCAAGTCTTTTCAAAAGTTTACTTCTGGATTTCCCGATGTCTATAACTTCAACAGCTTGACTATTCCAACTTAACCTTGTTTCCAAAGTGATACCCAGATATTTGGCTCTAGCTGTTTTACACAGACGATGAGAGCCATAAAATAAACTAATATCATAGGGTTTTGTACTTACAGTAAACAGCTGGTAAAAGGTTTTATCAATGTTTACTGTCATTTGATTTTCATTAGACCAAAGAAACAGTTCTTTTAAAGCCCCGTTAAGGGAAAGCTGGATGTGCTGTATATCTCTGCTGGTCGACCAAATGACCAGATCATCTGCAAAAAGAAGGGCTCTAACATCCCAATCAGCATCCATAACTCTCCCTACATCATTTATCATGATGTTGAACAAGATAGGGCTCCACACAGAGCCTTGAGGAAGTCCCTGTCGAGTTTTTCTGTAGGAGGAGACAGATCCACCAAACCTGGTTCTGATAAATCTCTGGGTCAAAAATGACTTGATCCAACTGTACATGTTTCCACAGATTCCCATGTTTTATAATTTTCTTAAGCAGTTTTCTTCTCCACACTCTATGAAAAGCAGTTTTAAAGTCTATAAAGACTGCCACTGACCTGTGTTTCTGATGAAAACCATCCTTAATCAGCTGTGTAAGTCTAGCCACTTGTTCAACAGTGTTTCTGTTTTTACGAAAGCCTGCTTGTCTATATGACAGGCAAGAATAATTTTCCAAATAGAATTTGAGCCTTACCGAAATCAAGCCTTACCGAAATCAAGCGCTCTGTCAATTTACAGGTAGCGCTTGTGAGAGAGATAGGTCGATAGCTAGAGATATCCCCAGCATCTTTACCACTCTTCAGGACCGGAATAACTTCGGCCTTACGCCACTGACTTGGAAGGCCCCTGGTCCAAGACATATTTATTATGTTAAGCAGTCCATCCAGAAAGCCCTCTCCCAAGTTCACCAGGAAGTCTGATACAATATTATCCGGTCCGGGACTCTTACCCCGGGACAAAGTCTTTAACCCACACTTGAGTTCAAATAAGGTGAAAGGAGAATTGAACAAACTATCCATCTATGGAGTTAAGCATGTCTGTGGGCAAACCAATTCCTTATCATGTATCCTATCCGAGGGATGGTAATTGCTAATATTTGCATAATGTTTATTAAAAGCCCTGGCAATTTCTTTGTCTGAAGTGAGTAATTTATTGCCCAATTTAATTGGTTCTTTCCTAATATCTTTCTGATTGTTGATTTTCGAGAGGAAACGGTGGATCTTTAAGGCATGCCTTCTGTAATCTAAGCCTACTAAGAAGTTATGAAAAGTGAGTCGTTTTGCTTCTTTAATAGCTCGTTTAATGATGGCCTGTCTTAATGATGTCATTTTATGTCGTTTAATGATGGCCAAAATAATTTCAGTAAAAGTATCAACAACACTATCCAAGTTTCCAGTTAAAAGGGTCTTTTCTAACAATGATTCCATAAGTGAGTCTGTCAGATATTTGTATTTTGTCCAGTTTGCTTTCCTTAAATTCCAACGAGGGAACCTAATCTCTCTATGTCTATTTTGTTCAATAGCAAAAGTGGCCAGGAGGAAGCTGTGGCCAGCTCCACCAGGCGCAGGTAGCAGAGAGTGAGTAGCATATCTTGAGACATTTGTGTGGACAATTAATAAGTCGGGATGAGAAGACACTCCCCCGTAGGACAGAAATGTTGGAAGTCTCTGAGAGTTTTCCACAAAATCTGCCTGAGTAGAATCAATAAAATTTTCAAGAACACGACCCGCTGGATTTGTGTCATTGTATCCCCATCTTCGGGAATGAGCATTGAAGTCTCCCATCAAAATTGAGCGTCTATTCCAGCGATCGTTAATGAATTCCAGATCTGGACAGTTATTGGGAGGATTATACATGACAAAAATTCGGTAATGCTGGGTATTTCTCCAAATATTTATTTCCACTGCCTCCAGTTTGTCCACAGCAGTCATAGTGTGTCCCACAGTCATACTAGCAATATAAGTATTTTTAACATAGATGACAATGCCAGAAGCCACCTGTCGAGATCTCTCTAAACAAAAAGTTTGATATCCATTGATACGAAAAAAATTTAAATTTTGAGTAGAAGCACCACTTTCCACTATACCCAGGATGTCAATGCCATGATTAAAAACAATAAGTTTTAGTTTGGTGAACTTGTCATTAGTAAAACCACCTGCATTCCAAAAAATCATTTTAAGCTTGTCTTTAGCCATAGTCCAGGCATTGAAAAAGACCTTTAAAAATACAGCAGCAATATGATCCTGAAGCCAAAAGAAGGCAGTAGGCTGCACGAAGCGACAGGAGTCAGTCGTTTAGTGAAAACAGGGGGCACCACGTGAAGGCGACTGACACCACCCCCCGTTTCCCATAAAATCAAATGTTACATTTTGGTGCTGTTGTAAATATTGTGCATTTTTTAAATGCCATCAGTTCATTATTGGCCTAATCTGATTGAAAACTGTACAACAAACGTTAATGAACTGCATTTGATGTTAAATGTTGGTAAAACTTGTTGTATATACCTGCACCCAGAAAAAGATGCTTTGCTTATTATACTAGGCATTATGCGAAAAGCTTGTCTCATTCATCTGCAATGTTTTCACCAAGAATATTAGCCAGACCTTTATGATTTGTGACAGAATTACACTATGCAGAATCACTTGGCATCCCTATCCAGTAAAGCAGATTTTGGCTATTGTCAATCGTAATTTGCTTAGGATTTTCAAACTCTGACTTTTAGAAAGTGCACACTTTTGACTGATCTCTCTTGCACTCCATTTCAGATATGTTTGAGAGTATATTAATACCTCATTTGATTTAATTTGCTTTCTTACCTTAGCTGGTCTACCAGATCTTGGTCAACTAATCACACAGCCTCTCTTAAGTCTTTTACAACACCTAAGATGGTTTGATGAGAAGAATGAATGCCTTTGAGAAAACATTGGACAAGACCTTAAAGAACACAAGAGTTAGAAAATGAACCTTTAACTACACATGCACTGAAATCTTCGAACGTTTTCCGCTCATTCTGAAAAAAAACAAAAAAAACCTGGAACTTTAGCTTATTCGAGTGCTTGCGTATAAGTGCAGATTGTTGCATTGGCCACTCCTCCCTGCATATGTCTTAGTTAATTTTTTTTAAATTACGGGAATCTTTATATTTATATGAGATACAGATTTGGTGGTCTAGGAATTAGAAGTAGCTTTGTATATTTTAATACCTTTTCACACCAGTTGCTTCCATTATTCAGCAGACATTCTTTTTTTTTAAAAAAATCTTGATTAGTTATTTATCGTTTATTGGTTAAATATGTTTAAATGGAAGAACAATTAGATTATATACGAGCACTTTCATTAAAATATTTACTGCTCAACTGAAGTAGAAATGATTTGTTTATTTCAGTATACAGTTTGAGTAAAAAATCATTGATTATTGTATCGTTATTTGATCGTATTAGTCCATTGAATGTATATTTCATAATTTTAATAAAGTACTAACTTTGATAACTAAAAAAGAAAAAAAAACATATTTTACTTAGATTTAGATTTAAAATTAGGGTGGTCCAAAAGAACCTAGCACTGCGACCATAGGTCTATTGTACTATATCCCTCAAAACGCCCTATTTGAAGAGACCAGTGGCTGAAGCAAAGTTCAGCAGACATTTTACAGGAATTTCCTGTAACATCCTAGGTTCAATCAAGTGCTGACCCAGGTGTTCAAATCTATGTGCAGAAAAGGTTTCACATTCACATAAGATGTGTATTGAAGTTTCTTCCATATAATGACAACCTCTACAAGTGGGATGATCTGAAACTCCCATTATTGTGAGATGTCTTTTAAGGTGGCAGTGTCCTATAAGTAGTCCCACTCCTTTCCTTAGACTGTCTCTATTGAGCTTCAATAATTCTTGTTGCCTTTTGCTAGGGCACGTGCTATTTAATAGCCTAGCTTGTCTTTGATCATTGGCATTGTGCCAATTCATAAACTGTTGTTTTCTGAAGAGATCAAAGACATTCTTTCTGATCAATTCTTTTGAAATACCTAGCACTGGTTCAGGACCAAAAAAGTCAGTTGTTGATCCAATCCTTGCTAGCTCATCAGCTAATTCATTGCCAGGAACACCAGAGTGCCCAGGCACCCACATTAAAGTGGTGGGGTTATTATTAGCTAATTTACACAGAGTGATATAACATTCCCAGACAAGAACAGAAGTTATAGTAGATTTCTGTAGAGCTAGTAATGCAGCTTGACTGTCAGAGCAGAAGATTATTTTATGAGAATAGTTTCTGTCCAAGCATATTCTACTGCACGTAAGAATGGCAAAGACTTCTGCTTGAAATACAGTTGTATATTTACCCAAAGGGAATGATAACTTAGTGCCATCAGCTGGACAACAAATACCAGCTCCAGTATTGGAATTCATTTTTGAGCCATCAGTATACCAGTAAATATAGCTTTCACTGATAGCAACATTACTCCAGTCTTATCTCAAGGGAAATTTGATTGTATAAGGCTTATCAAAAGCATACTTAACAATCGTGTAATCAGTAGGCATACTTATAAAAGGATGACTAGTTACGTCAGCATTGAGGTTTCCCCAGGATAAAAATCTAGAGTATTCCTTCCACTGACCTGTATTTTTAAGCCTCTTCATGCTAAGTACTGCTTCTGCTTCAATACGCGTATAAAGAGGATGCATACCAAGCAGAAGCTCCAGTGTAGATGTGTGAGTTGTATGAATACACCTAGAGATAGCTACACAAAGCATCCTTTGAAATTTTGTTAATTCTGCTTTAGCAGTTTCGTTTCTGATTTTAAACCACCAGACCACTGAACCATAGGTAATGATGGGACAAATAATCATAGTGTAAATCCAATGAATAACTTTGGGATTTAGGCCCCAAGTTCTTCCAAATGCATTTCTACAAGACCAGAAAGCTTTTTTTGCTCTTTCAATACAAAAGTTGAAGTGCTTGTTCCAACTCAAGTTCATCTCAAAAAATACTCCTAAGAATTTAACTTCTTTGGAGCAAGTTAATTCTTGACCAAAAAAAGTGATCTTTTTCAGATTAAGATTATTTTTCTTTGTGAAGGCTACCATAGTGGTTTTTTGAGGATTTACAGAAAGGCCTTCTTTTTTACACCAAGTCTCAACTTGTTTGAGGGTGCTGGACATGATGCTGGAGATTGTTTCACCAAACTTACCCCTGACGATTATAATTAAATCATCTGCATATCCAATGGTGGTTATGCCTGGTTTTTTTAACACCTCTAAAAGGGAGTCTACAACATAACACCATAAGATGGGTGAAAGAATCCCTCCCTGTGGACAACCAGCTTTGGTTTGGATCATCATGTTTTCACCTAAAAATGAGGCACTGACAAATCTGTTATTGAGCAGATTTTCTATCCAAGAACAGATTGTGTCATTAACTCCCTTTCTAGCAAGAGATTGTAAAATGGTTTCAATGGGTACCTTATCAAAGGCACCAATGGGTACCTATCTAAGAAAACAGTTAAAGCAAGTTCCTTAGCTTTAAAGTTCTTTTCCAAAATGAAGGATAGGTTGTAGATCGCACTATCAGTGGATCTACCAGGTTGATATGCATATTGAGAGTCAGAAAGTGGTTATTTTACTTATCAAAGTTAGTATTTTAATAAAGTGATTTTATTATCTTTTATAAAATGATCAAAGTATCACTATTAAAAATGGTAACTGTAAAAGTCTGCTGCTTCATTTGTTGGAAATATTTGGATTAATTGATTTGCATTCATTTTCCCAATGTCTTGTAACTTGTTCAATTTTGATTAATGATATAATGTTTTCCTGTGATGGCTTGCTGTAAGCTGCTTGTAAGGTTGGGTGAAGTGGGGTGAGATATTTTTCTTAGATTTGTGTTACTGCCTTTTTTATTCAAAATTAAGTTATCATAAAAGCTAATGTTTTTATAATTTATTTTGCTTTTTATTACTCAAGTAATTACAATGAAATATAGTAAAAAATGAAAAATATAACTTTCTAGCATTTTGTTATGAAGTGATAAGTAAATAAAAAAAATTAAATCAAAATTATGTAATTTCAGTTACTGAGGAAGTGTTTTGATGCCTTTTGTTTATGCTGTCTAAATGGTGGGCCAAAATGAGATTTTAAAATATGAGGAATAGTACTTAATTTTTGTAGAAGTTATTCAAGATTCCTATACTCTTTGGTTCTTTCACTGGTTCCTATAGTCTTTTGTAACCACTATACATTTTTGCATTCACAATAAAACATTTATTTCATTCTGAAAGTAACACAACATAAATATACTATTTGTAAGCTTTAAGTGTTCAAAGTTGCTTAGATATTGGCTAAAAATTATTTAAATTTTGGCTTTTATTTTATTTGAACAAGCATGGGTACTCCTGATTTTCATTTTTCCTATGATAAACAACCAAAATGAAGGACAATCACAAATATGAGACCTTTCATTTCTACTTTATAAATTACATGAAATCATAAAAACTAAAATTGAAATAAATGTTATAAAAGTTGATGAAAATTTTTGTATGACTTGGCCTGATTTTTGGAAATGTTGGCAATGATAAATTGACATTTTTGTGATAGTCCTCAAGATTTGGCATAAGCAAAAAATATTTAATCTCAAAATATCAAATTCAAAAATATATCTAAAGAAAAAGAAAATAAATATCTCCGAAATGTCACCCGTCTACTCTATTTCATATATTAGGATTGAATCGCAAGCTTGATGGTGTAGTGGTAGCTCTTTGCACTCCCAAGGCACAGGCTCAAGTTTCAATTTGTGGTGGGTTGATAAAACCAAGTATCAAGTACTGGACTGAGTATCACTCTTTGTACAATTAACTTTTGTTCTAGATTATTATTTAGATACATCCAAATTATTGTTTTGTACTCAAGTTATAAACCTAGCTAAATATTGCTG
Source organism: Latrodectus hesperus (assembly GCA_037975125.1). Classification (NCBI taxonomy): domain Eukaryota; kingdom Metazoa; phylum Arthropoda; class Arachnida; order Araneae; family Theridiidae; genus Latrodectus; species Latrodectus hesperus. Next base: position 97,456,770 of record CM075859.1, on the reverse strand, counting down.
CATTGCAATATTTGTTGGAGCACAGGAGTTGAATTATTAACTTTTCGTTACCATCTCATACAAGTATTCTCAACTTCATATAAATTTTAGATGATCCATTGTGTGTGTTGTGTGTGTTGGAATGCACATGTAAAATCAAGACTATAAATAAATTTATGTAATATAAATTAAAAAGAAATTATTGTAAACTTAAATGTAAATTAATGTAATATAAATATTCATGTGAAATTAAATATTCAAGAATCTTTCAAAACATGTTTCTATTTCATAATGTGCCAAATCAAAATCAAGATGGAGTGATTTCTTGAAACATCAATGCATTACTTTCAAACACTTTTTGGTTGACCCTCCCAAACATTATCACAAAAATTGTTATGATTGGGAAAATTCTATAAAGCAGATATAAATTTTGCAATATATAATTATCTAGTTCCAAAGATCGATTTTATTTAATGGCTGCACTGTTCATATTAAATCTTAAAAATCATGAAAAATAATACCTCAGAAGTCTCTGATGAAATTCCATAATTAATTTTCTCTTCTGCTTTCCAAAAATTTCTAGTAAATAGAAGAAAAAAATATTGAGTGATAATCAGTTCAGGGTTGAAACTCCTATCTAGTGTGTAAATGTTTACCCTGATTCCATATCCACTTTAAATACAGATCTTTTTTTTAAATAAGTTTGCATGTGCAACTTATCAACAACTTTTAACTTATGAGAAAAACTCTCTAATTATATGTATACAAAATTAAAGCATTTCAAGTTTTTTTTCTGATTTTTCTTTATATTTAAATCTAATACTAACTTTTGATTTTAACAACTTTTTATTTTATTCAGTTTTTTTCAACTTAAAAAAAATTATAATTTCACAAGGTATGGCATAGAGAAAAAGAATGAAATCAATGTAATTTCAAATAAATTACAAAACGCCCTTTTTGTCTTTTTTTCTAACTGTACCCGTGATATATACGAATAGTTGGAAATACTCAGATTCGGTTTTCCGAACGAGACGAAAATATTTGTAGATTTCAGCGCATGCACTGTTTTTAGGTCCATTTTCTAATTCTGGTGTCTTCTAAAGTCTTGTAAACATTGGTGATAGAATCTTGCTGCTGATCATGTATTTCCGTCACACTCATTATACATTAAAACTACAATACTCAGTTTTATGAAATTGTTTCATAATTTTGATCAAAATAGCACAACACTAAGAAGATATATTATTAATTACTATCGTATATAAATAGGTCTCATATTGGCATGACAAAAAAGGAAGAAATTACATTTGTTATTGTGAATCCCATTTTTTGGGCATTCTGAAGCCAATAAAATTGTAAAAATTTTATTAAATTTCATTGAAAATATTTTTTTAAATTTGTTAAAATTAATGCAGGTATCAATTGTTTCCCTAAAAGTTAATTTATCTGTTTTGAGCTAGTAAATGGATTTACTGTATATATTTATCATTTTTGCAAACTTTCTTGCAAGAAGAGAAGATTATCATTTCTTACAGATAGAAGAAAGCTAAACAGTTTCCTTACTGATGTTGAGAACTGTGTGCTAACTTTGAGGTCAATTTTTGAGAGAATCTTTGAACTTAAAATGTTCTAAAGGAATATTTTACTATCAAAGTTCCTAAATAATCAAAATCTCTTCTTTCTGGTTGATATTTTTGAATTGTTAAGCATTTGAAAGACCCTGTAACTCTAGCATATTTTCATTTTACATCATCTTTTTCTAAAGCTTTTGAATCGCATTTACTTATAATGCAGAAAGCCTTTATTGCATATGATGTACAGAAGATTAAATAAACTTGTTAACAATATATTGTTTAAATTTTTAAGTCAAAAAGAAATTCACGTAAATAAATCTCCATTGTTTTTCTCTGATTTCTTCTAGATTTAAGTTTTATTAAGTTTGGATTTAAGTTATAAGGGTTTTAGCAGAGGGAAATTTACTATTTAAGTTTAGATTAAAGTAGCTACGCACTAATATTCATTCAGGTAAAAATTGGTCAAGTTTAAACAAGTTTGAAATAAATCTTGTTTGAACTTGAAAGCTTGTTCATAAAACATCATTTCTAGGAAGTGCAGATGTAGCTACATAGCAACTTCTAAACACCTGCTTCAAAAACTTCCTTTAAAAAATCCCTTACTGAAAGATCTCCAGTGTCTGTTTTCTTATAGTAGGAAAGAAGATACGTCCGAGAATTCATTTATTAGACTAATTCAACATTTTCCTCATGTGAATAAAACATCCTCAGACATTCATAAGATGAATGAAGAATGATTCTTTTTATGTGTGAAGATGTGGCTTTTTGCTTGTAAATGATTATGATAATGACCAAAATATCTGCAAATATTGGAATGCTATTTTCAGTATAAGAGATGGTGGGGATTATACAAAATATCCTATTTTACCTCGAATTATCAAAGCATGTCTGTCTTTATTGAATGTAAATTCACAACTGGGGAAAGGTTTTTCAACAAACAATTATTTTGTGACAAAAAAAGAAAGCTTCTCTATTAAAATTAACAATTCATTGTTTATGTACTTGTCATAATGTTATTTGAATGTATGTCAATTCTGTTTCATCCATTCCATTTCCCAAAAAAATTATGCATTGTGTTCTGAAATCTCATGAAGAATATACATCATATATGTGAAAAAATCAAAACATACAACACAATTAGAAGAAAAGATAAGTTGTGGAAGACGTAGCAGCTACTTTGTGAAAAAAGGAAAGTTTAAATAATTGCACCTGTTAAAAAAAATAATTGAACTTGAAAAAGAAAACTTTGCTTGATAATACATGTGCTGCCCAAAAACTTTTGAATCATGGTACCAAAAATAGCATGTGCTATTAGTTATGATAATATGAGTGATTTGAAAGTTGGACAAATGATGCTGGTTGCTGCTGATGCAGAAATGAAAACTGTGAATGATAAGCTGTAAAAGTGCAGTATTAAATTTTCAAATTTAATGCTTATCATCCGGTTAACTTATTAACTTATTAATTTTCAAAAATGTTCAGTATAATTTAATTTCTGTATCATTTTTCATATTGTTGTATTAATAAAAACTAAAAAACTCAAAATTTATTGGTAATTTTTTAAATTATATATTCCTTTCTAAAATGTGTTATATTCATCATAATGTGTATCATTTTGTTAATGCATCTCATTCGTGTATGTGTGTGTGTTCGTGTTCACATACTAAATGTTAAAATATTGAAAATGTTTTAACAATGAAACCTTCACAATATACATGTTAATTTAAAGTTAGGAATCTGATGTCATGTGTCACCTTTAATATCTAATATCATAATTTCTTTACAGATTACTTAACAATGAGGTGAAAAGTAAATCATAGCATTTTGAAAATTATATTTTACATATTAATGAATTTTATATACGAATTAATTATTTTTCCATTAATGAAATTCAAAGTTTACTATGTAGATAAAATTGTTATTTTCACCTTTTCCTTTACATAACTTTCAATAAAACTTTATTAATTGTTGAATTGTATTATTCTTTTAAGTGCTGCAATAATGCACTTTTATATCTAGTAAAAATACTTATTTCAAGAAAAATTAACAACATAGTTCAGTTCTAAAACCATATTGGCTTAAGCATAGGAATGAACGAAAGATTGTTTTACTGATCTCCAAATGTATTGCTTACTACTACCAAATCACTTTTTAAGAAAAAACACAATTTTCTTTTGATATGTGTAACACAAAAGTATTTCAAACAATTACTTTTTTATCTTAAAATATAATGAACACACACATGTAAAAGAATAAACAAAAAATTTTCCATATTAAACAAAAATTTTATAAATAACATCTTTGTTTAATAATTATTATTAAACAAAGTTAGTTTCATCCTCCAAATGCAGCTCAGTTTTTATACTTTCCAGTCCTAAAATATGGGCTATTATTTTTGTATTTTCATCTAAGTTCACATGTTTCAATTCACATCCTCATAAGTCGTTTTAAAACAATACGAGAATTTTAATAACTCTTGTATTTTCAAAAAATAAATAATGCTCATCCACTATTTCACTGGGCTGGGTCTATTAGTTATAAAATTCATGTGACATTTTTAATTTCATATGAATATAATTTTTAAACATTTTTTCAGAAAAAATGTTACAGAAATTCTGACTTATAATGCCACTATGCCACTGACAATCTGCAAATCCATATCTTTCGTAAATGCTAATCACACGAAATACAAAAAGAAAAGTGTGCAAATTTAAAAAAATTCAAGCAAGAGAAAAGAAATTTCTGAAACAATAGTTCCATCTAACATCAAAAATAAGCATCAATTGATGTTTTTTTTAAATCTACACAGAAAAACAGCAAGATCAGTATTGAAATAAGGGAAAAAAATTTTGCCCATAGTTTTCATGTGACTCATAGTTATTGATAAAACTGACATCGTACTCTCACAAATTGTGGAAGATGTACGCTGAGGGTTAAAAAGCCTTGTGATGCTTAAATAGAAATGTTAATAAAAGTGAAATAAATAAGGACATAATTTCATGAAAATTAGTGATTATTGATCAATCATTAAATGACAACAAAATATTAATATTTCTATAGCAAAATATTAATATCTAAAGAAGTTATAAACCATGTATTAATTTTTCATTTCATACCTGGGCATATGACATCAATGTAATACGCCCATGCTTATTTTAGGTGAATGATTGATTTTCCTAGTGATAAAATATTAAAGAAACTATTTATAGAAAGATTTCAAACTTATGTTAGTATTATCTTAAGCCATCAAACCTAAATATACAAAGTTTCAATCAGATTTTCTCAAAAAACATTTCTATACATTATTTTCACATATATGCCTGGAGACACTTTGCTTTATATATACTCATTGCTGTTAACCTGTACAATATGAGCACATAGTATATGATTTCTCAATGAATTTCAAAATATCATGACAGTGCAGTAAAATTATATGGATCAAAATGTGAAGTTGGTCTCAAAATGTGAAGCTTTCTATCCAGTTTCTAGAATTTAATTAACGATTGTAAGATGTATGTTTTATGCATCTAAAAACTTGAAGGAAGAGATGTAAATGATTTTTGTTACACACATACATATATACATATATAAATGTGGAAAAGAGAGTAACAAATTTGTTTATCACAAATATGATTATGGTTCAATGCTCATGTTTTTGACTGAAACAAATAATGCTAATACATAATAATAATATTCTAATATATAATAAAAAAAAATTAAGAGCCCTTTGAACTCCTAGAATTTTGACTTGACTTTTTGAAAATTGTGAATTCTTGGGGTTTTCACTTTTCTTTAGGCATTTTTTTTGTTAGAAAATATTATACTTTTTTGTATTTTTAATATTTTAAAATTTCTATTGAAAAAATTTGTTTTCAAAGTTTACTAAGTATTAGCTTTTAATTTTACCACTTTATGGCGTTATGATCTAGATTAGATTGTTGTAATTTCAACTGTTGTGTTAAATGCAAATCCATTTCAGACACAATAACTTTATGATAATCCAGTTCAGTCAGTACCAGATGTAATATTTAGATTTATGTGTGAGGTGAAGTGAAGTAATCGCCAATAAGATCGTCATGTGGTGCAATCAAACGGACGATTTTACTTTTTTCACTATTTGTTTCTGTTTACTTTATATTCTATAAAATTCACTGAATTTTATAATTTTAATATAAAATATTTTAGTTAAAATATACTTTCCATGTGTGTTTTTTTTTGTGAAAATTCTGCATAATATCAGTCAATCAGGATGAGTATTATTGGTTCATCTATAAACTAATTGCTGAAATAATTATTTAATATGTCTAGTAGAATGTCTTTTCAATTACCAATGGATTTAAGAAAAGCCTTATATGGCTTAAAAAATGCCTGTTTTTTTTTTTTTTTTTTTTTTTTTTTGAATGAAAGATTTCTTTCTTTCAAATATGGGTGAATTGATTGTCAAATTCCATTTGAAAGTGGAGAAAAAATTCTTTTGTTTCTTCTAAAAAAATTTTATAGGCTGAAATTATATGGGTTTTTAAAGATTTAAACAGTGGATTCAGTTACAATTCTTATAGCATTATCCTATTTCAGCATTGTTTCCTGACAGCGTATTACAAAGCGATTCTGGGTGGAAAAAAAGTGTGTTAATTTAAGTTTTTGGAAGTGCACCTTATATATCCAACTTATAGAAAGAAAAAGTTAATGTTAATTATTTGCGTTTCTTTGACGAAAGCTTCATCTGCAGACAAGTCAGATTTTTTGATCATTCATCTGGAAATATTTTGTTATAAAAAGTGAATTAGGAGTGCTTAGAATTAGGTACTAATGGATTACTCCAGTTGTCATTAGGTTGCCCGAATGTAAATTTGTTAATTTTCACTAAATGAGCTGATTTTTTTTAAAAACTGAACAGCATTGAATATTGTAAATATCAGAAATTGCAGTGCACACATTTTACACTAAGCTTACAGCCATGAATGTTCTTTTCCTGATTTGAGGTATAAACAAGTGCTGTTTACAGACTATTTAAGAACTTTCTTGCTCGTAGGGATGATTTTGGTAACCTAATGCTAGAGGTAAAATCCAACAAAAATGTTACTGGTCAATTAGATGTTGGATTTATTATAAAAAAAATCATCAAAAAATTGTATGTAAACAAAATTTTGACAGTAAAACAAACGATGGAATTCTTTCTAAATTGCAGATAATATTTAGCACTAATGATAAAAAAATGTTAATAGTAAAGTATCCTTTGCAATATGCTGTAGTACGAAACATAAGGTTAGATCCTCGAATTTTCATATGTATTGAAATAATTGATTCAAGTAATTCAAATAAAATGCTGAAACTTTTGTATTTGTCTAATGCATGTAAAATATGTCAGAATGGGATTTGGTTTTAAAAGAATTTTGAAATTTTGTGGAATAGTTTAAATTATTTAACTGACTGTTAGATTTTGGGTTGTCTTGATGAAAAATTTGATCCTATTAATGATAAAATTGATATTTTTTATTTTAATTAACTCTTAACTAGACACAATTATTATCACTTATGGAAAGTAATTTGTTTTTTGCTCTTTCTCAAGCATCTGTTGTATGTGGATTTTCTATGAACAAATATTTGATGGTAGAAAATTTAAAAGCACCTGATAACAGAAAAAAGCTAAAAGCACTTCAAAGAAGTTGTTGAGCCAGTTTTTAAGGACCTCTTGGTGCACTGGGAAATGCTCGAAAAGAATGCTACTGTCAACAAAGAGCTCTACATTGCTCAGCTACACCGCGTGAATGTGGCTATTTGACTGAAAAGACCTGATCAACATGGTCAAACCATACTCCTTCATGACAACACCAGGCCCCATGTTACACAAGTTGTCAAAACTGCTCTCCAAGAGCTCGAATGGTAAGTCCTTCAGCATCCACCGTATTATCCGGACCTTGCACCAACTGTTTACCATCTTTTCTGCTCCTTGTCAAACCATATGAAGAGCGTTACCTTTGATAATAAAGAGGTTCTTAAATACTGGCTCAACAAGTTCTTTGGCACCAGACAAGGCAATATTTGGCGGAACGGCATCAACAAATTGGTCGAGAGGTGGGAAGAGGTTGTAAACTGCAACGGCGAATATATAATTAACTTGTTGATACAATTATTGTTTTTTGTGTAAATAAAAGTCTTTGGTAAAAAGGATACAAAATTTCCCCCCACCCTAATATATTGAAGTATAGTGACTGCACAAAAATATAGTTTATCCTTGTGTTCATCAAACCTTGTTTTAATGAAATTCTGCTGCATGGATATTACAATTTTCCTGGAAATAATTTTCTTTGCCGGAAACAAAGTTTGAATCATAAGATGGGCCTGGTCAGCTAAAATTTATCTATACCTCTCCATGGTGTTCTTTCCTTTCAGAATTACCTTTGGTCTTGCAGAAAACTATGGTACAGCTGCCCATATCATGACAGATCTACTACCATATTTGACAGTTGGAAGGAAACAATCATGATCATTTATTTGTAGTGTCTTCCAATTTTGCACCTTTTCTGTTGTAAAAAAAAGAGTGAAAGACGACTCGGCGGTTAATGTAACTTTTTTCTCTTATCAATTGACAAATTTTTGTCAGTGACACTGTTGTTGTTGACGATGTGCATTGATATCTGTGACGTAGCACGAGAATTGCTGCTCTGCTGTTTATATTATGTTTCTAAAGTTGCCTCTTAACTGTAATTGACAGTGGAGAATTCAAATGCTGATTGAGCTCTCCTACCATTTTTGCTGCTGTGGCTCAATTTTTAGACATTGTAGTCCTCAAAATGCTTAACCTCATACTGAGCTTCTATTTCCATCATTTTTTTTCTTCCTGAACTAGTCTTGTTGGACTGTGTCTCACTGAATCTCTAGGAATGCCTAAGGCATGAGTGGTTTTAGTCACATTTGCTCCAGCTAAACAGAATTCTTCCATTTGGCTTCTGAAAATCTGAGCGGTTTGTCATCTAACACTTAAGAAAAAAGTCAAATATTTATAGAATTTTAATAAAGATTCTTCTTTGTACCAGAATCTATAGATTTTTATTTATCAAAATATACCTAAGCAATATACTTAAGAATTGTTTGCTGGAATGGAATTTATGTATTTGAATAAAACCTTTTAAATATAGTGTATCACACATTGTTTCATATTTTTATCATTAAAATTACCTATGTGATTCATTTTTAATTTTATTTTAATATAAGAGTTAAACTAAATTTAAGGATGTATTTCAATATACATTGATTTAAATATTATTTCACTTTAAATGAAACCCTTTATTTGAGAAGAAGCATGCCTTTAAGTGGATTTTTGTTTACATTGTGTTTTTAAGATTATTCTAATTTTATATTCATCAATAGATGACTGGAGTAATTCTTTTCACTTTTTGCTTGTTTCCCTAATTTTTTTAGCAATTTAACTTTTGAACATTTCTAATGAAGGCTGAAATTTCAAAAATTTAATACTTTCATTTCATTTTAATATTTAAAAAATAGTCAGTTGAATATTTTTCTATATATGTATTATGATTTCAGGCTTAAGAGGTCTTGTAAACTTGATGAATACTACTTGTTACTTGAACTGTGTTCTTCAAGTTTTGATTCATATTCCTGTTTTGAGAAACATTTTTTTGTCTATGAGGCACAATCCTGTTGCTTGTCGCTTCACTAAAATTGAAACAATGTGCCTAGCTTGTGAAATGTATTCACTGACTCAGGAGGTTAGTATTTAATTTTTGTTCTTTATTTCCAAAATTTTCTGAGTTTTGTTGAAGGATAATATTGTAAAATTGGAAATTAATCATTTATTTTTAAATATGTAATAGATAATTTTAAAAATTGATTATTAGCTTAAGATATGTTGAGTACTGAATGAAATGTTGTTTTACTATATTTTCCTCACAATTTACTGTACAAGTTATTTTTATTTATATTCTTCATTTTAAATTTTATACTGAAATAAATTCTATTTTATCTTGGTAGCTGAATAGTTGCTGAGTAATCAGTGCCCTTGTATTTGAGTCCTTTGAGCTTAATGTTTGAACATGTTTTCAGAGAGAGAAAGTATCTTAAGCTATACATTGACAGCTTAACTCTTGTAGTAAAATGGGAATATACAAACCACAATCCTCATTAAAAATCATGTTCTCTCTCATATGTATAATTATGTACATAGAAGAAAAAATTAGTTTTGAAAGATAATTATAATACAATTGCTTTTATTGCAAAATAAATAATTTACAATAACCTTACTTTAAAAAAGTTACTAGTTATGATAACTATTATTTTACCAAATTTAAATGTGTTAAGAAATGTATTTTCATTTAGAAACAGTATTTTTATTTTATTAACAGCGAGCACTTGGGTGACTAACCCTTCGTCACAATAAGGCCAGAAACTGCTACTCATTTCTCATTACCCAGTGAGTACCTGTGAACTAAGTCACGGAGGCGAGTAGCATTACCCACGAAATACCACCACAAACCCATTCATTAGGTGAGCCACATTCATACAGCATCTCAAAAGAATGGGCAGAGAAACACAGAAAAAGTAACATTCATATCCGAACTGGGATTCTTTTTTTCTTTATCATACGTCAGGACAGCAGCCTTATCAGCCACGAGTCCTCTGGCAGCCCAATAAAAATTAGCCTTATTGTGGAAGTTGTCGGGTAAACAGGTCTAAAGAGAAAGCGCAGCACAGCTTGTCAAATGAATAAAGTCCATAAAAGCTCTTGAAGGACACTGGGTACAGTAGGGCGTACCAGGATTCTAATCCGGGACTCACAGCTGAGGTGTCAGAAACGCTACCCTCTCAGCCATCAGTTAGCTTTAGAAACAGTACAAATATCATCGAATATGCGTACATATGTGTATATATATATATATATATATATATATATATATATATATATATATATATATATATATGTTCTTTTTTTTGAAATTTAACTTCTTATAGCTGTTTGTGTATAATAGATATATTAGAATGTTGATAAAAGCTGCAATTTCGAAATTTCCCAACAAAATACTTAACCATTGGCCTTCTTTTTTGGCAACACAAAAGTATAAGAAATTTTGGATATTTTTTGTGCTTTACTTGTTTTCTACCATTAGTCAGAAATATTTTTGTAATACTTTTCTTTTATGAATTTAGTGTTAAAGCATGATTTTCTATATTAGACTGCAATAAGTGATAAAAAAAAACATAAATAAAGTTAGGAAGTCATTCACATGGACAAATCTTTCTTCTAGTGAACTACAGAAATTTTCATTTGAAAGTTTCCTTCCTGTTAAAATTGTTTTTAATTAAATAAAAATTTCAATGTTATTGCCTTTGTGACCATATTTTTGGTAGTTAAATATTAAATTTATTCTTTGTTTTTATTATTTAAGTCATGTTTATTTTTCTTATTTACAAATCTGAAAATGTTCTTACTCTATAAGAAATTTGTCTTCCCCTTTTTTATAAAATTAATTTGTCTGATTTGTAAAACTTATTTCCAAAGATGACTGATTTTGTAGCAATTGCGCCTTTCTGTGTATATTAGCAATCGCATTTTTAGAAAAATTATTAGAAAAGTTATTGTTACTCATATATTATAATTTATAATATGTGAGGTTGAAAATATCTCATTAGTTATCAATAATTGTTTGCAAAAAAGTTAAGACTATAATTATTTGAAGTTTTTAGATAATCATTTTTTAGGAGGGAGACTAAATGTTTATGTTACCCTAGTACAAACATAAATTTATATATTCAGTGCTTTTAAGTTTTAGTCTAATAAGGTTCTATTTAATTTTTCTTATCACCATATTTATCATACATTTAAAATACTTGTGCGCTATTTTCAACTTCATTATTTTCTGCTATTCCTTACCGGCATACTCCTATACCATTTATTACAAACACACTTAAAATTTTACTTTGCCGATATGGCATTTCTATATTCATAATTGAATTATTAACTTACTGTATACGCATGCCAGTTCGTCAAAAAAGGCGTATCCCAGGTGTTTTAAAAGCACCGGATTCTGAAAATCAAACTCTGGTGTCTGATAGTTTTGGTTTGAAATGGTTATGTTCATTGGTATTATAATTTTACTTATTTCTGTTAGTAGTGATAATGAATTATTTAATTGGAATATCTTTATCTATTCTCAAATTGTAAACTTAATTTATGTTATGTAATTACTTTATGTTTAGTATCAATAAATTAAACTTAATATTTTTAAACAAGCCTAATTATTGGCATGTTATTAGTTTCTTTTTTATTAAAGGTTCTATTAATAGAACAAAATTCTTTATAGGTATTTAAACTAATAGCTAGCGTTTCTTTAACTGCATTAAAGTTTAATATTAGCAGCTCTGCTTATCGTGGTAATTATTTTGACAGTTAGCCTAATGATGGGTATTGGTAAAATGACATCTGCCCACAGATGCTTAAAAAGAAGTATAGACTGACAGTTTACTCAGTTACTAAAAGAATCCTTTCCTTAGTATTTTTGTTCAAATAAACGTATATTTCTAGTGCATGTGTCAATACTTTACTTCTAAAGTAGCTCTCTTAGAAAAAATTTTTGTATTTTAAACTTTTACTCAAAAATTTAATTATAACAAATGTTGCATTCATTAAATTAATTTAAAAGTGAATATTTACATTCATATGTTTTGATTAAATAATCTTTCTGATATCGATAATAAGCATGAAAATTTATTTTATGTAGATGTAGAACATGATCAAATGTGGTAAAAGAAAACAGATAAAAGATTTTAAAAAATAAATTTCACCTCAATGATGCCAAATAACAGAAATACATAACTTATTAATTTTACAAAATAATGAAAGAAAAAAAAACAAGATCAACTTTATATAAAATATTAAAAAGTAACTTAACATTTGTGATATTACTTATGGAAAATAGGACCCAAAATAATTGTGTAAAATTACTCCACATTTAAGTGAGAACAGACATTTTTCTTGCATGTACAGAACAAAAATCTCAAAACTTTGTTCTGTTCATGCAAAATAAAAAATAATAATCTTAAGTTAAATGTGAAAAATTTACATTATCTTCGTTAAATATTAAATATATTAAAATAATATACAAAATTAAACTATGTATTAAATTTGTTACAGATAAAAAGTAAATGCAATAATATTGTCAAACATATATACTAAGCAATTTCAGAATGATGTCGTAATCTTTAAATTGTTCACTTAAAAGAGAATTCTGTGAGTAAAATTTTAATATATCAAATAAAATAAATTAATTATTTTATCAAATAAAATAAAGGCATACAATTTTTATTCCTGAATTTTCAATGAAGTATTCTTCAATGTTTTCAGAACAAAAACAAGAATCAGTTTTTGTTCTGAACAAGATTCAAAATTATGTATGTTTGTTACTATAAAAACTGGAAGTCTGGTCCCAAAGTTATTTGGGACCAGACGGACCAGAAGATTATTACACTGAAGTATTACCAGATTATTATTACTGAAGTAGATTTTAATATGATTACATTTCAGAATTTACCACATCTTTTCAGTAAAACATGGGGAGATACCCATTAAAAATTTGACCTATTATGAGTTATCTTTAGTTTCAATCTTTAACTTCTCAGTAAACACTTGATTCTAAGAATTACTAATGATAGGATTTTCCATTCACAGATATATTGTATACAAGCTATCCCAAAACTGTTAAAACATTTAAATTTTTTAACTGATAATATAAATTGTAAAAGTGATCATAAAAGGGAATTATTTAAGAACATGTCTAAGGATCTGTATTATAAATATTTTTAAAGTATTAAAAGAAATAAAAATACTATTTATGCCATTTCACAAATACAATCCCATTTGAAAAAGCTGAACTAATACAATTTATTTGATTATTCTAAATAAATTTCAATAATTTTTAAAAACAATTTTTAACAGTTAAAAAATTAATAACTTAAAAAAAACAAATATTAAAAAGTGCAAACTAAAAAAGACCAACTGATTTGCGCAGATGCCTTTGTAGTACACTTCTTTGAACAGTTGCATTTTCTGAATCCTTGTCGTGCAACTGAAGAAAATTTTTATTAGTTCACATACAATTATTTCTTATCTAGAAACTTCAATTTTAAGAATTTTCTTTATAGAAGATTAACTAAATTCTTATGCATAACACTTTTAATTTACCAAACTCAATACCAAGAACTTAAAAGTTGTCCTTTTTAGATTTTGACTATTTCTTATTTTGTTTTTTTCTGAGCATAAGCTTTCAAATTTTTAGTAGACGTAATCTTTATCTTCTTTACACTGCTGAGATTAGTGTAAGATTATCCTAGACAATTTATTACACATAGTCCTTAAGAAAAGATCACAATACAATGCAAACATAAGAAAAAGTGCATGTGGCATCTCGAGCAGATGTTTTCATCATGGTATCTTCTGTACTTGTTTCATTGTTTGGTTGTGACGGAGTCTGTTGATTGTTAGAGAGAGATGATGACTTGTGTTCCCAGAAAAGGTATGCTGGTTTCACTTTGTCCATTGGGATAAAAAAATTCTTTGTTCTTTCACAGCATTTTAAACCTTTTCTCAAGATGCAATATGCAGACCTGCCAACTTTTACGCATCGTGCGTAAATTTTACGCAAGATCCACAGGTTTTACGCTTTTACTGATAGCATTAATTATTTTACGCGTTTCGGTTCTTCTGGGAAAAGTTTAAAAAGAAAAAACATTTTTATCTTAGCGCATCATGGTGATCTTATCTCGTTAGCCATGATGAGAAGTGGAAATAGCACCCCATTCAACCCATCTGTGGGAAGAGAGAAATAACTTCCTGGACTGTGTGGTCGCAGAGGCTTCGAAAATGCACACGTCAAACCCTTTTTCTATCTGGGGGGGGGGAAGCCTCCAGCTTGAAAAACTGTATATGGGAAAAAGAAATGGTAGAGTTATAATTTTTTCTTTAGTCACACAGATTAAAACTGAAAAGTTTTACTGAAATACTTTTCTGAAAGTTGGCAGGTATGAATATGACAACATGAATCCCAGTCATGAATTGGTTTTAGTGGAGGTTGCACAGCATCATGCAATATGAAGACATCATTGCATTTGCTAAGTCCTGTGGAATGCCAAGTAAATTTTCTTCTAAAATTTAAGTAATTTAATTCTTTGAGAAAATCAGCACCATGTATTGGTTTAGTCACATTGAAAATATGAAATGCCAAGAAAATTTTCTGCAAAAATTTAAGTAATTTAAATTTTAGGATAAGTAATTTTTAATTCTGTAATTTTATTTGAAGAGCCATTGAATGTAATGTAGCATTGCTTTCTTTTTCACTGATATGCTTTTTAATTATGCTATTCCATATACATCGCTTCCACTATCCACCAGATAGGTTAGATTTGTCTGACATGAAAAGTGGCTTTTGTTGAGTTTGAAATTGTTGGCTAACTGGCTATCATGCAAGTACCTACATTTACAACTAAGTGTATATTGAAATAATACTGACAAGATTTTAAAAACAATATTAAATTTATTCAATAACTATAAAAATTAGACTAAATTATGGTTTAGTTCTGATCACATTTTTAACATATGACTGATTTTAGAAGAAAAAAAACAAAGAATTTGGAATCGATACTCACTATCTGTTAGTGGACTTCAAAACTGTTTATGATAGCATTAATAGAAAGCTACTCATTGAAGTTATGCAAGATATATATCCCAACCAAAGTAGTAAGGCTTTCTGCCTTTACGCTTAGCAAAACATTGCAAAGAGTCAAAATACAAGGTGATCTCTCAGAACCAATGGAAATAAGAAATGGGGTTAGGCAGGTTAACACACTAGCATGCCTACTCTTCAATATTGCATTAGAGAAATTCATCCGTGACTCACAAATCAACATCAGAAGAATTATATTTCATAAATCTGTGCAAAATTTTGCATTTCCCGTCAATATAGACATTAATTCAAGAACACTACATGATCTAATGCTGGCTTTTTTATCACTAGAAAAGGAGGCAGGAAAAATGTACCTTACTCTCAACCAGGAAAAAATTAAATGCATGCTGTGCACTTTGTTCACAGACTCTGCAACTTTCCTGCAAATTGGTACATACAAAAGGTGATGGCTTCATATATTTGAGATCTGAGGTTAACTCCTACAACATCACATCTGAAGTATATAGGATAATCAAAGCTGCCAACAAATGCTTTTGCAGATTAAGGAAATATTTTAAAATCTAACCTTATTAAAAGAAAAACCAAGCTATAAATATTTAATTAGACCTATACTTATGCATCAGAAACCTGAACAATGGTTGAAAAAGATTAAAATCCCCTTGGTATCTTTGAGCAGCAGATACTTAGGGCCATTTTTGAAGGTAAAGAAGTGCATGGCATTTGGCACAGATGCTCAAATTTAGAACTTACATTTAGAGAACCAGATGCCTTTAGAGAACCAGATGTCATAAAATTTATTAAAAAGTAATGAATTATAAATGGGCTGGCCATGTTATCAAGATGAACTTTGAATGTACAATGCAGAAAATATTTCTTGCCAGGCCTACAGGAATAAGAGACCAACCTCAGAGGTTCTGACATCTAACCAACATTTGAGGTTGGGCCAACCCAAAATCAGATGGCTTGATTGCTTTAAAAGGGAATTTACCACCCTGATAGTAATATACTTGAAAACCATGGCCCAAAAAAAGAGCGACCTAGAGGAATCTTACTGAGAAGGCCAAGGCCCATTCAGAGCTGTCTTGCCACTGAAGAAGATTGTTTAGTTAAATCAAGACTGACATGCGTAATAGCATTTCAATAGTAATATACTATCTGAAAATATGATATTCATTAAAGTGGAAATTATCAACAGACAATATAAAACTAAAACTAAAAGATTAAACTAATTTCAATAAACCTATTTTAAATAAACCTCAAAGAAACACCTGTCATAAATTTAAAAAATTTCTGCATTCATATTTGCTAATGAGAAGCACAAATTGATGGCAAAGATCAGTAAACATGATCAGGAAAAAGCAGTATTTGATGAGAAAATTTAATTGAACTTCCATCCTACCATAATTAGGCATTCCTTTGTACACCTCTCTACTAATACTTGACAAACTTACTATTGGTCTGGTATAAACCAAGAACTCTGCTTTATATACCTGTTACTCATTTGCGTAAGTTGAAAATGAAACATAATGAAAATGTTGACATTCTCAATTCTGAAATACTAGTTTTAGTTTGTGTATTCTTCATTTGGCAAAACTACTAATGCAAGAAGTGGATTGCCTCTGTAATAGACCAATTGGAGAGTTAGTTTGATAACATACTAATTCACCCTACTGAAAATGTGTATATTTTGACTGTCAGCAGCCATGTATGTACAAAATTCAGATTTACAGATATCGAGTGAACAGCACGTAGCCGATACACGAATCATGAAAATACCAAGCTTGGAGACCGGAAACATTTGAAAGATAATGTAAGTGCAAGCTTTTTTCCTATTTGAATCACATAACGCCAAGTCCTGCCATTTTTTATTCGTTTCCCAATTTCGCAAATGAACTAGGATGTTTGTAACCTTTGGCAGCAGTGGCAGATTTAAAGTTATACCAGCACTGAAGGTATGTACTTTTTTATTTTTGAAAGTTCGAGAACGTTCGCAGTGAGACAATTTGTTTTGCTGGTCCCGTGATTTGCATTCGTGGCTCTTTAAATAAATATCCATTTGTATCCATTTATTATGTTCAGCTATTTATGTTCATGATCAAACTTGAAAATGAATTTTTGCAGTTCTGAATTTCCTCAATCCCTCATATTAACAATATCATGTATTTTATCTTCAATCTGAACAAGCTTGGTAAGCTTATCTTTAGAGACTGCTAGAATAGCTTGGGGTTGTGGCAATAAGGGCTTCAGCCTGAGCATTTTCAGAAAATTCTCATCCAGAATTTTGCCATGATATCACTAGAGTAATTTAGAATGTCTAATGTTAAAGTAATACAACTTTTAGTACCGAATAACGCAATAGTACTTAGCAACAACCTGTGTAATGCCGAAAACAGTAATCTGTGCCTCAGTGTTCCTGAGCCTTAACATGTGGTGTTTGTCTCAAAATGGGTATAATTATTGAACTACTTTAGCCACATCCAGCCTTGTCTGCACACTGTCATTTGGCATGAAAAAACAATGAGGAACACTACTGACAATAAAATTGAAACATAAAGTGATCCTACCTTTGCTGAAGATGCCATAGGTATTCCAGAATGTAAATGCCTGGCAGATCTGAAATTGAAAATATCCAGAGTTTTATCCAAGGAACACTTTCTCACCATGTTAAACATATGATTTCTCTCCATCCACCATCAATCAATAAAACTTGAGTGAACAAATAAAAATATAATGAACAGATACTTTCACATTTTGTTCTTACAACCACGTGCAAAAAATGTAACTGTGTCACCATTGCGAAGATTAGTGTAAGATAATCTCTGACGTCTTTTTACGTGTCAACTATTACTTATTATGTGGTCCTTAAGAAAAGATCACAATACAGTACAAACATAAGGAATATTTAATTTGAAAAAAAGATCATACTCCAGACGAATATATGCAATATATTCTTCTGATCACAGATACAGTGTAGGATTTTTATTGAAAATTAGTTACAGTACAGAGAATTTACAATCACTTCCAGAAGTTAAGTATGAAGATGTAAAATGCAAAAAATCAACAAATACTGCTTTGACACAAAATTCGGCAGGAAAGTAGCATATATATTTATGCATAAAATAAAATCAATAATTATATACAGAAATAAAAAGAATATTAAATTTTTTGTTAGTTCTCAGGTAATGACATACTGGAGATTTAAACAGAATTATGTATAAAGTGAAAATAAACAGCATAAAATGAAAAAAAGGACATTATTAATGTTTTTTTTTTGTATGCGATCCTTCCCTCATCTCTATACAAAGTTAACACCTCATGACCATGCTTTCAATTAGGTTGTCAACCAATGCAGAACTAAGCAATAGCCATTCTTCTTGTAGAGCAGTTTCCAGCTCAATAAGAGTGGCTGGAGGTGGGAAACGTGAAGATACAGCACGGCCAAGAGCATCCCAAAGATTTTCAATGTCATTAAGGTCAGGCGAATATAATGGCCACGACATATGCACAATACCTTCACTCTCCAGGTAGTCATCGACGTGCGTTATCATCAATTAAAACAAAAGTAGGGCCAACTGCTGCAACGTACAATCTCACAATGGGTCGTAGGACTTCATCTGCATATCAGACAGTCATCACAGAACCCCATTTAAAGATATGTAGGTCAGTGCGGTATCCTAATGAAATCCCTGCCCACACACACACACCATAATGCTTCACTACTTTAATCGTGCCCCTCTTGATTGGATGGATGGAAAAACACAAACTCAAGGTACCCAAGCATACAGTCCACTCGTATGTAATCTTCAGCATACAGTAGCTTCAGATATCACCTTAACAAAAGCCTGTAACTATAGGTGTCACATGTGTGGAGGTCGCTCTGCAATTCTACTTGGCTAAAATCGCAATATATCCATCTTCCTTGGGGTTTGTAATCCTTGGGTGACCAGCTGACAAGCCTTTGAACAACTGTCTGTGTGGTTTGGAATTGTTTTCTTAAACATGAAATTACAGAATGATGAATGCCAAAGAAAAGAGCAAATTCTGAGATCGACTGTCCAGCTTCAATGCACCCCACAGCACGCCAGCGCTCAGAATCTTCCATTTGTCTTCTGGAAGTCGTAGAAGCACGTATATCTTGAAAACTAATTGTACGAAACTTTTAAACACCTTCTCTATCAGCACTTACAAACAACTTCTGTAACCCTTCATAAAGCTGGTATCTTATATGATTGGCTTTTTTGCATATTTCTTGACATGAAAGCGTAATTGGCTGTTATCTAATATATTTGCATACTTCCATCTACCTCTGCAGTGATTTGCATCCTCTTTAATTCTGATTGGCTTCCGGAAACTAACATTTTCCTCTTTGTGCTTAACTTTTGGAAGTGAGTGTAGTTAAGCTGTGCATCACTTAACTTGTCCTTTAATCCACGTTGGAAGCCGTAGTATGCACTAATGCTGGTGTATCACTACTTCAAGTTGTTTTTTAAGCCTTTCCTTAGTTTTTTATATTTCATAAATTTTTTTTTCTGACCAGTCAATTTATTTTTTTAATTATTATTAAGATTGCTTTTAAAAATATTGAAATTTCTGTAGTAGTTAAAATGAAAATTGTGCATTAGTTCAACTTTTTCACATGGGTTTTTATTTGTGGAATGTCATTAATACTGCATATTTTTAATTTTCTTTCTTGTGACGTTTGAAAAGTAATTTTTATAATGCCGTCAAAATAATCTTAAATAATACCTTATTTTGATCACTTTTACAATTTATATTTTCAATTAAAAAATTAAAATGTGTTTTAACATTTAGGCAACACACTGTGGATGATATATCAGCGAATATAGAATCCTATCATATGTAATTGCTCATTTTGAAATTTTATCAGACAGAGTGGATGACGCGTTAGGTTTTACCACAAAGGCTTGATGAAGTCTGAAACAAGATCATATTAAATCATATTTCAGATTTATCATAATATTTGATGTATGCAGGTAGGTAAACATACATATATACTAATTCATATTCATGCATGTTATACAATTCATTCAGAAAATAAAATTTGATCAATATATAATTCATTTTATCAAATTTATATCTTGTTTTTTAATATTTTCAAATGCATACTTATTGATAAATATTCGTAGTCCAAAATTAGAAAAATAAACTATTTAATCTAAAAATTTATTTTCACACATTTATTTCTGAATTGAGTATTATAAATATTATTAAGCTATATCTTAACAAGAACTAAAGACTTAAAAGTTCATTAACACACCTGACTTTGTAGCTTGATACTTGATTGGAATCATCATTGCTAATTTCTATAAATATGATTAATTGAAGAAAATAAAAGTTATTTTTAGACTCTTCATACCTTAAAATGAATATATTATATTCCCATCTCATATAGTGTGCATCTAGCATACCTCATTAGTTAAATTTTACATTCAAAGGAATCTGTATAAAACAGTCATAATTTATAACTCGAATGTTAGAATTTATTAGACTGCAGCCTTCCAATGTATTTCAGGAAGTAAAATCTTTTCATTTGACTCTTTACTTATTTTATTGGTTATATCATATTCCAAATTTATTGTAAATTTTGTATTTCATTTGTAAATTTTATTATTTGAAAAAATTTATATAAACAAAGCAATAATTCATGATTGTGTGTATTTGACTCTGACTGAAAACCTTCTGATAATTTAGATTATTTCTTTCATTGTTCCATCAAATAAAGAATATTGTCATTCCAGTTTTTAAGTGCAGGAGGTCCTTTCAAAAATATTTAACTTACTTTAAAGAAAAAACAAAACTGTAGCATTATTTTTTCGAAATTTTATTGAATTTATATTGAAGTCATCAAACCTAGTGTTAATATTTTATTTACATTTAACTGTAGTAATTGTTTCTAATCAGAAGTTAGAAATAAATTTTTCATGAAAATTCTTATCCTTTCTATAAGTGCATATCATTTTATTCCACAGTACCATTTTTAAAATGCCAGAATGGTATTATTTTTTTTGGAATCAAACAGAAAAATTGTAAAATTTCAAATGAGAAATATGAATAAATCGCTTTAAGGCAACTAATTGTTTTTTTTTTAATTCTTTCCTTTTTAGTTTTTCTCTGGAGAGATATCGCCAATAGTTCCAGCAAAAATATTTTATTTGATCTGGAAGGAATTATATGAGAGGAGTTGGAAAGACCCAAAACTGGATAGTCTTGATGAGCAGCAAGATGCCCACGAGATTTTACTTTTAATTCTTCAGCTCCTCCACGAACATATGAAAAGTACTATTTAGTTTTATCTCACAAGATTTAATTTTTATTTTAGATTTCATGACGTTTTTTTACTATTTTTAATTTAATCAGTGTTTTTTTTTTATAATAAGTAAAATGGTATTACTAGAAATATCATTACTTACATTTATAATATTTAGAAAACTTTGTTTGCTATCATTTTTGTAACAATGCTGCATTTCTTTTAATATAATTTCTTAAAAAAAATTAATTATTATTTAATATTGTGTACCTTTTTCGATTTCAACAGTGTAGTAATCATTTTAAATTATCTGAAAAAACATCCAGCAGTTTTTATAACTAGGTAAGTACAAACCAGTTATTTGAATATTCTAGTTCTTATTCTTATATAAATCTCTAATAAATAAACTGTCAGGTATTTAATACTAATAACAGTAAGTATTCGCAAAAGTATGTGATTGCTGCTATCGTAAAGAATGTAAGTATCCAGATATTCAATTTAAAGCGTAATTGTGTAAATTTCAAATAGATATCAAATATTAAGAGAAACAAATGGTAAGTCCAAAAACTTTATATAAAAACCATTGGGAAAGTATAGGATTATTATTAATCCTATACTTTCCCAATGGTTTTTTGAATATTAACTTCTGTGTGGAGTAATTATTTTAGATTATAAAAAATTTTGTCTGCTATTGATATAGAATTAGAAAGTTAGATTTATTGTTTTTAGAAAAAATGAATTTGCAGATCATAATTTATTAATGTGTTTTAAAATATTAATCTTTTTTCTGCAAAAATTATTGAAATAAACTTTGAAATTACTTTTAATTATGATTTTTCTCCATTCATAAAGCTTCATTCTGTATTCCTATTGCACAATTTATAATCTTTAATCATATTTTCTTCAGTTCATTAATTTGCATTTTTTCTAATATATAAATATTATACTGTATAACTGTTAGTTTGCTCTCTTCATGGAATGATAATTGATCAAACGTACTTTTAATTCTTTAGCTCTTGCACGAACATATAAAAAGTACTTTTTAATTTTATCTCGCAAAATTTAAATATCTTTTTTTTATTTGCATGTCATTTTTGTTACTATTTTAAATTTAATCAGTGTGCTTTTTATAATAAGTGAAATGAATATTATTAGAAATATATCATAATTACTTACATTTATAATATTTAGAAAATTTTGTTTGCTATCATTTTGTTATTTCATGTTATTTACATTGATTAGTTTATTGATTTCTAGCAATTGTAAAATCTAGTAAATTAACAACTTTTATTATTTGACTCTAATGTAAAGAATATTATTTAATTTCACTGTATTAAAATCCTTTTGACTTTAAAATAACAAATCAAGATAAATAACATATTTACTGAAATATTTAAAAGAAGAAGCCTTATAAAAGTAATATAGTATAAAATGTATACAAAAATAATATTAAAGGAAACTTCCTTCATTCTGGAGAAAAATATATCTGTCAACTTGATCTTTCATAAATCAGTATAATATAGGAGGTTCTTCTAACAAGAAGTTATTAAAATGGATCAGAAAGTGCACATAATTTTGCTTCTATATAATATTTTTAAAGGATTTGTGCTTTTTCAGAACCACTTATAATTTGTTTGTCATTAAAATCACAATTTGCATATTCATATGAATATACAAGAGCCACATAATTATTTTTTACTTATTAAATTTGCTTACTAAAATTTGGAATTTATACTAATCCGTTTGTGTTATATTACTATTTATATATCTTACTGTAATTGTTACAGTAAATATTCAGCTTTTATCTTAAAAACATATACTTCATGGAAAAATTCACAAATTAATATTTTTTAAATTATTTCAAAGTTTTACGTTGCAACAAACCTAATGTTATTTATTCCTTGATTAATGAAACAGAAGTCCTTGTTTAAAAATTTAAAATAACTATTATTGAAAAGTTTTATATGATTGTGGCATATATAGATGAACCCCAAAATAAAATATCACAATTTTCAATCGCAATTATTACATAAAAAATTGCATTATCGATCATATTGTGCATCTGTTTAAACATTTTATTTTCAGGTTCATTATTATATTTAACATCATGAATATATTTGAATTTCATTAAAATCTTAATTATCATATTTCCAGATACACAGTATTCAATTTTCAGTTTTCCCTCCTTTTATTAGTCATAAAAATTTAAGTAATGAATATATTGTGTGTGCATTTGTTTTTCAATATTTTATGATTAGCTTTTCTAAAAAATTTTTTTTTCTTATTTCATCAATTTAAACATCAATCAAAACCCAAATTTCAAAAAATTGAATATTAAAAATAAATACCTTTGTCCTTGACAGCTTAAATAAAGTTGCTTACATGTTATGCTAAATATTGACACTGTTATCATTTTATCAGAGTCTTAAGTAAGATAAAATTTGTTCTAGACTCTTGGAAACAAACTTTATGAGGAGGTGGGGAAAAATAAAGATTGTATTGGCTGTAAAATAATGTGAGTGCAGAAGTTAATAGAAGATAATAAACTTCTACATTCTATCAGATAAAATTTAATAAAACTTGAGAAAATTTTTTCTGGAGATGAAATTACTAATTAGAGTTTCAGTATCCTACAAAACTTAGGATTGGCAAAATATCTGACAGAAAAAATAACTCAAAATTAATGCAAATAATTGTTTAGTATAATAAATAAAGATAGAAGGGAGCTTTTCACTTTCCTTGCTCAAGAGTTTTGTTCATATAAAAAGTACTGATTAACATTTAGATTTAAATAATTTAAACGAACTTTGTGTATGATTTTTCCAAAATAGAAACAATTTTTTACTGCATAAGATTCTGTATTTATTGGTATTAGCAATGCAAGGAATGAAAAGAAATGTTAAAGCACTGTTGGGATAGTGGGCACTTAAAGTAATACATATTGATGACAATGTATGCCATACAATTTATAGGAGTGCCACTGATTTTAATCAACTTTTTAAAGGCAGAATTGCATTTTCTTTATAATGACATCAATTATGATATTTGCAAAACTTTTGGCCTCTTATTTCCAATTTGAAATTATTGAATCAGTGTATATAATTTGTAAAATCACTTAAAACAGAGATTCCTAAATTTATCCAAGTTGAGGAACCATCTAGAGAATTAGAAATTTTCTCATACCATTCTAATTTCAAGATATGATATTTTATTAAGAGTTACAATGATATTAATTATGGTAAGTATTAAGCATATATTGCATGTAAAGTACTTCGTGTTTATTTTGTACTTGTGCGAATGTCAGCAAGAAATTAGAAAAGTAGTAATGACTTAGACAAAATTAATACAATTTGTATTTAAAATTAAGGCAAATACTTTAAGTGTAATCAGTAAGAAAATATACTAATAAAATTTAATTAATCACTTTATATATATTAAAATAAATTAACAAATACTGTTATTATGTATATTGTTTGTCATGAATTAACAGGTTAGCCTCTACTGATTATTCTAAAATTATTCAAATAGTGGAGCAAATTTTAATACAGCTTCTCTCATTTTTTGCTTGGTGTTAATTTACGAATGAAATTTCTTTTTATAACATCAAAAGTGGCAAATCTTGCTTCACACAGATATGAAGTCTCAAAGGGAATAAGAACATTTAAGACATCTGCATTTAGCATGAAATACTCACTTTTTTATAGTTATAAAAAATTCCATCAAATCTGGTATATCGAATCTTGCGCTCAGTCTTTCATCTCTCTTGATTGTTCAGTTAAATTTTATGCTTAGAGGTTTTGGAACTTCATTATAGAATGGGTCATAGATCCTTCTAATCATCTTGGTTTGATCTTTTAGATAATATAGAAGTTGGGTCCAAAATAACTAAAAATCAAATAAAAACTGAATTCTTTATGTGATAGTGTATGACTAAATTAAATAGGCATCTATATGTTTCTTAGTACTTGTATTCTTGCTTGTATTCTCAAAAATGTGTGCAAATACATCATTATTTGCTTAATTACATTGTGGCTGAAGCTAAAAGGAGAAAGTTGTCGTCAGTGTTCTAAAGAGGGAAGATAGTGGGAGTGCATCTGGTTAGTACTTTCATAACTACCATAACACAATTGCTGGCGATACCAATGGGCAACTTATCAAAGTTCATAACCAATCAACATCTGTAGTTTAGAACTGTAGAAGGAAAACTAAACTCACTAAAAGAAACAAGTTGATAGTTACAAAAATTGTGAACCTGAAGGAAGACTACAGTTGCAAAAGTGACAAC
Source organism: Latrodectus hesperus (assembly GCA_037975125.1). Taxonomy (NCBI): domain Eukaryota; kingdom Metazoa; phylum Arthropoda; class Arachnida; order Araneae; family Theridiidae; genus Latrodectus; species Latrodectus hesperus. Next base: position 97,430,970 of record CM075859.1, on the reverse strand, counting down.
TAAGCTGAATGAAAATCTTCGAAACTTAGTGTGGACACAAGTACTTCAATGGGAATTGCATAAAAAATATGTTTTGGACAGAGTAGTGATTGCAAAACCCCATGTGACACATGTAAAGTGGAAACAGTGACCACGTTTGTACAAGGACCATGAAATCTAAAATCGTGATTAATGAAAATGTGTTGTTTTATGATTACTCCAGTTTCTACATATTCCCCTCTACAGGTCAGTTTGTTTATGACAGACCTCTGCCCCAAGGCTACAGCCTAGACATTCTTTCCAAGAGTGAAGCATGTGGATTATTCTGTAATGGTTATGGTCTTCATCTCATGGTGTTTTGTAGGTTCCTTAGTCATCTTACATGGACGGCTTACTACCTCTGACTATATTACTCATGTGGCTGACCAATTGCATTCTACAGATCACACATTGTTTCTGTCTTCAGATTGCACCCATGGAAATGATAATCCCCTGATTCATATTAGTCAAAATATTAAGTTATGGCTTTGGAAAATGAAGACTTGTGTGGGGTTGCACACCTTCCATATCTTGTCCAATTATCAGACTGAAACATCAAGGCCATTGTGGTCTGTTTTGGAAAAAGAATTAGATCCTGTTAAGCTTTGAATAAATCTGATTGTAAATGCATAATAAAATGCAATATTCAGCTTAAGAAAAAAAGTATTTATTTTGACCACTTTAATAATTTAAAATGTTATAAATTGCTTTGTTAACTGTCATTAATTAATATGAGTACCAAAAACATTTATGAAACTTTTTCTTTTTCTATAAGTAATCATTGGGAATACATTTGTAAAGGAACTCCTGTTTTCTTCTGAAAGAATAAACAAAAACAAGCATTTAAAAATATTTATATACTTGTTTCTTTTTACATAACCTAAAATGTATAATTTATTTCATATTTACTACAAATATCTTTTTATGCAGTTATTTCATTTAATAAACACAAATTAGGTTTATTGTTCTTCGAATAATACTTTTAGAAACTTTTTAGAAACTAGTGTATATGTAACTAAAAATGTTGTAATTATGACAACTTGAAAATTTTTCTGTTTGAAACTAAATAATATTTGAAGAAAAAATATATAAAATCAGTATACTTTTAATCATTGTATGTTTACAATATAATCAAAACTTTTTATTTATTATTTTCTAGTACCATCCTATGTAAAAGTTATGATTGCTATGAATTTATGTTGATTATTACTATTTCATTTTAAGTTCTGACATAATTTAGAAATAAATAGCAAATATATTCTCCATTTTAATTTTAAGTCACAATGCCATTTAGAAATGAAAAATTGATTAAGAGTGGGTCACTTTCCTCTTTATAAAAAAGTTATTTTACTTTTCATATACCCTGTTCATATATTAGAATAGCCAGTGGGAAAAAAATCCTGAAATGTCACTAACATTATAAAACATAAAAAGCATTAAGATACCGAGAAAACAAGTTGAAAACATAACTTCAGATTGAAGTAACTTGAAAGTTAAACAAGTTATAAATTCTCAGTCAATGAATATGTATTTTATTCCTAAATGAAGGGATCAAATTTCAAATGAAAATTTTACATTATCGATTTATGGGGGGGATTTACTTGTTTAAAATAAATATGTCAGAATGTGATTCTGTGAAGTGAATTTCATAATTGTGTCACAGAGTTTAAATCCTTATAACCAATTGTAAGCTTTAAGGATTAAATTGATGAGAAATTTCGTCTTTTTAAAAATAGAATACTTTTATTTTAACTTACTCTAAATAAACAAAATTGTCATTTATGGAAAGAAGTTAGTTTACTTTTACCCTCTCACATAGTCAAGCATCTGTTGAATGTTGATTTTCTGTGAGCAAACATTTGATGGTTGAAAATTTAAATAATCAATAAATTGTGTTTAAATGTATCGTTGACAACTATGTCTTAGGAGTTGTCAACAATATAACAATAAGCAAATATCTACTTAATTTTGCTGCTTGTGTCAGAGAAAGATATAAATTATATTTAGATGAAATAAACCATAAAAAGAAGAAACCAATAACAGAGGGAAAGCAAAATGTGTTTCTTGAAGAAAATGATGACTTGAAAATTAAAAACAGATGTTTTCAAGATGAAATAGATTTTCAAATTCATTTATAATGAAGTATGCTGAGGAAACTGAAGAAACTGATAAATTAACATTAATTGCAACATCAAACCCATGTCCCTGTAGTAATTCAGTGAAGCAATATTAATAATGAATGGAAAGCTTTAGAGTTGGAAGAAAATTTTTTTAACTGCAATGTGTTGTATATAAAAATAACAAAGGAATGTGAAAATCTGATGAGTGATAGAAGAAGTAGAAAAGTCTTGAATATGGATCTGCAATTGTATAGTTTTAAAAGAATTTGAACGTAAACAGCAGGAACATTTAGAATTGATTTTATTAAATTAAGATTGGAAGAAAAAGTAATTCTGAAAATTTTATATAATAGTTATATTTATTTTATTTTGAATAAGTATATTTATTTGAAAAGTGATTGTTATATACATATTGAAATACTCAGTTGATGAATTAATAGGATTCTAATGAAAATGTTTAAAAATTATAAAATTAACCATTATTTTTTACAACATATAATTCAGTAATGTAAATATTATGATTATTTTAATAAATTTTTTCTTTCATAACTAAATTTGTTTGAGTCTTTTAAAGTAATCATTAAATATAATTCTAACTAAAAAAATATTCTCAATAATTTTTAAAATTATTTATTTATATTATTTATGTATATAATTGAATAATGTTATATGTACATAATTATATGCATATTTGCTTAAGAACATTTTGTAAAATAAAAAAATTAACAAGAATTTCAATATCACCTGGAAATTTTTGATTTCACTCTTGGAATTTGATTCTTGAAAATCTGTATGAACCTTGCTTTGGATATCTAATAATAAATTATGGGGGTACACTCTGGTCAAAAGTATCTACATTGAAACTTAAGTCTATGGTGTATGTTAGTTGATGTTTGAAATTTTATCAGAAGGCAATTTTTACTATAAATAACATTTGTCACATAGGAACAAAAAACATATAAGAGGACTAAAACTGCATGTCTTCTTACCATGATATTAAAAGATTAAGTGCTCTATGTTGGATTCTGATCTCACTGAGAGAATGTATAAATCGCGATTAAAAAGTGCGCAGATTTGTTGAGAACATTTTATGAAGTTAATACCATTGGCACCGAAATTTGATAGACAAGTTTTTAGTTTTACTTTGCGAATTCAATTGTTTTGTGAAGAGTCAAGTGTTTCTTAGAAAAGATGTGATGAGTCATCACTGTTTCTTAGGGAAGTCGCGTTGAGTCACCAGTTTCTTAGAATGATCATGATGTGTTATACAACAGAATATCCCTCCAGTGTGAAAACCAAGCAACACAAACTACAGAAAGTTGCATGAATCATGTCTGGGTCACCATTATGGTGTATGTTAGTTGATTTTTGACTTTTATCAGAAGGCAAATTTTACAGTAAATAATATTTATTTCGGACAACACAAGCTACATATGAATTTTAGAAGGACTAAAACAGTGTGTGCTCTTAGAATGAGATTAAAAGAGTAAAGTATTCTGTGTTCAGTTCAGATCTTGCTAGAATTATAAATTTTTTAAAGGTCCTGGAATTTTGACTTGACTTCTTGAAAATTAGGAATCACTATTGGAATTTTTACTTAAATCTTGATGCATTTATTTTTTGTCAGAAAATATTATATATATATATATATATATATATATATATATATATGGTTTTTAGTCTTTTATTACAATATTTTAAAATTTTCTATGAAATTGTTCAAAAACCAAGTTTAATATTAGCTCTTAATGTTACCACTATGTGGCACAATTGATATTAGTTTGTTGTATATATATTTTAAAATTTACTGAATACCTTCAAATAAAATTTCTGAGTTGAAGTATTATTTCCATATCTTCCTTAGTGAAAATTGTGTACAATATCAGTGAGTTGGAATGAATTTTATTTATTAATGAAAGTAAGGCTGAAAAAAATTATTTAATATGCCTAGTGTAAAGTGCCTTTTCAATGACTTGGGAAAATCCATACAAAGATTCGATTTTGTGTGGTTTAGTCAATGTTCATCTCTTTCAACCAGTGTTCAGACAGTACTATCAGAAAGCAATTCAGTTGTGAAAAAAGTGTACATATTTATCAGTTTTTATAATTGCATCTTATTTTTCCAATTTATTGAAAAGAAAAGTGAAAAATGCTAATAATTGTGTGCTTTTTTTCTTTGATGAAAATTTATATGTTCATCTGCAGCCAACACTATTAAACTGCCAGGGAGGATTTTGGGATAATGATATATTGTTAAAATACAGTATTACACTTGTCAGATTTTTTAGGGCTCTCAGCTGATGATATTTTGTTTGAAAAAGTGAATTAGAAGTGATTGTAATTATTAACAAGTGATTTACTCCAGTTATCAATGAATGGTCTGAATGTGAAAAGCTTGTTTTCACTAAAATGGCTAATTTTTTAAAAAGTATACAGCATTCAATATTGTAAATTTTGGAAACTTTAAAGAGGTTGTTATACACATCTTGAAATAAAAAATTAATAAATAGGAGTGTAATGAAGATAATTAAAAACTCAAATTACCCATTATTTTATAAAATGCATTATTCAATAACGTAAAAATTTTGTATTTTTAATACTGATTTATTACTTAAATAAATTTTTTTCTGTTATATCTGTAAATTCATAGAAGGCTTTTTTGAAGGATTCATTAAATATAATTCTAACCTAAATATAAAAAATAGCTCATTAATTTTTACAATTATTTATTTCTATTATTTACAATATAATTGAAAAACGTTGCATATACATATTTGGTTAAGAGCAATTAATAAAATAAATAAAATTATTATGAATGTCGATACCTTTTAGAAATTTTTTGATTTGACTCCTGGAAAACTACTTGAATTTGATTCCTGGAAATCTATACAAACCCTGCAAACTGGATACAATGATGATACATAAAACTAAATGTTATATTGTTATTGTAGAATAAAAATTATCTATTTGTTTGTTATCACCTCAAATTGTTTATAATTTATTCAAAAAAAAATAGATGAAAGTATTGTTACTCAAGCTAATGTTATGTTCTATTAATTACCACCATTACTATGGTATATACATACTCTAAACTGTATATTGTTTATGTAAAATAAAGCTCTTGTGCATTGCACTTTCTTTTCATTTCATAAGTGTAATTTTTTGTATAATTTTTAATTTTTTGTATTAATTTTTGTATTTATTCTTATGCAATGAATAGAGATAATTTTCAGTTATTTGTGAATGTCCCATTAAGCACTACAATTTCATAACTGATCTTGATTATTAATCAGAAATTCACTATGTATATAATTAATTTTTGGATAAATACAATTTGAAAAATCCAATTTTCTTGCGATGTTTTAAATTATATTTAGCAGTTAATATTTTATCAGTTTTATTTATTAACTGATAAAAGGAAAGTTCATCCTAATTTCCAGTTTTTATCCTTCTAATAAAATTTAAAATATAATAAAAATTGTATTTAAAAAATTTATAATATCAAGATATTTTTTTTAATGATTATGTGTCATTTTAGATAAATTGATTGTTTTCTGTTAAAAATTGAATAAGCTTTTTATTAATGGTCAAAAGAATTCTTAGAAATTAAGCTTCTTTTGAATTAATAAACTTCTCACAATTAGATTGACAGTTTTTTTAAAAACATGTTACATTAAAAAACTGATGCTTGTAACTTCCAATGTTCCTAATGAAACTCTTAAAAACTTGCATGGATGTATGCTTCTCATTTACTATTTTTTAATTGCAATACAATTCTGAGTGTTGTGAAAATAATTCTTGAGTTGAGTAAATCATATTAAATTTGTTTTACATTATCTTTTCCATGAAAGTTAATACAATGACTTTAGCTATTTATTTTTTATTATTTTTCTTTAATTTATGTATGCATAACATCATCGTTTTATTAACATAGTAGTATGCGTTAAAATGTTTGTAGATTACTTGATAATAAATTTTTATTTTAAAAGTAAAGATGTTATTGCAACTTATTTAAGTTTTTCCTAGTGTCAAATTTTATTTAAAGAAATATATTTTAAATATTTTAATAACTGTTGGTGGATATAATTCCCAAAAATCATAGTCACTTTTGATAAATATACTAGAATTATCCCTGTTTAGAAACATATATATTTAACCCATATATATTTATAGTACTTCCAGTATTTGAAGTATAATGCTCGGAATGAGAAAAACAGATTGATTGGTGTACAGAATCATAGTGGATAACCATCTACATGTGTCCACTGCAAAACAACTATAAAAAAGTGATTGAATATAGTAATGTGACTCATACCAATAATATCTATGCTGCCAAACTGTTGCCAGCATGCATTTATATTGATATTACAGTTCACCTTCATGATGTTATGCATCAAGTATACTGGAAGTTCTTGATTTTTTCATATTCTGGGCAACCATTATTTACTTACTGTTATACCAGGACATATATTCATGGCATCTATTAATTCTCTTGATATTCAGTTGCATCTATCTTTTTGTCTCATGTGTCACCTATTAATAATATTTTAGATGTGACAGGACATTTTTGCTCAGATATCCACCACCTTATTCAGAAATTAAACTATAAGAATTAATCGATAATGTGCACATTTTTATACCTTTATCTAGCTCTGTTGCCACAAAAGTGACTTTAAAAATTACTGAGCATAATCTATAGTCTTATGTATATCATATCGTAATAAATATAACTTAGTTTATGTTATTGTGTTTCCGATGTTCATAACTTTCCCACTTCTTTTCAGTGTTATAATGTCAATGTTAGTTAGTGTGTATGTACATTTTAACAAATTTTTCGTATCCCTTAAAAATTTTGTATGAAAAAAAAAATTAAATACCTCAGTAAAAACATCAACATTATCTCATGACACCAAAAAATGTGTATTTTTAAGTGCACATGCATTTCAGTTTGTATGCTGAGTAACACTTAAATCAAATAAAACAAAAATGTGAGATAATAAAAAAATTCGCAATTTTTGGTATTTTCTCTTATGAAATTTTGAAATTCAATGGAGGTTTTAGAATTTAATGTGATTATTTGAAGCTGTGTGTTAAATTTGAATTACATAGCATTATCAAGCTCTCCATTTGCAGGTTTTTAAATTATTTCTATGTATAAAAGTAGTTAGCTAATATTTAATTATGGACTTCAAAATTAGATTTTACAAATTAAAGTTTTTCTTCTAAAAATAATTGCTTATAATATGTATCCCTCTTTAGTTAATTACTGTATCTATTATTAAAACAGAACAATGTAAAAGTTCTTTATAACTTCTTACTTTTTGTCAGTGAAGTAAAAGGATTATTTATTACAAGATTTTTTAAGTAACAATTATACACTAACATATGAGGATTTAATATTTTTCTTAGCATCGAGAGTAATTTAAAAGCTACTTATTCTTCTATAAGCAATAATTATACCAGCTAATTAATACATATAAAATTTCCTTAATAAATTCAAGAAATGTTTTTCTTTGTTTATGTATTGAGTTATTCATAATATTGTGTTAGAAAATTATTTGTGCAATCTGTAGTTTTTGTCTTGAAATATATGCTTTTATTCAATAATATATACTTTCAATATTCAATAATACTTTACTTTTTCATTTTAAATGTTAGAGCATTTAAATGGTTTAGCTAAAAATGCTTAAATTCATTCATTGTATTGACACAAATCTGTAAAGAAAATTATAATACTTATCACATTCCTTACATGTAACATTGTTTGACTGACATATTTTTTTTTTCAGGAAATATTTTTGCTTGATCGAATTTATGAATTATATATTTTTATTCAGTGATATAGCTCTATTTAACTAAAAATTAAACACTTAGGGTTCTTCTTTAGAGATAACAAAATATAATCAAGCTAAAATAACAGTTTACTAAGATGGAGTGATCAGTATGAAAAATTTACTTCTCATTTATGTATGTTACATGTTGACAAAGTGAATATTGTCTCAAACTTTCCCTAATTTCCATAACTTATGCTAATTTTTCATTAAAGACAATGAGTCAATTAAATGGCAAAAACGTTTTTTGTAAGTTTACTGCGTGAAAAAAATTAAATAACTTTTTGTGAAATTGGGTACAAAGTTATTTTGTTGCCAAGTTATTTAAACATACTAATTCTGTTAAACAAAAAATTTTTAAATTATTTTTATGTTATACAATTTAAAAGTGTTTGAAATATTTGTCTTTCATATCTTAAAAAACTTTTACAATAATTATTTTTCAATCTCAAGTATTAATAATACAAGTTTTAAATGTAAAAGCTGCATTAAATTAGACAGCTAATTTTTTTCTGAGTACTCCTCTTTATATTTAATCTTAATTCCATGTTAAATTGCAATGAGTTAGAGTTTTGATAAAAAATTTTTGTACGAAGCATTTTCAATCTCTCTGAACTTTAGAATTTTCCTTTTTCAAGCTATTGCCATCTGAAGGAGGTACATTGTATTTTTTTGATATAAACTATTTCATGTCCTTTAAAATACTTCTTTTTATTAAATGTGGTTTCTAGGCTAAGTTTCTTTTACACCTAATATTCTTTTTTTCTTAACTTCAATTAATGTTGGAAATGCTCCAATTTGAAAACTAAATTGAAAATTTTAAAATGCTTACCTTTAACTAATTGTACATGTTCGAGTGTTAAAGTTTATTCTTGGAGCTATCAATCATGTCAAATTGCATCTTTATTCAGGTGAAGATGAGGATGGAAACAAGTGCGAGTGCTATATTCACCAGTTATTTGTTGGTGTTTTACAGCAAGAGTATTGTTGCCTAGAATGTGGGTTAGTATTTTTTAAATTTTTATGGTAAAATTTAATTCTCATTTGAATTTCTCAGGTAAGCTTCTCTTTCAATAAACAGATACCAGTAAAATTCCTATTCTACTGGTGAGAATTAGTCAGTCATTTTACTATTTATTTTGTCTTATAGATATTCCCCGTATAAATTTTATATTTGGAAGGAATTCTATTAAAATATCAAGTTTGTGTGTTTTTTGTTGTTTCAAGAAAATTTATTTTCCTATGGTAGTGTTTTTAAACACTAGATTTCTATCAGATAATATGGGAAAATCACAATAAATTAGGTAAATATTTATACTTATTGACATATTGCAATTATTAATTATTATAAAGCAGTGTTTCATATTATATATTAATTTTATTGAAAGACACAATAAATTGATCTTTTTTAATTCTACACAAAAATTGAAAAAAAATTTCACCAGAAAGTATTATGTTATAAAATGTTCATCCTACCTAATTTCCATTGTTACAAGTACTAATATTTGCAAAATTTCTGTTGTGCTCATAAGCAATATTTATTCTCATGCAAAACAAACAACTATAACTAAATGTAATTTAATTTCTTTTAATATGCAAAATACAGTTAAATAATGTTGGCAAACATTATTTTTAATGCATTCCAAAAATTTCCTAATTTATATTGACCTGCTTTTAGGTTATCATGCTATCTTCAAAAGAGGAAAATTTGGTTATATTTTAGCTGAAATTAATTAAATGTTGACTTTTACTTTAATTTTCCCATTGAAAAACAAGCTCAAATTTATTAATGATGTAATAATTTTATATCAGATATTTTTCTTTTATCTGACTTAAGAATTTTATTCTATATATTGTAGTTTATACTACAATTTAACTGTTAAGAAAAATGTATGTTTGGTTATAGCTGTATGCATCTTATTCTAAAACTGTTCTTTAAAGAGTTATGTGTTATTAATTAAATATGCTTATTATTTCCTTTCCACGTTATTGATGTTTGATATTATATTATTTTTTTTAAATAAAAAGCAAATTGTGCTTTAATTTATGCTTAGAATTATAAAAGTATGCTATATAGCAAAACTTCAGTGAGATAAGCTGCATTATATATGTCCCAAACTGATGGCATTTTATTCTTGTTTTTACAGGAGTTATGGCTTGAAGTATTTCCTAAATTATTTTTATATGTATAAATGTATATCTACATAATTATGGGTGATAAATTAATTTTATTTAATAGTTTTTATTCTCATTAAAAGTATTCATAGATTTTAATTTAAAATTATGTGTGTTTATGATAGTTTTATGATTAAATTTTGCATAACATGTATTTACTTTCTTATAGGAAAAAAACAATCACACTTGAAGATTTCAATAATTTATCTCTAACTTTAGGTTAGTATTTGAGTTTTTTATTTTTGTGTAATTAATTATTTTGACATTTAGTTTATATTTAAAGTATGCATTTACACATTATTATAATTTCTTGTTAAGAAATTATAATAATGTATTTTTTTGTGATGAAAATTCTGTTTAAGCTCAGGGAAATTTTAAGAAAGTTTTTCCCTGATATATGCGCATCTAATGTCCAATTCCCTCAGCTAGTACATAGGAAATGTCAGATATTATTACTAATTGGTGATGTTTATGATGATGCAAAGTAATAGATTTACAGACATAGCATTTCAAAGTGTATGAATGATAAGACGCATTTTCACCCTGCTCAAGATTTTCAGTGTATTGAAAACACAATAGTGTTGGAACAATACAAACATAGCAAAAATTGATATTACAAATAATGAATGTCGATAACATTTCTGTAATTGACAGAGGTAATAGAAATACAAGGCATAGAACATCATGTTCAGTACATTGCATGGATATTTTTCATTAGTGTCAGAAGATGATTCTTTAATCAGGTTTTGAAAATCTCCATGAACTGGCACTTACATTGTAACAATGAGGTGGATTAATAAACTAAGTGTATCTGTATTGGTAAAATGTTGGTGATATCACGAGTTAAGATCTATTTTTGTCACAATTTGCAAATTATGGCAATATTAACGTTATCTAAGCTCCTATGTGTTATTTATCAAGCTTAGTACTGTACTGGTAGCTCTTCCACTCCCAAAACACAGGTTTGAGGTTCTGTCATCAGGTTGTAAATGATCAACTCAGCCTCTCATCCCTTTAGTGGGTTGATAAAACTGAGTATCAAGCAAGCTTGTGAATAAAACATTGGGGGTTTCGTGTTTGACTGGCTACTTAATCAGGATATGCTTTGCACCCCAGGACCCTTGGGCACAAAAACTCATATGGACACTGTAAGCCTTTGCCTCATAGGGCTGTTGTGCCACGGAATTTAGTTTAGATATTATGAGTTATATATCAGCAAGACACTGTTCGATTATATGCAAAATTTCTCTTTCAACAAAGTTGATAAGAACATAAAGCTTTTGTATGGCCAACAAGGTCAAAAGATCTTTCTACTGTAAGCATGTAATGGACATATTATAAACGCTCTTTTTTTCTATAGAATATCACAAAAATGCTTGATTGATTACAATATTTTAATAAAATCGAATATAGAGAGACGTAAATAGGGTTTCTACTATCTGAAAATTAAGAAAATAGGTGAAATCAGGTAGTTTTTTTAATGAAAGATCTGTGTGAAATATGAAAATAACCTCTAAGATAAATCTTTAGTTGATGTATAATATACTTTCAAAACTATTAATGGATATTGAGGTTATGGTTTGATCTTGCACCTGAAAAAGTGTTTTGTGAATTGATACATTATTGACAGGTGCAGTAGGATATATAAGATAAATAACATTTGTTTGACAAAGAAAATGCATTTTATTGAGCATTTGGGTACAAAAGGAAAAAAAAGCAAAATTTACGCAAAATTTAAAAAATAATAAAATAAAAATATAGTTTTTTCTTTAAAAAATAACTTTTTGTGGGGCATGTTGTTTCCCCTGACAAAGGCAATGATGTTGAACACCTTTGAGGTATTGAGTTAATGAGGCTATTCATGAAGGGTTGCGATATTTTGTCCTACTTCTCCTGAAGAGCTTTTCCCAGCTTTTGGAAATGTCTTTATGAGAAGGTGGTATACATCCAGCAATTCTTCTGTCTAGAATGTCCCATACATGTTCTATTGAGTTTATTGAGAACATGCTATCCATTCCATTCATATAATTTCTTCTTCCAAAAGAAAATCATTTATCAAGTTAGCATAATGTAGGGTGCTGTTGTTTCCCATCAACAAGAAGTCATCTTCAATTGCTGCAACATAAGGAATTACAATAAATTTGAGTATCTTATCCCTATATCAGGGATCAATCAGCACTCTATTTTAAACGATACAGAGATCAGTGCACATCAATGAAGATGCTAGTACTGGCTTCTTCAAGTTTTAGATAAACCATGTTAGTCAAATCTGAAACTTTAGTGTATGAACGCAGTTTTGTTTTCATACTACATTAACTTCAGATAAAAATATGCCTACTAAGATAAAGAGAAAAATTGGACTCATTAGTTTTAAAACGTGGATACATGGTAATTTGAAAAAAAGTTGTTAAAATTATAAAATAATAGATATCATGATTTTAACTATTCTGAAACGAATAATTATTTGTTGAAATTACTCAAAATCGGAACCCAACTTCAAACACTATTTGCTAATATCTAAAAAAACTAGCAAAAAAATTTCTTTAAATTAAACTCAAAATGTGAGAATTTTAAAAAAACGTCGTCATTAAATACAATAATTGTCCATATGAAAATATAAAACTATATGGGATCAAACCAGTGTTTCAGCTATAAATCTTGATGTAGTTCATAATTATTTTAAAGAATGACACTGAAAATTTTCATATCAAACTTGATAAATTAATATTTTGAAATTGAATCATAAGCTTAGATATTTAATCCTTATTGTGATATTTAAAGGTTTTATATTTATCATCAGTTTGGAGGAAAGTTTTGCTCAATTCTGCTTAAAATATAATTATTAATTTTGAAGGTCTTAGTTTCCTTGTTTTAAGGAAACAGATTCATGAAACAGTTTGATTCTTATTTCATATGCAGTTGGTAATAGATTTTTTATATACATCAAATTTTTATATAATATACTATCTAATCATGCACTACTGAATAAAATCACCTGGTGTGCCACATGGTGGGAAACTGTGGGGTTAGCATTCCTATCTTATAAAAAGTACACGATAGTAAAAATAAGTGATTTGCAGAGTCGTAGGGCATCAAAAATTTATTACAAAAAATACCACATGGATATTAATATATAGGAAGGTTAAAATGTGCATTTGTTTTTTTGTCATTTCTTACACTGTGACCTCACGAAACTTGTGAATAGGAGAAATTATTGTTCTTTACTAAAAGGACATAACTAGGTGGCTCAACTTATCTCTTATGATTGCCAATGGTTAATCCTTGAAGAAAGCATTATTAACTTTCCATCTTTGTATAAACTAAGTCTGCAATAAGTAGTAGATGTGTAAAATAAGGTCACATCAACTTCTCATATTCTTGCAGTATGTAAATATATAAAGAATCTTCTTCCTGTGATAGCTATAAAAGAGACATCTTCATGAACTTTTAGAATATTGATGCTCTTTTTGTCATGAAGCCATTTTCTAATGCTGAGTATTGTAAGATATTTTTCCAGCATGGGGAATGTGTTGAAAAGGCATCAGAATTCTTATAACTTCTGGAAATTTGACCTGACTTCTTGAAAATTGGGACTTACTCTTCAAAATTTTACTTACTTTAATGCATTTATTTTTTAGAAAATATTTTATTTTTTTCAGTTTTTTTAATATTTTAAAATTTTCAATGAAATTCTCTGAAAAACTAATTGAGGGTTATCTCTTAATATAGCTACAATTGATATTAGATTGTTGTATTCATAAGTGTACACTAAAATTAAGTTCTAGTTCAACCACAATAATTTCATGATAATCCAGTGTAGACAGGACCAGGTGTATTTAAATTTATGTGCACGAAATAAAGAGAAGTTATCACCAGTTAGATGGTCATACTATATTACCAAGGAGGGGATTTTAATTTATTCTTTTTCTATTTGTTTCTGTTTTCTTCATATTGTGTAATATTCTTTCATATTAAAATTTAAATATAAGATATTTAGGTTAAAATATACTTTCCGGATTGTTCTTGCTGAAAATTGTGTATAATTTCAGTGAGTCGAGATGAATTTGTTTATCAGTGAAGTTAAGTCTGATATAAATTATTTAATATGCCTGTTGAAATATGTCTATTCAATGGCTAGTGGACTGGGGAAAAGTCATGCATTTTCCTATATTTCTGTGTATAAATAACCAAGAAATGTGAAAATCTAAAATGACTAAAGAAATAGAAAATTCTAGAATGTGGATATGAAATTGTATAGCTTTAAAAACGTTTGAAAGTAAACAGAAGAAAAATTGAAAATCACTGTCATTAAATTATAACTGAGAAAAAAGTCATCCTGGAAACTATCTAATTGTTGTATTTGTTTTTGTTAAGTATATTTGAAATGAGGTTGTTATACACATCTTAAAATACTCAATAAATTTATAGATGGAAATCTATTGAATATGTTTAAAAAAAACTCTAAAATTATCCATTATTTTGTACAATGTATAATACTGTAATGTTTTTAAAATACAATAAAAAATTATAATAATGTAATAAAAAATTATACAAAAAAATATTATTAACTGAAACTTGTAAGAATTGAAATGTGCTAAAAATAACAAAAAGTTAGATTTTACTTAAGCTATCAAGAAGTGATATAGAACGATCAGTTTCAGTTATTGTTAAGACTGGTTAAAATTATATTATCCATTGTCCCAAAATAAAAATAAAAATCCTGTATTTTTTATCTTAGGCTTTACTGTAGTCTTACACTTGTGAGAAAATTCTTGCTGAAACATGTTTCATTTTAGAAGTTCCCTTTGTCCAAAATGTTGAACCAATACCTGACTGGCCTTCAAAGAAAGGAGGGAAATTTTTCATAAAATAGCACTACAGTATACCCCGTAGGGATTTGTCTTCCTGGAATCGAAATGGAAGGTATCGAGAACTAATTACCTCCAAATTCTTGTAAAACACATAAACTTTCTTCCCATTTCATTGTTCACACGGTTAGTTCTTCGTTTCTTCTCAAACGTTTCTTCATCGAAAACAAAAATGTAAGTTTTTGAAAATCTGGAGTTTTGGCATATAAAATATTATTGCCGTAAGTTGTATTTTCTATCTACTATGTATTCCTTCAATTTGAATATTTTTTTCATATTTTTGTTGGTATAAATATTTATTAACATATTCTTGCAGAGTTTGAAAATTAATTATTAAATTACTTATTAGTTAAAACTATTCATTTAAAAGTAATTTATTTAATGTTTAACTGTTTTTGTTTGGGGAAATAATTTTTATTTGACTCGTAATTTTATTGGCTTTACATTAGAGCTCCTTATATTGAAAAATTCTTTTTTTCAAATGGTAGAAGTTAAGAATCTATACATTTTTTTCTGTTTTTTAAAATGTTTTTTCTTTTAAAATGTTATTTGTATTCTTAAATATACAGATTATATTTCTTAATTAATTACTTCAATTTATATAAAAGCAAACCTTTTAATTTGAAAAATTCCTTCAAGAAATATACAAAGAAATCTTACATATTTCTCATTCTACATTTAAAATTTTAAGATGGTCTTTAAATGATATAAATTTATTGAAAGAAAAAACATTATGCCATTGCATGAACAGCACTTCTAAAATGATTCTTAATAGAAATAAATTTTGATTTTTATAAAAAATTAGCCCCTATTTTAATAATAAAATATATTGTAATACCTATAAAAAACAATTTTATTTAATGCCTTAAAAATATGAAGAAAATTTTCACTATGATAACTGATTGAGAAAATTTTTTTTAATAAAATTAGGTGATATAACAGTTAAAATCTATTTTTTATCTCAGCACTTGTAATTCTTGATAATAAATTGAATCATTGATAAACTTGAAAGAACAATATAGAGTGCATATGTTTTGACAAGAAAAATTATTTTAATAATATAATGTATATTGTTTGGCTGAAAATTTCTGATTAAATAAAATATACGTAATTTTACTTGAATTTATATGTGTTTTGATTTAAAAAATTTGCAAAATATTATTGTTGTCTGTATTAGTGTTGCTTTCCTTATCTGAAATTTGCATTCATTATGCTATGGCATAATTTAATTATCTAAAATGAAATCGGTTAAATACTTATTAACAAAGGTCTTCTAATTTTGGAATCGGAAAAATTGGTTTTATGGTATAAAAATGAAATATTACAAATTATCAATATTAAGTTTTGGGATTTAAATTCTTTACAGTAAAAATAATTTTGGTTTACAGTAATGGTCTGAAAGATATAATTTAAAATCTATTTTAAATGTGAAATTTCCCATAAAGTTAAAGTTGTTTTTCACTGGAATTTTTTTTCTTTTTGAAATAATAAAAATGAAGTACAATTTTCAGTTTAATCTGTGGTAAAGGAAACATTTAAAAAGATATCACTGTGAAAATCAGGTGAATTGATCCTAAATTAGGGGTCTTACCCAATTATTTTGCAATAAATAGCTAAAGTTTTAAAATTAGTAATATTATAGAAATTTTTAAAATTTATTAACATAAGTTAAAATTTGTTAACATTAGTTATATAGTACGTTCAACACCTAATGATCAACAATTTGTAGTCTCATAAATAAGATAATGCACAATTAATATGGAGTAAAAATGTTTAATTGCTTCAATTGGTTAACAAGTTTGAAAAAATACATTTAAAAATTTTTTAAGACATTGTTATGTACATGTTAAATCATTAAAATCAATTTCCTTAAAATTTAAAAATTAATTGCTAAATAAACATCCCGACTTAAAAATTATAATATCTGGATCAAGGCCTACAGAGCCCATATCTGTTTTCCTAACCGAGGGCCCTGGGGCCCCGGTTAGGTGATCAGCCCAAAGCGAAATCTCCAGTGTTTAATTCCCAAGCATGATTGGTACTCAGTTAATCAACCCACTGAAACGTTGAGTTGACCTAGCCTGAGAATTAAACCTCGAACATGTGCCTTGGGAGCGCTAAGTCAGCGTCCTTAACAAATGTTAAAGTTTAGGTGAATTTTGTTTTACAAATTTCCATGGAACAGAAGCCGAGCTGACAGCCGAATGGTAAGCACTCTTGCCTTCAATTCAATTGTACGTGGGTTAGAATCCCACCTTGGGCATGGATGTTTGTAGTGGTTTGGAATCCACTTTAAACCGAGGTCCCAATCTAATTACCTCTCGTGTGCAAAAAATTACCATTGAGGGACAAACAAACCAAACCAATCCATGGAACAGAAGTCTATAGAGAAATATGGGACTGAAACATGCGTTAGTGTGCAATAGAAAAGAAATTAAACCTAAAACTCCATTCAAGTATTTTTAACTATTTCTGAACCGATTGCAAGCTGTGAACGTTCATTCAGCAAAATAAAATGAATTTTGACTTTTCTATGATCCACAATGAGTCAAAACCGTCTAAGTGGTTTAACAATCTTAAGTATAGAAAAAGAAAATTTTGAAATGATCAACTTTGATAAAGTAATCAATCAATTCACTTCAGCAAAAGCAAGAAAAATGTGAATAATGTAGGATTGCAAATAATTTCATCTGCTTATATCTACGATACGTAACAAATTATTTCCTGTTTAAAAACATTTTATGTGTTTTTAAAAATAATTGTATATAAAATCAATATCTTTTTGTAATTCATTCTAAATCACGCAAGTCCAATTATTCTAATGACACTTTTCTGGATCCAATATAAGTGCTTTCTTTTTAAATTAGAATTCTATTTTGCTTAAATTTAAAGCTTAGCTTGAGACTTTAAATTAATATATTTTCGTATATTATTGTAAAAATATTCTGTTATTATTTATATTGTATTCTTATTATAATTATACTCTATTTATTATTATGTATAATATATCGTTATATTTTATTATATATCTCTTATTACTTAACACATTTCATTCCCATATTTATATTGTATTACTACTTTTTTCAAGAGGGCGCCAAAAAAGGTATTGTACCCGTATGCCAATTATGCTCATAACGCCACTGATCGCATATGCTTTCTTTTTCAACATAACACGCTTGTCGCCATTTTTTTTATTTACCTTCCCTATTGCTTTTAGTTTAAAATTGGCTCTGTAACTTAATATTTTTCCTTTCCACATGAAGGTATATGAATTTGAATGCATTCAGAGCGAAACAGCTCAGGTCAAAACAGAATGTGAAATGATGTTAGCCTAATGTAATATAGTTGCGAGTAACTGAATTCGTTCTTGAATGCAATTGGACAATGTTGGTTATAGTTGAATTATAAGCCAGTTAAGCCGTGGTGCCATCTGTTATTGTATGAAACTTAAAGAGCATTTCTTTCAAAACTTTATTATTAAGTTTTTTTGATGAAGAATTTTTTCATCCAATTATCCGTGGTGGCGTATAGTACACACAATGAAATCTGAAACATTTTTAACACTTAATCCACGGATTATATACAAGAAAATACGGTAATTTTCTCAAAGTTATGGAAATCATAAATCTACAAACTTGTTAAATATGTGCAGGAAAATTTTTATGAAATAATAATTACTTAAAAGTACATACAGTTTTAAAATGTTGAAAAGGATATTATGAAGCAGCAATAAATAACAAGAAAGAAAGAAAACTGTATTTTGTAGTTTCTTCAATCATGTTTATGAGCAAGCATTATAATGGACTAAACATTGATAAATGACAGTTTGATAATTGATTTTGTAAACAATTTTCTTGTGTCAAAATTCTTTTATTAATTTGTATTATTGCTTTTCTGTAATCCACGCACACAATGCCATTGTAATCAGGTATCTATGGTAGGTCTTAATGGAAATAGCATGTAAAGCAAATTAAATGAGACGTAAATTTTCTATGAGCATTTGAGTTTTCAATTAGTACGTAAATGCTCTTATCATTGAGATTACATGCATGTTAAATCTGTGTGCTGCATTATACTCTAATTATGAATTCATATTCTGAAGACTATTTTCATTGCTTCTCTGTGACCTTTTTTTCTAATTTGCTGTTTTTCTCTTAATAGAATTAAAATTATATTTTTCAATATTAATAAAATTATATTTTACAATATACAATAATGAGACTATAAAAGTTAATTTTGAAAATTTTACTTAATCAAAAATGTATTTTATTTTATTCATTTTATTTCTTTTTATTATGTTGTCATGAATCTGTGCCAACTCTAATTTAATTTTAATTTTTCTTCATTAAATTATGAAAATTATTTTGTTAATGAGATAAAATATCAAGTAGTAGCTATATAAGAAATTGTTACTGTTAAAAAAATATTTTTGTTTGTTTTGCATCACTTGAAGAAAGCAAATACATACTCTTAATTTAGAAATGCTTCAAAATTAATGTTAATTTTTTATCAATCGCAATAATAAAATAGGAAAGTGGGCGGAAAGTAACCCTCATGTAGTTGCTATAATGGTATCGAAGCATTTGCTTCTAGTAATTAAAAACTTTGAGACCTTTTTGTTTCCTGAATCGCAGAATATACTGTTCAGTCTCAAAGCAAAATAAACTGTATCTACAGAATTTATATCATGCTGATCTTAAAGTGAACGTCACAATAACAAAGTAACCTTCAAGTCAAACCATCTACTTGTGCAGAGAACTTCTACTCTGAATCATTGAAAGGGGAAATAGTATGTAACGGAGCTATTCTCTTTACTTTAATGATTAAATTTCTCTGGCTCTTTCCCTGCTTATAATTTTCCTACAGTATGTTTAAAAAAAGTAAGTAATTTTTCCTTTCTAAAATTTTAAGAATTAATTTTGCTTATCTGGGGCTTACAAAATCACATTTACTAGTCAATTTATTTCTTTTTTATAAAAAAGATTACTAACAAACAACTTTGGCAGGTGGCTCAGAAGCTTATTTCTAGATTTTGATGGAGATAACAGGTATTTTAAAGACCAAGATATATTGTGTTCTGAATATTGTCTTCTGAACTATGACCAACCTTCTTATTTGCTGTTATCTTACTCTTATGGCATGGATGCATAAGGTCTTCCTTTATTTCACAGACAGTTCATTGAATTGGATAGGCAGATGTGTTTGAATTCTTTTTTCTAAAATCCATACACAAACGCTGTTTCATATAGTTTTCCAGAACTACTAGACATGCGCAAAGAAACTCATTTTCTACACAGATAACTTCAAAAAGTTTAATTTCTGTTTTAAATTTTTCATTGTTGCAGTTAATGTTCTATAAGGTTGTATAGTTGCTGGAAGATACTCACCAATTTTGATTTTGTGTTGAATAAATGGCATTGATTCTGCTTTATGTTAAAAACATTTATCTATTCTATTTTTAAATTAAAAGCTTGTTTTTGTTGAAAAGAATATTTTCTTATCTCATATACTAAATAGTTATGTTTTGGTAAGTATTGCTTTAAGTAAAGTATATTATATAAGATCAAGTGACTTTTCTATGAAATCATACTGCTTTTCAGAAAGTAACTGCTATCTTTTTAGTTACTTAAGACTATCTCTGAGTTCAGAAATTATGCATCAAAGAGAATTTCATTTCTTTTGGAATTTTTAAAACTGAAATTCAGAATAATTTTCTCCTTTCTTAACATGTTATGATTATGTAATCATCGAATAGTGTCATTCATTATTGTTTTTTCTTCAAATTTCATTTTATTCACAATAGTTTGATATAGTTTTTGTCTAGTTACAAATGAATAACAGTAAATGTCAGTGCATACTGCTGCTCATATATTACTAATTGATATTTCTGTAGTACTTGTTTGGTGACATTCCTCTGAAACTCTGTTGTATATCTGAAATAGATTTGATGATAAAGATATGTCTTTTCTAATATTTCGTTTGCATGCTTCACATATTTGCACTTACTATACCAACGATTACACAAGCATAACACAAGAGAACTTCTCTCTTCTAAACTCTGTCTATATTTCTTATCGTGTGTTTTTCTTAGTTTATAAAGTTTTGCCTACTTCATTCATATTAGGAAAAACACTATTTACTGAGGACATGAGTAATGCAGTAATGATCATATCTTGTCACAGTTGTAATTGAAACTCTAATTATAAAATTTAAAGAAAATAATTATTTATATTCATGAAAACAAATTTTTAATAAGATCCTTGTTTTTATCGTTTTCAATAAAATTTTCTCATTAAAAATCAGTACTTGATTGCTTATCATAACTGTTTGATGTTTTTGTATACATAGAAAATAGGTTATAAATTATTTATCTTTAGATATTGTATAATTTATTAGATATATTCAAAGTCTAAACTTCTTTTGTTGTGAATTGCATTTCATTTCAGAAAGTGATACTTCTAGAAAAGAAGTTACTCAATTTTCTTTTATACCTTTACAAATTTGAGTTTTCACTGAAATATAGTTACCAGGTATATTCAAAAGAAATTGGCTAATTGTTTTAAAAAAAAAAAAAGCCTCAATAAATTTGCGAAAACTATTAATATTTCTTTATTTGAAATAATATCCATCGCTAACTACACATTTTTACCACCTTTCAGGCAATTTGTGAATACCACACAAAAAAATGGCCCTTTGAGGCCAGCCAGTCTTTAAGCCGATTTGACGTTTTCGTTAGAAGTGGAGCATTGGTCATCCAATGCGTGTCCCAATGATGCAAATAGGTGGTAATCGGAAGGAACCAAGCCTGGTGAATAAGCCGTATGCGCTAAGGGCTCTCAGCCGAGTGCCTTAACGATGTCCTGGGTCAACTTAGCACGGTGTGTTATCATCAAGGAAAATCACTTTGTGTTGCCGTTTCTTGCATTGCTCGCCTTTTTCGACTGTAGCATCGTTGAAATCAAGTAATTGTTGCTTGTAGCAATCAGTATTAACGGTTTCCCCGGATTTGAGAAGCTCATAATAGATTGGCACCTCCTGGTCCCAGAAAATACACAGCATTGTCTTGCGGTCGATTTGGACGGCTGTCTGGGGTCAACATATGATCGATTACGCTTGGGATTCTCAAAATAAATCCATTTTTCATCGCTAGTCACAATACGATGAAGATATGATTTGCGTTAGTAGCGAGCAAGCAACATTTCGCACACGATTTTTCGGTTTTCGTGCTGACGGTCCGTTGGCTCGTGTGGTACCTATCTACCGACCTCTTTTATCTTGCCCATTGCTTTGAGACGACGGGAAACTGTGTTCTGGTCAACATTCATTTGTTCTACTAGATGTTTTCGCGTTTTGCCATCATCTTCATCGAATAAAACTTACAATCCATAATCTTCAAGTTTTTTGTTGCCCTGCCACGCTCCTCGTGTGTCACATCCAAATTACGATTTCGAAACTTTTCAAACCACCTGTAGCACTGCGCACGACTCAGGGCACTGCCATCTTATGCTTCTACAAGCATTTGATGCATTTCGGCAACATTTTTCTTCAGATGGTAAAAAAAAAAAATAATGTCTACAAATTGTTGTCGGTAGGCATATAATTGAACATTTTCAGCACAGTAAAAAAACACAGTGCACGCTGAAACTCGTCCAAATGTAAGCTAAACGTGAGTGTCAAAGGTCAAACTGTAAAAAAAAAATCACGGGTCACGCTTTTGTAATGTTTGTATAAATGTGTAGTGAAATCTGTTAGTGATTGTCTCATTTGATACGCATACACCAGGTAGGAATAAAGTCTGGTCTTCCTGTTTGAATTCTGATAGCATTTTTCTAATTAAGGACTTATAATTGTAGAAAGCAATATTGGCTTTCTGTTCTCCTGTTTGAGCCTGCATTTAAAACTATAGCTTTTCACTAAACTTATGTCATTATTCGCACTTTTGAAAGATTATTTGTTATTTGATTACTCTTTCTTAAACATATTTGCCATGTTTTTCTCTATAAAACGTTTATCAATGTTTGTTTTCTAATATTCTTCGCACTAACTTTCTACTATTGAATTAGAGTTTATTATGAAATCCTTAGTTTTAATATGTGAATTGACAATCTCCAGTCTTACTTCTTGAGTTTTTTCTATTACTGTTAAAACTTGTATTTTTACTTTTCTTCAAATATTTTATATTTTAAATTCAGTTTTCTCTAATTAAATGAATTTATATGTTTTTTAACAATTAATATTTAATTATTTTTAGTGACACCATTAACTTAGATAACTCATTTATATTTATATAATTGTTGATATATATTTTATTTTTATGATGAGTGTAACCACTTTTATATTTTAGTGAGATTTTATTAATAAGATTATGTATTAAAATCTAGAAATTTATCTTTCAATTAGATAAAAAAAAGTTAATTTAACTTTTTTCTCTAAGTATACCCAGAGTAATTTACCCTGTAATTCTTATGTTCTTAATATTGAAATATTATTATTTTTAAAGAAATAATCAGAACTGTGTAGTGTTTACTTTGAAAAACTATAATCTTAAAATCTACTTCCATAAAAAAATATACAAAAATTAATATCCTGCAGTTACATATTATATATATTTTTCTTTAATAAAGCATTAATAAGTATGAAAATTTTAGAATAAATAATAAGGTATTCCAATAATTACACAGTACCTGTAAGAAGCAAAAGAGAGAATAGAATATATAAATAAAAATCTTTATGAAACTGATGAAAAATATGCATATGTGATACATAAATAGTCTGAGTAACTCTTTCAATATTTTTTGCATAGTGACTAATATTATGGTTAGTGAAATGCACTTGATTTTCATACACATCACAAATTCTGAAATAACAAAAGAGTATAAAAATGAAATGATTGGAGAAATAATTATTTTTTTAAATACAAACTTTATTTGTATATTTATATCTCTTAAATGCATAAAACAGATCTTCCAATTTTGAAAAATAATCAGATTTATTGTTTAAAATACACTGTTTTGAATGCGTATATTTAATAGTTGTAAGTTTAAGAAATAGCAATGCTTTTAAAAAATTTTCACTAATATGAATCATATTTTTTTTTTGTTTTTTTGATAGTTTTTCATGATGTTTTTTTTACTGCAAGGAAAACCATGGTCTCCCATGTTCATTTTGCTTAACGTTTCCTCACAAATATTTGAAAATTATAATCTGTGCACAACAAAATAATTATTTTTCAAACAGCATTTATTAAATTTAGTATTTGTTTTCTTTTTACTTTAATACTTCATCTTATTTAGCAAACATTCAATGAAACACAATTTCCTTTTATAAAAATATCTCATACAAAACAAAAAATTATAATTTTTCATATTTATACTTAACTATATATTTCTAAAAAAGATGCTTAAGATTATTCTTACCCATTTACTGTTACGGGATAACTTGATTTTTCATTAAAAAGCAATAATATCACAAATTAAAGAGTGTAATTGTTTCACTTTTAATATCCTTGCTGAAGAAAGAAAAATCAAAATTAATTAAATGGTATTTAGAAGATAAGGATAATTAGATATTCAGCATTATAAAACTAATTTTAAAAAATTGAAAAGCAGTCAAAATCCCTAAATTTTTACCAATGACTCTAATCTAGGTCAATAAAATGGAAAGAAATTATATCTATGATTTATATTACAAAAACACACAACTTCCAAATACTAAGCTTGAAGTTGTAATTTAAAAGAAGCAAAAGAAACACTACTTTAAATGACCTAAATATCTATGCAAATTGAAAATATATTTGTAAAATAAAGAAAATACCACTGGAACAAATCCATGAATCTAATGCAATATTTCATATTGCTTTCTAATGAACAAAAATGTGTGTAACGACAAAACTTTCATTATAAATGACTCCCTATGATTAAAGTTATTGCACATATGGCAGTGACGAGCAAAACAGATCTCAATTCAATAAAAAATATTTAATTTTTGCTCTTGGTTTTATTATATATGCATGTTTTCTACCACAGTATTCTTTTAAACTAGAAAACTCGTTTAACAAAAGAATATCAATATAATGCTGCAGTAATTGATTACTTTGTAGAAGAAATGGTAAACACCATAAACTTTGTATACAGTCTCATATACTATTAATGTCATTTTTGTAAGTTTTGATCTTGAATCATTATTTTTTAATGACGAATACGAATATGATGTCATCCAGTAATTTTTTAAAGTTTTATTTCATCAGTGATTATTATTTTACTGTTATAGTCTCACCTGTAGATGCTCAGGTCAGTACAGTATTTCAGAGGAAATCAATCACTTGCTGTAAAGTCTACATTTACTGTCGTACATGTTTATTCTTAATAAATCGAATGAATTGTTGTTTGTTGGATTTTTAATGTTATTACAAATAAATTTATTTTTTTGACTAATAATCATTTCAGTCGTTTAAAAATGTTTTTGTTACTTGTTTGATAATATAAGCAAATTGTAGAGTAAATTGCTACAAGTTGAGTATTTAAATTCATTAATAGCGATTTTCTCATTGTTCTGCCATATAATTTTGACATTATGGGTATACAAATCAATATGAATCAAATTTTGACATCTATTTTAGGTATTGTAAATTTTTTACAATTACTGGCTGATATTTAACTGTATATTTCTCTATTCTTATATACATAATTTTACAAATTACAATTTATTTCATGTATCAATTTGATCGATTTTATGTGATAATTGATTTTGGATTCCAGACAAGTTTAGGGTGAAGTTTCAAACTTAAGTATATAATTTATGAAAAATTACTGTGCTCAAAAAAATATAATTAATATAAATACATTAGAAAATGTATGCTTTCACTTTAAAATTATTTGTATAAAAATTACAGTAAAAATATTGATTTTTCTCACCTCCATATTTAAAAATAGAAAAAAATTATATATATATATATATATATATATATATATATATATATATATATATATATATATATATATATATATATATATATGTATATATATATATATATATATATATATATATATATGTATATATATATATATATATATATATATATATATATATATATATATATATATATATATATATATATATATATGTATATATATATGTATATATATATATATATATATATATATATTATATATATATATATATATATGTATATATATATATATATATATATATATATATATATATATATATATATATATATATCACTCCTGAAAAAATATTGTTTGCTATTTGTCATTGATTGGTGTGATGTGTGATTCCATAAAAAATGTAGTTATGCGTTGCAGACCACTATCATTGATCATGGATAAAATTGATGTTTGGAGCTTTGCAGTAAAAAATATTTATGAAGTAGTAATTAGGTAATGTTAGCATTTTAAGTTTCTCATTCAACTTCTATTCAGAAAAAAACGAAAATTTCCTGAATTAAAATTTTCTCAAGACATATTGCCAGGATAATTAGAATTTTTTAGTGGGAATAAAGCTTATTTTTATAGCTTATAACTAGGAATTAATCTTGCATTATTAATGTAGCTTAAGAACAAAATATGGATTTAAAAAAAATCACAACAAATCAAGATGCTTGAAAATTTCTATTACACAGAAAATGTGTACTAAGTTATTTGTTTTGTCATCGACCGGTATACCCATTCACTCATTTACAACTATAATTGAGATTATAAGCAGTATCCCTATTAATGTTTGTTTTGCATACTTAGTTCAGTAGATAAGTGAATTTAATTAGTGTAACTCTAAGTGAATTTTCTTGTTTCCAAGAGTCAAAAATTGAAGGAATGAAATTTTCATTGCTATATACAGGTATGAGGAAAATCAAAAAGGATTGATCGCGATTTTGGGGAAGATAATATATAGAAGTCTTAAAATTCATTTTTTTTAAATATTTCATAAAATAAGTAATTTTGAAGTTAATGACTTGATGAATTTCATTTTCCAAAATAATTTTGTCTGCAGGTGCATCATCAAGGGAAGCTGCTGCATTTATAGAAGAATTATCCTTAACAGAATGTTTAAACATGTAAGGATCCTTTTAAATTTTTGGTATTTAATTCTGCTCTGATTTAATCTAAGTAGTTTGTAATGATTTGGGTTTGTTCAATTATATAATTTATTTTGTTTTTGATGTATTCAAGTAGTTACTCTTTTTCCTAACTAAATATTAATCTGAAAAAATTGTTTCCCTACTTCAAATACTTATGGGCTTTACAATCATTAATATCATTTTGTGTAAAATATCATAAAATGCTTAATATAGAGAGAAATTTGTAAAATTTCAAATATTCTCTATCAGTTTAGATACTAATTCTAAATATATTTAAATGAATTTTTTTAGCTATTAATTCTTCTCCATTTAATGCACTTGATTATGCCTTTTACTTTCATGACTAATGAATATTCAGCTTATATATTAGTGAATTATGATTTAATCAAAAATGAAATACCATATTTTTGAAAAATAAATGTTATACTCTGTTCTGGATAAATTAACTCAGAATATTAACTTAATTTGATCATTTCAATCATTTTTTTTATTACATCTTAAGGCAAATTGTTTTGGTATAAATATTCCTTTTACCTTTTTGCAAGACATTTACATATAAAGTGCTTATTGATTTTCTATTACGTGAACATTTTCATCAACAGTATTACTCTTTTAGGTTCTTATTACATTACTAGGAAACTTTAAAGTTTCATTAAAAATCCTTTATGTTGGTAATTAGGACTCTTGATGCAAATCTAATGCTGAGCAATATCATTTAATTTTGATCTCCTATAGTTTATAGCCATAGAATCTTTGCTTAGTTTTCTTGTCATATATGTTTTGACAATTTGACTATGTAAAAACATTTATTTCATGTATATTGACTCTCGGGCTTTTCTAAATTTTTATGAATTGTTTTATGGAATTCTTTAGCTACTGAAATATTATTTTTAGAAAGACTACCTACACAGCCAAATTTCTCTTTTATGTATGTCAGTAAGTATGAATGACAGTGCTAATGTTTCATATTCGGTCCTAATATTAAATTCTAAACAATTTCAACATGCACTTACATTATTTGTGTTGACAAATTTGTGTTTAATTGTCTGGTGACGTGTGTGTGTGTGCATTCAAAGTTGTTGCATATAAATTTATTCAGTTATTTCTGATGAACAGCTTATAAGATATTCCTATAACATAAAAATCATATTGATATCCTTACTATTAATAGACAACTTAATTTCTTTAACACTCACAAATCTAATTTATATTAATTTTAAGTTATAAGTATTTGTGTGTGTAATTACTGACACTAGTTTAATATATAGCCATAGTATTAAAATTGTAAAAATAAGAGGTTCATTTTTTTTTTCAAGTACAATATTTTTAAATATAAAATATACTTTGAAAAATATCATACATTTTCTAATTTGTACATCAAAATTTTGTTTCATTAACTAGAAATGATTGTTATAAGAGAATACGTTTTTACAGAGTGGTTATAACTAAACAGACTGACACTTTTAAATTGTTCTATCTATCAGATTTTAATGAAGCTTGGTATTTACAGAGCATGGCATGTAAAACCAACCCATCATAATATTATAGAAGATTTTATTTTTTACAATTATTTGTTTTTATTCGCATATTTTGGCTATTAATTCCTTGTGTGTAGAGTTACAGTGAACACAGTGAATTCGTTTTGGGAATTCTGAAGGAGTGTTACTCAAACTTTCCAGAAGAGAAGCTTCAGATATGTTACTTTCAGCAAGACAATGAAACATGTCAAAGATCAAATCATCATTGCTCTATGTGCATGAGGTGTTCACATCTGAAAAGACGATCAACAAAGGCTTGTAGTCTTCTCTGTCATTTGACTTTTTCACTTGTGACTTTTATTTATGAGAATTGTTAAAGAGAAGAGTATACAAAAAAAAAACCACTCACAATTGAGGAATCAGTATCAGGGTGCCATCAATAGCATCACAACACAAGAACTGGCAAGAGTATATATGAATCTCTTTAAGCATGCTCATATATGTTGTGAAAGGAATTTAGACCATTTCAGCACCTAGTGAGATGGGGAGTGATTATATTCAATGCATTACATTTTATGTGTTGATTTTATGAGCCAGTTTTACCTGTCGCAATCTGTACATTATATATCTCATGAAGAAATTATTTCTACAATAAAGATAGTTTAAATTTTAACTACCAGACATAATTTTCAAGTATTCTTTTTTTTTTAAGTTTTTGTATTCAGAACCTGAAAATAATTCTTTGTGCCTTTATCATTGTGCTAATATTGCCATTTAAAAGGATTACAAAAGGGTGCCTTATCAAAGTGTTGTTTGAAAAAATAATTTTAAAATTTGAAAGACTGGTAGCTTGGGTGTGATACCAAGAAGAAGGGAGGAGAGGTAAATGGGAAATAGATCTATACTGAAGAAGTTGCTACCTACTGTGGTTAATAAAGTTCCTGCTATTCTTCATTAAATGATGAATTGGTATCACATTTGTTAATCATTCCTTGGCCTTCCTTGGTATGTGAAATTCTGTGATTCAGTTTAATGATAACCAATAAAATCTGCAAACTGCAACCTCAAGATCTCAAAACATGTTCTCATTTCGCTTGCAGATTTTTGGCTACAGTGACTGTTGGTAATGCATGTCCTAAAACATTCTATGGTCAGATGAGATGCACTTTTCTTTATATAGAGCAGTGAATATTCAAAATATGGGATGCTTCACTGCCTAATTTCCCTCACCAACAATCACTGCATTCTGATTACATGACTGTATGGTTTGTGTTTACTCCCAGTTTGTCCTCCAATTATTTTCTTTGAAACTCTCACACTTCTTTTAAAACATACTCCATCTAAAGTGCACTCTACTAGTGCAACAAATCATTCTTGCATTACAGGAGCTGTGATGTTTACAATGCTTTGTCCTTATTCAAGCTGGACCTACTCCCCACTTTCGGCACTATGTTATAGAAATACTTTGCACTAACTGTGGCTAGAATCATGTATTACCAAGAGCTTTTCCAAATGCTTGGGTTCCTAGTTCATTCAATTTAAATCCCTGTGATTTCTAGTAGTATTCAATTTTGCAAAATATTTTTTCTTATGTGTTCTCCCACACCCAAAATTGCTTTCACAAATTGATTGGATTTTATTCACTTACTAAATACTATATTTTATCTTTTAGACTTCTAACAAGAACAGTTAATTTAGTTTTTATTTTTACTTTTAAAACACCCAGTTATTGGCTCTGCATAGCTAAGTATGACCAACCAGCTGGGGTCTTTCAGACTACTTTGGTCAACTGTATATCACATTTTTCAAGCTTGCACTCTCCTTTCCCACAAGAGGAAAAAAAGGGGATTAGAAGTGCATTTTCTGTTCGAAAGCCGCCTCCCTACCTCAGAGAATAGGAATTTATTTCCCCTTTTTAGATGAGCTAAGAAGAGGAAATGCTTATATCTGTTTTTAATTAAGTTCATGAGAAAGGATCACTTTCAGAATAAGCTATGAAGTTAAAAACCTGTTAAGAATTAACACAAATTTTACTATCAATTGACAATATAATTTATAAATAATATATATGAAGAAATTATTTATATTACACATTCAGTTGTTAAATGTTTCGGAAAACTAATTTTTCTGCCACAGCTAGTACTTTGCAATGGTTGTGAAGGAGTCTGAATGTCAGAACTATTAGTATCTGTGTTTGACATGTTTGATTTGACATTATCCATTTCATCTGAGATTGATAATCTGGTTTTAATTGATTGATGGAAATGGTGTAATATTTGCCATTAATGCCCAAAACAAAATTTTTATCTGTCTATTAATAAGTAAATATGCTCCAGTATAAGGAGGTGGTAATGGTGGATTATCTTATTCTAATCTTAATAAATCAGTACAGGTTTTTAGTGAATGATTTACTTATGTTTTGAATTTACTTTGGATTGCAGTGGTGATTGGATTCAGTTCTCTCACATCGTATAATTTGATACATAATTTGAGTTAATACACTGATAGTTAAATTTCTAGATGGCCTGCAGCGTCTAATCAAAATAGCTAAAGATAAATATCTGAATACCACCTTGGACTCAAGATTGCGATGGAATGGTCAAGTTGAAGCTGTGGACATTAGGAATTCTAGAAGTAAACTTTTAAAAAGACTTGCTGGAACCAAATGGGATGCTTCCCAGGATTTACTCTGCACAACCTATAAGTCCTACATCAGGCCTGCTGTTGAATATGGAGTAGAGTTCCGGTTTACTGCTTCAGATACTACCCCCCCCCAAAAAAAAACTAGAGACTACAAAACAATATCCTTAGATTTATCTCTGATGGGGCCTTTTCTACTCCTATTGAAGCAATGGAGATTTAAACTGGGCTGGAACCTTTAACAGATAGGAGACAAAGAGCTGCCCTAAAACTTTCTGAAAGGCTTTTTAGTAATGAGAATTTTTGGAAAAACTATACTCTTGGTCACCCTAGATTGAAATCTCAGAGAACGTATCTGAGTCTGACCAAGGAATTGTCAGAGAGATTTAAAATCTCAAATGATGATACAGAACCTCAATTTAGTCCTCCCAGCTTCACAAATCTTGTTTTTGGAGCTGATGGCCGTCTTGACTTGATAATTCCTGTTGGTAAAAATGTTTCTACTGATTCTGAACTAAGGATGGCTGTCCTGGCTACTATTGATGAGCATAATCCCTCTCCAACTAGTTTCATATATACATAGATGGCTCTGCTGTGGATTCCATTAGAAATGCTGGTGCTGGTGTTAATTCAAAAAGCTTCAAGCTTAGCCAAGCTATTGGCGAATATTATATCAGCTACAATGGAGAAGTTGCAGCTCTTCCTTTGACTCTCAAGCTGCCATCAAATCTCTCACATCAGTTATACCTATCAATATCAAATCTGTTTTCCTCTGTTAAATGGCTATTAGTTCCCTTCCAGAGGAGGGACGTCAAATTGTGCTGCTGTGGATATCCGACCACTCTGGTATCAGTGGTAATGACTTGGCAGAAAAATTGGCCAAGACTGACTCGAAGTTACAACAACCTTGTCCATCTTTGTAATACCATACTATTAAAAAGTTTGCCAAGAGAGACAAATATAACTTCCATTCAGGAAAATATGTATAACAATTCCACAAGAGGAAAAACTTGGGCATCTTTACTGACTAAGCCTGTCCTGTGACACCTCCATAGGGCTGTGGGCGTTGCAAATTTCCATCTTAGAATAAGGCATGACAAACTTCAGGCAAATCGCCACTGTTTCAGTTTGACTGACTCTCCGACTTGCCCCTTGTGTGAATTTGAAGAAATGACTGATGACCATGTGTACTCTTCTCCTAACTTGCTAACATCACAGTTAGAAACTCTGCAGGAGATGAATTTTCATTTTATTCTTGATTGCATTTGACTGCTTTATATAGACTAATGCTTGAAAACCAAGGTCAGAAGTAGGATAAAAAAAGTTAAATTTCTGGAAGCAAGTTCACATGTGTGATGGCATCACACATGGCTATGTGTGATGCTATACATTAGTTAGGCACCAGTTCCCTTTATGCCTTTTTTATGAGCAATGCATAAGTTTATATTATTGGCAAAATGTCTGTCCAATTTGTTTAATTGTGAGTTTTGAAGGAGGACTATAATATATCCATGCATTCTTTAGATAATACCATTATCTTACAAATTACATAGCGAGGGTTAAATTTTGTTACAGCTTAACATATTTGTGAGTTCATGAAATCAGTGTGATTTGAAACTCCTATCCTGGTCTTTAGTAATAGTATCACATAATCCAAGTTTCAAAATCCAACCATGAAATATTGTATGAGCAGTTGTTTCTGCAATCATGTCTTCTGTCAGAATGACTTCAGGCCATCCTATAAATCTCGCAGTGATGGTTAAACAGTATTTTTTCTTTCAAACAGAGGAAGGTGTCCAATAAAATCAATATGTATGTGTGCAAAGCGAGTATCCAGTATGGCAAAAGTGCCAATAGAGTATTGGGTGTTCTGAATTATCTTAACTTTTTGTCATTTAACACTTCTGCAAATTATATCTGCGCATGCCAGGCCAAACAAAACGTTTTGTGATAAGGTCAATGGAAGTTGCAATACCTGGGTGAGAAAGAAAGTGTAAATTTTCAAACATTTTTCTTTGCACACTTCTTGGAACCAATGGATAAAGAATAAGTTGCCAAGTTTCACAACAAAGGTTAACATTTTCAAGTTGAAACAATTTTAAGAAAATATTATTCTCAGTTAAAAGATTTTGTAATTCCTTATCTTTTGATTGAGCTGTAACGAATTCTTTAAAACCAAGTATTGAAGTAGATATTCCGTCTATCTCAATGCAAGATAGGGGATCATCGACAGTGTTGTTAGATTCTTATGTGTAACAAATGTCAGTGGGAAAACAAATCTAAGTGACAAAATTGGCCAGACTACCTTTGTCAGGATTTTGTTTAAATGCATACATAAGAGGTTTTTGGTTAGTAAATATGACAAAAGATCTACCTTCTAACATGTGTCAAAATGTTTGTACAAAAAATATATTACATATAATTTGTGGTCATAAGTGGAACGATTTCTTTGAGATTTGCTTAATTTAACTGAATAAAAAGCTATGGATTTCCAATTGCTATTTGATATTTGCATTAAAGAGTCACCTTTTGCAACATCTGAAGCATCTACCCATAAACTTAGTTCTGCTTCTGGAATGGGATGTTTTAGTATTGCTTTAGCAATCACTTGTTTTCAATTTTTAAAAGAAATATTTTCTTCATCCTCCACTTTAATTGCTCTATTATTGCTTACACTGGAACACGAGGTGTTTTTACTTTGTATGATCTTCCAGATATTTTACTAAGAGTACTAGAATGTCGGCTGCTTTTAGAATAAACCTACGATAAAATGAAAATCTCCTTAATATAATCATAATTGAGCTAGGGTATTTGGTTGCAGAAATTCTAAAATGCATTTTACTCGATCTTGTAAAGGTCTGATACCATTACTTGATACTCTTTAAATCTTAGAAATTCAATAATTGATTTACCAGATTGACATTTTTCTGAATTAATACGCAATCCATATTCATTTAATTTTAAAAATAATATGTCTAGATGAATCAGATATTCGTTTCCAGAACTAGAAGCTATAAATAGGTCATCAACAAATAACCCTAGTAGTAATTTAACACTGGCATGGTGATTGGTTAAACGACTTCAACCATTAGAAACTCAGTGGGCCCTGTGAGGCAATAGTGCATGGAACAGTGCATGATGTGATGAGTTTATAGCATATGGCCCATTGAGTATTTTTAAGACTCAAAATGAAAAGGGAATGAGAGCAGTGATGATATTATGCCATGCAATTTCGTATTCTACTTGTATAGCAAAGCTGTTGCTGGTTTAAATAGCAAAAATACACTATTGTTTAAAAATAATTTAATGATAGCGTATTTTATTTTTTTATTAATAGGAAAACTCCAATAAATTTTCTTTGAGATAATATTCATTAAGATTTTTTTAAAAATAATTTCCATTTTTAGAAAAAATAATTAAGCAGATTGTTAATTGTTATGATTTTCCAAATATTTTCTTAAAAAATTTTACAACCAAAATTGAATTGTAAAAATCTGATAACTTTTATTATTGCTTTTATAAGATATATATTTAAAGAAATCATACATGATTCATTTAGTTCCAATATATTTGCAACAATAGGTATATATTATCATAGAACATTGATTCTATTTTAATATAGAATACAGAGAAATTCTATTGTCTTAGTTTTCTATGGTCTTAGTCTTGATTAGAGTTTACTTAGTAATTGATTCTGTGGTCTAAGTTTTGATTATAGTATGCTTAGTAATTAATTCTATGGTCTTAGTTTTATTAATTTTTGATATTGTTTTCTAGCAGTTTTATAATAACCACAGAAATATTATCTTAAATGTGAATATTCTAGAAATTTTTCAAAATCAATATTTGCAGAGCTAAAGAAACAAGTTACATAAGAAATCAATAATCATAAAACAAAAGCAGGTATAATATTATAATAAATAATCTCTGCGGCACAAGTATAAAAAAATGTTACATCAAATTTAATTTATTTTGAAAGTGTAAAATATGATTTTAAGAAAATATTAATCCTAAAGTGTTACTTTGGCAATGGTGCATTAAATGCTATATTTTCAATATAATAATTAATACTTTTAAACATAAATATGAGTACTTGCTAATGTGGATATGTAAACCTAGAAAGCTTTTTTAAGCGTGATCATTTTAAATGTATTGTATTTTTGCTTAAGCTGAATGCTCATTTCCATGTAAGTAGTTTAGATTGAAGAATCAAGACATAATGTGTAAGTTTTGCACTATTTATTGGATAGAAATAAATTCTGTGAAAAATGTTTCGAGAAAATCAAAAGTAAAAATATTTTATTTAGTTGCGAGTGATAATTCATCGAGCCGATAACTTGAAAAATTAAACTATTAAGTTTTTAGGAATGAAAGAGAGAAGGGCAATTATAAAATTATTGGGATAGTGAGAAATACATATTAATTGAATTAGTTTACTTAAAAAAATCATGAGCAATATAATTATAGTTATGATATTTAGTCAATTTATTTATTTATTTTAAATGAATATTTTACTCTTGATTGCACTTCTAAAACATTACGGTTTAGCTGAGGACTGAGTGCATCAGCAAATAATGCATTAAGGATTTATAGAAACAACAGAACCACTATTAAAAGGAAAAGCTACTACTTTATTTCCATGTCTCTACTATAAAAATGATGCCATAATTATAGCCAAGCTATAACTACTTGCATGTTACTTGTAGTTTCCATAGATTTGCACCTGCTCCATTTGACATGAAAGGCTTTTGTCTTTGGATTTTTACTACATGTTTTCTACAAGATATAATTCTAGATAATGACGAGCAATGTCAAATATCTTTGTTTACAGCTTTTCGCATTTCACCGATTCTAAAATATGGTAAAACTCAATTATAGGTAAACAAGCCCGAATATTTGAATAAATTTATGAGGGAAATTAACTTGCATATAAATTAATGCATGTATGATAACCCTGAATTAAAGATTTGTTTCATAGTTAATATGAAGATATTCAACATAATTTTTATTTCGTTGCACATAATTCTTAAAAAAATAATAAAAATGTAAAATGGTCAACTGCATAAAAAGTTAAATTGACATAACTTATTAACAATACAAAGTTTTAAAGATTTTTTATTCAGCATGATTTTTAGTACAATTCAAATATTTCCAAACATTTATTTAATAGATTATTGAAAAAATTATTACATAAATGTTTTTCTTTAACTTAGATTATAACATGATCATATTAAAATATAAAGTTGAAAATAAAATTAATTTATAAAATCTGGCATATAATCTGGAATAGGTGGATGACACTGGATAAAATTGATTATTCATCATGATTAATACAGAGTTTCGATAAGATGTTTAGGAGATATTTTAAAGGCATTTTCTTCTACTATTCCTTGCTTTGTTTTCTTATATGTAACTATAAATAATTTTCCTAGGTACATGGGACCAGAGGAACTTGAATTTTCATGTGCAAATTGCGAAGGAGAAACATGTAAAAAAATTACTAAAGTACACACAGCTCCTGTGGTAATGTGTTTTCACCTTAATGTAAGTTAGATTTTTAGTTTCAAAATATTCCTTGATGTAGTGCTTAGTATTTAAATTTTTGTTAAATATTATTTGCTCAGTAAATTTTACAAACGAGTACACACTCACACACACACATACACACACACATATATATATATATGCATGTATATATATGTGTATATATATATTTATTTATTTACATATATATATATATATATATATATATATATATATATATATATATATATATATATATATATATATATATATATATATATATATATATCCTAGTAACAATTTAACACTGGGTTGATGATTAGGTTAACGACTTTTTGTAATTCCGGGCTGGCAGTTATCAGAGGTCCCTGGATCTGGCGATCCTCTACCCTCATTAGATAGCTGGTTCTTGGTTGGTGAGCTATAGCTTGAATCTGATTGGCTTAAAATGAGTTTGAAATTTTAATAGGTGGGACTGTGGTTATTTTATAAAATTTATTTCAGAATTTAGAAAGTTATTGTTGATTAATTTATTATCTATGAGAAATATATATTTAAATTAAAGGAAACTAATAGAATAATAAAGGAAATAGTTAAGGAATAAAATGAGAGAAATAAGAATATTTACATAAGAACAGGCAAAGGTATTTAAAAGAATTTATACACGCTATAATATTTACAAGGTATAACTTGGTCTGCAATACAATATCTCTATTTTTTATCTTTTTTTATATTTTATGTATTTACATACACACACACACACACACACACATATATATATATATATATATATATATATATATATATATATATATATATATCTGTTTTTGTATATATTTAGTATGCACACTTATTTATCTTTTTAGTAATCAATTTTTTTCCGTACAACGAAATAGTTGTCAAAGAAAAATTTTTTATATATAGTTTATTTCATGGTGGTTGGTAAGGAAACTTTGGACAATATCTGAGCAATGAGCGAGGACGGAATCTATTATGGGTACTTTGGTCATCATTATAGGACGGAAGGCTAATTATTGTTTCGTTATTAGTTTTATCAATATTTTTAATAATGTTATACATTATTTTCGCAAAGAATTCTCTCAGGGTAGGGATTTTTAATTCTTGTCTGAATTTTTTAATTCTAATGAACCAGGGGGCCTTAACTACCCATCTGAGGGCTTTATTTTGGAGAGTTTCCAGTTTTTTAATTTTACTATCATGGGTGTAACCCCAGATATTGCAGGCATAAGAAATAAGTGGTCGAAGATATGCTTTATAAATGAGCACTTTATTTTCCATGGAAAATTTTGAATTCCAGTTGATAAGTGGGTATAATGCAGCTGTTTGCCGTTTAAATTTGTTAATAATTTGGATCAGATGGGGGTGCCATGTTAATTTTCTGTCGAAGGTTATTCCTAAATATTTACAGGTTTCTGACCATGGTATAATCTCGTTGTTGATCTGAATTCCACTGGGTGGAAGTCTTTTTTTGTTAAAAATTATGGATACACTTTTATTTACATTAATAAGAATTTTCCATTTAACGAACCAGAACTCAAGCTGTTCTAAATGTTTGTTAAGTGATTCTGTGATATATGATGTTTTCCTACCTTGTGCTAGTATAAATGTGTCGTCTGCAAAAAGGTGCAGGAAAATTAGTGTTGATGTTGGAATGTCGTTCACATAGATAAGAAAGAGTTTTTGTCCCAATTTGGACCCTTGTGGCAGGTCGGCTAAGATTTGTCTATGTGTTGAGTATGTAGTACCAATGCGAACCTGGAACTTTCGTCCCAAAAGATATGAAATTAGTATTTTAATGAGTGGGTCGGGTAGACCAATATTAATGAATTTGTGTGTACAAGTCCACCAATCCAAACTTGATCAAATGCTTTGGCAATATCAAGAGAAACTGCTCCTGTACTTTATTTATGATGAAACCCCTGGGTGATGGTTTCAGTTACTCTCATAAGTTGATGCGTTGTTGAATGTGATTTTCTGAACCCGTGTTGTTCAGTTATAAGAATACTATTGTTTTCTAAAAATTCATTTAGTCTGTTTAGAATAATTGCTTCGGTTATTTTGCTTAGAGACGCCAGTAGACTAATAGGTCTATAGCTTGAGGGAAGGTAGTTGTCTTGTTTTGGTTTTAATATTGGTACTATTACTGCAATTTTCCATTTTTGAGGAAAATACGTTATTCTTAATATCTCGTTAATAAGCATCGTAATTTTGAATAATGTTTTGTTTGGAATTTTGTTTAGCATTTTGTTTGTTATTCCTTTAATTCCTGGGGATTTGTTATACTTTAATTTCTTGATTATTGCCATTACTTCCGAAGGGGTGGTGCTTTGTATGACTTGTGTGTGTGGTCTGGAGAGAAATCTGAGTATGTTACTGGAAACCAGATCTTCGGTTCTGATGCCGTGTAGGTCATTAATGGTGAACTGTGTTTCAAAAACTTCAGCAATTGCTTCTGTTTTTTGTTTGTCTGTGTATGCAATTGTATTTCGGCCTTGAATGGTCGGAAAATACTGTGGTTTCTTCTTGAACATACTGACGGCCTTCCAAATGGATCGGTCATGAGTATTTAATGATTCTAATATGGTTAACGACTTGAACCGATAGAAACTCAGCGGCCCCTTTGTGGCAATAATGCATGGAACAGTGCACTGTTTGTCACCTCAGCCGGAGAGTGGTTGCGGTATCCCCGCCCGTTCAGTTGAAGTGCACAGTGTGATGAGCGTATAGCATATGGCCTGGTGAGTTTTTTAAGATTCGAAGAAAAGGGA
The DNA here is from genome assembly GCA_037975125.1 of Latrodectus hesperus. Taxonomy (NCBI): domain Eukaryota; kingdom Metazoa; phylum Arthropoda; class Arachnida; order Araneae; family Theridiidae; genus Latrodectus; species Latrodectus hesperus. The sequence continues at coordinate 97,391,431 of CM075859.1, read as the reverse complement.
GTGAGTGCAGCGATGATACTATGCTATGCAATTTTGTATTCTACTTGTGTACTAATGCCATTTTCTAGCTTAAATATCAAAAATACACTATCGTTTAAAAATAATTTAACGATAGTGTATTTTTGTTACTAAGCCAGATACAATATTGAGGAAAACCCATTTTCTTACATAAATTACATTTTACCCATAAGTTTTTTTCATACATAAAAATACTGATATTGGAAGGTAGTTTTTTTTAATAGTTTTGAATAAATTCAAAATGTAATAAAAAAAATCAGATAGTATACTAAGTGAAATTAATATGAAACATATTTTACCGATCATCTAATATTGCTTCCCTCTTGGACATATTAGTATTTTAAACAGTTTTTATTGAAGGTCAAATAATGAACATTCAACAATTAACATTTCAGTATTATAAATTTGCCTGTATTAATTTTTTTTTTTTTTACTAATAGAAAAACTCAAAAAATTTACTTTAAGACAATATTCATTAAGAACTTTTTAAATAATTTCCAATATTAGAAAAAATAAAATTTGAATTAGTAAATTGCTATGATTTATCAAATATTTTTTTTAAATTTACAATGGATATTTAATTGTAAAAATATGAAAAAAATTATTATTGTTTCTATAAGACATATATTTTTAACAAATCTTCATAAATTCATTCAGAAGTTGGGTTCTAAAGATTAAAATCATAAGTTATTCATATAGTTCTTCCAATGTATTTGTAACAGTAGGTATATATTAATGTAGAACATATCTAAACAAGAGATTTTGATATTGTTTTTCGTCAATTTTATATTACAGCAGAAAAATTGACTTAAATATGAATATTCTTGAAATTTTTTAAAAGAAGTATTTGCAGAGCTAAGGATGATAAAAAGTTACAAATTTTTGGTAATAAGTGTATTAAATTTATTATTGTGATGAGGTTAAAAATACAGTTGTATTCTCAGTTACATGTGTTCCTATTTCATTCTTATTTAAAAATATTTGTTAAATTCTCCATTTCAATGTTTATGAACTTAATCACAAAAACAAAATGCTCGCAAAAGATAAAGGTTTATTATTATTACTTTATTTTTACATATTATATACATCAGACCCTGGGCTTTTTCCAAAGTTCTTTTAAGTGTCCCCCATCTTTGTCACAAGCACACATAAGCCATATTTGGTATATTGCTGTACATCACTATCTGCAATACATCTGCCATGGCATTGAGTAGAAGCTACAAATAAAAATAATATCAGAAACAACCTAACTTTTCAAGATTTTTTACTTTATACTGTTAATATTAAATTGCTTCTGAATAAATTCTGCCTAATCCAACAAAATAATTTTAAATATTATACTGAAATGTCATGCAAATTTACAGTTGTTAGATTATTAAAATTATGATTTAAATTTAGAAGGAAAACTTATAAATTATAAAGCTTATCTATATACTCCAATTAACATTTTGATCGTGTGGCAAAACTTCACATTTAATAAGCATATAAATATGTGAATGTGTGTGGGAAAAATAAAAACTATCCATTAATTTTTCATAATAAGTTACTAACACTATATAAAGTGAAATCACATACATTAAACAAAGGATAACAGAAACATAAGAAATATTGTGTTCTTATGATTTTTTACAATGGTTATGATTCTGAAATATTCAGAGTAAACTGAATTAGTAAAAATAAATTTTTACATTTGAATTTAATGGTGTTTTCATATATCATTATATACCTTTTAAAATTTAATTCTACAATTTATTCTTTGTCAGGAGCACATATCAACCATTTCTTTATATATTGCTGTAAATCAATATCTGTGATACAGCTGTCACGGTGGCAAAGAAAATTTACAAATAAATAAATTTTGCTCCTATAAATAATGTTAAATGAAATAACACCAGAAACAAAGTAAAATCAACATTACAAATATTTTTATAATTGATACTATTAAAATTAAATTGTTTCTGTTATAAAAAATTTTAAACATTACAAGGAAGTGTCACAAAAATTAAAATTAATGTTTAAATTCAAAGAAAAAAAGTTATAAATTTAACCCATATACTCTAATCAACATTTTGGTAAAATGGTAAACTTGGTATTAAAAAAATACATATGCAAAGCATAAATAAAAAATAACAATTCTTAATTTTAAATTACAGGAACAATATAAACTAAAATTACATATATTAAACAAAGGATAATAAATAATATAAATAAATATTATAACAGCAACATGAGAAATATTGTTTTCTTATAATTTGTTACAATGGTTATTCTGAAATATTTTGATTAAATTGAATTAGTTACACTTTTACATTTGAATTTAATGATGTTTTCATATTGCATTACATTACTTTTAAAATTATTTGTACAAATAGTTAGTTGATTTTCCCATATTTTCTTATGTGTGATAGTGTATAAGAGATGTTTTGTTGGTTGTTGTTTTTTTTTTTTTTGTACTTTTATCTATTTTTAATTGTATCAGTATACATTAAATATAGTAATAAAACATTTTTTAATTCTAGCGTTCATTATCACCAATTAAGAAAAACGAAACATATGTTTCATTTCCAGAACGTCTTGATCTTTTTCCATATATTTGTGAAATTCCTAGTGAGGAAGAAAAGGACAGCTCTATTAATGAGAAAGAAGAAGGCATCTCTACTAATGAGGAAAAAAAGGGCATGTCTACTAATGAGGAAGGAGAGGACATGTCTACTAATGAGGAAGGAGAGGACGTGTCTACTAATGAGGAAGGAGAGGACATGTCTACTAATGAGAAAAGAGAAGGCATGTCTACTAATCAGGAAGGAGAGAGTATGTCTACTAATCAGGAAGGAGAGAGTATGTCTACTAATCAGGAAGGAGAGAGTATGTCTACTAATCAGGAAGAAGAAAGTATGTCTACTAATCAGGAAGGAGAGAGTATGTCTACTAATCAGGAAGGAGAGAGTATGTCTACTAATCAAGAAGGAGAGAGTGTGTCTACTAATCAGGAAGGAGAGAGTATGTCTACTAATCAGGAAGGGGGAGAGTATGTCTACTAATCAGGAAGGGAAGGCCACATCTTGTGTGTGTGTGTGTAAGAATATGGCTGTAGGGGAATATTCAGGAAAAGAAACTTCTACTAGAGAGAGTGAGAATGTTTGTTTAGAAGATACTTCTAAAAGAAATACTCGAAGAAAGGAATTTATTCCTTCTTTTGATGAGAAACTCTTGCAAATGGGAATGAATGAAACCACGTTAGTATTACTTTTTGTTTATTTATTTGATTTATATATGAACTAGTTATGTTTAGTTAACATAAGTCATTATTTTAAAATTTCTTGTGCAGAGCATGTTAGCTTTGCTCTAAAAAAAGCCATACTATAATGTTTTTGTTGTTTAACTCCCTTTTATTAGAATTAGGGCATATTTTGATTTTCCAAAATTGAGTTGCCACTTTCAGAACACTAAGTTTTAAACTATGTTTCATCATAAACTAATACAGAATATGACATTATCCAGTTGAAATTACTAACATTTTAATCCTATAACTATTAGATTAAATTTTTTGCGTTTTCCAAGAACATCATTTTACATTTTATGAATAAATCATTCCGAAGTTAAATATATACTTATATTTTAATATCAAGTATTGAAGCCTATTATATTTTTAAATTGTTATGCTTCCAATTTCTAAGCTAAGAACTTATGTAAACTTTCTTTCACATTTCCAGTTTTTGAGAAGTACAAGGAAAAGTTTTTCATGTACCACATGCTTCGAAAAGAAGTACATGGATGACTTTTGCATAATTGCCTAAAGAAGTGGTTCACTACTTGAAATTAAGATTTTTTTGTGGGGGAGGAGATACAATTATAATTTAACATTTAATAATACATTTTTAGTAAAATATTTCTAATCATTTTATAGAAAATTTATAATCTATGTGAAAACTGGCATAGAAACAAATATCAGACGATAAAATCAAAATAAAACTGATATAGCATAAAATCCAATTAACAATTCATGTTATTAATACAAGTAGAAACTGTTATTCAAAAGGGTGAAAAAAATACAAATTTTAAATTTTTTTCCTAAAATAATAATTGATTTTATGTATTTTTCAAAACAACATAAACTAAATTTCCTTGTGGAAAAAAGTGTCCTTGATTGTTTTTGTTATAACTTATGGCATTTATGTGAAGACACGTCTAATTAAGATGAAATGCATGTCAACATTTTAGAAGTGGCTAATTTTAAATCAGTGTCACAAAATTTTTATGGAGTTTTTTAAATAATCAAAAATTTATGCTAATAACTCAATAGTTAACAGTTGGAAAAGGATAAAGCGTAATGATAGAAACAAGATATTAACAAGATATTTTATAAATGTAAACACTTACACCAAGTATAATTGCATGTGTATTTTTTTAAAAAGTAATAATAAAATTGTAGAAATATGTATAATTGTTCAGCAATATATATATTTTTAATTTTATTATTGTATAATTGTTTAACAAATGTGGAGAATTTTATAAGCATTTTCATCAATCGAACCTTATTAATTGTGACTTCAGTTGCTGCAAATAGATCTACATAAATAAAATGCTTCACTGGTACACATAATAATAATCATATTTGACATCTAAATAAATTCTATGAGCTCTGTGTACAAACAAATTAAACGAATGAAAATTTCTTTATATTGCCTTAACTTAAGAAATAATTTTGAAAATTTTGAATTTGCCTATAAATACCATATGAAATAAAAAATAATTATGGATGCATCCAAATTTAAATTATACTCTCTGCATTAAAAATAAAAGGTAGATAAGAATCCTGTAATCAGATTGGCTGGTAATAAAATATCAATTATGTATAATTTAAACAATGATACAATTTTAATTTACTTCAGAGCTGATTAATTTACTTCTGAAAAAGCAATTTTAATTTACTTCTGAAAAGAGTTATCTGCAAAAGTGCCTTCACTGTTTAGGTTTGACAGATGCACCAAATTGCCCTTTATGTCTATTTAATGATATGACTGGTGACCACCTTTTCACTTGCCCCAGACTTTTTGATGACGCATTTAGGAATTCTGCAGAAGATGACTTTTCATTTTCTTCAAGATTGTATAAGGCTACCTGACAGAGACTGGTGGTTGAAAAATCAAAGTTGAGCATAGGATAAAAAAATTATATATGAAAAATGTGCTTCTGCTTTTTAAGCAAATACAAAAATTATTTTTGCTTTTGCTGACTTTTCTTTATTTTCATCTTTAAGAATTACATTTTTATCAATTTCAAACTGTCTTCTTTGATTATGTCTCAATTTTTGGTGCTTTCCCCCATTATTTTATGTGCAATAATTTACTAACTGAAATTAACACCAATGTTTCTTAATTGTTTTATTTTTGGTTTGTGTTTACCATAGCACATATTTAATAGTAAAATGTTCAAAACTCATTCTGACAATTATCTCTCGTTTTCCACTTAATCACAGAAGCCATTGTTGATATTGGAATGTTTAACTCGCTAAGTATATACCTTAAGAATTGACCATTTTTATGATATTCCTCAATTACACATCTTTCTTGAAGTCAAGCAGCTTTGAATTCTGTGCCCTTATACATGCGACTAATGACAACACTGTTTCCTCTAGGGTAATTTAGTATTGAAGATGTGACATAGATCAAGGCCATAGATATCTGCATTTTAATATAACTTATTCAATACAGTATCTACCAATAAGTTCAAATACTTATTGGTAGATAATGTAGTTACTAAATTTGTTAGAAAAATTGTTGGTTATGAAATATGTTGCTAGAAAATATTGTATTCAAATTCAAAATATGGGAAAAAGTATTTGAATTTGTTAAGCATTTTATGTAAGATGGAGCTTTGGTTATACTAACACTCAACTTCAGGTTAATGAAATCTCAAAAGGGATTTATTTCCATGGATCAATTTGTGTAGTAATATGATAATATTACTACACTTTATATTTAAAACTTCAAATATTAGTTTTATAAAACTTGAACTCTTCTATCAAGAAAGCAAAAAAGATCTAGAAAATTATTGGCAGGGCTGTCTTTCTTTATAATATATGTCAATGAGTTGAAAATTTAATCAAAGTTATAGAAAATAAAAATTCTTACTTAAGAAATGTTCTTAAATAATCGAATACTATTTGTATATTTAAGTGATGCCATGAAATTGCATATTCATAAATTCAAAACAAAAAATAAATTTTTTCTCTAATGTATTAAATGGTTTATTAAAATGAAATTGGAAATTGTATTTGAAGTACAGGTAACCCTTCTATAACACGGTAGTTAGGTTCCTAGAAAATGCCGTGTTGTGTGAAATCATGTTGTATGAGACCCAGAACTAGTACAAAAAGTGGGGTTACGTTCCAAAAACTTATTAAAAACAAAATTTTTTTTTAATTCGACATAAACAACTTAATTTCTATTAAATAAAAAATGTATATCCAACACAAAGTAAGAAAAAAAATATTTTAATCTAACGCAACCCTAATTTAATGAATTTATTCGTCGTCACTGCTCAGTACAATCAACTGAGAACGTTTTTTGGGTGGAACGATATCGCCTTCACTTTCAGAACTTTTTTCTCTATTTAAAGTTTTTGTATGTTTTCCCCTCTTAAAAAAATCTGTAATCGAACTTTGCTGACTAGTTCTTACTAGGTCATTGTAAATTTCGCGGTATGGAGTTAAACAGTTTTGCAGCTTCCTTTTGAATTTTCGACTTCTTTCCGTGGAAGGGTCTGTTTTCAAGAAAAATGACTCGAGATTTTCCGCTAAGCATAGACCTTCTTGTAATTCTTTTAATGTTAAATTCTTAACTGCACAATCTTCATCAGAGCTAGCGTCATCAAAATCTATTTGATTTGCATCCAGGGATGCCATTTCCATCAAATCCGCTTCGTCAACTTCTTCTTTCACTAATAATTCTTGAATGTCTTCAGTAGCCATATCCACAAAACCTTTGCCTCCGATTGATTTAGCGACTTTTAATATGGCACCAATTTCGTTTTCTGATGTTTCACGCATGTTTTCTGTTTCAACTGAAGAGGGCCCAGAGGGAAGAAAAGACGCGGAGAGTCGCCATTAACCTAGAAAAGAAGTAAGGAGTGAACATGTTTCCGCCGACCGATAACAAGCTCTAACATTAGAACAAAACCGTGTTATAGGATGACGTGTTGTAGGAATTTTTCCGCAATTTACGAATGGTGTTATAGCAAAACCGTGTTATAAGATACCGTGTTATAGGAGGGTTACCTGTATTTGGATCTAGCTTCAAGATTATCTATCTTATTGGGTACTGGGAATATAAAATCACAGGTTGTAAAATGTTTTAAATCATCTCTTATCATACTGAAGAAACATAATTTTATGCTCCAGGGAAAATAAAATAAGTATTGGGCTCATCTTCTATGTCGTAAAAAATGTAGTATTGAATTCGCAAAAATTATTGGCAAGAAAACTTAACTTACAATAATTGTACATTTTTACTCACTTGATGTCAGAATCATTTCATCCTATCAGTTTTAATCCATTTTTCTAAATTATAATCTTCTAAACTTAAAGTCTACTTCATCATATTGTAGACAAATCATAGACTTATTTTTATGCTGTAAATTATTTTGACACAAAATTCTCTTGCACCATGTGATGTTAAAAAAATTACTGAATAAGTTCATAGATCAATGATGGTGTTTATCAAAATGTCTAAAAAATTTTATGTACTTTATTTTGCCTATATTTTATTATTTATGACTGGATTGCTTCTAATTTTTATTTTGTTCATAGTTTTAATTTATTCTTTTTTAATCCTCTCTGAACAAAACAAAATTAAAGACTAAGTTTCATTTGAAAAATTACTAAAAGTCTAAATGGACCTAGATTTTGCCTTTTAACTTTAATATTTCTGGGTGAGAGAGTTTATCAAAAACATTTAGTTCATGTTGTTTTTTCATTGACTCCTTATATATTATAAATTCTTATAAACAAAGGTTAACGTTCCCATTTTTATTCTCATTATACTTACCTTTTGCATGGGTGAAATATCAGTGCAACCACTATAAAGTCATTTCATTTTCATATTTAAAACTACTAGTGTTTGTGCTGAGTTATATAAGTATTAAGATTTTTTCAAATAATATTACAAAAATATTTTTGAGTATAGTAAAAAATTAATTTTGCCTAGAACATTGCTTAAGGACAACTAATTGATCTATGGCATCTTTGAAATGTTTTGAATCCTAGAAACTTTGGAATAGTTGAATAATCAAAAAATGATTGATTATTTTCTGTTTTTATGTTGTCAAACAAAATTTCAATATTCTTTCAATTAAAAAGTAAATTATAAAATTCCCTAATTTGCCTTATTTCTTTTAATAAATGCAAATCTTTTTAGGAACTCAAAATTTAATGATATTTCAAGTTTTTTACTATTGACTGGATACCAGACAACTGTTAAAATTATTTTTATTCAAATGTGATTAAGTTTACAGAAACATATACCACTTCTGAAAGGAATTTTTATATAAAGATCAGAATTTGTGTGTGCATGTTTACAAAAACTAATAAAAATTCTTTAGATTTTTTTAATAAATAATTTAACTTATTTTAATTTAAGTTATATGGGAAGATAATTATCTAATAGTAAGATTTTTCAGTTATTTTCTTACTCCTTTCATTGAAATGTGTTACGCTAATAAATATTGCATCTCAATGGAGACTTGTAACTGCTCTAAAAATAACTGTCCTTCTTTAAATTACGTTACATATATTAAGATTTTCATAGTTTTATTTTCAAGCTAGTGGGACCAAATAAAAAGCATAATTATTAAATATGAATAAAATTTCTGTTATTGATTTAACATCTTCAACGCAGTCCTAATGTCCTTATTTATGCCTTCTTTGATCAGGCCTTGCTAAAAGTTTAATGCATAATAATGACTTAAATCATATATTTTCATGTGATTTTCTGCTTCTAAAATTAAATTTCATTAATTTGTGTTTCATTAATTAACTATAGAATAACATTTTGACAAATTTTTAGTTATAGCTTGATAAGTGTTATTCATCACGATGGAGAATCAGGAAGTGGTCATTACACAGCCTACATCAAAATGCATGGGAAGTGGTTTCTGTGTGATGATGTAGAAGTTAAAGAAGTTGATACAACTGATGTCCTAAATATCAATGCGTGAGTATAATTTAAAACATTAATGTACTTATAAAATAATGGCATTATTTTAAACAATATAAATCTAAATTCGAGCACAAATATTGTATATTTCATTTGTTATATATTTTAAAAGACAGTTTAGTAATTTGAGCAATTTAATTGTTTTCCATTTTTGTATTTTATGAAAGTTTTTTTAAATAAGTCTAATGAATTGACTGTTTTCAATCCTAAGTACGGTTTTAACAGTATATTAAATGTTTAAAGTTAATTTAATGGTGTTACTTGTTAATTAATGGTTACAAATTTTACTATTCTCTTGAAATATACAAACTATCTGATTGTACTAATTATATGTAGCATATTGCCATGAAGAAAAAAATGATAAATGCAGACATCAAAAGAAACAATATTGGAAAAGAACAGGAAACAAGAACTTTAAAATATTGGTAAAAATTCAACTTATCTTGTGGAAGAATAACATCAATAATATATTTAAAAATATAATTATGTGAGCCAAAGCTATGAAAACTACTTATATAACTGAGAAAACTGTGAAAGAGCTTTTATAATTCAGGAAAGGAAGTGTAATATATTTCTTCCTTTCCTCAATTATAAAAGCTCTTTCTAATTGCAATTCTTCAAAATACTCCTCTCATAATTATAAATATATACAGTTATGTTGAGGAAAGAGACAATTTGTTTCAAAATCCAAATTTAGAGAAAACTAGATTACAGTTTAGAATTATTCTGTTCAAATAAATTATAAATAAGAAAATTGCAAAACATTTGAAATTTTGAGTAATGTCACTTTTCTGAAAACAAACATTGTTGCTTTGAATTCTCATGTGTTGTTGTTGCTTTAATTCCTCTTGATTGACAGCAACATCAAACCAGGTCCATGAGCCTAAACGCCTTCAAACAATGGAGCATAGCGTCAGGGCTCAAGAATAACTGGCATTTATTTACACCAATGCAGGCCAAAATGTGGGCAAGAGCAGCTTGAGTTGCATTGCATTTTGGACACAGGGGATAAACTTTGCATCCTGTTACATGTCATTGTACACAAGTGTATCCACTTCCAAATCTGTCTAATCAAGCCTGTTGCCATCCCCAATCAGAATGGCACCAGGGTTATTTTCCACTTATCATTTTTGCATGGGGGCTTTCCTCCAAGAACAGACATGTTGCCTGACTCGGGTGGTGACTTCTGAAAAAGTAACGCAGCCACCGTGAGCAATATCCTTGCAGCTGCCCCCTCTGGCCAGACCATCAGCAATTTCATTATTGTTCACATCTGCATGCAATAGAACTCACTAAAAGGGGATTTTAACATTTGCAATCAAGCAATTCAAAAGCCAGACAAAGTTTCCAATCGTTTGGTAACTATGCCTCTGCCATTGAGAAGTACTGAATGGAGCTACAACTATCACTCAAAATCCAAATGTCAGCACAAACACTCTTAGTTATGCAAAATTTCAAAGCCTCCTCAATAGCTATCAGTTCTGCACTGAACAAGTATTTGTTAGAGTCCTTACGCAGAATCCAATGCTGCTCTCCATTTTAACAAAAAATCCACAACCTGAAATAGCGCCTTCACCCATGTTGCCATCAGTATAGATCTGTAATGCATATCAATAGTCTCCAAAGTAAATTGTCTAAAGTAATGAGGGTGATGTATGTTCTTGTTAGTATGAGGCTTTTAATTTTAAATAGGTACAAGGAAATGAGTGAAATGTCAAAGAATTTCAAATTGAAATGTATACTTTTAATTAGAAAAACAATTCAAAACAATGTTTCCTTGATATCTGATTATATCTTTAATGATAAACCCTTGTTACTTTTGCAATTATTTACTGAAATTACTTTTAAAGTAATCAAAATTGCCAGAGTTACTTCACCTAACAGTTCCTTTATTCATTTTTATACCTAGTTCTCATAAGACCACTCATTCAGTGTTCCTCTTTGAAACAATGTTTTATAAAACGATGTGAAATATAAATGTTTAATAAATAAATTTAGGCTAGTATTCGATGCAGGAAACTTGTTTACTTGTAAAACTTTCTTTTACATTATTTATTCTACATAATTTTGCTTAAAAAAATTTTTAAGAGCGGCAGTCAAGCTTCTCTCACTAATAACACATTATAAATTAATAACACCAATATATTAATAATATTTATGTATGGTAAATTTCACTGTGTAAAAATCAGTGTTTTTTTTTCTGAAAAGTATAAAAATATTAATTATCTTGGTCAGTCTTTGTAAAAATGGAATAAAATTTTATTTTGATAAATTTAAAAATAAGATAATCTGTTGACTAATAAATGCAATGCTTTAAAATTATTTATTTTTTTAAATTTAATTTAAAATTAAAATTTTTATTCACATGATTTAAATTTTAAATTCTTTTTCATTTTAAATTCACATGCTATCAAAAATAAAATGTTCAGTTTAAAAATAAAAATTATGTATAAGAAAATTAGTAATTAATATTCATTTCAAAAATGTGCAAAAAGCATTGCATTTGTTAAGGATTTTGTTCTGAAATATTTATTATAAATAAAATAAAAAAACTTTATTTTTAGAAATAGAATACTAGTAGATCATTTGAAATATATTCTGAACAAAAATATATTGCTCATTCAAAAAATCTGAAATATTTAATGTTTTTAATTTAAATAAAATTATAAAAAATTTATTACTGTCAATAATATACTTTTCTTGCATGATAAATGATGGCACATCTTCATTGTCTTGTCCCTAAAATGCATTTTTTAAACTCCATTTTACTTACTTTTTTTCCCCTTCTTCCATTAAATTGGATTAATAATGTGATAAAAATGCAAAAAAATTATCCTTGTTTGCTGACTCCTTTTTTTTATTTCCCTGTCATTCATTGAAGTCAAATGTAGTTGCATCTATTTCTTCCATTCTCCAATTTTTTTAGTGAGGAAAGCTCCATAATCATTGACAAGAATAATTGAAGTTGTTCCCTTGATATTATTGAAAGTAAATGTATAAGAATTTTATTTAATGTAATAATTTGAAATCATTAATTATAAATTTGAAAATAAGATTAGTTAAATGCATCATTTAATCAAAAGTTGCAAATTTTTGGTTACAGATCTTATTTTTATCTTTAATTGTTAGTAAGTATGTTTATTTAAACTGTAACTGCAAAATTTTCAAAGATAGTTAATTAAATAATTAAATTCTCTTACTATGCAAATATATTTTGCCTTGAAAGATTAAAAAACAAAATCTTTTAATCCCTTCCATTACCAAGTAATAATAAAGAATGAAATGATTAGCATTAATCTTCTTTCATGTATTTATAAATAAAAGGTTTTGAATGTTTTGTATATCCTCCATTCTTGTGAGGACTGCTGCAAGAAATGTGTGTAAAATATCTATTTCAGTAAAAGCTTGAAAATACTAATATAGACAGCTTTCATAGTGTTAACATGTTATGTTACAAGCAACTCTTATTCATTTTAGAATCCTTGCAGAGTGCATTAATAAAATTTTCTCATTGTTTTGTTTTCAAGATTAATCATGCCATAACAATTTCTTTCCCACATTAAATTCTCAAAAAGATGCAGTATATGACTGTGTATATAGATAAGTGGCTTCTTATTGAAAATTTTGTTTTACTGAAATTTTTTTAAACTAAACTACTTTTAGATGTATTTTCATGATCTAGAAATTATATTGATTCCATAAAAAAAGTTATTTCATATTTTCTTTGGATGACTGTCAAATATTTGTGCTGTGCAAATGCATTGCTTTATAATGTCTTTCATTTTAAATTGACAAATTCTAGGTTAGGATAATAAATATAATTGAGTCTTTTATAATAAAATTTTCTGGTTTATATTTATTTTTTGAGTGAATTTTTCTCAAAAAATTAAAGATATAATTGAGTAAAAATGTACACATTTACCTAAAATTATCGGATAAAAGTATATGTTAAATGAAGTTTGATTTGAAATATCATTTGATGAATAGTTTACTGTTATGCTTAGCCATAAAATGTATTGAATAACATGTGAAAAATAACTTTTATATACATTGTCATGTGTGCAAAATAGTTTCTTAGTGATTTATATTCTAATATTTTGTTAATAATTTAATAGTGTTTTGAAATTTCATTCATATAAATATTTTTAATAAAATATAGTATGTTATAAAAATATCTCCATGAAAAGCTTAAGCATTCATTATTGGAAAATATGTAAATATCCCAAAATTATTAAGATTATTAAAATCACATTTTTAAAAACCTATTTTAAAATAATTTTAAAAACAGGTTTTAAAATGTGATTATAAACCATTAAATTACTTAACATTTTTAAAATACTTTGACATTTTATCTTGTTTTAAAGATTTATACATTCTTTTTGTATTTATACAGAAATGCTGCATTAGGGCTTCCTTTTTCATAACACAGCTTATCATTTCTTATTCGTACTATTTGATATAAATTGATGCTGTTCAAAACTTACTATTATATCTCCATGCTTGCATCTATTCCAATTATCTTAAGTGTATGAAATTAAAAATTAAAATATCTCACATGAAAAACATAAAATTATATTTCACTTAAAAAGGCAAGTAATAATTATGAAATCTTAAACTCTGACAGTTAAAACAATGCAACTCATTAAGGAATAGAGATTACAATAAGTTTGATTAAATTGGAAACAGAGAGGCATAAAACTATCTGTTTTCAGATTTAATAAAGCTGTTATTAATAGTAACCTATAATTGAAAACTCAAGCATTTATTAGGTGAGGAATATAAGAGTTGCATATAACATCAAATAATGATGATTATCTCTTTTTGCAAAATATTAATATTTTTAACTATCTAGATCTTATTTGCTAATATTTTGTGATGTCTCCTCATTTATCAAAGCATTGCTTTTCTTTTCATTTAAAATGTGTGTAATGTAATTAAATTTAAATATTTTCTCATCTAATTTTCTTAATATTTACAAAGTTAAATTCAATTAAAATTTTATATTTATTGTTTACTGAATAATTTATTGCCAATCTTAACACAATTTCTAATCATTTTTCTGCAATTACAATAAATTTATTAGTAATTTAAAGTTAATAAAGAGGTATATTCATATAAAAATTTAGTTAAATTTATAACCTATTTATGTTGCTGTATTAATGAATTACGAAATGAAATTAATTGTTTGGTTTCATTGTCTACATAAAAAGTTATTTTATAGTAGATTTTAATATGTGATATATAATATTAATAATCATTTACATTGATTGGAAAAGTATAGATGTATCCAACCCCAGTGGTATATTTTGACATGAACAATTAAACAGTATAATAGGTTAAAAAAATTAATAAAAACTTGAATAAATTATTTAAAAAAATTCTCTTACAAGAAGTTATATAAATGTGTATTGATTATTAAACATTTTTTTTGTTACCTTTTATTAAAACATTATTAAACATAATTTGTCCATTACTTTTTATTTAATTTAACAAGTATGATGAAACAGATATTGTAAGTATTAAACTATTAAATGATATATTATTTTGTTGGCCTGTAATAATGTGGCAAAAAAGTAAATGATATTTGAAAGAAATTGTAAATTTCTTTTATTTAATATAAAAGTTTGCAGCTGTTTTTCATTATTTATTTGCTTCCAATTTTTATAATAAATTAATTTTATGTAATTTAAGAAGTCTCGCTTAAACTTATTTAATATCAATTGCTTACATAAAATGACCAATGTATTCATCTATTAAATATTTTGTTTTGTTGCAATAAATTAATAATGAAAATTTTTTAACTGAATTAAAACTATTGAAAGAATAAATGAACAAAAAATTTGATATATAACTTCATTAAAGTACATTTTATTTTAGTTATATTTTAACTGAAAATTTTAGGTATTGCCATATTTTCCTTATTTGTGTTCAAAGCATTTCTGCCCAAAATATTGTATTCCAGCCTTTTAATAATTTTGATGAATTCGTTTTTATATAGTTATACATTTATGACAAAATTTCTCTTAAAAAGTCTTTCTCGGTTGTTTGTTTTTTTAGTTTTACCAAAATCTTTTTTTATTTTAAAAGCTTCCAATATATTAAATGTAGTTTTGCAATGTTATTGAAATGAACAACATTCGATTTTATACATTTATTTGTAATATGTAAATGAGAGCTTAAATTTAAAAAAGGAATTAAAATTATATTTTTAGCAAATTCATAGAATTCCTAAAGTTTTGTTTAAATTTAACTGTGAAACCGTTACAATTATTTGCTTTTAATCCAAAATTAATTTGTTATAATAATTTTAAAAATAGTTTTGTAACCATCTATGTTTAACAAGTTTAGGATTATTAATAATTTGAAAATCAAATTAATAATTACTAAAACAATCAGTAGTAGTACATTTAGGCAACTGAAAATATTTTATTTGAAAGCTGAAAATTTTAAAAACAATAGCTTCATTTTACCATAATTTCAAAATTACTCTGGATACTTACTGCCTCATAGGAACTTTCAATCACTTTACTGACATCATCTAATGAAAACTTATTTTTCATAAACTGTCACAGCAGAGATTTTCATAAAGAACATTTTATTTTGAGCTATTTTCAGTTTTGTAGGAATTTTTGAAGTAACTAATAATTACGTGTTTTGAAGTACCTTCTTTTTTAAAAATTTATTACTGTTCATAGTTTATTTTGTAACTATTTTTAATTTTAAATGGTTATTGTACAGTACGCAATTATTAAAGATAAACAAGTATTAAAGATAATTGCAGTATTCCTTAGACAGTATTTATTATGATATTCTAATATATTTTATAAAATATGAAATCAACGACTCATTTTTTAATAAAGTAAATTTTTTAAGCTTATGTGACTAATTTTTTTACTTATATGTGTATTACTTTTTTCTGTATTCTGTAATTTTCCTTGTTTACAATGGAAAAGGAAAAATATTAAGATAACTTTCAATAAATGTAATTATAAATATAATTCATAGCAATATATAACATTTGACATATTATTCTATATATAATGCCCTTAATCATAATATATGAATTCTATTTCATGTTGCAGATATCTTTTATTTTATCAGAAAGATATACTTCATTATGAAAAGAAGTCTCAAGAAGAACTTTCTAAAGAAATGGAACAGAATAATGTCATACAGAATAGAAAAAGAGCTCTGCTTGAACATCTCTGGAGGCTTGTTGCTTTTGAAATTTTTAAAGTAAAGCAATGAACCCCTTTTATTATGTTTTATGCTGTTTTAACTTCTGGACCAATTCTCTTTATTGAAGAACAAACTAGTATGTAAAGTTATTGTATGTGTATCTGTTTATTTATTTTTTTTTCATTTTTCTCTTTCATAAAATAAAGGTCGAAAGCTTGACGAGGTCTTTATGTTAAACAATGCTGAAGTACATTTTAAACTACTTTGTTACTCATAATTAAATGTTTCAAATCTATTGTTTTATTTAAAATAACACTTTGTGTTTAGGTTACTCTAAGTATATAACATTTTCCAATTTATTGTCTCTTTCCAAGACAATGTTGGTTTCCCACAAATGCTTATCAGTGAAATTTGACTTTATCTATTTTAACTGAGTATTAGTCAAATTTGATTATAATCTGATTTGATCTAAGTAATTACCTAATTTGACTTGTATTTAATTAATTCTTATCTGACTAAGTTGTTAACTTTATGATAAATCTTTAATGGATTTACTATAATATCAATTGAAAATCAACCTTCGATAAAATATTAGAATGAATATTGTCTGATTTCATGTTTAAATAAATGTATGGTTTTACATTTTATTCTTATTTGTGTTTATTGTTTGAATACTTAGTCATTGTATTTTGAGAGTGAATGTGTTTGAATATATGCACCATTCTCTTATCTTCTCAAATAATCACAAGAGTTTGAGAAGATTTTAATTTTTAAATTCCTTTTAAATGTTTTGAAAATGATAGAAAAAGTAACTGTACAAAAAATATATTGGGTCACAAACATTCAATTTTTATGTTTATCAAAATCACAAAATTTTATTGTATTTGAAAGTATGTTTATTTCAGATTTTAAGGTTTTAACTCTTAATTTCAAATGCAATTATATAAATATTGATAATGGTAATTAAAATCATTTAGTTAATGTCAATCATTTGTAATTACATCTGTATTTAATTATGGATATAAATAAAATGGTTTTTTTGAATTGAATATAAAAACTACACTATTAGTTAAAATTAAAAATGTGTTGACAGTGAAATCCATCACCTAATGTCAGGCTGAAGCTTTAATAATTAGTATTCTCACTTTGAGTTCAACTGTTAGTGAATTTGATTTGTGAATGTTTGCAGTGCTTCTGAATATCCTTCAAACTAGAGATCTCAAATTAGTTCTATACAAAAGATAACCTGTAGAATGACAAGTAAACTAAAAACATTTCGACCTAAAAATTCCTTAATGAATGCATTGCATTTGACATCTTAGTTGTTAACTTTTAAAAATAATTTCATTTTTTAAATATTTAAAAAATATATGAAATAATATATAATGCTGTTCAAAATCTCAATATTGGAACAAAGTGTAACATATTTAGATAAGTAAAATAAGATTTAATACTTTACTAGGTATACCCCATACTAAAAATGCTTTCAAAACAGGTTTCATATCAAAACAGGTTTCATAGAAAATTGAGACAAATATTCTTTTGCATAGACTAAACCAGATATTGGTAATTCGATGCAAATTAAAGAGTTATTGGACAAGAAAATGAATTTTTCAGAAACTCATTCTATTGTTTTTCATAACAATATCAAAATTCTAAGCATGTTGTAAAATGTCTTATTTTTACTTGGAAATGTTGTGTTTAGGAATGGATTCTCTGTGAGTAAGAGTGTTCTTGAAAAAAACTCTACCATGTAGAAAATCTTATTTCGCATAGGAAAATGTATCATGATATTGTATACCTTGAGTTCATGCAGAAAGTTCCATAGCTAAAGAGATGTTAAAATATTTCAGAAAGTCTTGAAGACTCTAAAAAGTTTAATGTAATGAAATTAAAATATATGGAAGAAGTAGATTTAAAACAAGGTTAAGAAAAACGACTATAAACATCCCACCCAAAGTGGGAATTGAACCAACTAACTGTTCTGTATCAGAGCTCTAACCATTTGGCTTAAGTGGTCACAGAAAGTCAAATAAATTTAATTTTATATTTCAATGAAACCCCTGTGACACATTATAGACTTAATTTAAAAAAGTTTAATATCATGACTCCTTTTTTGAATAATTGAACAAATGAATTTTTTTCATTTTATATGAAATTTTAATTTTGTATTGATATCATTTTATTTTGCGCTCACTTCTCTACCCTTTGTAAGATTGATATTTATTTTGAGGGAGCAAAATAAAAATGTTTCCTTATTAAAGTTGATTTGCAAGATTTGTAGAAAGTATTTGTATTTTGAAGCAAACTTTCAACAATTCTTTTAGGGATAAAAGTGACAAGATGTATGATTTTTAAATTCAAAATTAAATATTTCATTTAAACAATTTAAAAAATGTCAACAATTTCAATTTAATTTATTTTAAGATACTTTATTTATCAATTGGATGTAGAATGACCAAAAAAAGACAATTTTTCAAAGTAAAATTGTCCAAATTAATAATATCATTTTCAAACCATCTCATTTTTTTAGGTATAAGATCCGAAGTGAAGACATTCCTGAGCCCTTTTTCATGCTTTACATTGTCTTCAATTACTTCGAAAAATATGAAAGATTTTCCCATTAACATCTAAAACATAATCCGCGGATTATGTTTTAGAAAATATGAGGGATATATCATCAGATTGGTAAAAAGTTTAACCGATTAAGTAATTTAAATAAACTATTTACTAAATCTAAATAATTTAACTATTAAAAAGAGAGCTAATACAATTTCAATGTTAGCCGTTACATAATCCATCTGGAAGTGAGTTCTGTTTACATAAGTGAGAGGAAAGTCAGACCACTTCACTCGTTCTTTGCCTCGCTGCGGATTGATATAAAATATATCACCACAGTACCCCCCATCAGTTCCTTGGACAGCATGTACTAGGAATGAGTCTGATCAGGAGGGAATCGAATTCAAACTATCCAACCGGAACGTGTTATGATGGGAAAAGCGTCTGAAAATTCTAGTGGAACTGAAGAAGACAAGGAAGGTGTTGAAGCTAGCTGAGAATCATGTAACATGTAACACGACCTTAGTCGGTCTATTGAAACGTGTTTTCAATTAAAAAAAACGTGATCAATTAAAAAACTTGGCGTTTCTTGATATAACTTTAAATGGTCCAGTATATGGTTGTTAAAGGGGTTTTCGCACAGTATCTATACGTAGAAACACATAGGTACAATTTGTAATGTCTTGATGCATAAAAACAGTTTCATTCCCAGTGTCTAGAAGCAGGTATTGGTCTCAGTGACGGGATTTTATCTCTCAAAAGATTAAAGTAGTTAAATGAATTTTTATTTGCTGTTGAACAGGAGTGAAAGTTCTCCAGGGAATCGAAGGGGGAGAACCATAAGTAAGCTCAGCACTTGAAGCGCCCAAATATTCTTTTAGAGATGGTTGGTTGGGTTTTATGGCGCAAGGTCTAAAATTGGACATGCAGCGCCACAAAATATTTTTGAAATTTTCTTTTTAATTTATTTATTTTTGTTCTTATTATTTAAATTTTTATTTTTGTTAAGACCCAAACATTCAAACTTTAAAAAACAAAATTAAATATAGATATAATTTTAAAATTTAAATTAGCAATTAAATTTAATGTAAAAACCTATTGCCCATAAAAAAAGCGAATAGGTTTCTATGGGGTGGATCCCCTATTAAATCAAAAAGAGTTAAAAAGTTGGTTGAAAAAAGTGTAAACGTTCTTGGTTAAAAGCATAACATGATATTAAAATATGATGAATAGTATAAGGTTCATCACACGTCTCACACCATTGGTTTAATTCAGATAGAAACAAATATATATGTGTGAAACGTGTGTATCCGATACGAAGGCGAGTCATACGGATATCAGCACTTCGTAACGGTAAAACTGATGAGGGAATGCAATATGGAAAGATAGCGCGTAGTTTGTTAGTTACCTACATGTTCCAGAACTCCTGCCAGAGAGAATAAATGTGCTTTTTTACAACCTTTTGCACATCTAAAAGAGGGGCAGTTGAATGAAGTAAACATGATGCAGCTTTGGCAGCTCCATCAGCAATTTCATTGCCCTCAAGAACTATGTGACTTGGGATACAGCAGAACTTTATATCATATCCCTTGTGCCAGCAAAGGAATCTATTATTTGTAAAATCCTGAACACAACCGATTGACAATCGAAGTTTGAGATTTTCAACGACTCTAATACACTAATACTGTCAGTATACACGCAGAATTTGAAAGAATTTACGGTATTCACAAGCTGAAGGGCTTGAAATATAGCCGTAACTTCAACGATAAAAATGGAGCAGGACTTATGAAGTCTGTAACTATAAATTTTCTTATTAAAACTTATGCCACAGCCAACATATTCTGCTGTTTTGGAACCATCCGTGAATACCGGCGTGTTACTGGAATACTGACAGCGGTGTAGTGAGAAAAGCTGTTGAAAAATAATGGCAGTTGTGTCCGATTTTCTATATTGTTCAAAAGGATTGATTATAGTTAACTGTGGATCACAAGGTGGATGTGAATATAAGTCCGTTTTAATAAAACGGACATCACATAGGTCTGTCAATAAAAGATGAGTTTTTGTTCGAGTGAGAATATGTTGGATGCTGTAAGAACGAGCAGCATACAATCTCTTCATTGCAGGAGTAATAGCCAAGGAGCGTAAAAGGTGGTGAATGTCAGACATGATCTTGGCGTAATAACTGAGAGACAGCTGCATTCGTCTCAGGTCTAAAGGTAGTTGATTATAAATTGCATATAGACTCTGGATGAGTGATGTGCGAAATGCGCCTGAACATATTCTCAAAGCAATGATCATTCTCAACACAAGCAAGCATATTCTCAACGCACTATGTCCAGTCTTTATAAGACAGGTTAAAAAAGGTAACTTTTAAAATACTGCGTTGACGCACACCCTCAGATTGGATAAAAGTATTGGACGTAAAGGATCCAATACATACTTTGAAGGAATATCGGAAGATTACCCCTAAAGCCAAAATCATATAATGTACGGAGAATTCCATATCGCCACGCACGGTCATATGCCTTCTCGATGTCGAAGAAAATGGAAACCAGATGGTTCCTCCGCACAAAAGCGTTGCGGATTTGGGTTTTCAAATAAAGGATATTATCAAGAGTGGATCTTCCTTTACAAAAGTCATTCTAATTTATATGAATACATTTAATTATTTCTAAGACATATACGAGACGGTCGTTGACCATACGTTCTAGAGTCTTACACAACAACTCGTCAGAGATATTTATCGATAATGTGAAGGAACAGAAGAATCCTTATCAGCCTTAAGGACCGGAATCACTATTGCTTCGCTCCAAAGTGATGGAAATTTGTTTTCAGTCCAGATCCTATTGAACAAAAGCAATAAGTGCACAAGGGAAAAAGGACTTAAATGACGAAGCATTTGATAGCTGATTCTATTAGATCCTGTGCTATTATCACTGGATTGCTGCAATGCTTTCTTCAATTCCAACATCCGAAATTCACAGTTGTACGGCAATGCATCACCATGGTTGAAACGAATTTGTGTTCGCTCAGCGTGACCCTTAGACCTTAACAACGAAGGGCTATAAGAGTCGTTGTTGGAGACGTTAGCAAAGGTTTCAACAAGGACGTTAGCGATGTCCTTAGAAGAGTATATAGCAGCTCCGGATTTTAAGATAGGAATAGAAAATTTCATAAATATTTCATGTGCTGCTTTCACTTTTCTCCACAATTGTTTACTGGATGTGGAAGAAGTAATTGAGGATACATAGCGAGACCAAGATTCATTTTGACTTCGGCGACAAGTTCTGCGAGCTAATGCTTTTGCTCTCTTAAAGGCAATAAGATTCTCCATTGTGGGGTATCTTCTAAACAACCCTCATTATTTAGACTTTTTATTATATTTTTAATTTAATATTTATAAAGTAATATTTTTTAAAAAAAATCAAGCAATATTAATAATTTAAAAAACAAAAAATCTGTGTACATATAATTTAAAATTTTAAAATACAAATTAGATAAAAAGTAGGAAATCTATAGCCCTTAAAAAAGCGAAGAGGTTTCTATAGGGTGGATCCCCTATTATATCAAATAAAATTATAAAATCAGTTTTAAAAAAGTGTAACCGCTGTTGTCTTGAAATGAAATTAAAATATGATAAACAATAAAAGGTTCATCACATGCTTCACACAATGGATTTAGTTCACTTAAAAACAAATGTTTGTGTGTGAAACGTGTGTATCCGATACGAAGCCGAGTCAATTTAACATCTGTACTTCGTAACGGTATAACTGATTATGAGGTGATGGTTGGGAAAATGGCATGGAATTTGTTTCCGACTTGCATATCCCATGATTCTTCCCAAAGAGAATAAACAAATATTTTTATACTATTTTTCTCATCAGAGAACGGAACAGATGAAAATATTGGTCCCAATGCAGCCTTAGCAGATGCATCTGCTGTCTCATTTCCATTTAGATCTAAGGCTTGGTATCCAACAAAATACAATTTCATTTCCCTTGACCGCAAGGGAATCCAGTGCTTTGAAAATTTTGGACACAGCAGGGTGACAGGTAAAACTATTGTTTCTCAAAGCTTCTAAAATACTCATGCTGTCAGTGTAGACACAATATTGATGATACTTGTCTGTATTCACATGCTGAAGCACATAATATACGACGGTTGCTTCAGCAGTAAAGATTGAACAGGATGAATGTATAATTAAAATCTTTATTATTGACAAAAACTCCACAGCCCGTATGTCCTGCTGTTTTAGAACCAACTGTGAATACAGGTTTATATGATTGATACTGACAGCGATGAGAAAAGTACAACTGTTGAAAAACAATGGGTGTTTTGTCCGATTTTCTATACTGAGCAAAGGTATTAATGAAAGTATTTGTTGGGTCATACCAAGGCTGATAAGCAAATTCGTCAACAAACTATCCAAACATCACATAGGTCTGTGAGCCACAGATGTGATTTTGCTGTTGTGAAAAAATGTGGGATGCTCATTGGGCGAGCATGAAACAGTATTTTAAGAGACGCACTAGAAACCATGGAACGTAATGGGTTGTTTGGTCGGCATAATCTTTGCGTAATAATTGAGTTTGCTGCATTCGTCTCAGGTCTAAATGTAATTGTTGACAAATCACGTATAGACTCTAGACGGGGGATGTGCTGAATGCCCCAGAACATATCCTAAAAGCAGAGTGATGAACTCTCTCCTATCTTCGTAAAATGGCAGATCTAGCCGATCCGTAAACAACACATCCGTAGTCAATGCAGGACAAAGTCAATGACTAATAAACACGAAGGAGTGATGTGCGATCGGCACCCCAAGATGTATTTGATAATACCTTGAGGATATTAAGCGATCGCTCACACTTCTTCCGCAAATATAAAATATGCAGAAGAAAGGTTAATTTACGGTCAAAGATAATTCCTGGAAATTTTATTTCATTGACTGCTTATATTGGAACGTTGCTAATATTAATAAGTGGATCATTGTGAAGGCTAGTCTTTATACAGAAGTGGACGCAACTGCTCTTGCGTGTTGATAATGTATGGCCATTCTCAGCACACCATGCACCAAGCGTATTTACTGCTGTTTGCAGTTGTCTCTAAATTAACCGAATACTTGACCCCTGACATGATATTTGCAGCCTGCAGATATCATGTCAGGGGTCAAGAATGGAAACCAGATGGTCCTCCGCACAAAAGAGTTGAGGATTTGGGTTTCCAAATATCTGATATTATCAAGAGTGGATTTTCCTTTACGCGGAGGCTACTCTGATTACTATATATACATCTATTTTTTATAAGATATACACGAGACGGGCGTTGACCATACGTTTGAGTGTCTTACAGAAGCAACTCGTCAGAGCTATTGGTTGATAATGTAAAGTACCTTTACTAGTCTTAAGAACCGGAATCACTATTGTTTCATTCCAAGCTCATGGAAATTTATTTTCGGTCCAGATCCTATTGAACAAAAATAATATGTTCGACAGGGAGTATGGACTTAAATTTCGAAGCATTTGATAACTGATTCCATCAGATCCTGGACTGGTATCATGGGCCTCCTTTAATGCCTTCATTTCCAACATCCTAAATTCTCAGTAGTAAGGCAAGGCTTCACCGTGGTTGAAACGAATTGGTGTTTGCTCAGCGTGACCCTCAGTCTTTAAAATCGAAGGACATTAAGAGCATTGCTTGAGACACTAGCAAAAGTTTCCATTAGCAATGTCTTCAGGAGAAGAGTATACAACAGCTCTGGTTTTTAAGATAGGAATAGAAAATTCCATAAATATTTCATGTGCTGCTTTCACTTTTCTCCACAATTGTTTACTGGATGTGGAAAAAGTAATTGAAGATACATTGCGAGGCCAAAATTCCTTCTGACTTCGACGACGAGTTCTGCGAGCTAATGCTTTTGTTCTCTTAAAGGCGATAAAATTCTCCGTTGTGGGGTACCTCCTAAATAGCACCCATAACTTTCTCTGTTTTTTAATTATTTCTTGGCATTCTTTATTACACCAAGGTCTGCTACGCCTGTGTTGTATAGGGGTACTCTTAGGAATTGATGTATCAGCTGCATTCTTAATTTTTTCGGTGACTTTATAAATTGCAATATCAAAATCCTCGATTGTAACCATTTTATAATCAACAACAAATTGTGTAAATAGTGTTCAATCTGCCCGACTGTACACGTAAGTAGGTAAGCCTTGTCTTACACTACTACCTCCAGTCTGGGAGATGACGAGAGGAAAATGATCGCTAATATGCAGATCATTTCCTACTGTTAGATTTAACAATGGCAGAGGAGATGGTGAACAAATGGCAAGATCAAGAGTATAAAATGTTCTTGTGGGTACATGGAAATATGTCTTCTCGTCGGTATGAAGCAGACAGAGACTATTATCTGAAATAAACCGCTCTGTCTGCCAACCGCGAGAATTAGTATGGTCACTTCCCGAAAAGAAATTATGGTCGCTAAATTCACCTAACAGCGAAAACGGTGTTGGCTGCTGATCTATTAATGCATTAAGTTCCTCTTGGTGGGTGGTAAATATAAACGACAGACTGTAATTAAGCATGAAGTATGAATTCTTAGTTACAGCCTGTAGAGTAGTATTTTTTGTGGATGGGTAGTGGTGGGGAAATTATTAGATATTAATATACAAACACCTCCAGACACTGCACTATCGTCACCAAAGTATTTTCTAAAGCTTTTAAACCCACGCATGGAAAAGTTATATATGTTATCTTCGTATTATGGAGGTCTCTATCATTGGGAAATGGCAGGCAGACGGTTTAAAGATGTTGCCCGTAACAAAAAAAGTTTTTTTAAATATTGATGCAAACATTTCAAAAATTAGGAGCAGTCGGCGGACCCCCAAAATATGACTCATGGACCCCCAAGGGGTCCATGAACCACAGGTTATGAAACCCTGGTCTAGAACAACCCTACCTGGAAAATTTTAGTTTATACGCCTTAGTGGCTTTTGACTTAGACTAAGGAGATTTTCTCTTAGTGAAGTAGAAGTGAAGTGAAAAAAATTAAAGTAGATGATGATTTTGATCTAATTGTTGATGTTTGGGGTAATGTAACAGGAGGAAATGACATGGATTCTGTTTGGATACTAATGGATCTGGTGATTTTTTTTTTTTTTTTGCAATGGTTGCATAGCTTACACCAGGTATTAGACTACGTGAGGTAACTTGATGTTGAGCCTCAGGAAATGAGCAATTTGTAGTGACTTTTATCGTGGTGATTTCCTTCTCAAATGCCCACTGTGGACAACTTCGAGAGTAGGAGAGATGGTCTCCTTTACAATTGAGACATTTCTCCTTCGTTGTGCAGGTCGGGCTATCGTGGCAAACTACTGCGCAAAATGTACAAGTTAGTTGGCCCCTGCAAGCGTTTCATCGAATATCCAAATCGTTGGCATTGGAAGCATCGCAGCGAATTTGGAATATATGGCCGGACGGGTAAATTCAGGTAAGCAACTTTAATATGCTGTGGAAGGTCTGAGGACGCAAAAGTCAGAATGAGATGTTTGGTATCAATAATCTTCCCATCTCTTCTGAATGTAAGGCGTCTAATTTCCCAGAACTTCTGATTATTTAAATTTTCAAGAATTTCATCCGTCGGCGTATTCAACAAATATTTTGTGGATATAACACCACGTGAAAAGTTGAAACTACCATGAGGTGTCACAGATACCTCTAAACTTCCTAACAATTGCATGTTGGATAGCAGATTAGCCTGAGTTTCATTTGCAACCTCAATCATCAAGTCTCTAGGTCTCAATTTTCGTACACTTTCTACTTCCCCTATATTTGCCGATATTCCTTTTTCGATTAGGAAAGGAGAACTCTTCTCAAAAGTTCCCTCTTTCCTTTTAATGACAAAGTATTTAGCATTATTTGTATTAATTTGCTGCTCCCGTGTGAGAAATGAAAATTTTTAATTCTCCATAAATTGATAATAAAATTTCGGGACCTGACCCTACCACCCACTAAAAGCAGAAGAGTGGAGGAGAGGAGAAAATAAAAAAAGGAGATAGATCACTGGAATACCTCGGGATTGTGACACCCGTGATTACCTAAAGAGATAAACCCCTTGAGGGGAATCTTTTAGAGAAGATCGGATACCTAGAATAATGGGTGGTATTTCAACACAACGGTTAGTTGCATGAATTCAGACGGCTGCTTGGAGCTGACAATGAAAATGGAATATGAATTTGCATTCAGGTGTGCACGCCATTGTGCAGGTACGTTCAACGTCGAGAAGTTGAGTGAATGAACGAATCAAATCACTTTCAAATTGCTGTCCCTGGTCTGTAGTAACCCCCTCGGGGGTTTACCTTCTTTAGGTAAACACGGGTGTCTATTATTATCAGATTTAGGTAAACACGGATTTGTCAACACTCAAGGTGACCATCCCTCCTATTCTCGAAATTGTCCACATGGGTATTTGAAAAAGAAATCACCACTGTTAAAATCACTAACAACTGTTCATACCCTGATGCGAGGTGACAGGTTAACACACGGTACTCTAAATCTGGAGTTAGCAATGCAAACGCTACATAGAAAATCTCCAGATCAGTAAGTACCCAAACCGAATCAGTTTCACCTCCCCTTGTTAGATTGCCCCAAACAACAACAACAAAGCCAAAATCTATTTCAACAACATTTAATAAAAGAAAAGCTTCTTTAGCTAAGTCTAAAGCGAGAAAGGCATATAAACTAAAATCATCAAGGGGGGGTTCCACTAGACATTCCATATCCGCCCATAAAGCCTTGTTTCTGGAGGCTGACGCTGTTTCCTTACATCCCTCGGACGAAGACTTATCACTCGAGGAGACGTCAGGGTACATGCTCTCCAGCTCCAGGAGAGGAGCTATTCAAACTAAATAATAACTTCCTGTGTTTATCGGAACTGCAATGGTTTGCGTTCTCATCATGATGACATCAAGTCAATAATAATTTCAGCTTATAACCCCGCATGTGTTGCACTTCAGGAAAATTTCCTGAAGTCCCACAATTGTTTATCCCTACGTGGGTTTAAAGGCTTTAGAAAAGACTGTGGTAATGATGGTGTAATGTCTGGAGGTGTATGTAAATTAATATTTAATAGTTTCCCCAGCACTGTCCATCCATTGAATACTACTCAACAGGCTGTAGCTGTACGAATACATACTTTATGTTTATAAACAGCATGTAGTTTATATTTACCACCACATGATGTCATGTGCCAAGAGGAACTCTATGCATTAATAGATCAGCAGCCAACACCATTTCTGCTGTTAGGTGACATTAACGGCCATAGTTCTTTGTGGGGAAATGATGATATTAATTCACGCGATCGGCAGATAGACCGGTTTATTTCTGAAAACAGTCTCTGTCTGCTTAATACCGACGAGAAAACATATTTCCATGTACCTACAAGAACATTATACTCTCTCTATTTGGCCATTTGTTCACCATCACTTCTGCCATTGTTAAATTCTACAGTAGGAAATGATTTGACTAATAGCGATTATTTTCCTCTCGTTCTCTCCCAGACTGGATATAGTAGTGTAAGACAACGTTTACCTTCTTACGTGTACAGTCGGGCAGATTGAACTTTATTTTCAGAATTGGCAGTTATTGATAATGAAATGGTTTCAATCGATGATATTGATAATGCCGTTAGTAAAGTCACTGAAACATTTAAGAATGCAGCCGATGCATCAATACCTAAGAGTTCCCCTATACCACATTGGCCTTGCAAACCTTGGAATGATGAATGTCAAACTTATAAGAAACATAGAGGGTTATGGGGGTTATTTAGTAGATACCCTACAACGGAAAATCTTATCGCCTTTAAGAGAGCAAAAGCATTAGCTCCCAGAACTTGTCACCAAAGTCAAAATAAATCTTTGTCTCGCTATGTATCTTCAATTTCTTCTTCCACATCCAGTAAACAATTGTGGAGAAAAGTGAAAGCAGCACATGAAATATTTATGAAATTCTCTATTCCTATCTTAAAATCCGGAGCTGCTGTATACTCTTCTAAGGACATCGCTAACGTCCTTGTTGAAACCTTTGCTAACGTCTCCAACAACGACTCTTATAGTCCTTCGTTCTTAAGGTCTAAGGGTCACGCTGAGCGAATACTAATTTGCTTCAACCATCGTCAAGTTTTACCGTACAACTGTGAATTTGGAATGTTCGAATTGAAAAACTCTTTACAGCAGGCCAATGACACCAGTCCAGGACCTGATGGAATCAATTATGTCATGCTTCAACATGTAAGTCAAGACTCCCTGTTGTGAACTTACTTTACCTATTCAATAGGATCAGGACTGAAAATGAATTTTCATCTTTAGGGCAAGAAACAATAGTGATTCCTGTCTTAAAGGCTGGTAAAGATCCTTCAAATTATCGACCAATTGCTCTGATGAGTTGCTTATGTAAGACTCTCGAACGTATGGTCAATGCTCGTCTCATCTATGTCTTAGAAACTAATATTTGTATCCTTAAAAATCAGTGTGGCTTTCATAAAGGAAGATCCACTCTTGATAATATGAAACACTTGGAAACTCAAATCCTCCACGCTTTTGTGCGGAGAAATCACCTAGTTTCCATTTTCTTCGACATAGAGAAGGCTTCTGACCGTACATGGCCATATGGAATTCTCCGTACATTATATGATTTTCGCTTTCGGGGTAATCTTAAGATATTCCTGAATTTTTTATTTGAATTATTCCTGAATTTTTTATGAAGAATTTTTTATGCTCCCGTGTTTTTAAAGTACATATTAGAAACTATACATCTAATACTTTTACACAATCGGATTGTGTTCCTCAGGGCTCTATTTTAAGTGTCACTGTTTTTAGCGTTTTCATCAGTATCATTCGTCATCAGCTTCCATCATCAGTACATGGTAATTTGTTTGTGGACGACCTGCAAATATCATGCGAGAAATCTAATATCCGATTAATTGAGAGACAACTGCAAACAGCAGTTGACAAACTTGCTGCATGGTGTTCTGATGATGGCCATAACTTATATCCAAGCAAGAGTAAATGTATCCACTTCTGTAGAAAGTTTAGCCTGCACAATGATCCAATAATATACATGAACAGCACTCCAATAGAAGTAGTCAATGAAATAAAATTTCTGGGAATTAGCTTTGACCGGAAAGTAACCATCTTCCGCATGTCTTGTATTTGCGGAAGAAGTGTGAGCGATCGCTTAATATCCTCAAGGTGTTGTCAAATACATCTTGAGGTGCAGATTGCACATCACTACTTCGAATTTATCAGTCATCGATTCTCTCCCTTATTGACTACGAATGTGTTGTTTATGGACCGGCTACATCTTCAGTTTTACGAAGACTGGACACAGTTCATCACTCTGCTTTGAGGATATGTTCTGGGGCATTCCGCACATCCCTCGTCTAGAGTCTATACGTTGTATGTCATCAACAACCGTTGGACCTGAGACGAATGCAGCAAACTCTCAACTATTACGCAAAAATTATGTCAACCCCGCATCACCCATTACGTTCCATGGTTTCTAATGCCTCTCTTAAAAGATTGTTTGATGCTCGACCAATGAACATCCCACCTTTTCTCACACGGGCTAAATTACATGTGTGGCTTACAGACCTATGTGACATTCGGATTGAGCTTATTGACTAATTTACTCAACCGCCTTGGTATGACCAAACAATTACATTTATTAATACCTTTGCTCACCTATTGTTTTTCAACAGCTATTATTTTCTCACCGCTGCCAGTACCAATCCTATAAACCTGTATTCACAGATGGTTCTAAAACAGCAGGACATGTGGGTTGTGGAGTTTTTATCAATAATACAGCTTTTAGTTACAGCCTACATTCATCCTGCTCCGTCTTTGCTGCTGAAGCAACCGCCATCTGTTACGCGCTTCAGCACGTGAATACAGATGGTTGTCATGAATTTTGTATTTACACTGACAGCATGAATATTATTGAAGCTTTGAGAGACAATAATTTCACATGTCATCGTGTTGTGTCGAGAATTTTCGCAGCATTGGATTCCCTTGCTGGCAAGGCTTAAAAAATAATATTTAGTTTGATACCAAGCCACGTAGGTCTTGGACGAAACAAGAGAGCGGATGCATCTGCAAAGGCTGCTGAAGATCCACCTTCACCATCGGTTCCGCTCTCAGATGTGAAAGGATATAAAAAGATTTACATATGGTCTTTGGCAGGAATCGTGGAACTTGCAGGTCGGAAAAAAACTCCACAGCATTTTCTCAACCATCACCTCATTATCAATTTTACCGTTACAAAGTGCAGATGTTAGATTGATTCACCTTCGTATCGGACACACAAGTTTCACCCACAGACATTTGTTTTTGACTGAATTAAAACTTGGTGTGAAACGTATGATGAACCTTATACCGTCCATAATATTTTAATTTCATGTTCATATTTTAACCCTCTACGCATACACTTTTTTAATACAGATATTTTAACTTTATACCTGATTTATTAGGAGATCCACCCCACAGAGACCTATTTGCGTTTCTAAGAGCACTAGGTTTTTACAATATATTTGATTTAATTTTAAACTTTTTTATTATATATATATATATATATATATATATATATATATATATATATATATATATATATGTGTGTGTGTGTGTGTGTGTGTGTGTGTGTGTGTGTGTGTGTGTGTGTGTGTGTGTGTGTGTGTATGTGTCTATATATATTTAGGGTTTTTTATTACTTCATATACAATTATTTTTATTTTTTAATGTTGCTTGAGTTATTAAAAAATAAATAAAAATAAATAAATAAATAAAATCGTAATCATACTTTTGACGCAGCATGTCCAAATTTGGACCTTGTGCCATAAAACCCAACCAACCATTCTTGAGGACCAAGAGTCGTGCTGAGCGAACACCAATTCGTTTCAACCATGGACAAGCATTGCCTTACTACTGTGAATTTCGGATGTTGGAATTGAAGAGAGCATTACAGCAGGCCAATAATACCTGTCCGGGACCTGATGGTATCAGCTATCAAATGCTTCGTCATTTAAGTCCAGCTTCCCTTTTGAACTTGCTGTTTCTGTTCAATAAGATCTGGACTGAAAACAAATTTCCATCACTTTGGAACGAAGCAATAGTGATTCCGATCCTTAAACCTGATAAGGATCCTTCAGATCCTTCACATTATCGGCCAATAGCTCTGACGAGTTGCTTATGTAAGACTCTCGAACGTATGGTCCACGCCCGTCTCATATATGTCTTAGAAAAAAATAAATGTATACATATCAATCAGAGTGGCTTCCCTAAAGAAAGATGCACTCTTGATAATATCATATATTTGGAAACGCAAATCCGCAATGCTTTTGTGCGGAGAAACCATCTGGTCTCCATTTTCTTTGACATGGAGAAGGCATACGACCGTACATGGCGATATGGAATTCTCCGTTCATTAAATGATTTTGGTTTTCGGGGTAATCTTCCGATATTCCTGCAGAATTACTTACGCTCCCGTGTTTTTAAAATACGTATTGCAACAGTTTTTTTCCAATACTTTTATCCAAGCCGAGGGTGTACCCCAAGGCTCTATTTTAAGTGTCACCCTTTTTAACTTGTACATAAGTTGCATCCTCCATCAAATTTCACCTCCCATAAATGGAACATTTTATGCTGATGACCTGCAAATATCATGTGAGGGCTCTAACATGCATTAAATTGAGAGACAACTACAAGCTACTGTTAACAAACTTGCTGCATGGTGTGCTGAGAATGGCCACACATTGTCTCCTAGCAAGAGTAATTGTGTCCATTTCTGCAGGAAGACTGGCATGCATAATGATCGCACTATCTACATAAACAATACACCTATCCCTGTTGTCAAAGAGATAAAATTTCTGGGAATAATTTTTGTTCGAAAATTAAACTTCCTTCCATATGTTCTTTATTTGTGGAAGAAGTGCGAGTGAATATCCTCAAGGTGCTTTCTAATACAACTTGGGATGCTGATCACACGGCACTACTTCCTGTCTACCAGTCATTAATTTTATCTCGAATTGACCCCTCAGGGGGTTTACCTTCTTTAGGTAAACACGGGTGTCACAATCCCGATGTACGCCAGTGATCTGTCCTCTTCTTTCTTTTCCTCTCTCCTCTACTCTTTTGCTTTTTCTTCCTCTTCTCCCTCAGTGTGGTTGCCTCGCAAGAGGTTGAGGGCTCCCCTTGAGTAGCTTTTGCCGCTCTGTTGCTAGTAGCTACTCTTGAGGACTAAATCACCCACGTGTTTGCCGTGCGTGGAGACCCGTGTCCCTGGAAAGGAGGGTCCTGGTAATTGAGGCCCCCAGAGACCAACACATTACTTTGGCCTCTGCTTTAGGTAAATGGGAGGTGTGTTGTGGTCCTCAGAACATCAATCGGCTTTATGGATCAAGCGATCGGTACATCTACTGGGTGACTCGTTAAGGGTGGAGGCCACTTCAGGGATGTACTGTGAGCGTATAGGACCTGACTAGCACTGGTGCAGCTGGTCTGCATCCCGTCAGGTCCCGAATTTTCCATCCCTAATATGGAAACATTTCTATTCTCTTCTCTCCCACGGGAGCACACATTGACATTATTGAAAGCTAAATTTTATATTGTGAAACGAAAGGAGGGTACATTTGATACTGTATCCCCTTTCTTAATTCAAAAAGCTATATCTGGCAATATCGGCGAAGTGAAGAGCATTCGGAAGCTGCGTTCTGGAGATTTAATGGTCGAAGTTGCTTCAGAAGCACAACCTACTCTTATAAACAGCATAAACATGCTTGCTAACCTATAGGTGTCCGTCCAACCTCATATTAATCTTAATTTTTCACGTGGTGTGGTATCCGCCAAGGATTTGCTAAATACGCCTGCGGAAGAGATCTTAGAAAATCTTAAAGATCAAAAGGTCTGCGCTGTAAAACGCATCACTGTCTGACGGGATGGGCAGATTATCAATACTAAACATCTCGTACTGACATTTGCGACGCCAGACCTACCGCAGCATATTAAAGCTGCGTATATGCATCTATCTGTCAGGCCGTTTATACCAAATCCTTGGCGTTGTTTCCAGTGCCAGAGATTTGGTCACTCAAAAGCGACTTGCAGGGGCAAACTGACTTGCGCTCGCTGCGCAGCAGTAGGCCACGACAGTTCGTCTTGTTCTGCAAAGGAGAGGTGTGTAAACTATAAAGGTGACCACCCATCCTACGCTAGAATTTGTCCTATCTGGATACTGGAGAAGGAGATCACAACCACTAAAGTTAAGAATAACTGCTCATATCCTGAGCCGAGACATGCTGTTACAGCACGCACACCTCAAGCAGGAGTTAGCTATGCATCTGTCGCCGCCAAGGTCACCAGAACGGCTAGTACCCAAACGGATGCTCTTTCACTTCCAATAGTAAAATTACCCCCTACATCTGAGAAAAAATCAAAAACAACATCCGCAACTACTCTCCGTAGAAAAGCTCCGATGGTAGAAAAGCTCCGACGACATCTAAAGACCTAAAGGCATTAAAACTTAAATCTGCAAAGGAGGGCGATTTTAGACCCTCCATATCCACACGTAAAGCCTTAACCCTTGAAGCTGACGCTGTGTCTCTACATCCCTCCGACGAAGATTTGTCACTCGAGGAGATGTCAGATGACATGCCTTCCAGCTCCGGGAAAGGAGCTTTTCAAATTAAACAATAACTTCCTTTGTTTCTTGGAACTGCCATGGTTTGCGCTCTCATCAGTATGACATCAAGTCTATAATTTCAGCCTACAAACCCGCATGTGTTGCACTTCAGGAAACATTCCTGAAGTCCAGCAAAAACTTTTCCATGCGTGGGTTTAAAGCTTTAGAAAAGACTGTGGTGACGATGGTGCAGTGTCTGGAGGTGTTTGCATATTAACATCTAATACTTTTCCCAGCACTGCCCATCCATTGAATACTTCTCTACAGGCTGTTGCTGTAAGAATTCACACTTCATGTTTGTTGAAAGTCTGTAGTTTGTATTTGCCACCACACGATGTCATCCGCCAAGAGGAACTCGATGCATTAATAGATCAGCTGCCAACACCATTTCTGTTGTTAGGTGACTTTAACGGCCATAGTTCTTTGTGGGGAAATGATGATACTAATTTTCGCGGTCGGCAGATAGAGAGGTTTATTTCAGAAAACAGTCTCTGTCTGCTTAATACCGACGAGAAGACATATTTCCATATACCCACAAGAACGTTTCATTCTCTCGATCTAGCCATTTGTTCTCCATCTCTTCTGCCATTGTTAAATCTAATAGCAGGAAATGATCTGCATAACAACGATCATTTTCCTCTCGTCATCTCCCAGACTGGAGGTAGTAGTGTAAGACAATGCTTACCTACTTACGTGTACAGTCGGGCAGATTGGACGTTATTTACACAATTGGCAGTTAATGATAACGAAATGGTTACGATCGATGATATTGATAATGCCGTATCTAAAGTCACTGAAACAATTATAAATGCAGCTGAGGCATCAATACCAAAAAGTTCCTCTTTACCACACCGGCGTTCGGGAGTCAGTCCCAAACGAGAACACAGCTTAAGTCAGATAAAGATATAAATATCTTCCCGAACAATGGCCTAGAGTCTATTCGGGAAGAAACAGTTATAATCTATAATCTTTTGCTTTATAGCATATCCCCGCTTTATCGTGACTTGTTCTCGTTAGCCCAACCTGACCACCACCTCCACGCGGTGACTCCTGGAAACGCCTTCGGGCGGCTAACAGTGGCAGGGGGACTTTAATCATATATAAAGTAAGACTAACCTAAATTTGCGAATCTTCAATATGGAGGATAATCTAGATCCTGTGGAAAGAGAAGAGGGCAATAACCTTGACAAATGCCCTGGTGAAGTAGAAACAGAATTTAATAAACTATTAGATATTGAAAGAGAATTACAGACGATTATTTCAAATAGTAAAATTAGCTCAACAGCCGCTAATAAGATAAGACAGGGAATAATGGATATGTTAAAGATATCTATGACT
Source organism: Latrodectus hesperus (assembly GCA_037975125.1). Classification (NCBI taxonomy): domain Eukaryota; kingdom Metazoa; phylum Arthropoda; class Arachnida; order Araneae; family Theridiidae; genus Latrodectus; species Latrodectus hesperus. The sequence continues at coordinate 97,355,405 of CM075859.1, read as the reverse complement.
ATAATAGAGAAGAATGCATCTTTAGTTGGAGAAAACAAAGTACTTAATAAAACTAGTATACAAAATAGGACATACGCGCAAGTAGCCTCTAAAGAGACTAAACAAGGTAAAAGAGAGTCTAGCAGATCTCGCAACAGAAGAGAAAGATCTAGGCAACGAGTTCAGAATGTGGTAGCGATCTATCCCAATAAGGAGATAAGTTCAGAAGAGACTAAAAACATAATAAAAGAATATATTAATCCGGCTAAATTAGGGCTAAATATAACCAAAGTTAAATCTATTAGAAAGGGAGGCTTACTGATAGAGACTAAAAATATATAAGATCTAGATAAAATTATGGATGAGATTAATAAAGATGATAATGTGAGGGAAAAATTGAATGCTAGGAAACCTGAACGTAAGAAACCAAGAATAATAATCTATAATGTTGAGGAAGATATCAGTAAAGAAGAAATAGCTAGTAAGTTAATTTTACAAAATGAATTAAAAAAGGAATCGTGTATCGTCCCGACATATAGCTATAAAGGCAAATATGGTAGGAATTGGATATTGACACTGGATGGACAGACATTTAATGAAATTAAAGATAAACAAAAATTATTTTTAGGGTGGAATAGTGTTCAATTTCGCGAATACCTTAGGGTAATACAGTGCTTTAAATGTTTGCGATATGGTCATCAAGCCAAATTCTGCCGAGGAAAAAAGACTTGTAGTCGATGTGGAGACAATCATATAGATAGGAACTACAGTAATACTATTAATTGTAGTAACTGTACTGAACATAATTTAAGGTTTAAAACTAAGTTTGAGACAAAACATGATGCAAGAAACAGGAGCTGTAAAGTTTATGAAAAGGAGTTAAATAATTTAATTACCAAGGCAGATTATGGATACTAGACAAAATACCAAAACTATTAGATTCACATATTAATTTAAACCACTGTCGAGCAGCTAACTTAATACATGTTAGAGACTTAAAAGAACTTAATATAGATTTTGCCTCAGTGAATGACCCTTATAATTATGAAGGAAGAATTTCAAGCATACCATTGGATTATACAGTTGTAGCTACAGAAGACCCGAAAGCGGCTCTAATAATTAAAAAGTGTTATCAAGTTAGTCCCATATTTATAGATAAGAACATTGTAATTGTTAGATTTAATAATTTTAATAATGACTTCATCTTTTGTTCGGTGTATTGTCCACCTTCTAGTCCACTACAAAGTACGTTAGATCAATTAGAAATCTATTTGGTGAACTATTCTACATCAAGTTGGCTTATATTTGGCGACTTTAATGCAAAGTCGAAAGCCTGGGGGCCAAATAATACAGATTTTCGAGGTGATACATTAATGGAATTTATATCTAAATTTAATCTCGTAGTTGAAAATGACGTCCATAGTCTCCCGACGTTTTCTAGTACGATAGGGACTAGTTGGATTGATCTTTTAATAACTAGTAATATGTTTAACACACAGATTAATAATTGGAAAATAGTAGATAGTTATACCGCAAGTGATCACTATCTTATGACTTGTGAAATTGGAGTAGAGAAGATTAAGAAAGAAATGCAGATTAGATGGAATTCTCAAACTATTGATTGGCATGGATTTAAAGAGGAACTTAGGACTATCCCGGAAGAATTTAGGATTAGGGAGGAAGATAATACTGAACAGTTAGTTAAGAACATTGAAAATAAAATTGTAAATTTATGTAATAAATATAGGAAAAAGAAAAAACTTAATAAAAAACCAAATAATTATTGGTGGACTGATAGATTAACGATGGAACGAAGTAGAGTGCGCGCACTTAGACGTAGCTATCAAAAGGAAGCTAATCATGACAAAAGAAAAGAAAAGAAAGAGAAATTTAAAAAAGCTTCGGCCCAATATAGAAGGGAAATACTCGAGACAAAAAAAAGAGCTTTTAAAGATTTCCTTGATAATGTTACCAATTCCACCGCTTTTGGAGGACAATATAAAGTTGTTAGAGACAAGATGCACATCCCTACGGTTAAAAGTAACATACTAATGGACAATGGAGAATATACAGATAATGTTCCAGAATCTATAAATGTTATTTTAAAGACCCATTTTCCGTTAAAAGATAGAACAGAAAATAATGAAACCATTAAATGTCAAGTCAATCAACCCTCATTTACTACTTATGAAAAAGAAGAAGTTATTAATGACATGGATAAGAATAAAGCTCCTGGCTTTAACGCCATATGTTTAGATATTTATGAAGAATTGTTTAGAACCGACAAATTATGGTTTACCAAACTTATGAATAAGTGTCTTAATGATGGAATTTTTCCAGAAATTTGGAAAGTAGCAAAAGTGACCTTAATTCCTAAGGAGGGAAAAGATCTTACAAAAGCTGAATCCTATAGACCGATATGTTTATTGCCCGTATGGGGGAAGATTTTGGATAAATTGGTAATGCGTAGATTATTTTACTTTTTTAACGTTAATAAAGTTTTAAATGAAAGACAATATGGATTTATTAAAGGGAAGAGCACCAATGATGCTATGATGGAACTCACAAACAGGATAAAAGAAAATAAGAAAAACAAAAAGTATACATGTTTAATATCATTGGACATTAAAAGTGCTTTTAATTGTGTTCGCTGGAATGACATTTTAAGAATATTAAATAAATATAAAGTCCCATACAATATTATGCGAATGGTTCATTCGTTTCTACATAATAGACATTATATAGATGCCAACAACAAATGGAATCACTATAATCTTGGAGTTCCTCAAGGCTCATGCCTCGGCCCCTTTTTATGGTTAGTAATTGCTAACGAATTGTTAAATGAAGACTTTGGCCCTGATAACCAATGTCAAGCCTTTGCGGACGATATAGTTATATTATTAACCTCCAATTCCTATTATCACTTTACGGAACTATCTAAACACCCTCTCTCTATAGTGGATAACTGGGCGCAGAAATACGGATTAACTTTAAATATCCAAAAATGCCAATATACAATTTTAGTAATAAGCAAAGAAATTACTAGGAAACCTACTATTACAATTAGAGATAAAAGGATAAATTATACAAATAACCTAAAATATTTAGGTATTATATTTGATACGAAGCTAAATTGGATGGACCACCTCAACAACATCAAAAATAAAATCGATAAAATTCAAAATAAACTGGCAAGAATATCTAGAGTTACTTGGGGACTTAAATCATCTATTTTAAAATAACTGTATCTATCAGTAATTGAAAGCATAGTACTATATGGAAGCCCAATATGGTATACAGACATAGTTAAAATTAATAATAAGTTAACGCAGATCCAGAGAATAGCTCTTTTAAAAATAACGAAATCGTTTAGGACAACTTCCACAGACGCCTTACAAGTCTTGGCCGGATACGTACCTCTACATTTAAAAGCCCAAACAATACAGAAAAAATTCCTATTATGGAACCTAAAAAAGACAGTTGAAATAGGAGGAACAGATTGGGACCATAATACTGCATGGACAAAAGAACAAATTATTATAAAACCATGGAATATGACAATAATATATTGGAATATGAAATCCGACCATGAAGAATGGTACGCTTACACAGATGGTTCAAAAATTAACAACCAAGTTGGCTGTGCCTCAATTATATTTTACAAAGGGGAAATAAAAGAAAAAATCCAAGCGCGTTTGAATAATGAAGCATCAGTATTTGAAGCAGAAGCCAATGCTATCTTAGTTACATTACAATTTATTATTTCAAATAACATAGATAATTGTCATATACATACTGACAGCCGATCGGTCTTGGGAGCGATTCAAAATTCCAATATCACAAGCGAAACAATCAGGAGTATTAAGGATTTAATTAATAAATATCCCAATATATTTACTTTTCATTGGGTAAAGGCCCATATAGGAATATTTGAAAATGAATTAGCAGATGCAGCGGCTAAAAAAGCCTGTGAAATGGATAATATAAAAATTAAAGTAAAATATAGCAAGCAGCAATTAAATCATTTATTATCACAGGATGAAATAACTAAATGGCAAAAACTATGGGATGATTCCCATAAAACAAGAAGGTTATATACATTTATTGATAAAGTTTCTACCAAAAGATTGATGGCGGATTTCTTCATAAATCAAGTTCTAACAAATCATGGAAACTTTGGTACTTATAGGAAGAGATTCCTGGGGAGATCAGACATCTGTATGCACGATAACGAAATTCAAGATGTTGAACATTTAATTTTTAGTTGTAATAAATATTGTGAGATTAGGAAGAAAAAGTACCCTACGAACTATTTAAATTATTCGCTAAAAGAACTTCTAGAAAATAAAAACTTTAGAGATGGAATTAAAGAAATTATGTTACTAGAATTGCAAACTCAGCTAAACGCATAATTGTAAATAAATATTAATTTAGATACCTAACTTATGTTAATTATTAAGTTATAAGTAATAACGAAGAACAATAATATTATGTTAATTTTGTAAATATTCACTTGTATATACTTAATTTTCTTGTAATTATGATTTATTGTATTTCTTAATGCCAAGATGGCATAAATTTTGTAAAGGCCAGGATGGTCTAATTTTGTTAATAAAGGCCAGGTTGGCCCTTAAATTTTTCAGTTAGAGGATAACTCAATAGAAATAAATGGGGATTTTAATTGTGAGTTTAGTAAACTCGCACCTATTAATAAGTAGTTATAATAGCAATGCTGTCGAGACGATCAGTTATATTCCGAATGCCTTAGGGCGGGGCGGAACAAAATATATGATTACCACACCGGCGTAAAGAAGTATGAAAAGAGACTAATCAATTACTGGTGGACGAAGGAGCTGACGATGGAGAGCAGCAGAGTTAGAGCATTGAGGAGGCGTTTCCAGAAGGAGCATGACATGGAGACCAGAATGAAAAGGAAGGTGGAGTTCAAGTTTGCGGCCTCTGCCTACCGGAAGCTAGTCCTGGAAACCAAGAAGAACGCTTTCAGGAAATATCTTGAGAGCGTCACCAACAAGAATGCCTTTGGAAGCCACTACAAGATCGTACGGGACAAGATCAGACGTAGTCAGATCAAAGATTTGGTCAGACTTAGCAATGGAGAGCTAGCCAAAGATTCCAAGGAGTCAGTAAATGCCATCCTGGACTTCCACTTCCCCTTCACTGGAGATCCGGCAATTGATTGGGACGGCGTCCAATCAATCCAGGACCAGTCTGAGTTCACCATCCAGGAGATTGATGAGACCATCAAAGATATGGATCCCAATAAGGCGCCAGGATTCAACGAGGTTTGCCTGGACATCTATCAAGAGATCTTCAACTGCAATCAGGAATGGTTCCAGTGAGTTTTAAACATCTGTCTGCATCAAAGGACCTTTCCCAACTACTGGAAAACGGCTAAGGTTATCCTCATCCCGAAAGAAGGAAAAGATAAATCCCTAAGAGAATCCTATCGGCCCATCTGCCTCTTACCTGTGTGGGGTAAGATCCTCGACAAACTTTTGATGAGGAGACTGTACTATCACTTCCAGGAAAACCAGCTCCTGAACCCAAATCAATTTGGATTCCTCAGAGGTAGAAGCATGAATGATGCTCTTCGAGAACTCCTCCTCAGGATCCGGAATGCCAAGCAGAGAAAGCACTTCTCCTGTCTAATCTCTCTAGACATAAAGAATGCTTTCAACAGTGCTAGATGGAAGGACATCCTGCAGCTACTCCGGAATTTCGAGACTCCTCCCAACATCCTAGGATTAGTCAACTCCTTCCTGGAACATAGGACATACATCAATGATGACGGAGACCACCGCAGCTACGACATTGGAATTCCCCAAGGCTCCTGTTTGGGACCCTTTCTATGGCTCCTAATTGCAAATGAGCTCTTAAACCAGGACTTCGGGACTTCGATCCATTGCCAGGCGTTCGCAGATGACATTGCCATCTTCCTAACCAACAGCTCCTATTTCAAGTTTACTAAGCAAGCCATCAGGCTACTCAAGTTAGTCCAGGATTAGACTAACAAGTTCAAGCTAACCCTGAGTGTGCAAAAGTGTGAATACACCATCTTCGTTCCACACAAGGACATAACCAGACGCCCGGGAATCGCCATCGCCGGAAATCGAATCCGCTACACCAACGAGCTGAGGTATCTAGGAGTCACCTTAGATCCCAAGCTCACCTGGATGAGCCATCTAAATACAATCAAGGAGAAAGTTGACTGCCTCCAGAACAAGTTGGCCCGGTTAACAACCAGAACAAGAACAAGTTAACAACGCCCAGAACAAGTTAACAACGCCCGTCTCGTATATGTCTAAGAAAAAATAAATGTATACACATTAATCAGAGTGGCTTCCGTAAAGGGAGATCCACTCTTGATAATATCACATATTTGGAGACCCAAATCCGCAATGCTTTTGTGCGGAGAAACCATCTGGTCTCCATTTTCTTTAACATCGAGAAGGCATACGACCGTACATGGCGATATGGAATTCTCCGTACATTATATGATTTTGGCTTTCGGGGTAATCTGCTGATATTCCTACAGAATTTTTTTATGCTCCCATGGTTTTAAAGTTCGTATTGGAACTGTATTTTCCAATACTTTTATTCAAGCTGAAGGTGTCCCCCAAGGCTCCATTTTACGTGTCACAATTTTTAATTTATACATCAGTAACATTCTACATCAACTACCACCATCAATAAATGGTACACTCTATGTTGACGACCTGGAAATATCATGTCTGGGTTCGAATTTGCGGTTAATTGAGAGACAACTGCAAACAGCAGTTAACAAACTTGCCGCATGGTGTGCTGAGAATGGCCATACATTATCAACACGCAAGAGCAGTTGCGTCCACTTCTGTATAAAGACTAGCCTTCACAATGATCCACTTATTAATATTAGCAACGTTCCAATAAAAGCAGTCAATGAAATAAAATTTCTGGGAATTATCTTTGACCGTAAATTAACCTTTCTTCCGCATATTTTATATTTGCGGAAGAATTGTGAGTGATCGCTTAATATCCTCAAGGTATTATCAAATACATCTTGGGATGCAGATCGCACATCAATTCTTCGAATTTATCAGTCATTGATTCTATCCCGCATTAACTACGGAAGTGTTGTTTACGGATCAGCTAGATCTTCTGTTTTACGAAGATTGGACACAGTTCATCACTCTGCTTTGAGGATATGTTCTGGGGCATTCCGCACATCACCCGTCCAGAGTCTATATGCTGTTTGTAAACAACTACCATTAGACCTGAGACGAATGCAGCAATCTCTCAATTATTACGCAAAAATTATGTCGACCCCACTTCACCCATTACGTTCCATGGTTCCTAATGCCTCTCTTAAAAGACTGTTTGATGCTCGACCAATGAGCATCCTACCTTTTCTCACAAGAGCAAAATCATATCTGTGGCTAACAGACCTATGTGATGTTCGGATAGAGACTATTGATAATTTTGCTCATCCGCCTTGGTATCCAACCATTAATTTTAAGAACTCTTTTGCTCAGTTTTTAAAATCAGACACAACACCTATTGTTTTTCAAACGCTATTTTCCTCCCATCGCTGTCAGTATCAATCATACACACCTGTATTCACGGATGGTTCAAAAATAGCAGGACACGTGGGCTGTGGAATTGTTATAAATAATACAGTTTTTAGTCACAGTCTATATTCGTCCTGCTCCATCTTTACTGCTGAAGCCACAGCTATCTTTTATGCGCTTCAGCATGTGAATACACTTGATCATCGTCAATTTTGTATATATACTGACAGCATGAGTGTATTGGAAGCTTTGAGAAACAATAGTTTTACTTGCCATCCTGTTGCGTCAAAGATTTTTAGAGCATTAGATTCCCTTGCTGGCAAGGGATATGATATTATATTTTGTTGGATACCAAGTCACGTAGGTCTTGATGGAAATGAGAGAGCGGATACAGCAGCAAAGGCTGCATCAGATCCAATATTACCATCGGTTCCTCTCTCAGATGTGAGAAAGACTATAAAAAGTTTTACATATGGTCTATGGCAGGAATTATGGAACTTACAGGTCGTCAACAAATTACATACCGTTTTCCCATCCCTAACCTCATTATCAGTTTTACCGTTACGAAGTGCTAATGTTAGATTAACTCGCCTTCGTATCGGACACACACGTTTCACACACAAACATTTGTTTTTAAGTGATTTGAATCCATGGTTTGAGGCGTGTGATGAACCATTTTCTGTTTATCATATTTTAATCTCATGTTCTACTTTTAACGTCTACCGTTTTAAATTTTTTAAAACAAACCTTTTAACTTTATTTGATTTGCTGGGGGAGCCACCCCACAAAAGCCTATTTGCTTATTTGAGAGCAATAGGTTTTTTAAATTTTATATGATTTATATTTATACATTTTAAGATTTTATGTATATTTGATTTATCTTATTTAACATATATATTTTAAGATAACTTATACACTAGTTTTTGTGTTTTAATATTTTAATGTTGCTTGGGTTTAAATATATATATATATATATATGAAAAAAAAATAATAAATAAAATAAAAATACTCCTCCAAAACTTTATTCTTGGCGCAGCATGTCCATTTTTGGACCTTGCGCCATAAAACCCAACCAACCAACTAACTTATCTCGAATTGACTATGGATGTGCTGTGTATAGATCTGCTAGGTCTTCCGTTCTATGCAGATTGGATACAATACATCACTCTGCTTTGCGAATATGTTCAGGCGCATTCCGCACATCACCAGTCCAGAATCTATATGCGATTTGCGAACAATCGACCCCTCGTCATCTGCTACGTTCCATGGTTCCTAACGCCTCTCTTTAGGGACTTTATGATGCTCGTCCAATGAGCATCGCACCTTTTCTCACACGAACCAAATCGCAGCTGTGGCTCACAGACCTATCCGAACATCATATGATGTTCGGATATAGACAATTGATACATTTGCTCATCCCCCTTGGCATGATCCCACAATTAATTTTAATGACTCTTTTGCTAAGTTCTTAAAATCAGAAACACAACACCTATTGTTTTTCAAATGCTATATTCCTACCATCGCTGTCAGTATCAGTCATACACACCTGTATTTACAGATGGTTCAAAAACAGCAGGACATGTGGGCTGTGGAGTTGTTATAAATAGTACAGTTTTTAATTACAGTCTACATGCGTCCTGTTCCATATTTACCACTGAAGCCACAGCTATCTTTTATACGTTTCAGCACGTGAATGCAGATGATTATCATCAATACTGTTTCTATACTGACAGCAGGAGTGCATTCGAAGCTTTGAGAAGCAATAGTTTCACTTGCCATCCTGTTGTGTCAAGAATTTACAGAGCATTAGATTCCCTTGCTGGCAAGGGTTATGACATTATATTTTGTTGGATACCAAGTCACGTAGGTCTTGGTGGAAATGAGAAAGCGGATGCAGCTGCAAAGGCCGCATCAGATCCAGTTTTACCATCGATTCTGCTCTTAGATGTAAGAAAGGGTATAAAAAGATTTGTTTGTTCTCTTTAGGAAGAATCATGGGACTTTCAGGTCGGAAACAAACTTCATACTATTTTCCCATCCTTCACCTCATTTTCAGTTTTACCGTTACGAAGTGCAGATGTTAGATTGACTCGCCTTCGTATCGGACACACACGTTTCACACACAGACATTTGTTTCTGAGTGAACTAAATCCATGGTGTGAAATGTGTGATGAACCATTTACTGTATATCATATTTTAATTTCATGTCTAGATTTTAACCAACAATGTTTATACTTTTTTAAATCTGATATCTTAACTTTGTTTGATTTAATAGGGGATCCACCCCATAGAAACCTATTCACTTTTTTAAGGGTGTGGTGAAACACTTCTGCTCGGAAGTTGGCAACAGCAACTAGAAAAACTTTCTACATGAACATTGGCAACACCAATTTTCTCCGGAACAATACCGCATGGTGAGCAAGAGGGAGATTCACGTTTCTCCCCCGACGATGTGAACGGATGAGTTCACAGTTTGTTTCCCTCTCAGAGAATTTTGTATTTGCAACTCTCTTTAACATTTTCTTTAATTAAAAATAAAATTTAGTTCAATTTTTAATATGTGGTGTGTTTTATTAAAAACTTGCAATTATTAAAAACTAATTAAAACAGCACCCCATATCTGGTGACCACTACGTGAACACGCTATTCCTCAAGCCCTACTAGGATTTGGAAGTAACTCCAGCGCCATGAGATGTCATGAGTAAATGTCAGTGCTGATTGGTAATCATTCATAACTTCTAGGATGCAGGTAGGATCTTTCTATAATTTTTCTTAAACGTAGCGTTATGTGCTCTTTGGTTGTTCACTGGGGTCGGTTTCTTGGAAAATTGTGCATATATATTTTAACACAAAGTTTTTCTTAGTTAAATTATTATTAGTGCATATTTTTTCCCCATGAGCTACACTCCGTTCACTACTCTACAATTTTAGCGATCCTTTCGCATCATGCTGTGTTTTTATTATTTAATTTAATGTATTGCATTATATGAATATTCATTGATTCTTTTATAATTCATAGCTAATATTTTTTGTGTATATTGTATTTTTTATTTATATATCTTGGTATTGAAAACTATATGCACTTCCGTATTATTGATTTGTATACTTTGTAATTTTTTCTGATAAATTTTGACCATGCCTTTATCTGACGATTTTTCCGTTACTCAAAACCCTCCCTCCGAAGACACAGCTTCGCAGGTTGCACACGTTTCGGTAAAAATACCACCTTTCTGGAAAACTAACCCTTCCCTGTGGTTTATTAGGTTGGAATCGCAGTTTTTCCTGGCGAATATAACGTCCGATCTAACAAAATTGAATCATGTTGTCTCCTGCTTAGATCCCGATATACTAAATTCGGTACACGACATTTTAGAGAGACCACCTACTACCGAGAAATACGATGCCTTAAAAAACGCCTAATTTCTGTTCATTCCGAAAGTGAAACATCTAGAATTCGAACCTTATTGCAAGGAGTAGAACTCGGTGACCAAAGACCCTCCCAATTACTAAATCGCATGCGTTCATTAGCTGGGGATACCGTGGGTGAAGCGCTTTTACGCTCGTTATGGCTAACGAGGCTGCCATATAACACGCAGACTATTTTAGCCGCTTTCAGCAAGGACGATTTGAATAAAATAGCCGCAGTTGCTGACAAAATAAGCGATCTAGCTATCCCTTCGTATGTAAATTCTATCACCCCTAACTCTCATGATGCTGTCACGGCTCGCTTGGAACTCCAAGTGGCGCAGTTAACTCAACGGGTTAGCGAATTAAGCACCGCCCTGGAACGCAGTTCCCGTAGCCCTAGGCGTAATTTCCACCGATCATTTCAACGCAGCAGATCTCGCGATAGTTCCCGCTCTCGCACTAACCTCAGTCACTACAAAGAACGTACGAATGAGCTTTGTTTTTATCATGTAAATTTCGGTGATCAAGCGCGAAAGTGCCAAGCTCCATGCTCTTTTCGTCAATCGGGAAACTAAACCGGCGATCGCTCACTGGCCAATCTAGCGACCGCCAAGTGAATCGTATTCTTCTGGCCGACCCGTCTTCAAAATTAAATTTCCTAATTGACACAGGAGCAGACATATCTGTTTTGCCTAAAAAATACGCTCCAAAAACCACACCCTCTGAAAATTTAGCCTTATATGCAGCAAATGGCACTAAAATTTCTACATTTGGCAATAAACGCCTCATTATTGATTTAAATCTCCGCCGAAAATTTTCGTGGTTATTCGTCATTGCTGACGTAATCCAACCAATTATAGGTGTTGATTTTCTTAAACATTTTGAATTACTTGTCGATGTCAAAAATAACCGTCTGATCGACTCTCGAACGTCTCTCTCATCAAACGGCATATCTTTCAATAATTTTTCCCTGGATTCCAACATATCCGTACTTATCGGCGATTCCAAATTTGAAAAACTACTCGCTGAGTATCCTGAGCTTACAAACCCTTCTTTAGTAACAAATGACATTAAAACTTATGAAATTTTTCATCACATTGAAACAAAGGGACCCCCTGTATTTTCCAGACCCCGCCGTTTGGCCCCAGAATTACTCAAAGCAGCGCGTTTAGAGTTCGAATACCTAATGTCTCAGGGAACATTGGCAACACCAATTTTCTCCGGAACAATACCGCATGGTGAGCAAGAGGGAGATTCACGTTTCTCCCCCGACGATGTGAACGGATGAGTTCTCAGTTTGTTTCCCTCTCAGAGAATTTTGTATTTGCAACTCTCTTTAACATTTTCTTTAATTAAAAATAAAATTTAGTTCAATTTTTAATATGTGGTGTGTTTTATTAAAAACTTGCAATTATTAAAAACTAATTAAAACAGCACCCCATAAGGGCAATAGGTTTTTTACATTTTAATTTGTATTTTAGATTTTAAAATCATATATATATATATATATATATATATATATATATATATATATATATATATATATATATATATATATATATATATATATATATATATATATATATATATATATATATATATATATATATATATATATATATATATATATATATATATATATATATAATTGATCTTTCCCTTTTTATGTTTTATAATCAGATTTTAAAATAACATATGCAATGATTTTTGCGTTTTAAATTTTTAATGTTGTTTGGGTAAAAAAAATCTTAGCTTTGGCGCAGCACGTCCTTTTTTGTACTTTACGCCATAAAACCCAACTAATCTACTTTGTGTCTACCAGTCATTAATTTTAAGTCGTATTGACAATGGGTGTGCTGTGTATGGATCTGCTAGGTCTTCCGTTCTATGCAGATTGGATACAATGCATCATTGCTTTGAGAATATGTTCTGACGCATTCCGCACATCACCCGTCCAGAATATGTGATTTAACGCACAACTGTATTTAGACCTGAGACGAATGCAGCTGTTTCTCAATTATTATGCAAAAATTATGTCTGACCCTCATCATCCATTACGTTCCATGACTACTACTTCTGCATTAATGAGGCTGTATGACGCACTTTCATATAGCATTCAACCTTTTCTCCCTCGAACAAGGTCCAGCTTATTATATTCAAACCTATTTGATGTTCGTTTTGACAAAACGGACCTTCTTTTACATGCACCTTGGTATGATCCACAGATTAAAATTATCAGTCCTTTTGCTCGTTATAGAAAATCCGACACAACAACTACTGTTTTACAGCAGCTACATGCCTCACATCGCTGTCAGTATGCCATGTACATACCAATTTTCACTGATGGATTAAAATCTACAGGACATGTTGGTTGTGCTGTAGTTATTAAAAACAAAACTCTTAACTACAGCCTCCACTCATCCTGTTCCATCTTCTCTGCCCCCTCAGAATGTTTACCTTCTATAGGTAAACATGGGTGTCACAATCCCGAGGTACCCTAGTGATTTGTCCTCTTCTTTAATTTCCTCTCTCCTCCACTCTTCTGCTTTTTCTTCCTCTTCTCCCTCATTGTGGTTGCCTCGGAAGATGTTGAGGGCTCCCTTTGAGCAGCTTTCGCCGCTCTGTTGCTATTAGCTCCTCTTGGGGACTAAATCACCAAAATATATTTAATTTGCATATAATATATTTAGTTTGCAAATATTTTTTAATTAAAAAAATGAGGGTTCATTTGAAAAAGTGTCCCCCTTTCTCTTTCAAAAAGGAATATCGGGTTTTGTAGAAGAAGTGAGAAGTATCCGGAAATTATATAAGATCATGTGACTTATTGGTAGAGGTTGCAAACTCTACTCAAGCAGATAGAATTAGCAATATGTGACTGATGTCAAATATAGAGGTACAATAGAAGAACAGTTCATTCCCTCGATTTTGCTATTTGTTCACCGTTATGGCTGCCATTGTTAAATTTAACAGTAAGAAATTATTTCGCAACAGCTATCATTTTCCTCACGTCATCTCCCAGCCTGGAGGTAGTAGTGTAGTGCAACGTGTACAGCCGGGCAGATTGGACGTCATTTACACAATTGGCAGTTATTGATAATGAAATGGTTTTGATCGAGAGTATTGATGAAGCCGTTAGAAAAGTCACTAAAACAATTATAAATGCAGCTGATGTTGTAATACCTAAAAGTTCCTCTATAGCAAAAAGGCGTTGCAAACCTTGGTGGAATAAAGAATGCCCACAAACTTATTAAAAGCAAAGGAAGCTATGGGTTTTTTTTCGAAGTTACCCCACAACGGAGAATCGTATCGCCTTTAAAAGGGCAAAAGCATTTGCTCGCAGAGCTAGTGGCCAAAGTCAGGAGGAATCCTGGTCCTGTGCTATGTATCTTGTATAATATCTTGAACTTTCAGTAAGCAGTTGTGGAGAAAAGTGAAAGCTGCCAATGGAATTTGTAGTGAATTTTCCACTCCTATTTTAAAATCCAAAGCTGCTGTATACTCTTCTCCTACGGATATTGCTAATGTCCTTGGTGAAGCATTTGCTATCGTCTCAAGTTCGAACTCTAATAGTTCTTCGTTTTTGAGGACTTAGAGTCGTGCTGAGCGAATACCAACGCTACAACCATCGGTAAGTCTTACCTTACAACTGTGAATTTGGAATGTTTGAATTGAAGAAAGCTTTACAGCAGGCCAATAATTCCAGTCCAGGACCTGACGGAATCAGTTATCTCATGCTTTAACATTTAAGTCCAGACTCCCTGTTGAACTTACTTTACCTGTTCAATAGGATCTGGACTGAAAATGAATTTTCATCTTTATGGCAAGAAGCAATAGTGATTCCTGTCCTAAAGGCTGGTAAGGATCCTTTAGATCCTTCAAATTATCGACCAATTGCTCTGACGAGTTGCATATCTAAGACTCTCGAACATATGGTCAATTCTCGTCTCGTATATGTCTTAAAAATAAATACTTTTTCTTTACTTTTTCTTTATTTTATTACGAAATTATTACGAAAAATACAGATACTTTTTCAGCTATTTTATTATATCCTCTTATTGAGTCTTGCTTGCCTAGCGATTTATTAAAAATATTTGAACGCACTCATAGTGAATGAGTCACCACCGAAACTACTGGTAACGATAGACTAACCCACCTCTTAAGTTTCCTTAAAAGAGAAATTGAGTCGGAGCAGAAACTGAGACTTGCGCGCTCCCCTTTTAGTTTCGAAAATATAAACAAAAAATAGTTGCCCCCTTCCGCGAGGAGAAAAGCTTCCCCCGCTGATTTATTGAATAGCGCTAGACGAAACACGTGTGGGGTCGACTCGGAGGTCAGTGAGAGTGCGTTTGTAGTAAAACTCATATGAGTCAGGATTGTAGATATGCTTTGAGTCTGCCGTATGAAACAAAGAAAGAAATGCTTTTACAAAAAGGCATTTGTTTTCGATGTTTAACATTTAAACCCAGACATATTGCGCGAAATTGTAAAAATAAAATTAGTTGCGCGAAATGCCATGGACAGCATTTATTTGTAATGTGTAAAATGAATGAAGAATTTAATGAAAATAAAAATAATGAAAAGGCGTTAGAAGAAAATATTGCTGCAGAAAGTTCTTTAACTAATGCTACACGTATGCAACAAGTTTATTTACAAACTTTAGTAGTTCGAATTCGCAGTAACAATAAAAATAAATTTATTCGGGTTCTGATTGATACAGGTTCGCTGCGATCTTATATTTCAAAATATGCTGCAAAATTTATGAAATATGATGTTATTAATGAAGAATCTATTTTACATTGTTTATTTGGAGGAATTGAAAGAACTGAAAAACAAAAAATATTTGGTTCTCTTAAGTAATGTTGTTAATAGCTATCATTGTAATTTTGAGGTACTGGATAAAAGAAATAATTTGTTCTAATATTTCTAGAGTAATATTGTCCCCTTATTTATAAGAACTTAACTCTCATAAAATATTTTTAACTGATACTATGCACATGTTTGATGATCAATTATTATACCAATATTCTCCCTTAAAAATTCATTTTTAATTGGGGGTGATATCGCTGGCAAGCTTCTCAGTGGGGGGATAAAAGAGCTTAGATCAGGATTGGTTTGTATAGAAACTAGGTTAGGTTGGATTTTGATGGGAAAGAGCAGAGAAATAGAAAATCAGGACAGTACAAATTCTATTTTATCTTGTCGTGTTACTGATGCTAATATCTCAGATTTATGGAAGTTTATACGCTTGGTATAAAAGATCCAACCGAAAGAAAAACTAGAGAAGAATTAGAACAATCATCAAAAGAGTATTTTTTCCGAACATTCACTAGGGACTCAGATGGGAGGTACAAAGTTCGATTACTCTGATTAGAAGAACATCCCCTTTGACAAATTCTAAGGACATTTCTGAGAAACGACTTGTAAATTGTGTCAAGTCTTTGAAGAAGTTAGACAAGATTGCAGAATACGAAAGTATTTTAAGGACTGGTTGGAACAAGGTATTATAGAAGAAGTGGGTAGCTCGGATCCTGAATACTATTTACCCCATAGGCCTGTATTAAAAGAAAACGCAACGACGAAAGTTAGGCCAGTATTCGATGGCTCTGCTAGAGATAAAAATTCGTCTTCAATCAATGATTGTTTAGAAAAAGGTCCCAATTTGGTGGAATTAGTACCTTCTGTCATAAATAGATTTAGAATAGGAAAATATGGAATGGTTTCTGATATTGAAAAAGCGTTTTTACAGACTGGGCTTCATGAACATGATAGACCATATTTAAAGTTTTTGTGATGGCAAAATGGAAAGAAAGAACAGTTAAGAATTTTTCAGCATCGAAGGGTAGTTTTTGGGATTTCTTCAAGTCTTTTTTGTTAGCAGCTACTTTAGAATTTCATTTGAATAATGTTCCTATTGAATACAAAGAAACTGCTCAAAAACTTTTGAAATGCTTTTATGTGGACAATTGTGTTCATAGTGTGAATAGTGAAAAAGAATTGGTGAAATTTATTCAGTAATCCCAAGAAACTCTTAGAACAGCAAAATTTAATTTACGAGGGTTGAAGCATACTCTTTTCAAAACAAGTGAATCTGACTTAATAGAAAACAAAACTGTTCCAGTTTTGGGTTTAAAATGGGAAAACAGAAATGATACCTTGTCTGTTGATTTGAGAGATTTTGATCCCATTTTAGAAGATCAACCAGTTACTAAAAGGATTATTTTATCAACTGTTCACAAAATTTTTGATCCCATTGGATACACTTGTCCCATAACTTTGATACAAAAAGTGATGTTACAGGAATGCTGGAAAATGAAATTATCTTGGGATTCTGATTTGCCTACTTGGATGGTAAAGAAATTTATAAAGTGGAAAAATCAACTGAAAACTCTAAATGACATTTCAATACCAATATGCTTGGACAAAAATGAAGGAAATGGAAATATAATTTTGCACGTATTTTGTGATGCATCAGAAAAGGCGTATGCTGCGTGTATATTTTTAAGGAGTGAAGGAGAAAATTCTACAGATTGTCAACTGATTCAAGCTTGGTCAAGAGTTGCTCTCATTAAATACATATCAGTATCTAGACTAGAACTTCTAGCATGCAATATAGGAGCAAGACTTTATCAATCTGTGAAAGAGAGCTTAGGAATGGAGAAAGTGACTACACAATATTGGTCTGATTCCAGTAATGCTTTATACGGTATTAAAAACAATGAAAACTGGGCTACTTTTGTTTTCAATGGTGTCAAAGAAATTCGTCTTTTGAGTGATCCAGAGGATTGGTATCACATTTCTGGACAACTAAATCCAGCTGATTTACCATCTCGAGGATGTAGCGTTGAAAACTTAGTCAAGTCTAATTGGTGACTTGGACCTGCTTGGATAAAAAATCCTCCTGAAGAATGGCCCAAATCTAATATTTTCCCCGACGAAAGGATTATTAATGCTGAAAGAAGAAAAACAGTTAGTGTTACCAATACAGAAAAAGAAGAAAAAATTTACAACCTTTTCTCCTATTATCCTAAACTTCTCTTGGTTGTATCATATCTTGGTTATATAGATTTTTTGATAATTGTAGGGTAAAAAAGAATTTTAGGAAATTCGGAAATATAACTGTAGAAGAAAGAAATAGATCTGAGATTTCATTATTAAAGTTAACGCAGAGAGAGTCTTTCACAGGACCACAAGATAAAAGACTTCAGAAGTTTCAAATTTTTGTTGATGAAAATAATTTTTTCCGAATTAAGACAAGACTCTCATTGAAAGAAGATTTAGATAATTTAAAATTTCTTGTTGTCTTACGTAGCGTAGTGAACATCCAATTGTTGAAAAACTAATATGATCTAAAAACTATTCTTTTGGTCAGGCAGGAATTCAGATAGTAATGACATATCTGAGAGAAGAATTCTGTATATTGAAATATAGGAAAACTGTACGCAAGGTTATCAGAAAATGCTTTACTTGCAGAAAATTTGATTCAACCCCAGTAGAAACTCCAACAGCTCCATTACCAATAGATCGTTTCAGAGCGGCTTCGGTGTTTGAAATAATTGGAATTGACTTTGATGGACCACTCTTCCTCAAAGGAAACCAGAAATCTTGGATTGTAATTTATACTTGTGCAGTATTTAGAGCAATTCATTTAGAATCGGCTACTTCTCTATCCACGGAACAATTTTTGCAGTCATTCCGTAGATTTATAGCACGACGAGGAGAAGACCAGCTATTGTCTACTCAGATAATGGGACAAACTTTGTTGGAGCGAGCAATCTTCTCAAAAGAATTAACTGGGATGCAGTAGAGAAGTACAGCGCTGTCAACAAAATTAATTGGAAGTTTATTCCGCCATCTGCATCATGGTGGGGTGGCTTCTGGAAGCGTTTGATTGGAGTAGTCAAGAGAATACTTCGGAAAGTTTTGGGACAAACGTCTCTCAATTTTGAAGAATTCAACACTGTTTTATGCGATTGTGAAGGTCTCGTTAATGGATGACCTCTCACATATGTGAGTGAGGATCCAAACAACCTAGAACCTCCTACTCCCAATATGTTTTTGCAGGAGGTCAAAGAAACTGGTACACCTGACCTAGACCTCTTGGATAGTGAATCTTTAAATAAAAGGTATGTCTATCGCCAGAGACTACGGCAAGATCTTCAAAAACGATTTCGCTCTGAATATTTGGGACAACTAAGGCAGTTTGAAAGAAAAGTACGAAGCTCACCACCCATTAAGATAGGAGATGTTGTTTTGATATCCAGTGACAACGTGAAAAGGCTGGACTGGCCTTTAGGAAAAGTGATCGAAGTCTTTCCATCAGCAGATGGGAATATTAAACTTGTCAAATTGAAGACTAAAAATGGAATATTTCTACTTCCAGTGTAAGACTATATCCTCTCGAAGTTGGTGAGGATGAAAAAGAAGTGTTCCAAGAAAATGAAACATCTGCAAAAAAGATTACCTGCTCTGATAATAGTGAAAGTAAAAGGATCCTCTCTACAAGGCTGATGAACGAACCTCTCGATATGGTAGGAGGTTAAAACAGGTAAAAAGACTTGTGTTGTAAAATTCAACTTTTCTTTAGAGCAAGAACTTTTTATCTTTGGACTTCATGTAATATCTTAAGAACTTTATTTCAGAACTTTAAGATTTAATGTTAAGAAAAATTTTGTATTTTTAATTAATTTTATTGATAACTGAAATTTGTTATTTTGATATTTTTTAAGTGTATTGATATTTCAAGTGTATTGATTTAATTTTGATACATATTATTTGTATTATGATGTTAAGAATTTTCTTAGATTTTAGTTTGAATATTTTGTTTCAGTTTTCTGAGAAGTAAACTCAAAGGTGGGAGGATGTTGGAAATCTTGGCGATCATCAAGAAAGTAATGTAACCCTCTTTGCCTGTTAAGCATTTGATGACGTCATGTGACGATCCCATACTCCCACGCGAAAAATGTAAACAAAAAACTTTTATGCTTTGAACCGTAGGGAATGCATATGCGTGCGCAGCAAAATAATATTTTGTAAATATCTATATGTCCTCCTATAATGATTTTTAATAATAAATAGATAATAGAAATTAGAGAATGTTTCTTTGATTGTGTGTCTAAATGGAATGGCACCTGAAAAAGAATCCCGGGACAAATTAAGGTACGAGTAAATTTTCCCTTACCACTTCGAAATCTTTTGGTAATTGTATTGTTGCCGAAACGCAGCATGTCCGTTGTTGGACCTTGCGCCATAAAACCCAACCAACCAACCTGCACTAATGGAGCTGTATGACGCACGTTCATACAGCATTCCACCTTTTCTCACTCAGACAACGTCTAGCTTATTATATTCAGACCTATGTGATGTCCGTTTTGACAAAACGTACCTTTTATTACATCCACTTTGGTATGATCCACAGATTAAAATTATCAATCCTTTTGCCCATTATAGAAAATCCGAAACAACATGTACTGTCTTTCAGCAGCATTTTTCATCGCACCGCTGTCAGTATACCACCTATACAGCAGTTTTCACTGAATAATCAAAATCTGCAGGACATGTTGATTCTGCAGTAGTTTTTGAAAACAAAACCCTTAGCTACTGCCTCTATACATTCTGTTCCATCTTCTCTGCTGAAGCAACTGCTTTTTATCAAGCTCTTCAGCAGATGAATACAAGTGATACTTTAAATACTGTATGTACACTGACAGTTTCAGTGTTTTAGAAGCTTTGGGAAATAATAATTTTGATTGTCATCCCGTTGTGTCGAGAATTTTCTGAGCATTAGATTCCCTTGCCGACAAGGGGTACGATATTATGTTGTTTTGGATCCCAAGTCACGTAGGTCTTCATCGTAATGAGATGGCTGATGTAGCTTCAAAATCTGCATCCGGCCCGGCCCAACTCTTCCATCAGTTCATTTATCTGATGTGAGAAGAAATGTTAAAATGTTAATTTATTATCTTTGCCAGGAGTCATGGAACATGCAGATCAATAATAAATTGCATGCCATATTTCCATACATCATCTCATTAACAGTTTTACCGATAGGAAGTGCTGATGTAAGTTTAACTCGCCTTCGTATCGGACACACACGTTTCATACATAGAAATTTGTTTCTAAACGGATTAAATCCTTGGTGTGAAACGTGTGATGAACCATTCACTGTTTATCATATTTCAATTTTATGTCCATATTTTAACCATTATGGTTTACTCTTTTTTAAATGTGATATTTTAACTTTGTGGGATTTGCTTGGGGAACCACCCCACAGGAACCTATTTGCTTTTTTTAGGGCACAATAGGTTTTTTACATTATATTTAATTTCTGTTATATATAAATTTTTAATTTATATATACTTTTTATTTTTTCCTTTTATATTTTTATTGGATTTTAATATATATATATATATATATATATATATATATATATATATATATATATATATATATATATATATATATATACACTGATTTTTGTGTATTAAAGTTTTAATGTTGGTTGGGTTTAAAAAAATAATAAATAATAAAATAAAATAAAAATTTCTTCTTAAAAAACTTAATTCTTGGCACAGCATGTCTACTTTTGGACTTTGCGCCATAAAACCCAACCAACTAACCAACCGCAAGTTTTTTGCAGGAATCTTAATAAATCTTTCCATAATGCCTCTGGTAACATAATGAATAAATATTGATTTGTACTCAGTATGCTGATAATTACATTTATTTTTGATTATATCAATAAATGATATAGAGAAAAATATTTAAAAAATTATTAAAAAACTATGTCCAAGAGAAGTTTGACTATAGTAGTAAAAGTGAATTAATTACTTCTATTTAGTAAAAAAAAGTTTTGATTGAAATATAAAAGTATCAACATTTATTATTAGTTGAATTAAAATATACTTCAATACCATTTTATACTTTCACAATTAGTTCTAATACTTTCAACTCTACTATAGTGATAAGAAATTCTTTCTTTATTGAATTGCATTCTGATATGTGTGTGCTCATTTAGATGCATGTTAATTTTATTTTCATGTTATCAAATATTGCAATGTAAAACTTTTTTATTGACTTCTTTAATATACATATTTAATGATTTATAAACTCAAGGTTAGGAAAAAAATATTTGAAAATTTGAGCATTACAGTCACTGTCAATGTTTGGCAATATTTTCCTTGTCAAGTTGACAATGACAGAGATTGGAATTTTGTTAAGAGCCCTAATATATATAAGTTAATTATTTTTGAATGATAGCGTACACATAAGAAATAAAGACAGAATATAATGATGTTCTTAAATGATCAAATCATTACAAAAAATTATTAAATGAATGAAATTTTTACCTTTCTTTCGATTTTATCAGTAAACATGTGAAATGATATACAATGATATCAAAAAATAAGTTTTCATCCTTCCACCACATGTAAAATGCAAATTAGAATTACAAATATATCTTATTTAAAAATTATCCATAATGAACTATAAATATGTTCCGTAACCAACATCAACCAATATCTGCCAATTAATTCCTTTTTGCATCCATGGTTACAAAAAGGTAAAGTATATTTAAATATTCGGAATCAACATTATTCAAAAGTAGTTCTTCAACGTATTAAATGTGGCATACATTAATTTCATTTAATTTTGAGAATGTGTCATTGTGAGCTAATTATGAGAACCAATTTTTCATATTCAAGAAATATTTTTCAGAGTTATGTTTAGGTAATAATGAAACTTTGAATAAAAAATATTTTACAGATTTCTTTTGTTATTTTACAAAATTATGTTTCATATTAATTAACATATATTTTTTTAGAAAACTGATATATTTAATTAAACAGTACCTCATTTTCTTCCTTTGAGACTTCTGACTTCAAGAATATGTATTGCTTAAACTATTTTGTAGGTACAATATTGCTCATATTTTGAGAAGGAACACTGTAGAAAGGTCATATGGAGTTTTGAAATGGCTGTTACCATGCCTTGAAACAAAGTTAAAATGTAGCGTCAATGATGTATTCACTGTAATTGTTGCTTGCTGTGTTTTACTTAATTTAGCTCTCAAATTATCAAAATGTTTTACTCAATAAACCTTTTTTTATTAAAATATTCTATTATTAATAAGACTATAAATTTAATATTAAATTTTCATTCATTTAAGAAATTCATGATTTGTTATCAGGGATACTTTTCCACTTATTTAAAAAGTTGCTTGAAAATTATATAATAAATCATTCTGGAGAATTAACATTTTTGACCTTACAGAATTTAGCTATGAAATTTTGCATTGTGCAGAGTAATTGTATAATAATGAATATTTACCATTGATGATGATATTGAAGAAATATTGTAATAAATATTGAATAATTTAAATAAAAATAAAACATTATAATTTTAATGTTAAACATTATTTTTTTCTTTGTAGAAGATCCTGAGCCACTATTAGATCCAGAAATACAGTAGTACATATAGGTGCTTTTGGTGACCAAGCTGCAACACAGCAACATCTGAATATTAATGCTATCTCTGCGGGATTTGCAAAAAGGAAAGCGTTTCTTTTGTGAAACTGATCAATGAGTTGATACATAAGTATTGCAGTTTGAGAATCCGTAAAACGTAAATTTATGGTTAAATGTATTGGAAGACTTTTAATTACAAATAAAACATTAAAATAATATATAAAGTAGATAATTTTCAGATATTTACTAATTTCTAGAAAAATCAAATTTGGAAAGTTCCAATTTTACTTTATATATGTTTTTATTACAGAAAATTAATTATATAGCTTCATAATATCATTTTGAAAAAAATATTTTCTATATATATGTAAGTAATCACTAAATAAAATATTTCAGTAAAAACATACAAGAAAAATTAAACAATCATGAAAGACAAAAAAAAAACTTTATTTAAAATTTACTGATATTTTTGGATTTTTATCCAATAGATCTAAAATTTTTTTGATGTATTTTTATTTGTTCTTTTAGTTAAAAATCTTTACTTATAGACAAGTTTTGTTTTGCTTTTAATTCTTTTTCATGACTTACAAGTAAATTTTGCTTTTCTTTTAATTCCAGATCTTTTTGTAGTAATGTTATTTTTAATTTGTGCTCTTCTTCTTCCCTTTCACTTCTGCTTTCATGAACAATTACCCTCTTCCTTTCTACCAACATCATTTGTGCTGCTTTCCCCGAAGCACTCACAGCAGTTTTATATATTTTTCGTTTAAATAAATCCAATGATCTTCTAAATTTTAATTTAGGTTGTGGGTTTACAAGAAAAGAAACAGAATCTAAATCATTTGTTTTCTAGCAATTAAAAGAAAATTTAATTATTACTTTTTGTTTATTCATTATTATTTATAACAATTAACTAAACACATAAAATGATACCATAAAAATGATGTGTTGTTTATTTTAAAATATTTAAAGGCAATCTGTACATAATGCTTGTTCTTTCTGAATAGGTATGCTTTTCAACCAATGTATTAGTTATGAGCATACACTACTGGCCATTAAAATTGCTACACCAAGAAGGAATGCAAATAAAAGAACGATATTTATTGGACACATACATTATAGTGGAAAGAACAAGTGATTACATTTACAGGAAATTAGGATGAATAGATCTTGAAAAATCAGTACCCAGAGCAGCCACCTCTGGCTGCAATAACAGCATTTATCCGCCGAGGCATGGAGTCAAACAGAGATTGTATGGCATGTACGGGGATCTCAGTCCATGCAGCTTCAACACTATGCCACAGTTCATCGACAGTAGTGGTTGGTGAGTGATGGCGTGCCAATCGCTCGGCAACCATTAACCACACGTTCTCATTTAGTGACAGATCAGGAGAACGTGCTGGCCAGTGTAACAGTCGAACCTGTTCTGTATCAAGGAAGTTCAGAACAGTACGGCAACATGCGGTCGTGCATTATCCTGTTGAAACAAAGCATTATCGAAGATAGGGCAGAGCCACGGGCCTTAACACATCGGAAATGTAACGGTTGCTGATCAAAGTGCCGGTAATGCGAACAAGAGGTGATCGAAACGTGTACCCAATGGCACCCCATACCATCACTCCAGCAGATGGGCCAGTATAGTGATGTCCAATGCAAGGTTGCAATGCGCATTCTCCACGATGCCTCCAAACATGGATGCGGCCATCATGGTCCTGTATACAGAACCGAGATTCATCTGTAAAGATGACGTGATGCCATTCCCGCGTCCAGGTTCGTCGCTGATCACACCATTGAAGGCGCTCTTGTCTGTGACGCAGCGTCAATGGTAGTCGAAGCCATGGTCGCCGTGCTGACAATCCATGCTGCTGCAAACGTCGTCGAACTGTTCAAGCAGAAACTTGTTGCCTTGCAAATGACACCATTTCTCGACTCAGGGTTCGTGACGTGGCTGTACGATCCCTTGTGACCATGCGGAAAAGATGTCTGTCTTCTCTGCTGTTAGTGAGATTTACTCTAGTCAGGAGGATCTATTATGTAAAGAGGGTAAAAGCAGAGACAGTGATATTTTATTATCCTAACATTCTCCCACAATGTCGACGCATTTACCCGAAATGCAAATTAGTGTCTCCTATTCCTAATATATCTAAGCATTTGTAATGCTTAATAGCAGGTAAAGCTTTTGTTAGTACATCTGCTCCCATATCTTCTGTTGGTATATACTGTATGTCTATTCGCCCGTTTTTAAGAGCTTCCCTTACAAAATGATGTCTAACATCTATGTTTTGTTCGCTTATGAAAAACTGGATTTTCTGCCAATTTTAAGGCTCCTTTATTATCAGAAAATATGAGAACTTTTTCCAAATTACAATCACGCAATTCATTAATTAAATTACAAAGGTAAATAGCCTCTTTCGTACCATCCGATAATGCCATATATTCTTCTTCAGTTGAGGAAAGAGCTACGGTACTTTGCTTACGACTTTCCCAGCTAATTAAACTTCCATTTAACATAAAGCAATATCCGGTATATGACTTGCGATCATCAGGGCAATTACCCCAATCGGAGTCAGTATACCCAAATAGGGGCTCACCTGTACGTTTAAAAACTAATCCATGATTAATTGTCTTTTTCAAGTATCGCAGTACACGTTTCGTTGCAGATGACTTATGAGTTTTATGAGCAGCAACTTATGAGTTTTATCATAACAATTAAAAAATTGACTCAACTGACTGACCGCATGTGAAATGTCTGGTCTAGTATAAACGGATAAATACATCAGACCCCCGATTAATTCGCGATAGAGTAACTTTTCTTCATTACATTTTTCAGCCCTTTTTAATCGATTACTAACATCCATAGGACATGCCACAGGTTTAGCTTCTGACATATGAAATTGATTCAAAAGTTCTCAAATATAACCCTCTTGGCTCATAGTAACAAATCCATTTCCTCGCTTAAAGTTTATTCCTAAGCAGTAATTAACTAATCCTACATATTTTACTTCTAATTCTTTATTAAGATGAGCTTTAAATTTTTCAATTTTATTCAGATCTTGGGACATAAATAATATATCATCAACATACACTAAAATCATGGTTTATCCTTTTTAATCTTTAATATAGTATATACAAGGATCAGCATCGGTTTGCTTCGCTCCGAAACTACTCAAAATTTCATTTAACTTAAAATTCCAACATCTGCCGGCCTGTTTTAAACCGTAAAGAGATTTCTTTAAAAGTAATACTTTATCTTCTTTTCTTAAAGATTTCATCATTTTCTTGGTCATTTTAGAAATATCATTAGGTTTTTCATTTATAACTAAATGTTCAAGTATTTCTTCAAAATAATCTGGGCATTCCATATAAATCTTTTTTTTCAGCTCGCCATTTAAATAAGCCGTTGCTACATCAAACTGATGAATTTCTAGATTTAATTCTGCAGATAAAGACGCCATGAGGCGAAGTGAACTGCTACGCGCAACTGGGGAAAACGTCTCATTATAATCTATTCCTGGTTTTTGACTAAAACCTTTTGCAATAAATCGAGCTTTATTTTTCACTACAGAACCATCAGTGCTAAATTTGATAGTTAAAACAAAACGACTCCCCAAACATTTTTCTAATGTCTGCCTATCCACCAACTTAAAAGTGTCATTTTTCAAAACACTCTTCATTTCATTGACCAATGCCTGATACCACAGAGGAGTATTCGGACCCTTGAGCGCTATCTTTGTGAGGATCTCCGCATTGCAACTGTAAGCAACATTCGCCGATGGGGGTCCATTGTTTCTGTCCCTCGTATTATATCCCTATTACGCAAAGAAAGAGTATATCTCCCAGAGTTCAAAGGTGAGCTCTGAGAAACGCATAAATCTTCCACTCTCTTAGGGGACTTAACGCTTTCGTTTCGTATCTCTTCTTTAGTTTCAGATTTTTTTATTTTTGTTTTCCCACTATTCTGCGCTCTGTCTTTTTTGTCGAACGATACTATTTCCTGCTCAAAGAATTTTTCAGCCATTGGAGATGAGGCGCGGTTATTTCTCTCAAGAAATTCTAATTCTACATACGATTTATTATCGTATTCTTCAAAAAATTTTATGCTTCTGGAAATTGACAAATTTTTTCTCATTTGGAAAATATAAGCGAAAAGCTTTCGAATTTTCAGAATAGCCTACAAATATGCCTTTCTTTGATCTCGCAGAGAATTTATGATTCGGCTTGTTTTCTAAGCAATATGCAGTGCAACCAAAAGTTTTAAAATAGCTAACGCGTTTGGTTTTATATTAAACCACAACTCATATGGTGTTTTTCCATTAAGTGATTTTGTTGGGCACCTATTACACACATAATTCGCTGTATTTATTGCTTCTGCCCATAAATCTAAAGTTTGATTTGACTGCGATAAAAGGCAACGCGCCATCTCAACTAGCGTTCTATTCTTACGTTCAGCTACACCACATTGTTCGGGACAATAAGGAGCTGTTAGTCGATGTTCAATGCCATTTGATTTAAGAAAATTATCAAATTTATCGTTAATAAACTCTCCTCCATTATCGCTCCTAAAAGCTTTAATTTTAGTAGATTTTTGATTTTCCTATAGAGCTTTTATTTTTTTAAATGCATTAAGGGCATCACTTTTACATTTCAGAAATTTAATCGCACTATATCGCGAACAATCATCTATAAATGTCATAAAATATATTGACTTACCTATAGACGGTATCCTCATTGGACCGCATATCTAAAATATTTGTCACTCTTTCCGATTGTTTTGGAAAAGGGGAACGCGTTAATTTATTAATCGCACATTCCTCGCAATTAAATTCTTTAGGTAATTTAGTTAAGTTTAATCCTCTAATATTCCCAATTTTGCATGAATTTATGATATCTTTTACATTAAGATGATCCATTCTATAATGCCATCTAACAATGTCAGCTGTTATGTTTTTGGAAGAATCTAATGATTCACTAACATGTTTAACATTTTGTTTTAAATATGTATCACTGTCTCTTACATTTAAACAGTAATAATTATTTTTTCTTTCAGCATTATTTTTACTTTAGATACAGGATTTACAATACTTGCAAAATTATTTTTAAATGTAACAATATAACCACGATCACATAATTTAGCAATAGACAGTAAATTTGTTCATAATTCTGGAACTAATAAAACATCATTCATTTCAACAGTTTGAACACTATTGTTAACCTTCGTTTTAATAAGTACTTTACCATTACCTTTTACATCTGCTGTAGCATTATTTGCTAAATTAACCTTTGATACATCAGTATCAATTATACTTACAAATTTATAGCTATCATTGCAGAGATGCCTTGTACAACCAGAGTTCAAACACCAAAGTTCCTTCGAATCACTATCGGCTACTCGAAAAGAATCAGCTTGGCTGTTTCAGGAAGTGCTCGTTAGGAAGCCGACACTCTCTTGCTTCAGGCTAGTTGTTCGATGATGTTTACCGCACTGAGCAGCCCTGTGTCCAAATCGCTCTCATTTGAAGCACCGGAGTTTGGGCGGATCGCTCTCCTTCGGTTGATCAGTGGTGTACTTGTTTATTTTGCTCTTCCACGGGGGTTCGTCGAAGGTGGCTCGCTGTGAACGCTCCAGAATCACCGGATATTCTCTCATCGTGTCGTCTCGCATCGCTCTCTTCGATGATTTTGATGCGGAGTGTCTCAGGCCTTGGGAGTTCATCTCTGGATTCTATAGCACATCGAAAGTTTTCAAAACTGTTCGGAAGACTGTACAGCAGCATTATTGCTAGGAGATCTTCATCTATTTTTATATCCATTTCAGAAAGTTTATCGACGATATCGAAAAACATCGATAGATGATTTCGCACATCGTTAAGGCCACAGGAAGAGTCCATCATTTTTAGTTGTATGAGGGACTTCCACAAAGTCGCTTTTCTAGCTGGCCTTTTTGATTGGTAAATGCTCTCTAACTTAATCCAGACGTCTCGTGAACTATCACAGTTTTTTACTTGCTTCAATTCAGATGGAGAAATACACAAGATTAAATCTGCTTTCGCCTTTTCATCCATTTCACTCCATTCATTAAAAGCATCCTTTGACTTTGGATCGCCTTCAACAATATCAGGTTTTGGATTTTCTCCATTTATAAATCCCCAGGAATCATTTTTGATTAACAGTGTTTGATCTGAATTTTCCAGGTTTCGTAATTGTCTTTATTTAAAAGTTCGATTCTCATTCCACTAAGCGACGATGTCATCTTTTCAAATTCTACTCTCCCTATATGGGTGCGGTCTGTTTGCGTAAGTTAAGTCCTGGGCCCATAACCTTTTAGGTATAAAATGAAGTACAGAGAAGGCAGCGTTACACAAACAGACATGTTTAATGACGACAGACAATTACAACACAAGTTAATGCAATAATATAATAACAGTAAAGAACATTTCCAATGATACACAAGAGAGTGAACACATCTACTCTCAAGTAAGGCAGAAAGACATCTGACCAGAATATGCACCATTTGATCAATAGAGGGCGCACATTTACTCTTGTCAGGAGGATCTATTATGTAAAGAGGGTAAAAGCAGAGACAGTGATATTTTATTATCCTAACAGCAAGTACCCATTTTTCATGTTTGTTATCATTCAGAAAGAACCAATTTACACTGGTTCAGTGTAGAATAAGGTAACCCTTGATTTGACGATGGAATTTAATTAATCTTAGTTTAGCTTTTTTGTAGTGGCCGTATTGCTAGTCATATCTTTGCATCAAAATACTAAGAATACTAAGGGGTACCAGATGTAAACTTCTATCAACACAAATTAGTGTTGTTGGCTAAATTCTAATCTCAATATCATTAATTTGACAAGGAAAATTTTCCAAATATTGACAATTTCTGCAATATACTCATGTTTACAAATTTTTTTCCTTAGTTCTAAGTTTATAAATTGTGATTAGTATATTAAAGAAGTCAATAAAAAGCATTACATTGCAACATTCTTTAACCTGAGCCTAAAATTAATATATTAACAGGCATATAAAATTTGCAAATCAAAATATAATTCTGCTAAAAAAATTTTTTTATCTTTATAGAAGAGTTGAAAATATTCAAATTAACTGTACGATTAAGAAATGGTATTAAAATTTGTTTTAATTCAATAAAGGATTAATGTTGATTCTTTTATACTGCAAACTTATTATCAATTAGACAATGACAATGCTACTTAATGGAAGTAGTTAATTTGTGCTATTCATAGTTAAGTCTAGTTTTTTATAATAATATTTGAAAATATCATGATGTGATTAAAAAATATTGCACATAATTAAAGATACATAGCCTTAAAACCAAAATTTATTCATTATGTAATTATACCCATACAACACAATTTCGTCCAGTAGACGATATGACATCGTCAGCGGGATGTACTCTAATCCAGTAAACGTCTCTTTTTGGTCCAGTTTAGATCCATGGCGCGTCAAATATCCACCCATTTTACATCCACTATACGTCTACGAGACGTTGCCATTGGATGGTTCATGAACGAAATTTGGATGTATTCATGCGCACTGCTCTGTACTAGGTAGTTTTATGGATGTATTCTAGATGTACGAAGATATTGAAATAATCCCTCTTCTATCTTAGTGGCTCATATATTTTTGTCCACTACACAGTGAGAAAATTGTTTTTAATTAGCTTGTTACTTTTGCATCATATTTTTCTTAATTTTCAGTGAAATATCTTAGATTTTTGACAGATTTACTGTTCAAGTTTAGTTAGTGTAATAAAATTCACAAAATTGATAAACTAGCATTATTTTTATGCTCATTATTTTGTAGTTAACCTTTTGAAAATTTAGTTTTATTGTTTAAAACAAAACGATTTTTTTCTTTAAAAAAATTGAAATTACTCCTAAGAAGTTTCCAGTGAATGCATAAATATAGGAATTACAATTATAACTAGAGGGTAACAATAAAATAGTCAAGGATATTTTTATTTGTAGAGTGTAATTTTTTTTAACTTTAATATCAGGCAAATTATTGTTCATAGTTTATTTTTTTATTTAATTTTTTAGTAAGAGAAATTGATAGAAGTTATTTATTTCTCTGCCTATTATTTTAACTAATTAGATATAATTTCAACAATGTCTTTTCTTTTATACAAGATAAAAGAGATAAACTTTATCTTGTATAAACTTTATCTAAAATCTTAGACTCAATTGAATATTCCAAATTATTATGACAAAAAAATTCTGAAAATTACTTATTTCATTGTTTAAAAGCTGAATTATTTTTCTATGTAAAGATTAAAATTTGTTTCAGAAAACATTCCAGCAAGAGAGTGTAAATATTAATTAATTCAAAAAAATATAACAAATTAATTTATTTTTAATGCACACAATTTTCTATTTTAATTATTTACATTATACAGAAATATTTTGGGGACAATTTTTTTACGTAAATGGTTGACAAGATAATTTATAAGCCCCAAAGTTTAAAATAGAATTAAACACTCACACATTTTCGAGTAATTCTGTATCATTTAACTAGATATTAAAAATCATGCTCTTCCCTTAATTTACTCTTATATCTATTACATATTTTTTAAACTTACATATATTTATCCAAAAGGATCATGAATGTTTTTGCAAATTGAACATTTATCAAACATCTTAACAATTAGAAGACAATGAAGTGAAGACAATGATGTCAGTAAAACTTGAATATAATGCGGTCGCAAAAAAGCAATAACTTTGCTTACTTTGGAGCTCACTTTTGAAATTGTTGATTGGCTTACCTCTGCTATGCCACTAATTACAAGTTTGAGAGAAGTTTGACGAAAGATTTGTCCGTACACCTCTAGAAGAATATCTCCATTTGAAATAACAGTTTTTTTTTTTCTAAATATTGGGGATATTTTTATATCTAGATCTTGCCAAGATTTTCGTCAAGAGATATCGCTTGTGAATTTTCATTTCATCCTTTTTCAGGTTTCTTTTAAGACCTTATGTTCCGTTTACAACGTTCTTGTTCTCAAGAAACTCTAAGCGCTGCACATTATAATATAAATTAGTGTAAAAAATTCTCGTTAAATTATGACACCTTTGAAATTCGTTTCGCAAATTGTAAACATTAAAAAGTAAACAAGAGTTGAAAAGAAATGCGCATGATCACTTATCGCAATAAATTGCACAAGCGCAGTCAGGTTCAACCATGCTTTATAGGAAGGTACGGTTCCTGAATGTAAAACCAGATTTTTGCATCGGTTACTCATCCTGAAGTTGATGTTGAATACCGTTTCAGCTTTGACCCGGAATTCCGGTCGAGGTTAACGGTGAATACGGTTATTCAGCGATAATCTGATAGAAAATGTTACTGAACCAATGGTAATTCAACCAAATATATAAACCTAATCGCTCATTGGTCACATTAGTCACGTGATTAAATACTTACGTAAATGCCATGCAGAATAGAACCAATTTCGTAATTAGTAAACAAATTCGTAATTAGCAGACTGCTTTCGTATTTAGTAGACAAAATCGTCTGCATTTCCAAATTTTTTTCTTTCTAAATATTTATTTTACATATTAAAGTATTCTATACATGATTAAAGAATTAGAAAATTTTCTACTCATTTTTTACCCTATTATTTATTTTAAATCTCTTAACACTAATATAACACAGAATAGATATATTTTATAATGCTTAAACATAAACATATAATTTACCAATTTTTATTCTCAACAAGAATTAGATTTTCTAATAAAACTGTGGATAATATAACTCTTATACATTTTAATATAACTCTGGATAGATATATTTTATAGTGCTCAAACTTTGAAATAATTTACTAACTATTATTCTAAACAAAAATTAACTTTTCTAATAATTTCATTTTATATATATTTTTCTATTAAACAATTTGCTATGTATTATTTTACTATATTTTTATATCCATTAAATTTTTTTTACCAAAAATAATTTTGCACACCAAGTACACTCTTTATTATTCTTGCTTAAATAAACATTAAAATACAGTGTCCTTTAAAATTACATGTAGAAATTATTTAAATAAGGTCTTAGATGTAACTAATTCAAAAAACACTATTTTTTTCCAAAAATCATGAAGAAATCAAAATTTGCATATATTATAAACATATTAAACTCAATTAAACCTATTTTTTGCCCTTTCAAAATTATACATAAAATCTAACAGATTTTTAAAAGGCAAAACTTATAATTTAAATTAATCTTTGATCCCTTTTTATGAATAACCAAAACCAAATACCTTACTTCACAGAATCACTTTAAAAATGTAAAACAGTAACTCAAGCAAAATAAGGCATTTAGTTAAGTGAGACGTTATCGCTGATATATTTAATAAAACTCTTAAGATATTCACTATTGTATTTATATTTATCTCTTCTAATATTAATAAATATAGAATAAGAATAATTTCATTATTTGTTTAGTATGATATATGAAGTAGCAAGAGTAACTTCAATATACACAAAATAGAATATATATATATATATATATATATATATATATATATATATATATATATATATATATATATATATATATATATATATATTTGCTAAATTCACAATCCAAAATTAAATCTTACGAGATAAAAGCATAGAAATAAAAAATGTAATTCTTCAAAAGTTCAAGAATATTTTGGTGTAGTTAATGAAATACATTACATATTAATAAATTCAGAACACTTTGACGCTGAAAACCTGTAATTATTGAAAGATTAGTTTACTTAAAAAATGCATGATGAAAGCATTTTTAAAATATCTTTGTAAATTTTTGTAATGTTTTATGATCAAAAGTAAAAGTTTAGGTAACCTCATCAAATAAAGAAAATTTCATTCAAATAATCGAATAGAAAGTACACAAACTTTTAAGTATACATGATTCTAAAAGTATTACAAAACACATAAACAGTTTATAATTAAATCACTAGGTTTTTTAAAAAAAACAGCCAATTAATTAACAAAAGATGATTTGTTTATTTTGTTTATGCATTGAAAGATTTTAAAATCATTTCTCATAAAATAAAATAAAAACAATTTATTTCAACGCAAAATATAAACTTCAGTATTTTCAAAGCAAAGCTTCATTTCTATCGCAACATAACAATAAGAAAATATATATACACTCGCTTCCAAGAGTTAATCTCAGAGAGGAAAATGCTAATTTCCGGAAGCCAATCAGAATTGAAGAGGATGCAAATCGCTGCAAAGGTAGATGGAAGTATGCAAATTTGTTAGGTAACAACCAATCGCGCTTTCATGTCAAGAAATATGCAAAAAGGGCAATTTTATAAGATACCAGCTTTATGAAGGGTTACAGAAGTTGACTATAAGTACTGATAGAGAGAGGTGTTTAAAACTTTCGTACAGTTTGTTTTCAAGACATACGTGTTTCTATGACTTCCAGAAGACGAATAGAAGATTCTGAGCGCTGGCGTGCTTTGGGGTGCATTGAAGCAGGAGGGTCGATCGCAGATGTTGTTCTTTTCTTCGGCGTTCATCATTCTGTAATTTCACGTTTATGGAAACAATTCCAAACCGCGCAGACCCTTGGGTGACCGGCTACGTCTGAAGGCACATAGCCGGTTACCCAAAGGTTACTAACACCGTGGAAGATCGATATATTGCGATTTTAGTCAAGTGGAATCGCAGAGCGACCTCCACACGTGTGACATCTTGTGTTACAGTGTCCATTGGTAAGGTGATATCTGTAGCTACTGTACGCCGAATATTACATATTAGTGGATTGTACGGCCGGGTACCTCGAGTTTATGTTTGTCTATCCGCCCAATTAAGAGGGGCACGATTAAAGTGGTGTCGGGAACATGTCAATTGGACTGTGTGTGACTGAGGCAATGTCATGTTTACTGATGAGTCAAGATTTGCCCTGGAGCCTGATGACAAACGTATAAGGAAATGGCGCAGAATAGGGGACACGCAGTCAGCCCCAAAACATCACCGAACATCACTCATTCCGAGGCGGGAGCATTTTGATGTGGGCAGAGATTTTATAAGGATACCACACCAACATGCACGTCTTTAAACGAGATTCTGAGACGGCTGTCCGGTATTGAGATGAAATCCTAGAACCCATTATGAGATTTTTCGCTGCAGCAGTAGGTACTACTTTTAATTTAATGGACGATAACGCACGTCCTCATAGAGCTGACATCGTCAATGACTACCTGGAAAGTGAAGGGATTACGCGTATGGCGTGACCATCATATTCTCCCGACCTTATTCCCATTGAAAATCTTTGGGATGCTCTCGGCCATGCTGTATCTTCACGTTCCCCACTTCCATCTACTCTTATTGAGCTGGAAACTGCTCTACAAGAAGAATGGCTATTGCTTAATTCTGCGGTGGTTGATCACCTAATTGAAAGCATGGTCACAAGGTGTAAACTTTGTATACAAATGAGGGGGGGGTCACATACCCTATTAATGTCCTTTTTTCATTTTATGCTGTTTATTTTTAATTTCTACATAATTTTTCTTAAATCTCCAGTATGCATTATCTGATAACTTACAAAAATTTAATATTGTTTTCTGTTCTGCATATAATATTTGATTCTATTTTATGCATAAATATATATGCTACTTTCGTGCCGAATTTTGTATCAATCAAAGCAATATTTGTAAATTTTTTTGCATTTTACACCTTCGTGCTTTTGGAAGTGAGTGTATATGTCTGTGAATATAAAAAAAAATACTTTGATATGGAAACTGACTGTTACGAGTAGTTAAAGACAAATATTTCATCAAAGGAAAAAAATTAAAATTTAATGTGAATCATATTTGACACATAACATATAAGATTTCGAATAACTTACATTTATAATTCTAATTTGCAGTTTTAAATTTGGGATTAGTGTATGAAATTTTATTTGTAATATTTGATTCTATTGTACATCATTACACATTGGAATTGTGATAAAATAAAAAAAAATATGGGTAGTAATTTTATTTGATTACATTTTGTTACAATGGCTCATTTAAAAACATTGCTTCATTTTTCAATATTTATGCATCATCCTGTTGACATAGTGTATTGCATCACTTCAGGATAATCATTCCCCATTCTTTAGAACAGTGTTGTTATGAATACTTACAAGTCACATTAACACAACATTTTGTATAGCTAATAAGTCTGCTGATGCCATGATTGCACAGAATTTGAAAATATACCTTTTCTGTTACGAAACCTTTCTGCATCAATTCCACCGGTGAGAGGATAGGTATACGTCTACAATCAATACTTCCAGTCACACTGGGAAACTGGACTATGATAAAGAATTTTTCATTGATCTGCAAGGAAATGTAATAGTTAAATATTTAAAAAAATGCAAAAAAAGTTTATTAGTTTATTTAATTTCAATAAGTTTTGAGAGAATTAAAAATGAATTAACTCTACTAACATATTATCCCGATACATAATTATATTTGACAAAAATGTGCTGTCAAATAATACCAGTTATAATCAATTTTTCAACATTTGAGGGAGAAAAGAGATGTTAATTTATAGCTTCAATAAATAAATAGTTGAAAAAAATTTTTATATTTAAATTTCCGAATTTTAAACCCGTAAATTTAAATTTTTCAGTCATTAAAAATGAAACTACAAAATGTAGTTTAAATAAATGTATATGGTTACTAAGTCACAAAATTTGGGGACGATTTTTTTATGGAAATGGTTGACAGGATAATGCATAAGTAACGAAGTTTAAAATAGAATTAAGCACATACACACATATTCATGTAACTCTGTATCATTTAACTAGATAATGAAAACCATGCTCTTTCCCTAACTTTTATGCTTTTATCTATTACATCTTTTTTAGAATTACATAAATTTATCCATAAAAATCTTGAATTTTTTTTTTTTTGCAAACATTCCTTTTATCAAACATTTTAGCAATAGAAGACAATACTATCTGTGGAATTTTAATATAATGTTATCACAAAAAAGCAATAGATTTGCTTACTTTGGAGAACACTTTTGAAATTGTTGATTGGCTTGCATCTGCTATATCACCAGTTACAAGCTAGTGAGAAGTTTGGCGACAGATCTGTCCGTACACCTCTAAAAGAATATCTCCATTTGAAATAAAAAAAAATTTTCAAAATCTTCAATTATAATAACTCCAAAGTAGTAACTTTCGTCAAGAGATATCTCTTGTGGATTTCCATTTTATCCTCTTCCATGTTTCTTTTCAGGTGTATAATGTTCCATTTACAACGTTCTAGTTCCCAAGAAACTCTAAACGCAGCAGATTATAATATAAATTAGTGTATAAAATAATTATTGTTAAATTACAATACGAGACACTGGAAATTTGTTTCCCAAATAGTAAACATTAAAAAATACACAAGAGTTGAAAAAGAAATGCTCTTGATCACCTATCGCATACATAAACTGCACATGCGCAGTCTGGTAGAACCTTGCTCTATAGCAGAGTTTCTCATCCTTATTTTTTTGTTGAGGCTCCCCAGACTGTTACTAATGTTTACATGTCTCAAAAAGGGAGACATGTAAACGTTATTAACAGCTCTTATATATATACTTTTTCAATAAATACAAAAAACGCACATCATGTACTTAAAAGCCTTTAACTCTAATAAACAAACCTTAAAATTTTAATTAAAATAAAAAATGTATAATATATATATAATAATAAAAGATGCATAGTAATAAAATAAAAAAATAAAAGAAAAGAATAAATAAATAAAATATAGGAAGGTACGGTTTTTGAACCTAGAGGCAGATTTTCGCCTCGGTAACTAATCCTGAAGTTGGTGGTGAATACCGTTTCAGCTTTGACTCAGCGTTTCGCTGGTACCTAGCGGTCGAGGTTGACGGTGAATACGGCTGTAAGACTTAACATTACGTGACGTCACTACTGGAATTTCGGCAATTCTTTCTCGTTGTCCAATGAACGCTTGAGATATCTTTCATGTTTGCTGTAAGAAAATAACTGTTTTACAAGATTTAATAATAGATCGCTTTTCAGGATACAATTTTTAAGGTTGCTATATTTTAACTAGTAAATTCCAAATTTCATGATAAATTCTCATATGGAAATTTTGCTTGTAGTCAAGCTTTTTAAAATTTTAATTAATTCAGATGAACATCTAAAATGGTCCCATACAACACAATTTCATCCAGTAGACGTCGATATGACATCAGCGGGATGTACTCTAATCCAGTAGACATCTCTTTTTGGTCCAGTTTAGATCCATGACGCGTCTAATATCCACCTATTTTACGTCCACTATACGTCTACGAGACGTTGCCAGTGGATGGTTCATGGACGAAATATGGATGCATTCATCCGCACTGCTCTATACTAGGTAGTTTTGTGGATGTATTCCAGATGTGCGAAGATTTTGAAATAATCCCTCATCTATCTGTGGCTCATAAATTTTTGTCCTCTAGACAAAGAGAAAATTATTTTCAATTAGCTTGTTACTTATAAAATTGCTTTAGTATCACATTTTTCTTAATTTTCAATCAAATATCCTCTATTTTTGACAGATTTATTGTTCTAGTTAATGTAATAAAATTCTCACAATTGATAAATTATTATTTTTATGCTCATTGTTTTATAGTTAACCTTTTGAAAATTTAATTTCTTATTGTTTAAAATAAAACGATTCTTTTCTCTTTGGAGAAGTTAAAAATTACTTCTAAGAAGAGTTTCCAGTGAATGCATAAATATATGAATTACTATTATAACCAGAGAGTAATAAAATAGTCAAGGATCTTTTTATTTGTAGAGTGTAATTTTATTTTATTTTAATGTCAGACAAATTATTGTTCATACTTTTTTTTAATTAATTTTGTAGTAAGAGAAATTTATCAGAATATTTTATTTCTCAGCCTAATATTTTAACTAATTAGATATAATTTCAACAATGTCTTTTTTGTAAAAGATAAAAGAGAAACTTTTATTTAGCTAAAATTTTCCACTCAATTGAATATTTCAAATTATTATGACAAAGAATTCTGAAAATTACTTATTTTATTGTTTAAAAGCTGAATTATTTTTCTTTCTAAAATTAAAATTTGTTTAAGAAAACATTCCAGCAAGAGAGTGTAAATCTTAATTAATTCAAGAAAAATATAACAAACTAATAGAATTTATTTTTAATGCACACAATTTTTATTCTAATTATTTACATTATACAGAAATATTAATTAACTGAAATGTTTGATTCTTTCATTGATAAATCTTGCTTTTGCATGATGTAACCAGTTCATTATCGCAGTTTCCATTTCACCATCAGTTGTCTTTGAATACTGTGGAGTTCACCACACACCATCTGAAAATAAAGTACATTTAAAATAATTAACAATAACGATTAACATTTTCAGATGAATAACCTCTGACAAAATAATAGTAAAAATCCAGAAGACAATTTTCATCAATATTTAATTTATTTCTTATCAATCTGATGAATACATAAAACTGATTGGATGTAAATCTCCTTAATAAAAAATCAGCGTAAATTAATCAGAAAAATATCAAAAATTTCCTTCACTAATTTAAGA
Source organism: Latrodectus hesperus (assembly GCA_037975125.1). Taxonomy (NCBI): domain Eukaryota; kingdom Metazoa; phylum Arthropoda; class Arachnida; order Araneae; family Theridiidae; genus Latrodectus; species Latrodectus hesperus. The sequence goes on along the minus strand of CM075859.1, from coordinate 97,315,405 downwards.
CATTAAGTAACTTTATAATAACATTGTTAGAAATATTTATATTTTAATTCAGTAAAGGTTTTAAATATCCATTTAGCAATTCAATTTCTGAGAAATATCATCTTTGTAAATATGGTAAACTTTGTGTTTTATTAAATAATTAAAATTACAAAATGTTTAAAATATGTTACAAAAACATCAGATAGAATTGAACATTACTTTTATAATGAAAACAGTGCTTAAGTAATCAAACAGAGAATTGAATTTATATATTAGCACTTACATAAATATATTTCATCAAAAAAAATTTTTTTATTAGAAGTGTATTTTTTCATCATTTCTACAAAAAAAAAAGAACTCTCAATGACATGCTTATTCAAACATTGCACTTACCTAAAACTAACTGCTTCATATTTAGTCCATTAAAGGATTTTTTATCCCTAGCACCAAAGTAACTGAACTCAGGTGGAAGTTCATTGGTCATCAATTTTTTAATGATGCTTATTGTGCAATTCCCAGAAGTTCCCCCAGACTAGCTTAAAATGTGGCACTGAAACAAAACAAATAAAAATATAAATACTTTATAATTAAAAACATTTTATAATTTAAATTTGAAATTACTGTATTAATTTTGGCAACATCCATACATTATATAGTCATAATAATAATTATTATTTACAGCATAAAATTCACATCAGTTTTAGAAAAATAAATCTAATATATTCCTACATTTAATATAGCATTTATATATGAAAAACAGCTATTTAAATAATACAAAATCAAATCAACTATAGTATAGTAACAGCCCATATGACACAATTTCGTCCAGTAGACGTCGACCCCTCAGGGGGATTGATTGATTGATTTTGTGAGGTTTACTGATGCAAGGTCCAATATTGGACATTTCTGCACCGTACAATATTTAAAACTGTAGGTAAAAGTTCTGTGTTAAAATACTAGTCCGATGTATGCAATGGAATGTATTAAAAGTTCAAGAAAAGCATATGTAAAAGGTTATTTTGGCTAAAAATCTTAAATAGAATTCAAGAAACCTATTGCACGTAAAAATGCAAACAAATTTCTATGTGGTTTAAACCCAAGCAAGTCTGATAAAATTAAATTTGTAGTATTAAAAAACACTATGCGTAAATCATTGAAATTAGGACAGACAATTAAAATGTGATGTACTGTATATGGTACATTACACATGCCACAAACTGGAGCACTACGAGACAAGAATAAGTGCTTGTGTGTAAATCTAGTATGTCCAATACGAAGCCGTGTGAGTTTTACATCTACTCTTCGCATGGGAGCAACTGGGAATGGAAGAATGTGGGAGGATATACTATATAATTTATTGTTCTTCTGCAAATCCCATGTTTTTTGCCAGTGGGATGAAATGAAATCTTTGATAATTTGTTTAATGTCAAAAAAGTTAATGCTTTATGCAAAATGTCAGAGGCATTTTTAGCAGCATTATCTGCAAGTTCATTCCCAGCTATGCCAACATGACTTGGAACCCAACAAAACAAGATGTCAAATCCTTTATTCTTCAGTATATTTAAAATATCCAATATTTCCACTATAATTGGATGACATTTATCTTTAAAATTGTCTAATTGCATGAGCACACTCATGCTATCTGTATATATACAGTACTTTCGATAAGAGCTGGATTGTATTATTTCTAGAGCACGTTTAATAGCAACAGCTTCAGCTGTATACACAGAATATGATGCATGCAGTTTATAGCTGTAAACTGTATTTCCAACAACAATACCACAACCAACATGACCACTTGATTTTGAGCCATCAGTATATACAGAGATATGGGAGGAATAATGAGAATGAATGTGTGAAAACATTTGTTGCAAAATAAGGGAAGATGTAACTGATTTATTGTATCCAGTAAAGGGTTGGATTATATTGACAACAGGAATATTCCAAGGAGGAAATCTTAGAGCATCTGTGATTTGAATATGTAAATCAGGGAACTCGGATGAAGACAGAAATGAATTTGTACGCTCATAAAATGGTAATATGTTATGTGGCCGTGCATTATATAGCCTTCTTAAAGAGGGACAAATAATCATCGATTTCAAAGGGTGTTGTGATACTGATAGCATTTTAAAATAATAATGTAGAGAGAGTTTTTTACGCCTCAGATCTAGAGGTAACTGGTTGCAAATTACATAAAGGCTCTGGACAGGAGAAGTCCGGAATGCTCCAGAACAGATTCGTAAAGCTGAGTGATGAACAGGGTCTAGTTTGCGCAAAACTGATGATCTGGCTGATCCATAAACTACGCTACCATAGTCAATTCGGGATAGAATAACTGACTGATACACTCGGAGTAATGCTTGACGATCTGCACCCCAAGAGGTGTTAGAGAGAACTTTCAGAATATTAATTGATTTTTCGCATCTTTTGCGCAAATCTAAGATATGTGGTAGGAAGGTTAACTTTTTATCAAATATAAGCCCAAGAAATGATATCTGGTTAACTACGGGAATAGTTGTACCTGATATCTTAATTTCTGGATCAGGATGAAGCCTAGTTTTTCTGCAAAAATGGATACAATTGCTTTTACAAGGGGACAAAGTATGCCCATTTTCATTACACCAAGCAACTAGATTATTGACAGCAGTTTGTAATTGCCGTTCAATCAGTCGCATGTTGGAACCTTGGCAAGAAATTTGGAGATCGTCAACATATAATGTTCCATGGACAGATGGTTGCAATACATGAAGAATGTTGCTGATGCAAATATTAAAAACAGTAACACTTAAGACACTTCCCTGAGGAACCCCCTCACATTGGATAAATGGAATAGATAAAACAGATCCTATACGGACATTAAAAATGCGAGAACTTAAAAAACTCTGAATAAAAATAGGTAAATTTCCTCTGAAATTAAAATTATACAAAGTTCGAAGAATTCCGTAACGCCATGTCTTATCATAAGCTTTTTCTATGTCAAAAAATATAGACACCAAATGATGTCTCCGTACAAAAGCATTCCTAATTTGTGTTTCTAGGTATGCAATATTGTCCAGAGTAGATCGACCTTTCCGGAATCCACTTTGATAAAGGGATATGTATTGATTGTCTTCAAGTACATAAACAAGACGGGCATTGACCATACGCTCCAAAGTTTTAGCAAGGCAACTTGTGAGAGAAATTGGACGATAGTTTTGAGGATTAGTTGGATCTTTCCCAGGTTTAAGAATTGGAATAATAATTGCTTTGCTCCAAAGACTGGGATAGACATGTTCATTCCATATTCTATTGAATAGAAGAAAAATGTTTATTAAAGATTCATGATTAAGATGACAAATCATCTTATATGAGATACCATCTGGTCCCGGACTAGTATTTTTAGTTTGGGACAGGGCTCTCTGCAGTTCCAGCAAAGAGAAATTGCAATTATAGGGATGTATGGCTTTTTCATGAAACTTTATAGGTTTCTTTTCAGCTTGCTCTTTGGTTCTGAGAAATTTAAGATCATAAGAGGCTGGACTAGATACCCTTGCAAAAGTTTCACCTAAAAGATTGGCAATATCATATTGAGAAGAAATTGTGTCAGCTCCTGTGCGTAGTATTGGGATAGAGAAGTCCCGATATAAACCACTGGAAGCTTTAAATTTCATCCACAACTCTTTGCTGGAAGTTGATGATGTGATGGAGGAAACATATCTTATCCAAGATTCTTTTTGACTATTTCTCCGTACTCGACGAGCAAAAGCTTTAGCTTTTTTGAAAGCCATGAGGTTTTCCGTGGTAGGGCACCTGCGAAAAATAGTCCACAACTTTTTTGTTTTTTGAATGACATTTGGCACTCATGGTTCCACCATGGTTTATGATATTTGCGGGGAATTGGGGAGCACTTGGGAATTGTGTTTTTGGCAGCATCTAGAAGTGTATCAGTCACTTTTTGCACAGCATCATTGATATTATCAATTCTAACCATGCGGTCAGTAATCGCTGCTAATTGAGTGTAGAGAGACCAGTCTGCACGATGATAAGAATAAGAGGAGAGGAAGACTTGTGGTCTGCTTATACCAGTTTTATTTATGATTAAAGGAAAATGATCGCTGTTATATAAGTCCTTATCAACATTAAGATTTAATGAAGGTAGAATTGATGGAAAACAAATAGCTAAATCTAATGAGTGAAAAGTTCTTGATGGCTGATGGAAATAGGTTACTTCCGTGGAATTTAGAAGGCAGATATTGTTATTAGAAATGAACTGTTCAATTATCTTGCCCCGAGGATTCATACTATCACTACACCATAAGGGGTTATGACCATTGAAGTCACCAAGTAAAATAAAGGGTGTAGGTAGTTGATCCAGCAAACTGTTTAAATCGCTTTCATGGATGATTGCATGGGGAGGTAAGTAAAGGCTACAAATAGTAATGAGAGATGTTGTGTGTATGCGTACTGCAACAGCCTGCAATGAAGTGTTAAGGGATTGTATAGTGCTAGGAATATTACAAGACACAAGAATGCATACATCTCCAGAAACTGAATCATGACTAACATCTTTCCTAACACAATTATATCCACGCAATTTTAAACTGTACTGAGGTTTCAAGAATGTTTCTTGGATGGCAAAACAAACTGGATTATGCAGGTTTATAATTGTTTTTATATCTTCTATATGAGTGCGGAAACCTCGACAATTCCAAGAAACGAAGGTTCCCATTAAGCAAAGCTGAATGCTCCGGCATTGGAGCAAGCCATCTGGGATTCAGATGAATCTCCACTTAGGAGTGTTTCATCATCTGATGGGTCTGCGTTTTTTATACCTGTCTTAGAGGCAGTTGAGCTTCTTTTACTCTTTAAGTATGATTTATGGAACCCTTCTTTTGCATTCTTTAATTTTAGGGATCTTTGGGATTTAGATTTTGCAGAAGACAGTGGAGAAATTCCTTTCGGAATAGGTGGGACATTTATACTAGGAATATTTGCGGATAAGTTTGGAAATTTTAAGAAATCTGTTTGAGTACTACAAGATTTCATGACTTTTTTAATTGCTTGTGAATAGCTAACACCTTGATTAGGGGTACGAGATGATACTGTATGCCTGGCTTCAGGGTAAGATAAGTTTTGTTTTATTTTCACAGTAATAATCTCTTTTTCTAATATCCAGGTTGGGCATGACCGGGAGTATGATGGATGTTCACCACTGCAGTTTACACATTTTTCTTGTAATTGACATTCACTACTATCATGTCCAACAGATGCATATCGAGCACAAGTCAAATGTCCCCTACAAGTAGTTTTTGCATGGCCGAAACGCTGACACTTAAAGCATCGTAATGGATTTGGAATATAGGGGCGAACATTACAATTTAGGTAACCAGCTTTAATAGATTGAGGTAGTATAGGAGTAGCAAATGTGAGTATAAGGTGCTTAGTTCTTATAATTTTGCCCTCTCTCCTGATTGTAATACGCTGCACATGTTGTACTTTTTGGTCAACGAGATTATTCAAAATTTCCTCCTCTGAAACATTAAATAGATCATCTGCTGAAATTACTCCCCGTGTAGAATTTAACCTACTATGCGGAGATACTATAACATCTATATTACCAAGGCATTTTAGTTTTAGGGTGGCTTTGGCCTGTTCAATTGATAAGACTTCAACTAAGAGATCACCAGATTTCATCTTGCGAACATTTTTGACATTTCCAACTGTACCAATAAGACTCTTATTAATTAAGAAAGGAGAAACATTATCGAAATTGCCCTCAGTTCTTTTAATAACAAAATATCTCTGATCCTGTATCATTTGTTGCTCCATAGGGAGTAAAGAATTAGAAGTACATTCCATAGAAAAAAGTTAATTACTTCAAGGCCCGACTGCACCACCCACCATCGAGCCCAACAAGGGGATGCAGTATAACTGCATCAGTGCTAGCCAGACCTTATACGCTTTCAATATATCTCTGACGTGGCCTCCACCCTTATCGAGTCACACAGCAGATATATGATTGCTTGATCCATGGAAGCCGATTGGTATGCTGAGGACCACAACACACCTCCCGTTTACCTGAAGCAGAGGCCAAAGTAATGTGTTGGTCTCTGAGAGCCTCAATCACCAGGATCCTCCTTTCCAGGGACACGGGTATCCACGCACGGCAAACACGCGAGTGATTTAGTCCCCAAGAGAAGCTAATAATAACAGGGCGACAATAGCTACTCAAGGGGAGCCCTCAACCTCTTACAAGGCAACCACAATGAGGGAGAAGAGGAAGAAAAAGCAGAAGAGGAGAGGAGAGGAGAAAATAAAGAGGAGAAACAGATCACTAGGGTACCTCGGGATTGTGACACCCGTGTTTACCTAAAGAAGGTAAACCCCCTGAGGGGCCCCCTCAGGGGCTTTACCTTCTTTAGGTAAACACGGGTGTCACAATCCCGAGGTACCCCAGTGATCTGTCCTCTTCTTTATTTTCCTCTCTTTTCTACTCTTATGCTTTTTCTTAATCTTCTCCCTCAGTGTGGTTGCCTCGCCAGAGTTTGAGGGCTCCCCATGAGTAGCTTTCGCCGCTCTGTTGCTAATAGCTACTCTTGAGGACTAAATCACCCACGTGTTTGTCGTGTGTGGAGACCCGTGTCCCTGGAAAGGAGGGTCATGGTAATTGAGGCCCCCAGAGACCAACACATTACTTTGGCCTCTGCTTTGGGTAAACGGGAGGTGTGTTGTGGTCCTCAGCACATCAATCGGCTTTATGGATCAATCGATCGGTACATCTACTGGGTGACTCGTTAAGGGTGGAGGCCACTTCATGGATGTACTGTGAGAGTATAGGACCTGACTAGCACTGGTGCAGCTGGTTTGCATCCCCTTGTTGGACTCGGTGGCGGGTGTGCGGTCAGGTCCCGAAATTTTAAAAGTCTTAAATGGAAAATAAAAATAAATCTTTTCTCCCACGGGAGCGACAAATGAAAAATCTTAATTGCAAATACTTTATTACTAAAAGAAAGGAGGGAAGATTTGAAAGTGTCTCCCCCTTTCTAATTCAAAAAGGAGTATCGGCCACTGTAGGGGAGGTTAAAAATATCCCAAAGGTAAGATATGGTGATTTGATGATCGAGGTTGCTAATGCTACTCAGGCAGCTGTTATAAGCAATTTGAAATTACTAGGAAATCTAGAGGTAACTGTGTCGCCTCATGGTAGCTTGAACTTTTCTCGGGGTGTTATTTCCGCAGGAGATTTGCTGTATACGCCGACGGATGAGATTCTTGAAAATTTGCCAGAACAGAAGGTCAGTGTTGTAGAACGCATTACAGTCAGAAGATGGAAAGTATATGAATACTAAGCATTTCATTCTGACTTTTGCGACGCCAGACCTTCCGCTGCATGTCAAAGCTGCATACATGAATTTACCCGTCTGGCCATACATACCAAATTCCTTGCGATGTTTTCAGTGCCAACGTTTTGGACACTCGAGGAACGCTTGCAGAGGCCAACTAACCTGCGCGCGTTGTGCAGTGGTTGGCCATGACAGCTCTAACTGCACAGCGAAGGAGAGGTGTGTCAACTGTCAAGGTGACCACCCCTCCTATTCCCGAAGTTGTCCTATATGGGCACTGGAAAAGGAGATAACTACTCTGAAGGTTACCACCAACTGTTCATACCCAGAGGCTAGACGACAAGTTACCTCTCGCTGCCCTAAACCTGGAGTTAGCTACGCAACCGCAGCCAAAAAAGTCACCAGATCAGCAAGTACTCAAACGGAATCGGTTTCACTTTCCTTGATCAGATTACCCCAGACAACAACACTAAAGCCATAATCATCTTCAAACTCTGTTAATAAAAGAAAAGCTCCTTTGGCTAGAACAAAAGTCCCAAAGGCTTATAAATTAAAATCTGCAAAGGAGGGCTCAATCCGACCCTCCATATCCACCCGTAAAGCCTTGTCCCTGGAGGCTGACGCTGTATCTTTACATCCCTCGGACGAAGACTTAACGCTCGAGGAGATGTCAGATGACACGCTTTCCAGCTCCGGGAAAGGAGCTTTTCAAATTAAAAAATAACTTCCTTTGTTTCTTGGAACTGCCATGGTTTGCGCTCTCATTATGATGACATCAAGTCTATAATTTAAGCCTACAACCCCGCATGTGTTGCACTTCAGGAAACATTCCTGAAGTCCAGCAATAACTTTTCCATGCGTGGGTTTAACAGCTTTAGAAAGACTGTGGTGATGATGGTGCAGTGTCTGGAGGTGTTTGCATATTAACATCCAACAACTATCCCAGCACTGCCCAACCTTTAAATACTACACTACAGGCTGTAGCAGTGTGAGTTCACACATCAAGCTTGTTGACAGTCTGTAGTTTGTATTTGGCACCACACGATGTCATCCGCCAAGAGGAACTCGATGCATTAATAGATCAGCTACCAACATCATTTCTGTTGTTAGGTGACTTTAACGGCCATAGTTCTTTGTGGGGAAATGATGATACTAATTCTCGCGGTCGGCAGATAGAGAGGTTTATTTCAGAAAACAGTCTCTGTCTGCTTAATACCGACGAGAAGACATATTTCCATATACCCACAAGAACGTTTCATTCTCTCGATCTAGCCATCTGTACTCCATCGCTTCTGCCATTGTTAGATCTAATAGTAGGAAATGATCTGCATAATAGCGATCATTTTTCTCTCGTCATCTCCCAGACTAGAGGTAGTAGTGTAGGACAACGTCTACTTACTTACGTGTACAGTCGGGCAGATTGGACGCTATTCACACAATTGGTAGTTGTTGATAATGAAATAGTTACGATCGATGATATTGATGGTGCTATATATAAGGTCACCGAAGCAATATTAAATGCAGCTGATGCATCTATTCCTAAGAGTTCCTTTATAACACACAGGCGATGTAAACCTTGGTGGAACAAAGAATGCCAAGAGAATTATAAAAAACAAAGGAAGTTATGGGGGTTATTTAGGAGATACCCCACAACGGAGAATCTTGTCGCCTTTAAGAGAGGAAGAGCTCTAGCTCGAAGAGCTCGTCGTCGAAGTCAGAAGGAATCCTGGTCTCGCTATGTATCCTCAATTACTTCTTCCACATCCAGTACACAGTTATGGAGAAAAGTGAAAGCAGCCAATGGAATATATAGAGAATTTTCCATTCCTATTTTGAAATCCGGAGCTGCTGTATACTCTTCTCCTAAGGACATCGCTAATGTCCTTGGTGAAACCTTTGCTAGCGTCTCAAGTAACGACTCTTATAGTCCTTCGTTTCTAAGGACAAAGAGTCGTGCTGAGCGAACACCAATTCGTTTCAACCAAGGTGAAGCCTTCCCTTACAACTGTGAATTTCGGATGTTGGAATTGAAGAGAGCATTACAGCAGGCCAATAATACCAGTCCAGGACCTGATGGAATCAGCTATCTAATGCTTCGAAATTTAAGTCCAGACTCCCTATCGAACATATTATATTTGTTCAATAGGATCTGGACTGAAAAGAATTTCCCATCAGCTTGGAATGAAGCGGTAGTGATTCCGATCCTTAAGGCTGGAAAGGATCCTTCAGATCTTTCACATTATCGACCAATAGCTCTGACAAGCTGCTTCTGTAAGACTCTCGAACGTATGGTCAACGCCCGTCTCATATATGTCTTAGAAAAAAGTAAATGCAAACATATTAATCAGAGTGGCTTCCGTAAAGGGAGATCCACTCTTGATAATATCACATATTTGGAGACCCAAATCCGCAATGCTTTTGTGCGGAGAAACCATCTGGTCTCCATTTTCTTTGACATGGAGAAGGCATACGACCGTACATGGCGATATGGAATTCTCCGTTCATTATATGATTTTGGCTCTCGGGGTAATATCCCGATATTCCTTCAGAATTTTTTAAGCTCCCGTGTTTTTAAAGTTCGTATTGGAACAGTATTTTACAATACTTTTATTCAAGCCGAGGGTGTCCCCCAAGGCTCCATTTTAAGTGTCACTATTTTTAATTTATTCATCAGTAACATTCTACATCAATTACCACCATCAATAAATGGTACACTCTTTGTTGACGACCAGCAAATATCATGTCAGGGTATGCGGTTAATTGAGAGACAACTGCAAACAGCAGTTAATAAGCTTGCTGCATGATGTGCTGAAAATGGCCATACTTTATCTCCTAGCAAGAGCAGATGTGTCCACTTCTGCAGAAAGATTAGCCTTCATAATGATCCAATGATAAATATCAACAACGCTCCAATACAAGTAGTCAATGAAATTAAATTCCTGGGTATTATATTTGACCGAAAATTAACCTTTCTTCCGCATGTTTTAAATTTGCGGAAGAAGTGTGAGCTATCGCTTAATATCCTCAAGGTGTTGTAAAATACATCTTGGGGTGCAGATCGCACATCACAACTTAGAATTTATCAGTCACTGATACTATCCCGCACTGACTACGGATGTGTTGTTTATGGATCTGCTAGATCTTCTGTTTTATGAAGATTGGACACAGTTCATCACTCGGCTTTGAGGATATGCTCTGGGGCATTCTGCACATCCCCCGTCCAGAGTCTATACGTAGTTTGCCATCAATTACCGTTAGACCTGAGACGTATGCATCAGTCTCTCAGTTATTATGCTAAGATCATGTCGACCCCTGATCATCCGTTACGTTCTATGGTTCCTAATGTCTCTTTGAAACGACTATATGATGCTCGTCCATTGAGAATCCCACCTTTTCTCACTAGAACCAATTCACATCTCTGGCTCACAGACCTATGTGATGTTCGGATAGAGTCAATTAATCAATTTCTCTATCCACCTTGGTATGAACCTTTATAAATACCTTTGGTTATAATACCTTTGCTCAATTTAAAAAATCGGACACAACACCTATTGTTTTTCAGCAGCTGTACTATTATCATCGCTGTCAGAATCAGTCATACAAACCTGTATTCACAGATGGTTCTAAAACAGCAGGACATGTGGGCTGTGTAGTTTTTATTAATAATACAGATTTTAATTACAACCTACATTCGTCCTGCTCCATCTTTACAGCTGAAGCAACTGCTATATACTATGCGCTTAAGCATGTGAATACAGGCGACTATCATAAATATTGTATCTATACTGACAGCATGAGTATTATTGAAGCCTTGAAAAACAATAGTGTTACCTGTCATCCGGTTGTGTCCAAAATTTTTAAAGCATTGGATTCCCTTGCTGGCAAGGGAAAAGAAATTGTATTTTGTTGGATACCAAGCCACATGGGTCTTCAAGGAAATGAGAGAGCTGATGCAGCGGCAAAGACTGCATCACATCCAATTTTACCATCGGTTCCTCTCTCAGATGTGAGAAAAGCTATAAAAAGTTTTATATATGGTCTTTGGCAGGAGTCATGGATATTGCAGGTCGGCAACAAATTACATACCATTTTCTCATCCCTCAATTCATTGTCAGTTTTACCGTTACGAAGTGCAGATGTTAGATTGACTCGCCTTCGTATCGGACACACACGTTTCACACACAGACATTTGTTTTCAAATGAACTAAATCCATGGTGTGAAACGTGTGATGAACCATTTACTGTTTATCATATTTTAATTTCATGTCATGATTTTAACCAACAACGCTTACAATATTTTAAAACTGATTTTATAACTTTATTTGATATTATAGGGGATCCACCCCATAAAAACCTATTCGCTTTCTTGAGGGCAATAGGTTTCATACATTTTATCTGATCTACATGTTGAATTTTAAAATTGTATTTATATTTGATTTCTCTTTTTTATATTTTATAAATTGATTTTAAAAAATATATACACAGAATTTTGTTTTTTAAATTTTTTTAATGTTGCTTGGGTTTTTTTGAAAAAAACCTGCAAAAACTTACTTTTGGCGCAGTATGTCCAATTTTGGACCTTGCGCCATAAAACCCAACCAACCAACCAGTAGACGTCGATATGACATCAGGTGGGTGTACTTTAATCCAGTAGACACCCATCTGGATTAGAGTACACCCACCACAGTAGATCTCATTTTGGTCCAGTTTAGATCCATGGCACATCAAATATCACAATACCAATTTTATAAATGTTTATCTTTTTAATTAAATATATGCTAAACTTAAGGGACTAATTTCTGGGAAAAATATATTATTTAATCTTTTACCCTTTGAAATTGATAAAATAACTGAAATTAAAAAATGTTTAAAATTTGTAATGAATCTTCAAATTACCAAAACAAGAGTTAGATTAATAGGAAAAATTTCACATTACTATTAGAAGAACAGAACTTAAATAATAAAATATAGAATTGAATTTACATATATTAGTGCTCAATATAAACAGAAATGTTATTTACTAAGGAATATATTAAATGTTTTGATTAAACATTTTTATTCTTTTTTACAACAAACTCTTAATAAAATTTAATACATGAAATATTTATTTACAATTTGCACTCAGTAGAAACAAATTGCCATGTTTTTAATCCTTTAAAGGATTTATTTTCTCATGCTCTACCTTAGTTCCAAATAAGCATAAATAATGTAGAAAAAATTATTTTTTTTAATTTGCTTATTTTAAATTTAATCTCATCCTCAGGTATATAAATTTGTTATTCTCATTTAACTGAAAAGGAAGACAAAATTTAGAATTTATATATGAGGTACATTTTATCTCTTAAAAAACAATTCAACTTTATCAACCAAAATAATTAAAGCATAACACAATAAAAAAAAATTAAAATCTTATAAATATAAAAAGCTAACTATTTATAAAACAAATTATTTTTTCAATTTGTTAGAAACTAGGTTCAGCCCACCATAAGAAATTTTTCATGCATAGCAGAGCAGAATATGATACACTATGGAAAAAATGAATTTCCAATCAATATTCAAAAAATAAATGATGTTTACTGTGATCAAATGTGTACATCTTTTTTAATAATATTCAAATTAAATTAATAAAGACAAATATTTAATGGAACTAAAAATCAGGTTATTGTGTGAAACGTAGATGCCATTCAGTTTATTTTTGCCAGTAAAGTCTGAAGTCTGTAGAAAAGTGAAGTACTACAAAATAACTTTAAAAGAATACAATTAAAAATAGAATATTGATATTTCTGCTTAAATCTAAATCAGAGAATCATTTATTAACTCAAATTAATCTACAGAATTTGAATGGAATTACATAGATAATATTCATTTCAGAAACTTTGTTCGTTTCTCTGTTTACGCAATCATTTTGTTTTTATTTTCTCTGAGAGCATGCTTCTTAACTTTCTTTCAGGGTATATGCATACAAGCAAATGGTTTGAATTTCAGAAATTTCAATTAGTTACTAATTTCATTTTTTACAATAAACTAAATTCTTCTCATACAAAAAGGTTTTAACTATATTTATTTAAAAATAACTTTAGTGAAAATGAAATCCATGTATTATGAGTTTCATTTGCTATTATAATTTATGATTTTTTTCCTAAAAATGAGCATTCTTATAATAATTTACTTACATGTATAAAGTGTGATTAAAAAATAATTTATTTTGAAGATATTATGATCAGATGGTTTTTGTAAGTATTAAACAAAATAATACAAAATTAAGATTATAAAAAATATCGAGCATTACAAGCATTATGGAAGTAAGAAATTTTGCTAATAAATTAAGTGTACAGAAAATCTTATAAAAAATCACACTCACAGATCACACACAGTTACATTCTAAATGCTAAATCACTGAAGATGTAAGCAATTCATACTAAATAATTTTACATAATTTTAAACATCATTTTTCATTAAAATAAAAAAAATGCTTACTTCAAATTCTAGAACTTTTAGTAGACAACAAATTTAAATCTTCCAGAGGATTCTCCAGGAAAGTAAGAATTCTAAATGTGGTATAGAAAATAAACACATCTTCCATTTAACTACAAAATACAAAAATTAATTTTCAAGTATACATTTTAAAGGCTCTTCATTTGTTATATTAGTCCAGCATACATTAAAATTGGGTCGTATAATTTTTTCTAGCTAAATAGCAAAATCTTGAATTATTGATTTAAAATTTGATATACAATAAAAAAAAACATTCAAATTTTTAATTCACCAGTAAAAAGTATTTTAATTAAAAATTAAATCTTTGAATCAAATCCTAATATTGATTATTATTTATCTTGTTGATATCAAGGTATAAATACATAAGTCTTTATATGACATAATAATAATAAATTTAAGTAATTTTGGAGAGAAAAAATGATTTTTATTAAAGAAAATTACTTTGTGGTATTTTCTTCCAGCAATTTTCATCCTAATCTTAATGTTTGCAATTTTTCATTCTAAAAATAATTTTAAAATTTAATGACATAAGAAAATTTTTACATTCCGCTATCAAGCACAATTTATAAATAAAAGATATTTATCTTTTAACGTTAACTTAAATTAGTTACAAATGTAATTTATTAAAGTAAAAATACACTTAAGCATGGTTGGTTTTCTACACTTAGGTAACACTACTCAGTTTTTAAACCTTATTTCTATTATAACTTCTTTGGAATAAAAATAAGTTATTTAGAAAGACTAAAATATGAATCGATAAAGAAAAGCAATTATTGTTATTAAAAGAACTTACTTCGTTAAACACTTCTTAACGTAGTAATAAACGACTGTAGACTGTGAGGCAAACGATAATTTAAAATTATGGAAGCAATAAACAAAAATAATTACAATTGCAGTTAATTACCTACTTTTAATAATGTCACGATAACATCCATTATGAATGTCTTAAATACGTCCACCATGGACGTCCAAATTACATCTATCATGGACATATAAATTACGTCTATTAAGCCCCTATTACATTAGAGTTGCCCAGATTTCAGTTTGAGCAACTCCCGTAGACTTAACATTACGTGACGTCACAGCTTAAAATTTGAGCAACTCGTTCTTTTCGTCCAATCAATGCTTGAGATTGCTTTCAGGTTTGCTGTAAGAAAATAATAGCTTTACTAGATTTAATAATAGATCCCTTTTTTGGCTAACATTTTTAAGGTTGCCATATTTTACTCAGAAGGTGTCCACATTTCATAATGAATTCTTATTTGGGAATTTAATTTGTAGCCAAATTTCATTTACTGTACGCCATCTTGCTTCGTGAGAACCTTTACTCTTAAGATGGGGAAAGATAATCTTTGCCGACGTGAAAATCAATGCTAGTACATAAGTCAAGCATTTTTGTGTGTATAATTTATTCTTAAATAAAAAGACTAAGAATTTGAAAGAAAAAATAATTTCAGATTGAAGCTTCAATTTAAACATAAAATTCTACAAACACCACACAAAATTGTATATATTGTATTGTAAGATTTTCCTATACAAAAATAATTTCTTAACAACAATGTTCATAAAAATTAATGATTAACTATTGATATATTAAAAAAAGAAACTTTAATTGCTATTTTAAAAGTTGAGGAAATGCACAAAAATTTATTTTTTAAAAAATATATACATATTAGTTATGAATTTTAATTTATAATTTATTTTTAAAATGAAAAAATCAATTATTTCTCTTTTTTATTAAAGTAAATATTGTGGCATATTAAAATAAGATGGCTTTTTAAACTAATTATTTATTACATTTGAACAAACACCACATAAAACCAGAGATTCTTTACACTATCTTTATTTACATGCAGTTTCTTAAACTATAATCTGCAATAAAATGACAAGTATATTTTGAATGAATATATATATATAGTTAAGTTTTGTGGGAAAAAAATGAAGAAAAGATATAATTGATAGCATTTTGTGATGACATTATATGAATAGTTTGTTTCATATTACATGTTCAAATTGAAAAAAATGTTATGAAATTTGTATGAAACTAAAAGAATGAAGTGCTATTTAGCCTCATAGCTGATAATCTTGCAATTGAAGGCAGAATCTTGCAATTCTTGCAGTAGTGACAGCAATTAGTCTTATATTGTTCATTTCAATGATTAGTTAATTGCTTTACATTGGAAGTCAAAATACTCTCTATATTGACCATGATGTGAATTAAATTATTTTGCAAATATAGCAATCATCTATATTTTTTATACTTACTTTCACATTATTTGTATTTACATCGAAAATAGGAACAAATACAAGATTTCTATTTTAATCAAATATTGTATTTAATTTCATTATTAAAATTGTAACTTTTTAACACACAAAATTTTAACACAGCCTTTTTTAAATTTGATTTTTAACTAGTTTTACTATAATCTATAATACAGGGTGATTATAAAAAAACTTTGCTAACATCTGCACTTCTAGCGTCCATTCTATTTAACCGATCAAGATGATACTTCAAATATAGTTCTTTTGAGATATTCGCTCGAGATTCTGTGAATGGCAACACAGTGGCCCTCGCAGTTACAGTTATAGTGACAGAAACTCGAAATTTTCGAATGGCAACGCCTACTTTTTACCATCGCAAAATGTTCAGCACATGCGAAAACCCTAAATAGCGTTGAAACGGTACCGATATGTCCGAAAACCGACGTGTTATACACATACAAACAGTTCTTCAAGGCGCACGGAGGAATAATGCGTACGACAGAGACAAGACACTGCTCAATGATGAGAACACATAGAAAAAAAATCTTTATTAATTTCAAACATTTTCCACATGAGTGCCATCACAGGCAATTACGCATTGCATGCAGGAGACGGTGGACAATGTCGCTGCACGCAACATGGCACGAGGGATGTTTCCAATCTCACGCCGTATAGAATCCTTTAAGTCCGACAATGTTTGAGGATTGCACAGATAAACTCTGGATTTGAGATAGCCCCAAAACCAGAAATCCATAGGCGTCAGATCTGGGGATCGCGCATGCCACGGAAAAGGATAATAGCGTGAGATGATGCGATCACCAAAATGCTGATCCAGGAGCCTTTTAACTGACCTCGCTATATGTGGAGGTGCGCCATCTTGCATCCAAACAATGTCATTGAGTGCATTCAGCCGACGCAACTCCGGTAAGACATAATTTTTCAGCATGGCTGCATACCGAGGGCTCGTTACAGAACATGTTGCAGGGCCAGTCGGGGTCGTTTCCTCAAAGAAGAACGGGCCCAGAACAAATGTAGCTGTAATGCCGCACCACGCAGTCACTTTGGCGTCAAATAATGGTACTGGCGCCACAGCATTAGGATTCGTCTCTCCCCAGTGTACACAATTCTTTGTGTTAATGCTGCCATTTAAGGTGAAATGCGCCTCGTCTGTCCATAGTATGCGAAGTGGCCAGTCGTTATCCGCGTCATATCGTAACAAAAATGCATTTGCGAAGTCCAGACGTGTTGTGGGTCACCCGGCTCCAACATCTGGACGCGCTGGAACCGATAGGGAAACACGTGAAGTACCGAGCGCAAGAGCTTGCGGACCGTTGAGTTCGGAATATCCAACACGCGCGCTATGCCTCTTGCGGTTTATGTGTGTCCTGCAGTCACTGTATGGTGCACTTCCATGACAACGTCCTCAGAAACAGTTGGCCGTCCGGAGCGCTGTGTTGTCACAGGTGCAGCCTGTATCTTCAAATTTCCGCACTAAATCACGCAGAGCTTGCAGAGTACATGGGCCGCATCGTTGTCGATGATTGCGGCGATACACACGCAATGCTTCCGCAGCGTTCATCCCATTTTGGAAATAGAGTTTGATCAATTCACCGCGAACTTTCTTAGGAAGACTCATATCGTCGGCATGTGCGAGTTCCCGAATGACGACTTCGCCTACCCGCTTGGTATTTTATAGGTTTCCTACGCTGAATATCTGGCGACCGGCGTTCAGTGATTGGTTTCTTGACTCTGTCACATGCAAATTTATTGCCCGGTTTTCAGAACTCTTTTTTGTGTTTGCAGAACACGTCCGTTTTTAGACATATCGGTACCGTTTCAACGCTATTTAGGGTTTTCACATGTGCTGAACATTTTGCGATGGTAAAAAGTAGACGTTGCCTTTCGAAAATTTCGAGTTTTTGTCACTATAACTGCAGCCGCGAGGGCCACTGTGTTGCCATTCACAGAATCTCGAGCGCATATCTCAAAAGAACTATATTTGAAATATCATCTTGATTGGTTAAATAGAATGGACGCTAGAAGTGCAGATGTTGGCAAAGTTTTTCTATAATCACCCTGTATGTTAAAAATGCTTCATCATAAAAACAATTGAAAAAGGCTTGAAATTATTAAAATTTTATATTGATTTATATCAATTTAATAAACAATATATATAGGAATAATATTTTAATGTTTATTTAAATAGAAATTTTTGCTTATATTAAAATCATTTCACTATTTTATTTGTACACTCCAGTATTTTCATCATTATAGGAATTTATTTTTAAGTCTAATTTACATACTGTCAAAAGTAAATGGAGTTAGTTGTAAGATTGCAATATATTTTGGATGAGTAAATGAACATTATGTAAGTGTGTTCCAGGGAAAAATGTATAAAAGAATTTAATTATATGAAGAATAATAATGAAATCTTATAAATATGTATTTGTAAATAATAAACCAAAATGCTTCTGCCTTCAACATTTAATTATAATGCATTAATTTGCTAAAAAGAAAAACAGGAAATTAATGTAATGAAAAAATAAAAGTAAAATTAATACTAAATATTTTTATATGGCATACATATTTCGACTGAAGTTTCAGTTTAAATATGCAAATGTAAGTTCAACACAAACTGTAAACATTGTAAAATGACAAAATAGTCTCATGTATTGAATAACTAACAAAACTTTAAATGAAATTAATGTTTGAAAATTCAGTAAATTTAATAAATATTGAAATTGGAACACTTCTCATCTACTTTGCTGATAAAATTAAAAACAATTTTAATTATCTGAGTTTTTAACTATCTATTAAATTTGTTGTGTTTCTTCTTTAATATTGAAAAAGTATACAATAAAGAAAAAAATTTTTAATCTTCATCAAATGAGTTTATTAAGTTGAATATTTCTAACTGAAGAGCATTTCCTTTTTGTTTGTTTTTATAATACCGACAATTCTGCCAGATTGAAATGAAATACTACAATGAAAACCAATCACTTGTTTCTATGTTATTACTTCCACTTGGCGAAAAAACACAAAACATGATCCGTGTTTAAAATCATTGGCGATATGAATTGCTCGAGTTGCTGCTGCATGCACAAAAAAGTTGCTCATTCTCGGCAACTTATAACGCCAATAACTTTCATTTGGCGTGAAACTTAGCGAAAACAAAATAATTTACAAATTTCAACTGCGCAGCTGTGAAAAAAATCTGTAATATTATTGGCCGGGTAGAACGAGTTGCTCAAATTTTTAGCTATGACGTCACGTAATGTTAAGTCTACGGGAGTTGCTCAAACTGAAATCTGGGCAACTCTAATGTAATAGGGGCTTTACAGATCCAAATGATTATACACCAAAATTCATCCATCGTGGATGTCAATCCGACGTTCATATGTAGTCGATAGAAGACCATCCAGTTCACATCTAACCATGGACGTCTTTATGACATCCAAAAGGTATCTAGGACGTCTTTTGGACTCTATGGATCTTTAAAAGACGTCTAATAGACGTGTGTGGTTGTATGGGGTTTTTCTTTGTTTTGTTTGAATCAATTTCATGTTTAGATTTTGATATTTTTCTTATATCATTTTTTGAAAATATTTTGTCTAAATATTTCAATGTATTAAATTTTCCTTTTCTGTAACCTTCACAATTTATTAAAAAAAAAATGAAACAAGTTCTTCAATATATAACTATATTTATTTAATAAATTTATTATCTTCTTTATTATAATTTTTGGTAATGTAAACATATCCTTGAGTTAACATTTTATTAACTGACTTTGCCAATTATTTCACATATTCTATTTCCTTTTGTCATAGCATTATTTCATCGTCTGACAGAATACGATTGTCAGAATGCACATTTTTAAAAAAATTATATTTAGACTTCTGTCGGCATTCTTTTACTTTGAACAGTCCATGGGTAAAAACATTGATCAATACACTGCATATCCCAAGTAGCAAATGTTTATCGGCCAATATTGTAAATAAATATTATAAAATATTGTCTGACAATATTATTAAATATTGAAATGATAATATGCCTAGATAATATAATATAATATTGTATTTCAACATTAAATAATATTATTTGATTTTATATAATATTGTTTGATATTCCCATTTCGATGTCAAATAATATTCCGTGACTCTATTATTTAACATTGTATTTGAATGTCGAATATTCGATTTTGATGTTGGATAATATTCCATTATAATGTTTTTATTATTCAATTTGAAAATCAAAAATCCTTTTTTTGGTACTGGATGGGATTTTTGATATTCAAATTATTCTGATGCTATGATTGCTGAATAGAATTTTCTTGCTAAACTTTCAAATAAAATATTACACATATTAAAAATAATCAATAAATTAAATTGATTGAATAACTGAAAGTTAATTAAGGACTTTCTTTGAATTTATATTTTAAATAGAATATTCTTTTCATTAAAGTTTATTTTTCATGTTAGAATATTTAATTTTTCATATATTTTTACATTTGCAATTTTAGTGAAAATGTCAGCATAAATGGAACTTAACTACACTCACATCATGAAAGTTTGCAGTTAAATTTTTTAATAAACTTTGATTTTTTTAAAGTATGTCAGACAGTAATCAAGATTTCATCATGTTAATTGTAATTAATAACTATATATATAGTTATTACATATATCTAGTTATTAGATATTATAATATAATTTATTGTGGTAAAATTTGTTAAATTAAAATACATCTACTAAATACGCTACTAAGACTGGCCTCCATGTGTAAAAAATTTCTTTTAAAATTATGAAATTAACACTTTAGTTAACTTAGTAATTTAAAATATATTTATCTACATTGTTTTATAAATGAAACATTGGTGAATTTATATTGATAAAATCTGAGCTGTGAATAGATATTATACATTTTACAATTAGTTAGAATGGGAATCAAAACATTAAAAAAAATGCAATGTTAACATTTAGAAGTTGTAAAATTTCTAAATCATTTTTCAATCATGGATATTTATTTTTTTTTAAGTATGTTTATAATGAAAAGAATATGACTGATAAAAAATCCTGATTTTCAATTTTATTTCAATTTAAGCAAATTTAATTCATAGTTTGTTTACTTTCAAATCAATGTAATTAACATTTTTAATGAAAAACAAATTATAGAACACTGACAATATAAAAATTAAGAATCCAGTTAAATTTAATAAGCATTAAACATTCACCTAAAAGCTTATTTAAAAATAGAGTTTTATTTAAGTTGAATTATAAAAAATTAAAATAAATACGACTATTAATAAAAATTTAAGATAAAAAAGAATAAGAATTCTAATGAAGTGTATGGAAATCGTAAAATAACAAAGAGTATGTCTAAGAACATACATCAAATTTAATGGCAGGCTCTATATGAAAATAAAAATATGATATAGTTTATCAAATTCATTAAAATATGAATAGTATAAATTTTTATTTACATCATTTAATTTGTGTAAGTGATTTCATATTGTTGCAATTAAGTTAAAAACATAGTTTTAATACTATATACATTTTTCTTATATGCACTCATAATTCTTTTAGAACGTGTATTTTAAAAATCCTACACTTTCTATAATTTTCAAAATATTACACTGATTTGAATGACAAATCAATTTCTAGATAGACTTTCTTACACACCAAATCTAACAAGCCAAAATTAGTTTTTCTTAATGATGCATCATGCTATGCTTGAGATAACAATATTTACACGAGATGAAGTTAGTAATATTATCAATAGTACCTTGTGTTAAACCGCTGTGTCACTTATTTCAACCAAAGATCCTCTAGAGGATCTTTGGTTGAAATAAGTGAAATATGGACATTTTACTTTATTGCACCTAAGTCACTAAAATTAATAGTTTTACTAAACGCATGCTTTATAATTAGATTCTGACTTTTGCATCAAGGAGTAATTTATAAATCACAGAGATTTATTGGTTTGAAAACCCTTATTAAATAGATAAACAAGCTTATTTGTCATATCAGAGAGGCAAAACTTTTCTTTCATTCCAATCTGTGACTCCAGCAAAACTTTTGTATAACACCTATATCATTTCTTAATGATGCATTCTTTATAACATAAGCAGCTAAAAAATAAATAATATTAAATTTTTTAATGATGTTCATTTAAAATTTGACATTCAAAAAGTATACCTTATTAGGTATACTTTTTGAATGGCAAAAATTAAAAAAAAAATCAGTTAATTTTAAAAAAAAAAATTCTTTAATTAAGTGAAAGTTTTAAGGAATGATGAAAAAATATTTTTATCTCGACATGGAATTACTTGCATTGAATGCAAGTAATTCCATGTCGAGATAAAAATATTTTTTCTTACATATCATATCATGCATTAACTAGTTACAAACATTTTAATGTTTTTATAGAAATAGAAAAGTAAGCGAAACCTTATTTAATTAAAAAATTTACGCAGATGTAACTGAAAAAGCAAAAACACACATACATATATATACATACATATGTAAATACATACATTTATACATATAAACATATATATACATACATACACACACACACACACACACACACACACACACACACACACACACACACACACACACACACACACACACACACACACACACACACACACACACACACACACACACACATATATATATATATATATATATATATGAAGTCTTAATATATTAATCTATAAATAAATGCTTTCTGCACAACTTTGAATACTTCGTTGAATTCCAATTTTCCCGATTTACAGCTTTTTCCCACGAAATACTACTTTTGGGATCCATTGGAAATTGAACATTTTCACTCGCGAAAGTGAATTTGTTCCATCTCGTATATTGCAACCAACTGTCGCACAACAACTACTACCTTTATTTGCTTTCTCCATATCAAAAATGCTTACGATTGTTACTTTTAAATGAATATTTCAAAGCAATGAAAAAACAAAAAACAAGCATAATAGTATAAAACAATAATGGAACACTAAGCAGGAACTTCCGTACCGGAAGTTTTCTAGATCTCCACGGTTGTAGCGCCGTCTATTCTAAGATGTACAGAAACTTCCATTCTAAATTATTCATTTTGTTCTTTTTTATTTTATTTATTACATTACATATATTCAGA
Source organism: Latrodectus hesperus (assembly GCA_037975125.1). Taxonomy (NCBI): domain Eukaryota; kingdom Metazoa; phylum Arthropoda; class Arachnida; order Araneae; family Theridiidae; genus Latrodectus; species Latrodectus hesperus. The sequence continues at coordinate 97,292,198 of CM075859.1, read as the reverse complement.
CTTGTTTGCTTGAATCTTCAGATCCGCTTGTATGTCTCGTCGATAATAGGACAAATAGCACAATGACTGATGTACAACCACAGAAGATAACGAAGAAAACACCCAAGGCCACCGTGGGAATCGAACCCACACTCCTACGCTCTCAAGCGATTAGCGGAGTGATGCTTTGACTACTCAGCCATGGAGCGCCCTTTTGTTCTTTTTAAAAGTGTTTTCTCTAATTCCTTGAAAATCATTTCTGATTTGGGCATTTTTAATTTATTCAGACTTTTTGATAATTTCCAAAAAAAACTAATTTGTTAGGTAAAGTTTTAGTGATATTTCACATAAGTTTTACTACCAAATATATGCACGACCCGATACATAATAATAACTATGTAATCATATTATGAAGTTCTAGGCAATGAGCCCCATCTTTGAAAAGAGCTCTAGGGTGATGAAAATCCAAAAAGAAGACAATATTACTGCTAGGAAATATGGCAATGAGTTTGCTTGTTTTCCTGAGTGCTTTGTGAAACATTTTTCTTATGAAATATAGCTTTGTTTAATTGCTTTAAATTCGAAAGAAATATATGAATTCATGACAAAAATTGTGCACTTATAATATTTTGCATTATAATTTAATCCAGTTTGCTGCGTTTATTAGAAATCGCAATGGTTGACTCTTTATATGCTCCATTAATATTTCCTTTAGTTTCCTTGTCAGCTGTTTACGAATAAACGACGCATGCGCCAAAATGGAAAGCCAGGTCTGGTGAAGTAACAACAAGCAAGTCAGATTTTGTGTGTAGTGTGGGTAATTAAATGCTGCTTTGTTGCTGAAAACAGCTAATTCTCCAGCTACTTAATTTAAATCAATCTTGAAAAACGCTGTTATCTTCGCGCCAAATTTAGGTGAGTGTAATTTTCTCTGGTTTTATAGAAGATAACATCGCACAATTTTTGACTTTGATACTCGTTTAGCCTTCTTGCTTTGATATGTACTTCTACTCTGCTTGTATTTATATGCAATATTTTGCTACTGTTTGAAACTGGTTTTGATAAATTTAATATGAAATAAAATATTTATCATTGTTGTAGTTGTTATATTTTAAAATTATTTATCATTTCTACATTTTCAAGAAACGAGAAAATCATTTCGGTTTTCGTAAGTAATTATTTCGATTTACGATTGCCGAGAAATTTATGATTTTAATATTGTGCTATTAATCAATGATAATTACAAGTTTATTTTCCTTTTATTTCATAAATTTACTAAAATTTCTCTTAAATTTTTCTATAAAATGTTTAATTTGTGACATGAGCGAATAATTAACACATAATCATATGTTTTGTAAAATATGTCAGTTATGTTTTCAAAATTTTTAATTATCGATATATGAAGTGAAACATATTTAAATAATATTTGCTCTTTATTGTTAATTACAAGGTCTGTTTGAGTAGATATTTTTCCACATTGTGGTGGCAAACAGGTTTCTTTCTGCCGTAATCATATTATTAGTATTACATTCGAAATGGCAATCATTCAAGCTTGATATCAAATTTTTTTTATACAAAGCATAAATTTCATTGTTTCATAAAGGAATAAGTAATTTATTGATTGCCCATATTGATTGCATATGACCAGACTTTTTGAGCTGAAGAGCTCTGTCAAAATTGTTTTTTAGTCCAACTTAATCAAAATACTTTTACATTTCTTTAAAATACTCATTTTTATCATTAACTTTTCCGTGAAGTGATTAAAGGATATTAAATTTAGTGTGATGCACATTTAATATATAAATTAAAAACATTTAAATGTTTTTTCACTAAAATGATTAACCTTCTAATGTATTTGCTTGTCTATTTTTTTTACAGATTCAGGCTTTTTTCGTTCAGTAATTACCACAAAAAAGTATTTGTATAATTTAAGTTTTTATTTATTAAATAAAAATTAATTTATTTGTATTTTCAATTAAAAAATGAATATCATGTTTTAAATATATTTTCATTTCAAAATCTAAAGTGCTTAAGTATAAACATAAAATATATACTAAATTATTATCCAAGAATAATATCTAACAGTAAGTGTGTGTGAGCATTATATAATGTGTAAAAATTCGAAGTTTCTACATTTTAATGAAATGTTAGATGGCAAGCATATATACTAACAAATATTTAAGGAATACAATATTGGATATATCTTAAAAGTGTTCCACATGTCTTATAAAGAGTGGAAATTTTGAGGAAAATTTCAGGATTTAAAAATATTGAGTTCCTTAACGAAAGACAAAGTAAGCATTCCAAAAAAAATCATTGTAAATAATTTTAAATATGTAAATAAATCTTAAATTGACTATTATTTGATTTGATATTAAAGTGTTGTACTATGAATACTATCATTATTATTTTGATAAAAGATTTGATAAATATCACAATTGACTCTCCTAAAAACTTAACATTAAGAATAAAAGTTGTCTATGTGTTTTTGAGATTAGGAATCAGTCATGTCCTTTTGTGAATATGTTTATGTGGGTTTACCTTTAAATTATTCAGTGGCCACCTAGATTACAACTTTACTATTTCCATTAGAATCCATATGAATAGTGGGATCCTATGCTATCTCTGCTGAGCTGGCAGCCGAATGGTTAGCGCTCTTGCCTTCGGTTCAACATTTTGTGGGTTCGAATCCCACCTTGGGCATGGATGTTTGTAGTGGTTCGGAATCCACTTTAAACCGTCGGTCCCGGTCTAATTAGCCCTTGTGTGCAAAAAATGACCGTTGAGCGACAAACAAACAAACCAAACCTATGCCATCTCTAAATATGCTATTGGCTAATTTGAGCATTCATATAACCATAAATAATAATTTTGCTTTGTTGGTTAGTCCACCTGGATTTTATTATAAAATTTTTTCATTGACTTACTGAAATTGTTAGTAGGAGCATAAATGTTAATGAGCACTATATTACAAAAATGACCTGTCATTCAAAGTTTGCATATTCTTTCACTAACTGGGACAAAAAGCCCAGTTTAAATAACAAAAAGACCAACTCCATTTAAGCCCTATTTTTCGGGTCCACTGTAATTCTCTGATAAACAGTTTAAATTCCTTTCTGTTCTTCAGGAAACCAGGTGGAAAAATGATTATAATCTGTATAACTGTTTATATATTTATGTTAATATGTGTTTAACTCTAAAAATGTGTATAAATCTATATCTATCTATATATGTGTGTGTATATGTATATATGTATAAGATACAATATGAAAACAAAGACAAGTAAGAAATAATTTGAAAAATCAATGACACAATAAGATGCAAATAATAGGGAAAAAGCATAAAGGTCACACCTTCCTTTGGGGAGATGGTCAGCTGTGCAAATTAAACACTTTTCTGACATGCACAAAACATGTCTAAAAATCTTTGTGCAATTCTCTCAAAGAATGCCTTTAATAAAGAAAAGATGCCAAGAAAATATTTTTGTAAAAATTTATAAATGAACAGTATTATCAAAGCAATGTATGCAAATCTAAAGTAGAAAAAGAAAACAACAAAGTGGGACAGGAATTAGGACACCAGTATCAGCACATCAAAATCTATTTATTAAATTGGGATAAAGTTATAGTTGTGAGAATTTAAGTATGAGTTAAGTTCAGAAAGTTGAAGTAGTTAAGAAGCCATATTGTGAGTTCGAAGTTAAAGTCTATTTAATGTAAAAATAGGTGTTTTTAGGATTCTTGTACAGACTTCAATGGTTGGGTGGCTATCTGCAGTTGTAAAAATTACACACTACTTCAGTCTTACAAGTGATTCCCTACAAATCTTAAAATGAAATTGAGTATCAATCTTTATAGCAATGAAGTAATCATTTTATTTCATTTCTAGTTTATCTATAATTATTGTAAATATTGTAGATGTAGCTAAATTCCTTCATTCATGTATATATATATGTGCATATATGTATACATATGTTTATCGATATAATATAGATTTTTTGTTCATGTGGCATTTTCTGTATACAGGATCTTATTGAAAGTGCCCTATCATATGAATTTTTTTTCTGTATCCTATCTAGGTAGAGGCAGTTAGTCATGCTACTAATAGCTTATTACTCTACTCTGATTGTAGATTTTCAAGATGTCATTTCTACCTCTGGTACTGAAGGAATCATTTATATTCCTTTTTCCTTCAATTCCTTCAGTTGATTTACTCTGGATTCCCTTATTAGGTCTATGTTAAAGATCTGTATAGACAGATCTATCTCAGAGGTTTTGCTTGCTTGAACACTGGATTTAAATTTTAGAAATTATAAAAGGTCCATACAGTATTGTCTGATTTTCTGGATAAGGCTTGGTACTCTAAAAGTTTATTAGGCATGTTAGAAAGTCCATTTGACACGATAATTGCAGTGACATTCACTTTAGGCATGTCACTAAGGATACAGGAGGGGAGGGGCTTTGTGGTTTCTTAAAAAATTGTCCCTTCAAGAAGAGAAAGGATGCTTGGCTGTCCACCACCTGCAAACATGTCTGATTGCTGCTTAAGCTCCAGGTACATATATTAGGTCTACTGGTAAGTTCTGTCCATTTTTGGAATAAAACAAAATATAAATTTTTTGTAATATCAATAAACTTTATTTAATAAAATAATTGCTATTATTATTAATGACTTCTTGCCAGTGTGAGGGCAATTTGTATACCCCATTCTTAAAAAATGTTTCATTTTCTCATGTGAAAAATGGAAAACAGTGCTTGATTGATATCTTCATTTTTGAATTTTTTGCCTTCAAAAAATTCTGTAGAACAAAGTGGTAGTTGGTGGGTGATAAGTCCGAGGAATATAGTGTATGGGACAGAATTTCTCAACCTAGTTCTGCAATTTTTTGACAAAGTCTTTTCTTGACCTACTTCTTTTACATTATCCAGCTGCTGATAATATTTTTCCAAATTGAGCTTTTCATTCAATTTTTAATGCTCATAATGTATTGGTCCTCAAATATCCAACCATGTATACAACATTCTATTATTCAGAGTTGAATTTATTTTAGAATTTTAAGGGCTAAGTTTTCTGTAAATATACTCTTTTCCTTATGTTTTCGAAGGTAATCCACTTTCCATCCCCAGTTACCTGGTTCTAGAAGGGCTTGATTTTGCTCTGAACAAGTAGTGATGTGCATATGATGACTTGATCATCGAAATTCTTCTGGCTTACTTCATGTAGCCCCCATTTTGAATATTTCCACATTAATCTTATCTTCTGAATATAGTCCTAAATAGTTTGTTGAGCTGAATTAAGCTTTCCACAATTGCCAAAAAAATCATGCTTTAATATTGTTATAACAAAATTATCATCAGTTAACATACATAACTTTCCAGTAGACCTGATATGTACATGTAAATATGTATGTATGTTGAATACTAAAATTTATGAAAATTATATGGTTCATAAATTGCATAGTTCTTTGAAGCTTTGCTTTTAGATTTTTAATGAAATTAATTGGGATAATATTCGTTAGATTTTGTAAACAATTTTTGCTTTATTTCAAATACTATAAATGTATTTGTCATCATCTGTGTAACTTTAGAATCATGATTAAACTAAAGGTTAAAAACAGCATTTAAATTACTTTTGTGTAATGCAGTGTTTGAAAAAATGCAAATAGAATAAAAATTATCCACACAGTTGCCTAGCAATCTTGAGTCATTTAAAAAGTTTTCATGGATCATTGTCTGACCCATGGGTGATAGATTTGTCATCACTGGTATATGTGCAGTAATGCTACAGATTTGCTTATCTCATTGTTACAAATAAATACTGTAATGTTGATTGAATGAATGATGTCATTGCTACAAATGAATGACGAATGTTTTATATAATTTGCATGCTTCTTTCAGTGTGTTGCCTTTTGTATGGCCAACAGTGTATGTATTGTCATGTATATATATATACTTAAAAATATATATTCATAATCATAAATAGATTAGACATAAAAAAACTATTGAAATATTTTCAATTTTGTCATTAGCTTAAAATTTAACCTTTCTGTCACCTTGATTTTAATATGGAATATTGATTTTATTTTTTAATGAAGTTTGTAATGATTCAGAAAAACTGCATGTTGAAGCCAGTGAAAATGAAAGGTTACAGCTTGTAATAAAAATAATCTGTTATAATACTTGATTTAACCTCTTCCAACAGATATAAATATCAAAGAAAAGCCAGATACATTATAAAAATTTGAAAATCAAGTCAATCTGAAGTTCAATTCAAATATAATTGTTAGAATGGAAATACACATTGTCTGTACTATAAGTGCATTTTTTAGCACTTTATATGTTCAACTCTGGCCATGTATTTACGAATCATTCCCTAAAGAAATGTCTAATGTTGTCTCACTTCCTAAAAGAACAATTTATAAATGCACTTCATTACAAAGTGCATCTATGAACAATATATAAAACAATATAACACCTTTCCTGAAAGGGTTTATATTGTTAGTCATATCTTTCATAATATTTTTAAAATACATTTGATTTGGATTAATGAATCAAAATCTAGAAGTCAATTATTAAGTATAATTTTTACTTCCAGGTTGCAGTTTTAAATCATATAAAATTTATAGCATTATTAATTTTAATTAACTTTCGGCTCCATTATGATGCTTACAGGTAATTTTTTTGTAGGCAAACTGGTTTGTGTAGTTAATTAATAATTAAATAATCTCAAGTGAAATGGTTTGTTTTTATTGGATTTATTTTATTTTAATTTCAAAAATACTTTAAGTTTATGAAATTTTTAAAATTTTCTGTGAAATTATTTAGGAATTGAAGTTTTTGTGTGAAATCTTTACTCAAGGATTTTTAAGCCCCTATTACATTAGAGTTGCCCAGATTCCAGTTTGAGCAACTCCCGTAGACTTAACATTATGTGACGTCACAGCTCAAAATTTGAACAACTCGTTCTTTTCATCCAATGAATCCTTGAGATTTCTTTCAGGTTTGCTGTAAGAAAATAACAGCTTTACTAGATTTAATAATAGATCCTTTTTTGGCTAACATTTTTAAGGTTGCCATATTTTACTCACAGAAGGTGTCCACATTTCATAATGAATTCTTATTTGGGAATTTAATTTGTAGCCAAATTTTATTTACTATATGCTATCTTGCTTTGTGTGAACCTTTACTTTTAAGATGGGGAAAGATAATCTTTGCTGACGTAAAAATCAATGCTAATACATAAGTAAAGCATTTTTGTGTGTATAATTTATTCTTAAATAAAAAGACTAAGAATTTGAAAGAAAAATAATTTCAGATTGAAGCTTGAATTTAAACATGAAATTCTACAAACACCACACTAAATTGTATATATTGTATTATAAGATTTTCCGATACAAAAATAATTTCTTAACAACAATTTTTATAAAAAATTAATACTTAACTATTGATATATTAAAAAAAGAAACTCAAATTACTATTTTAAAAGTTGAGGAAATGCACAAAAATTATATTTTTTTAGAAATATATACTAGTTATAAATTTTAATTTATAATTTATTTTTGAAATGAAGAAATCAATTATTTCTCTTTTTTATTAAAGTAAATATTGTGGCATATTAAAATAAGATGCATTTTTAAACTAATTATTTATTACCTTTAAACAAACACACCACATAAAAGCAGAGATTCTTAACACTATCTTTATTTACATGCAGTTTCTTAAACTATAATCTGCAATAAAATGACAAGTATATTTTGAATGAATATGTATATATTTAAGTTTGGTGGGAAAAAAATGAAGGAGAGAAATAATTGATAGCATTTTGTGATGACATTATGAATAGTTTGTTTCATATTACATTTTCAAATTGAAAAAAATGTTATGAAATTTGTATGAAACGAAAAGAATGAAGTGCTATTTAGCCTCATAGTTGATAATCTTGCAATTGAAGGTAATGGTGAGGCATTTGAATATCTACAGTGAATTTTCTTTTAGGAAGAGTTCACATAAGTTGTGGGTCATATTCACATTTATTGCACTTGTTATTGCTCATTGTAAAACTCTCAAGCACTCAATGATAGACGTGTATGGAGAAATCTCATCTATATGAAACTCATCTCTAATTGTTCAGTAGTGACTGCAATTAATCTTTATTGTTCATTTCAATGATTAGTTAATTGCTTTACATGGGAAGTCAAAATACTCTCTATATTGACCATGATGTGAATTAAATTATTTTGCAAATTTAGCAATCATCTTTATTTTTATACTTACTTTCACATTATTTGTATTTACATCGCAAATAGGAACAAATACAAGATTTCTATTTTAATCAAATATTGTATTTAATTTCATTATTAAAATTGTAACAGCCCTTTTTAAATTTGATTTTTAACTAGTTTTACTATAATATAATATGTTTAAAATGCTTCATCATAAAAACAATTGAAAAAGGCTTGAAATTATTAGAATTTTATATTGATTTATGTCAATTTAATACACAATATATGCAGGAATAATACTTTAATGTTTATTTAAATAGAAATTTTTGCTTACATTAAAATCATTTCACTATTTTATTTGTACACTCCAGTATTTTCATTATTATAGGAATTTATTTTTAAGTCTAATTTATATACTGTCAAAAGTAAATGGAGTTAGTTTTAAGATTGCAATATATTTTGGATGAGTAAATGAACATTATGTAAGTGTGTTCCAGGGAAAAATGTATAAAAGAATTTAATTATATGAAGAATGATGGATTCTTATGAATATGTATTTGTAAATAATAAACCAAAATGCTTATGCCTTCAACATTTAATTATAATGCATTAACTTGCTAAAAAGAAAAACAGGAAATTAATGTAATGAAAAAATAAAAAAAAATTAACACTTAATATTTTTATATGGCATACTCATTTCGACTGAAGTTTCAGTTTAAATATGCAAATGTAAGTTCAACACAAACTGTAAACATTGTAAAATGACAAAATAGTCTCATGTGTTGAATAACTAACAAAACTTAAAATGAAATTAATGTTTGAAAACTCAGTAAGTTTAATAAATATTGAAATTGGAACACTTCTCATCTACTTTGCTGAAGAAATAAAAAACAATTTTAATTATCTGAGTTTTTAAATATCTATTAAATTTATTATGTGTTTCATCTATAATATTGAAAAAGTATACAAAAAAGACAAAAAAATTGTTTTTAATATTCATCAGATGAGTTTATTAAATTGATTATTTCTAACTGAAGAGCATTTCCTTTTTGTTTGTTTTAATACCGGCAATTCTGCTAGATTGAAATGGAATACAATAATTAAAACCAATCAGTTATTTCCATGTTATTACTTCCACTTGGCGAAAAAAAGACAAAACATGATCCGTGTTTAAAATCATTTGCGATATGAATTGCTAGAGTTGCTGCTGCATGCACAAAAAAGTTGCTCATTCTCGGCAACTTATAACGCCAGTAACTTTCATTTGGCATGAAACTTGGCAAAAACAAAATTATTTACAAATTTCAACTGCGCAGCTGTGAAAAAAATCTGTAATATTATTGGACAAATAGAAAGAGTTGCTCAAACTTTGAGCTGTGACGTCACGTAATGTTAAGTCTACGGGAGTTGCTCAAACCGAAATCTGGGCAACTCGAATGTAATAGGGGCTTTACCTTAAAGTGCAAATTTTTTCAATGTATAAGCTATTACTAAAGACTGTTTTTATTGTATAAAGATTCTTAAGGTCTAATTTACAAATATTTTTGTATTTTATTTAAAATTTATTTTATTTAAAATATAAATTTTTAAAGTTTATATATATTTCTTATTTTAGTACTGAAATAAAATTAAATGAATTTTTTGTTTGTCTTTTCTACAACATTAAAATACTTAATATAATAAATTGTTAATGCATTTGAACATTAATTTAGGCATATTTGATTTATGTGATTGCAATTGTGATGTGATTTATATAAAATGTTCTTTTTTAGATCACTTGAAAGTGTGGCATGAATTATATAGTGAGAAGGGTCTATGGCCTCTCAATCTCACAATAAGAAAGGGGGGTATAAAAGAAGATTGACCAAATCTGTTAGAGACGATCGATCGCCTATCAGAACAAGGTTTGTCTTTTTTAAATTTTAATAAATGTACTTGAAGGATTTTTCATAAGCTTTAAAGATATTTTCACTCTAAGGGTTAATATGCTGTATCTAATTTGCAGTTATAAATATTATCAACAAATGCATCCTAACATTTTAATGTGCCTCTTAGTTTCTATCTTGAGTGTTGAAGTTTATTATGATTCAGGGTCTCCATTAAACTCTGCGTCTCAATCTAATTAACCCACATGTTCAAGGAAGGACTGAAGAAACCATACTAAACCTAATCTGTTGGTTACTTCTTAATATAGGAAACTTGCCAATTGAATGGCTAGTAGCATCTTCGTCTCTGGAAAAGATTTACATTACTGCATTTTTCTGTATATAATGTGTAGCAGTATATATTATCTGCAAGACCTTTTTTCTTATTAAAAAAATTGCAGCATAGTCCACAGCAGCGTATAATCTATGTAAATTTTTTAACGTATATATATATATATATATATATATATATATATATATATATATATATATATATATATATATATATATATATATATATATATATATATATATATATATATATAAGATAAAACATGAAGAAAAGTAAAATCAGAAATTTAAAATTGGAAAGATACTAAAGTATATGAAGCAAAAGACAAGAAAGCATAGTCAGAAAAGAGTGTTCATTTTTGCATAGCTGACCATCTCCCTCCTGATGAAGACATGGTCCCTATGCTTTCTTGTCTTTTTCTTCATATACTTTAGTATCTTTCCAATTTTAAATTTCTGATTTTACTTTTCTTCATGTTTTATCTTATTTATCTAGGCAAATCTTTCTTTAGCTGCTTTTGCGCTGGCTAGATTTCCTATTATGCATTGTAGTTGCAACATTATATTTTTAGCATTGTATTTATTACTTTATATTCATATATGTATTTTCTTTATATTAATATATATATATATATATATATATATTTACTGATAATATGGTGTCACATAAAATAAAAATACACAGTATGATTGAAAATGTAACGAATTGTACAGAGAAACATTCATCATGAAAGACGTTACTACTTAACTTGATTGATTCATTTTAGTGATAAGTGCATTAATACCAAATTAATGCATTAAATTCAAATTCTATTACTTTAATTACTTTATATGTACTTATACAAGGTTCGGCAGTGTAACCTGATGACTTTTCAATGGTGATAGGTGTTGGGGATGGCTGAGGTGGTAGTCAGTCTCATTACATTCTGTTGATGTAGAAATTTAGTTGCAATGAAATATTGAACCAGGGAAAACCATGCTTTTGGCATCGAGACTTTTAAAAATATTTCTGTGATCTTAACAAAATGTCAATTTTCTTTATGTTTTAACATTCCTCCTAATGGGCTGATTGCATTTCTAAACACTATTCTTTTGTAGGTTCAGAACTGACAAAGTAAGGCTTTCAAAACAAGGAGATAAGGAGGATCCTACTGTATGGTAAGGTCACACGTAAACATCAAGGCTGTATGAGTTGAACGAAGTCCCCTACAATCAATGAATTGTCATGCCTAGGCTCTTGGGATGTCTGATAATTTAGTTTGACAAATTCTTCATGAAGATTTAAGTTTTTTTTTTATTAAAATTGCTTTAATTTTATTATTACATCATCAGGGTACTGCAAAAAGATTAGCTTAGCAGAATCATTGTTAAGGATGAATTAAGAGCCTGAATTGATTTTGTTGACATCAGATGAGGCTCACTTCTACCTTGACAGCTGTGTTGATAACCAAAATTTTTGATTTGGGGCCATACATAACCCACTAGAGTTACATCAACTGCCCTTTTATATCTCTAAGCTAAGTGTCTGGGCTGCAGTTTACTAACCAGTAGAGATAGAGCGCAATTTTATTTTAAGAAATCAGCTTTACTGTGGCTGTTAATTCTGTGTGCTACCTGATGGTGATCTGTGAATTCTTCCTCTCAGAATAATGTCTTCATCGAATTTTTCGTGAGAGGGTTTGCTTTCAACAGGAGGGAGGAACTATGCTTAAGTCATGTGGAAGGAGTTATAACTAACTTTACAAACAGACTTGGGTAGCACAGAGAATATTGAGGTCATCATTTGTAGAATGTTATTTTTGCATCGTGAGGTTTTTTAGGCATTTCATTTTTTCCTCTGTTCCACTTGTAGATGAAGAAATTGCTAAAATATGTGTATTCTCTGAAATATTTTATTTCCAAAACCATCAAATTTCACTGCCAGACCCTGATTAAATCATTTTTTCTTTTTTGTTAACTTTGTGTACTTTATTTACCTTATAAAAGGGGCATGTTTTTAAATGAACAATCACTACAGTCATTTTGGAAATTAAAATATTATATATAATATTATTGGGAAAATATCTTTGATAAAGAAAAATATCTTTAAGAAGCATTGCTGTTTACTTTTTTAATGAAATTATGTTTTTTTGAATAGGTCTAAAAGTCGGATTCTTGCACTGCAGGAATTTCCCTCAGTGGCACAAACCTCTAGCTCGTTAGGCAGCTCTTCTACTCTTGAATATTCTCTAAAAAGAAAGTTTTCTCTTCAAGTAGAATCTCTGCCACAGAATAAAAAGTCTAAAATAAAGAATAGTAAGCAATTTAAATTTCAGTTTGTATAAATTGATTATTCTAAAAATATTTCAATATTGTTAATTTCTAAAAATCGTGTACTAGATTAGGTTTTAAAAGGTGATTATTAAATGTATATTTTTTTGTGTGTCATTAGTTTTTACAGGTCAATTATTTATAGGTCTTATTTCAAGAGAAATAAATCTGTTGTAACTAAATTTATTGCTGAGTAAATTTTTCTTGTTTAGCAGATAGAACAATAATTATTTTCTGTAGTTTTTCTTTTTACTCAGTATTAGTTTATGTATTCTTTTTTATTTATATTTACTTATTTATTAATATTTAATTAATTTCATAGTTATTAATAAAACACTATAAATGCATTGTTTAAGTTACCTAGGTTTAAATTATGGTGCAGTATTTGCTTACATGTGTACTTATTTAATTGAGGATCATGCAGTTTACATATATCCACAAAGTAATTAAACATATTTTGTGTTAAAATGTATATTAATTGTAAATTTTAGGAAACTTGTTTTCAATAATACTTATTTGATGTGTTTTCTAACTAATGCAAATAAATATCAGTAATTACATTTTATTACATCACTTTATCTCCATACTTTTAATTTTTGTTTTTATTTAAAAATATACCCTTAAAAAACTAATTTTGTCAACAAAAGCAATATAATAGCTATAAATATATTCATTATTAGTTCCATTATTAGCGTTTTGTTACTAAAAATGATTTATAGAAAGAATTGTTTGGCAAAAATTTTTATTTTGAAAATTGACAAAAATTTTTATCAAGAAATTTCTTTATTTTTGAAAATAATATTGTAGGAAAGAAACACTGTGCACAGAAGAAAACTTTCAATAGGAGCGGAATATCAAATATGAGCAGTGAGTTTAATTTTTAATTTTTTGTTTCAGCAGCAGTTAAAGCAAGTTTTATTTCTTACTAAGCGCTAAGTATTTGTTAAGTGTAATCAATTTTATCTATTTTATACTGTGCATAACAAGATGATAGGTCTATCAGTAATAATATAAATATTGTTGTGAAGAGCATTGTATTTGTATAAAGTGATATTTTGTAAGCTATTAATTCATGCAATGAAAAAAATGGGCAAGTAATATGCACAACATAGGAATCATAAGGAAAATTAAATTTATGTAAAACAACTGTTTCAAAAAGACTGTTAATGAACCAAGCATCAATGTTTGATTAATAACTCCATCACTGTTCTTTCCACTATTTTTCAGAATGAGCTCATAAACCCCATTCAGAGCATGGTTTCTACATAGGTTATGAATTGTCTCAATTTTTCTTATTTGAAAAAAGTTTTTTTTTAAGTTTGTGTGAATTAGAGTTGCTTTGTTTTGCATATAAGTACATTATTCTTGCAAGCATGTTTCACTGGATTCAGGTCAATCCTGTATGATGGCCGATTAATGATCTAAAAAACATTTTCAATAACCCATTCAAAGGTGTATTTTTCAATTTTTATCCAAGCATTGCTCTGTGTTGGAACATGAATGACAAAGCATATTTTATTCTTTGATTGGGAATGAAGTATCTGAGTAATTTTTGACAGCTTTCTGCACTCAAACAACTGTATGCAAAGGCAATTAGTTTCTCATGTCCAAATGTATCTCAATCCATAATAAAAACATACTAGATTTTCTGTTTGAGAATATATCTATGTTGTGTGTGTTATGCATATTGAGCTAATAATTTCCTGTTGAAAATTTTCATCATTGAATATCATCTAATGTCAATCATCATTACAGAACATCTACATATTTGAACACTTTTCTCTGTGATTTTTAGTCAAATTTGGAGCTACTTTCTTTTTTCAATAAACATAGTCACCATTCTTTACTGAACTATTATCTGTAGATTTTGGCACTGGAGGATTTTGGTCTGTGATAAAAGTGAAAGATTACAGATTTTAGCTCGTTATGATACTTTTTTGTTCTAGTGTCACTTTTGATGACTGCCCAGATGATTTTTCATTGCAATAAGCATTTCTAAATTGCAAAATATTATTTATAACATTATGTGATATACTTAAAAATCTAGCTATTTTTCTGTTCGATTAACCAACACCTTAAATTAATCAATTTTTCACCAATTCAATCAGCAGAAGACTACAATTATTATTCATTTCAATGAATGATTATAATGTGATGGTCATATCTGTTTAAATATCTCTATAGTAGCTAGCTTAAACCCATGATAAATTTAAACTGTGCTAATTACTAATTTTTATGATTAATAGTGTTTTGCTGTGATAAAATATCATGGCAATCATATCTTTTTGAAATTATCTCAATAAAAATATTTATAAAATAAACATGAATTACTTATTTTTAATAAATTGCTTCATTAATAGTTATGGTGAGTATTATATTGAAAAGTGTATAGAGAATTTTCTTATTCTCATTTAACAGTCAAAACTCTTCGAAAATATATGGGTGGACCTATCATTTCAATATGCATTGCACATCAGTGTGTGTGTGTATATATATATATAAATATGTTTTATATATATATATATATATATATATATATATATATATATATATATATATATATAATATAATATAAAATTAATCTGTCCTTTTTTATAAGCTTACCAGTTTTAATTTAATATTCAATAAATAAAGTTTTCATAAATTTATTTTTTTCTTAATTTTTTTATAGACATTTTATTTTGTGTATATGATGTGCTTATATAGCATAATAAAATTAATAGGTAACAAGTTTAAAAACAATTTCATTTATTTGGATTTTATTTTGAAATATTTAGTTCTCTATAGAAAAAAATAGGGATTTCATTTTTCTAAAAATGTTAAGTTTGTTGGAACTGTATATCTTGAAATGATTTTTAAGAATTATACGTTTGAAAAAAGTATATTTATTATAAATATATAACAGAATTTACTTTTTGGGGGGTGGGTGGGAATGATCTGTTTTAATTAATGGTTTTAAGTGTGGATGAAAAGTAGTTATGTGTAGATAAAATTTGAAAATTACTTAGTTTTTTATGTAAAGTGGAGTAGTTGCCGTCAAATGTTGCCAATTGTGTTCTGTACCAGTAGATTATTTACTCTGTTTTCAATGAAAACTTGATAGTACTGAGGGGAAAAAAACAGATCAACATTATTTTGCTTTATCTATTTACCAGCTGTGAGTTATTTTACTAAATCATGACTTTTTTTAACAAGTAGTACAAAAACCTCAAAATTTAAGTATTGTGTGATACATTGTATTCTTGAATTATAACATATAACAGCAGAAAACAGATGAAAATTTCGTTTCTTTATTCAAAATAGACACATCTAGGAATCTCGGACTCGAATCTCGACACTTGTACCAATCATTCTGCCTTTCCTTTGATATTGTACATAAACTGAATTACAACTTTCATGGAAAAGTACAAAAAGTATTTAAAAAAACAGGCTAAAATGAGTATTACGGTCTTAACTCGCTAAGCGCAAAAAGTCGCCAAATTTGGTAAAATTAGGGAATTTTTTTCCATGTCAAATTAATTTGCCAAAAAAATCACCAAAAGCGATTAGTTGCCAAATGTGTCGGCAAATACACCGTCGTAATGTCTGGCCAGCTGCATATCCCAGAAATGCTTGCCATTTTCATTTTAGATTTTTTTAATCAAATGTAAAGCGCGGCAATTTAAATCCTGTATTTTCAAATTTATTTTTTATTTCACTTTGGATGTAGAATGGAATATACATATTGTCTTTTAAATTCTTGTTTTTATTTCGCTGTGGATATAGTGTCGGAAATTCAATACTGTCTATTTGTTTTGTATTTCGCTGTGGATATAGTGCCGGAATTTCAATACTGTTTTTATATTCGTTTTGTATTTCGTTGTGTATATAGCGCCAGAATTTCATATCTGTCTTTATTCGTTTTGTATTTAACTTTGGATATCGTGCCAGAAATTAAACTCTGATTTATATGTTCAGTTTGGATTTTGCTGTGCTTGTAGAGCACCAAATCCAAAATGAAGGTAAGAATTTTATTTGAATTATTTTCTGCAGGCATAGAAATCCTAGAATTGTGTGTTAAGTATTTAAATTACCAGTAATAAACGAAATTATAGAATCTTTCTATTTTTTTTAAAATTATTCTAGAAGATTGGTCTAATTTTATGTAGTAATGATTTGTAACATTCTAACTTTAATCACTGAAATTCATTATTTTATTTTTTTTTAACTATATGTTATTAAATGTAATTATTTTTGCTATTTTATTTTCTTTAATTTTAATTATGAAATATTTTTAAATAGAATCTTTAATCAATTCTTATGACAATTACTGATTTCTTGTATACCATTAGGCTTAGCAATTTGAAATTGGGGAAAATTATTTACATGGTTATTATTGTTTTCTTATTTACTGTTAGGTGGGGGAGGAGGAAACACCAATTTCTTATGCCGGTTGGTGCATATTCTGGGTTGCCAATCAATTTCCAAGGTCCCTGTCTCCTCCGCTTGGTGAAACATTTTTTCATCAATTTTGCCAAGCTGAGACCGTAATACTCAGTTTTACCAAAAAACATGTACCATTTTAATTTTCTCACAATCAAGAATTAAATAAAAAATAAAGAAACTTGAAGTATAATTTATTAGAGGCTATTATTTACATATTATAAAATTTATCTTTAAAAATGTTCCAGTATTTCCTATGGGATCAGATTAAGTATTTTTGACCTTTTTATGAGTTTTTTAATTTGCTATTATCTTTGAAATTTGCAATTTATTATTCATTTGAAGTTCAATTTGCAGTGAAGAAAACATTTTTCTCCTCACAATTTTTCAAGCCGAGCTGGCAGCCGAATGGTTAGCGCTCTTGCCTTCGGTTCAACAGTTCGTGGGTTAGAATCCCATGTTTTTAGTGGTTTGGAATCCACTTTAAGCTGTAAGTCCCGGTCCAATTAGCCCTCGTGTGCAAAAAATGACCGTTGAGCGACAAACAAACAAACAACAAACAAACAGTTTTTCAATTTTATTGCAAGGAGCTTCAATTAGAGATGCTTTATTTGGAAGTGATAAAATCAAAATTATGAGATTGCTTGAGATGAATATGAAAAATTTAAAGACTTCTTAGCAATGTGTTTTATGACCTAAAATTAATAACCAGTAAAATTACTGATGTGTGTATTCTAACTGACTGAATAACTAAAACTCGCACACTATTTGATAGGTATGTTGATTTATGCTATCCATACCTGTTACATACAAGAGAAAAGCTTTAAACTTTTAATTTCTTACATTTGTTTCTTAAATGAAATTACTAAAAGTGTGCCTTTATGAAACCTTTGTGGACAATCTTCCGCCTTAATTTTGCTCATAACAAATATTCAGCTGGCCTATTTAAAAAATTTTCTAAAATCATTTACAATGGATTTCTGTTTATTTAGTTTCCTCGAAAACAACTTTTTTAATCATGTTGTGGAGCACAAGATATCAGTTTATATTAGTAAATCAAATGAAAAAAATTAGTCAAAGTAAAGTTTAGGCTATCTGAAGAAGCATTTCTTTCATTTTTTTAACCGATAGTAACTAATTCTGTTTGCAATTGAAAGAGAAATGCATTTCTGTATTCTTCTGTTACATTTAATTATTTCGATTGTATTTGAACTATTTTAGTTGATTTCCTTGTTGATGTGTATTACTTGTATAATCATGATCACCGAAACTTTTCTTTTATAATTTACTACTGACTCGGGTAAATCCATATTCACATTTCACAAAAGTTAAAATCTGGAAAGTTTTCCAAATACTCAAACCAAAAGATATGCATGCAAAAAGCAAAAATTTAAATATATCTTGTGCAGTTTAACAGTAGCTGGAAACTTTTCATAATAGTTGCAAGGTTTCATAATACTTTGAAAGCCTTTTTGAGCCTGTTGCCTTACATTTTAAAAAATGTACACACAATAACACTACAACTTTGATACAATGAGCCTTTCCTGAAAGCTTATCTTTAAAATTTGGGAGGGAAAAAAACACAATTACGTTACTGACTGTCTTTCTGTAATTTTTCTCTTGCTAGTATTTCATCACTTTTTATAAAATTTCTGTAAAAGATATATCTTTATAAATAGATATATAAACAGGATTAATTGCAAACATATCAAATTGCTCAACATTATATTTGAATTGTATTCACTGAATATTTTGTCATTTAAGTATTCATTTGCATCTCAAGAAAATGTTTAGAAGTCTTATCTTAATTCCATAAATTCTGCCATGTATTTATAATAAAATAAAAAGGGAATATTTGCATAATATTTAGAAAACTTTCACTTTTAATTTACAATTAGTCTAATGATAGTTCTTATAGTTTCTCAAAGAATCACTAGTCTTTGAAATCAGTAATGAAAACATATTGAATGTAATTGATAGGAAAAACCTAAATTTGTACAAATATGTATGATCACTACTGTCAGATTGAACTGTCATACAGGTCTGATCTGTCTTGTATTCACTAATCTTTATTTTTTTAATTCCCTTACTTTTCTTGTAGAACTTTTTATTAATATTTTCTTAGTAAAAGCAAATTCTAAACATTCTTGCAGAGCTGGCAACTGAATGGTTAGCTGTCTAGCTTTCAGTTCAATAGTAATTTTACAGTAGGGCACGGCCTAATTAGCCCTATGATGCAAAAAAAGGAGGGGGACCAAACCAAATCAGTTTTACAGTTAGTGAGTTTAATCCCCATCTTGAGTTTAGATGTTTGTTGTAGTTCAGAATCTACTTTAAACTGTATGTCCTTGCATATAATCAGCCCAAAATGACAATTACTAGAAAGTGATAGTCAAACAAAACCTGAACATTCTTTTTGTAAATAATTTTATCAAAATATTTCTTGCCATGTGGCATTCTAATACAATGTACAAGATTAAGATTGAATTTTTGTAATTTTATGGTATCTTTTCTTACACAATATTAAAAGCGATTGTATGAGACTTCATTTTTAGTAAACAGCAATTGATATCAATTCTTAATTCATTTTTCAATGTAAAATGTTGCTTGATGATGTTCAGAATGTATATTGCTTTGATTATGAAAGTTAAACTAAAAATTAAAATAATGATCTTGTAATTGCTGTTAAATTCAGAATACTTTCTACTACTTTTTCACCATCTTTAGTGTTTAAATTTTTATCTATTCATCCATTTATGAAGACTACACCATTATGAAGACTACAAAAATAATAAATATTCTATATTTTCTTTATGATTTATAATGTTAGCAAAGCCCTTAGCTTAAAAAATATTAATAAAGCTTCAATGCTAGGGTAAAATTTATGAAAGAATAATTTGTACAAAGCACAGAACAAACTTACTGGAAATTTGTCGGTTTTACATAAAAGATGCAGTTTATATAAGGGCAAGATACCTTTTAAAATTTATCACTGACTAATAAAGCATTGTTTTGTTCATTTTATTTGTTAAAATAAATAATTAACAATTGATTGTAGTTTTTTTCAGGCGCTTTCAGAATGGTATAAATTTTTCACCGCTCTATATTTCTCATCTCACAACATGGTTTAGCCCTTATATTTTTCAAAAACATAGGGCAACTATATTATAATCTGAAGCTTAACATTGATTTTAGACTTACTGTCTCAGAATTAAAAATTACGCAAGTTAATTGCAAAATTCAAAAATTCTCTTCTGTTTAATATGAAATTAAGATTATACTATTCATTACAATAACTAAATGACAACTATTAATGATATATTTGCTAAACTATAGACCAAAAATTATAAGTATAATTGCTGCATTTGTGTAGCACAGTAAAATATTTAAATTTTATTTGTAAAATTATAGGCATGAAATGAATCTGTCATCACTTGGAATGAATTGTGAAAAATATTATCAAAAGATTTTAATTAAAGTATGAAGCAACATATATAAGGAAAATAACTGCCTGTATCATCCTACTTGTCACACTTGTATTTAAAAGAAAAAATAAAATTCATAATACTGTCCTGCTTAAAAAGCAATTTGATAACAAATGTTTTAAACAATAACTACTCTTTAATTGCATTAATTTTAAAATATGAGAATCCTTGTAATATTTGAGTCAGAAGTAATTGAGTAAGCAATGGAAAATTAAAAAATTCTTTGTTAAGATGATTTATTTAATAGTGTGCTGATTTGCCATTGATTGAAATTTTAAAAGTTCATAACCTCTATGTACAATTTTGATATTAATTTATTATCATTCATCATTAATATGCATCATATTATTGAAATGCATAATCTTATTTGTAACCTCCCTAAATATTTACAAAGTAATTGATTTTTTTAATCCTTTTTTTTTGGTGAGATTTAAGTTTCGTTTCTAGGGTGAAAACTAAACATTTTTAAAAATGTAGTAGAGAATTTTCTTGTTATTGGCCTCATTTAAAATAAATGAGTGGTAAATGTTTTTTACATTATATTATACATCCAGATTTTTATTTTTACTTGTAAAATTGTAATAATCTTCATAATTCGTACTGGAAATTTTACTGTAAGATTCATTGACAATATTTTAGGTTATGCATAAATATTGATAACTCAGGCTATTAACCTTGAGTTAATTACTTGTTTCCAAATGTCTTATTATAGAATAGGATTAATACCATTTAAATTTTTCAGAATCTAATGAAAATAAAACCTATATGTGCATACAAATGAACTAATATGTATATGTAATATACATATTTAGATTTCGTTCAACCCCTAGAAACTCCTGGAAATTTTATTTACCATGATGAATCTATTTTTTGTTAGAAAATATTATAATTTTCTGAGTTTTTTATTTTAATATTTTGAAATTTTCAGTTAAAATGTTCAAAATTGAGAATTAGCATTTTATGTTACCACTAGATGGCGGCATGATGGAAATTAGATTGTATTCATAAATGTTGACTAAAATAAATATCTAATTCAGCCACAATAGTTTCACGATGTTCCAGTTTAGTCAGGATCGGATGTAGTATATAGATTAATGTGTGTGAAGTAGAGTAATCACCAACAAGATCATCATGTTGTGCAATCAGATGGGCGATTTTTATTGATTTTTCTTCTATTTACTGCTGTCTTATTTATGTTGTATAAAATTCACTGTATGTTAATATTTAAAAATAAAAATTTTGAATTAAAATGTACTTTCCATATCTTCCTTGGTGAAAATTGTGTGCAATTTCAGTGAATTGGGATGAATATGTTCATTGATGACATAAATGCTGAAATAAATTATTTAATAGGGGTGGTGAAAAAAGTGTCTTTCCACAATGACCAGATGGCTCTGGAAAAGCTATATATATATATATTTCCTTTAATTTGTATATATAAATAACCAAGAAATTCAAGAATCTATTGAATGAATAAAGAAATAGAAAATTATTTTCTACAATTATAATCCAGTAATATGAAGAATATTGATAATTGAAATAAAAATGTTCTGTTATAGCCATAAATTCATTCAAGTCTTTTGAAGTAATCATTAAATATAATTCTAACCTATATAAATATTCTTATTAATTTTTGCTATCATTTATTAATATTCATAAATATAATTGAAAAATGTTCCATATACATAATTATATGCGTATTTGGTTAAAAACAATTTTTTAAATAAAAAAATTAACTTGAATGTCAATACCTCCTGGAATTTTTTCATTTGACTCTTAGAAAACTCCTTAAAATTTCCAAAATTCGATTGTTGGAAGTCTGTATAAACTCTGATATATGTATCGAATGTATGTATGTTATGTCATGTTTTTAGAAAATTTAGTTCAGGTATTTGAAAAATAATTTATTTTTATCCTCAAGATTTTAAATTGAACTAAGACTTCAATTTCATTCTAGTAATAACTTTTTAATATTTTGTTATATAGCAGTTGACTCATCTATACAAGAAAATGGAACTCCCCAATGCGATGTAAGCTCTCTACCTGAATGTGTTGAAGTTAACCAAACATCTAATAGAAATAGGAATAGATTTTCCAAACATTATGATGAGGATTCCTTTACTATAATCAATCAAGAATCAGATGATTTCAAGATTTCCCAAAAAAGAGACCAGTCTGTAAATTCTGACGGTGCTTGTTCCCAAACTTCTTTGTCATGTGGAACTTTGCCTACATTTGAAGAAAAGAAAATCTGTCTTGTTTTGGGTAACAGCATTTATAATGGCCCTTACCTAAATTCTGAAAAGTCTTCTTCACTTCCTACTTATTCTAGAATCACACAAGCTGATACACAATCTACTCAGCTTTTTCCAGCATCAACTTCTGATGCATCAGATGAAGTAAAAGTTAAATCAAATCACCATAAAAGTGAATTATTTTCAAACATAGGTAATATTTTCATCTTTTATTCTGTTAATAATTCCTGCTACTAATTATTAATAGATAGTTTTAGTAATTACAAGCTCTGAATTTAATGTTAAATTTAAATGGGTTATTGCATATTATATTCATGATTAATGTATATACACACACACACACACACACACACACACACACACACACACACACACACACACACACACACACACACACAAACACAAACACAAACACAAACACAAACACACACACACACACACACATGTATGTAAGTATATATACATCTTTAGCAAAAATAAACTTTCGCTTTTAAAGGGCCTTGAAAGTTTTTGTACTTATCTGCAAGAAAATATTTAAATAGGAGACACTTCAGAGAATACATTTGAAATTTGAGAAATAATATTAATTAAAAAAATCATTAGATTGCACCGTGTGTTATGGGGAGAAATTAAAAATTTAGATTTGGAAACACTGAAGGATCAATGTCCTTTCATAAAATTAATACAATAAGGGCAATGCACAGTTACAGATTGCTGGACATGCATAAAAAACTTGTCTTACATTAGATTACTAATCATGCAAATTGTTTATAACATTTAATATTAACTTTAATATGCAAAAATGTATGTAATTTTAATATGCAAAACAGGATCAACAATGCGTTTATTCTGAAAATTGTAATTTTGTCCACTAAATGAAGAGTCAACATTGATATTCTGAATATGGAAGTGAATCCTGTCCTTCAAATCAGATGTAGTTGTCAAACATTCCTAGTAAATATCTTTAAAAAAGCTGATAACTTGAAGCGGCAAGCCAAAGATAGGATGATCGTTCAGGCTTAGTTGTTGGGAAATATGGGCTGTAAATGTCCATCTTAACAATTGCTTGTTTGCAATATTAATGAAAAACTCCATTTTGCAGGAATGTTTTTTTCTAATAATTCGTTTTAGTGGAGAATATAAATTGATTTGTAACATGTGATATTATTTTGCAATTGCAGAACGAGTGGTAAGCTTTTCAGGATTTCTGATTCAAAATATTGTCCAATTGTAAATTCATTAGCGAACGAGACTATATGGTCCCTTTCATATCATGTATGTATATAGCATCATGATGTATTTCATATAGTAATGATTTCTTAATCAGTTTTTTTTCCCTTTAATTTCAGTAATCTTAAGTGCATCCTCAGAAGTTTCTTTTTGTCTAAATATTTTTCTCTTTGAATTAAAAAATGATTTTTGAAACGTTTAAATTGTGGAAAATTAATTTTGATAACTCTGTACATATATGTATATTCCTTTGCGCGCACACACACGTTCTTTTTTGAAATAAATTTTTTATAAAAGGTTTCGCAGAGTTCTATTTTTTTATTAAAAATAATTTCTTATAATAACTAATAATTCAATATCATTTTTCTTTAATACAAATCTTTCAAATCTTTTATATATGCAGCTAAAATTACCATGAGTTCATTATATATATATGTAATATTATATAAATGTTTTGAATGCAAAATATAATCTTTCAAGTATTAGAATTTTGTTTTCTATTTGAATGGGTATTTATATAGAAGTATTTAAAATGTTTGGTTTGCCATTTTGATAAATAAATTTCTTTATTAAAGTAAATATTAATAATTTCTTGTATACCAATGTTTTATTGGTGAAAATGAATTGGATATATCTGTCTATCATAGTCATTTTATTATTCATAGCTATTTATCAGATGTAAATGCATTAATTTTAAGTATTTCTTTTTTATTGCTCCATTAAGTATTTAATTTGATTATCTTTATTGTTGATTTTGACTTCAAAAGTTGCTTTATTTTAAAGATCAAAATATTTTTATACCTAAAAATGATAAAAACCACTGTAATTTGAACCTAATTTGCTTGAAATCTATTTATAGGGTTAAAGGAAAATAAAGCAAAAAAGATTCTATTTTAAATTATTCAAATTTTTAACACAATATTCTAAAATATTAGAATATTTTAGGGTCGTTTTTGTAATAAGGAATTCTTTTTAGATATTTTACACAAATATAATTATAACATTTAGTTTTTTTTTTAGAGGATATTGATCAGAGTTCTGTCTCCAAAAGTGAACAGTCAATCGACCAAGATAATTTACTTCCTGAAACTGTTACTAGTCAAGGAAAGTTCAAAAATTTTTCCTGCATTTTACGAGGAGCAAGTAAAAGAAAAAACCTTTCTGGATCTCATGTAGCCAATTTTGGGAAACTTTCATCTGCTGAAGTTGAACAAGATTTAGATGCTTTAAGATTAACCAAAGACAATTCATGCCTATCAATAAATATACATAAAAGAGATTCTCCAATATTATGTCAAAGTGAAGAACAAATTGATAAATCATTATTTGCCTCTATATCACAAGCTGAAAGAAATCAAGGGATTGAAAAGTTAAATAGAAGTGGTGGAGAAAACAGCGAGATTTCCTGTAGTGCTAGTTGCTCTGAAAGTTCAAAGGGAAGGGTTGAAAGTATAGAACCAATTAGTGACCAAGTTAAGCTTAGTAAGATTAAGATCACGGGGTCGTGTACCAGTAGCCGGTATGTTAGTTTTCTTTTAGTTTAGAGACATTTTTTTCTTGTAAATAATTGTCGCAAATATATTTCCTAGGCTACCTGAAAATTCATGGGATGCCAATAATCACTTTTTTATCTTGAAATATTTTTGTGTGAGCTAGTTTTTAAGAAATATATATCAACTTGTATGTACCAAGAAACTTATATTTAAATGTAATATTTTTTAGTACTTATCAAAAATTATCCATAAGCAGTACAGCTAAAATGCTTGTATAATTTTATTTTGTGATTGTGGTAGTCATTTGGCTTCTATTCTGAAATTTTAAATGAAAATGAATTAGAATTTTAGAGAGAAAAATAAACTATGTTTCTGTGTTGAAAACTATAAGTTATTTAAAACTAGAAATTAAAATACAATATTAAGCACTAATGTAGCACCACACAAAACAGCTAGAAATTTCAAAATGCTGTTTTGAATTCAGAAATTCTCAGAATCAGATGTAATTAAATTCTTTCTCTTAAAAGTTTTTTGTTGTGCATGAAATTAACAAAAAGTAGGTATGCCTACAAGCTTCAATCTTCATGAATTATAATTTTGTTTGTAATTCATGAAGATTACCGCTTGTAGCTTATTATTATATTTATGATTTTGTCAGGAATGAAGTCGTAGATTTTCATTATTTTACTAATTTTATAGTGAAATTAGCATTTCAGAACTATTTAATGTTTTTAAGATTTGTGTTAAGTGATTTTATGATTATTTATTAATATTGTGCAAAACTATACCATGTAGAAAATGTAACCGTTAATACAAATTACTAAAAAAACTGTTATTATTGATTGTTCAAATTTTCAAACTTATTCTTATGTCTCTTCCTGTTGAGGTTTAAAATCTTTCTTTCTTTAAAGCAAAAAGCACACATTCACACTAATTAAAGCATGTTATATTTTAAATTTCAATTGCTTGGAATAATATTTTCAGATTATTTCCATTGTAGCAAATTTTTTGTTGAAATATGCGTTGATGTACTTCGTCACATTTTAGGAGCCGGCGTTCCTCCCGTGTTACTAAGCTACCTTCATCAAGCTCTACAACTGTTGGAGGGGGAATAAGCCGCCAACCAATAGCTAGAGCTGGAATGTCTGGCACAGACACTGGTCAAGAGGTTTCATCCAACCAGTTTGTATCTGATGGAAACTCAGCTGGAGAAAATGCCAGCAATGCTCCAGGTTTTTAACATCTGAATTTTTAAGTATTTATAATTGTATGCTTAAAGCATCAGTTCTAACTCGTGTTCATAATTTCTATAAAGCAACTTAAAATGAGTTGACTTTATTTTTTTTTCAATTATATTTAGATTAAAAGTTTTTACTTTGGCATGTAGAACTATGCATTTAAGATTGCTTTTATGTATTAATTAGCAAAGACTTGCTTAGTTTTGCTGCTGGTGTCAAGCAAATGTCTAAATTATATTTAGATGAATTAAAACAGCAGAACAGCTCTCTCTCTCTCTCACATACACACTTACTCCTGACCCCCTAAAAATAAATAAATAAATAAATAAAAAAAGAACTACAATTATAATCCAGTAATATGAAGAATATTGATAATTGAAATAAAAATGTTCTGTTATAGCCATAAATTCATTCAAGTCTTTTGAAGTAATCATTAAATATAATTCTAAGTTATATAAATATTCCTATTAATTTTTGCTATCAGAAGTTTCACAACAAAGACCAGAAGTTTCACAACAAAATTTAAAATGCATTCTCTAATAAATATCACTGGAAAATTTATTTGTTAGGTAACACATACAAAAATCAAGTGATTGAAATCATTCTGAGTTTGCGCAACTCCTGGAAACTCCTTAAATTCCAAAAAATTTTTTAAAGCCTTTGAAACTCCTGAAATTTACTGCTTGAAAATCGTGAAATACTCTTGAAATTTATTCTTGATGATTTTGATGCATTGATCCTTGATGCATTTATTTTTTTCTAGAAAGTATAATTTTGTTAGTTTTTTGTTTTAATATTTTAAAATATTCAATAAAATTGTCGGAAAACTTATTCCAGTATTTGTTTTTAATATTGCCACTAGATGGCAGCATGATGGATATTAAATTTTAGTATTTTTAACTGTTGACTTGTATTAATGTTAGCAACAATAATAGCTAGTTAAGCTACAATAATTTCATGATAATTTGGCTTAGTAGTATTTAGATTTATGTAAAGTGAAGTGAAGCATTATGTGATGTGATCGCCAAACAAAATTAATATGTTGCACAATCAAGACGGGCAAGTTTATTTGATTCTTTTTCTGTTTGCTGCTGTTTTCCTTTTATAAAATTATTTGAATATTAATATTTAAATATAAAATTTTTGAGTTAAAACATGTCTCCCTTGATGAAAATTGTGTATAATTTAATTGAATCAGGATAAATTTGTTTATTAATGAAATAAAGACTGAAATAAATTATTTGATATGCCCTGTGGAAAGGATCTTTTCAATGACCTGTGGACTCTGGAAAAGCCATACAAAGATTGGCTTTTGCGTGATTCAGAAAAAAACACATGCCCAATGTCTGTTTTGCAAGAAAGACTTCTGTATATCAAATATAGTTGAAATGCAATTAAAGCCTATATGAATGGGAAAAAATGTATATATTAGAACAAGCTATATATCTGCTAAAAAATCTACTCATTTTAAAGATTTTTCACTTTTGCTGATCCTGCTAAAGAATGTGAACCCAAAGCATGATTTGAAATTTCAGATTCATTTATTTCTTCAAAATATGTTTTAAAAACTGAAGTTCTATGGACCCATACTTAAAGTTTTAAGAAGTAGATTCAGCTGCAATTTTTGTAACAATATAAATTGCCTCTTTCAACAAGTGTTTCCAGACAGTGCTATTGTAAAGCAATTCATTTGTGTTGAAAAACGAGTACTTATTTAACAAGTTTTGGAATGACACCTTTTTCCAACTTATTGAAAGAAAAAGTTAAGAATGTTTCTAATTATGTGCTTCTCTTTGATGAAAGCTTAAATTATCATCTGCCAGCAAAACAATTGGACTGGCATATAAGATTTTGGGATAATGATGCAGTTAAAACACCATATTACTCATACGGTTTTTTAGGTCATTCAACTGGAGATATTGAGTTTTAAAAAGTGAATAAGAAGTGCTTAGAATTAGGAACAAGTGGATTACTCCAGCTATCAATGGATGGCCCAAAATTGAACTGGTCTGTTTTTATTAAAATGGCTGATTTTTTTAAAAAGTGAGCTTCATTCAAATATTATAAATGTTGGAAGCTGCAGCCTACACATTCTACACAACGCATGCAGCCATAGATGTTCCTCATTTCCAGAAGTTGAGGTAACAGCAAGTGCAGTTTACAGATTATTTAAGGACTCACCTGCTTGTTAGGATGACTTTAATAGCCTTGGATCAGGCGTAAAATTTCCTTTAAAGTTTTAAGTGTTTTTAACAGATTGCTTAAAATGTTACCGTATCTTACAACATGTCATTTTTTTAAAAAAAAATTTTCCTAATCCTGGTACCAAAACTTTTGATATTGTGCAGAAGTGTATAAAAGATATACTTTTTCTGCTAAATGCTATTTTTTTATATTTATTGCTTGGGAAGTTGAACCTTTTCTTACACTTTATCTAACTGATAAACCAATGTTGCCATTTATTGCTGGAGATTTTTATGCATTGTTGAAAAGCTTAAAGCAAAAGTTTTTAAAAGAATCTTTGCTTTCTGAATCTGTTGGAAAGGTCTAAAAACTCTAAATTTACTCATTATTTTATACAACGTATAATCCAGTGTTATATAGAATGTTGATTATTTAAATAAAAATATTTCTGTTATAGCTGTAAATTCATTGAAGGCTTTTGAAATAATCCTTAACTTTAACTGAAATAAAAAAAGTCTCATTAATATTTGCAATTATTTATTTATATTATTTACAGAAATGATTGAAAAATATTGCATGTACATAATTATATGCATATTTGGTTAAGAACAATTTTTAAAATAAAATAAAATAAAAATTTAACGTGAATGTGTCGATTCTTCTTAGAAATTTCTGGTTTGACTTGTGGAAAACTCCTTAAAACTCCTGGAATTTGATTCTTGGAAATCTGTGTGAACCCTGATTATTGTATTGTGTTAAGTGTGGATGGTGACAAAACCTGTAGTTAGTGTAGCTGTTGTGTTGCTGTCTATAATGGCTTCTGCATGTCTTGGAATGTAAATCAAAGAGGCTTTGTATGCGTTTTTGTGGTATAGCAGTTCCTATAGCTTCTACATATTGTCAAAGTTGATCTGGTGTAGTAAAAAATGAGTAGTGAATCCCAGTTCTATTTGTTATGTAAAAGCATGGACCATATGTGTTTTTGATGCTAAATTGGTTGAACAGGCTGGCCAAAGAACCAATTTAATCTGATAAGTAAAGAGAAATTCTTCCATATTGTGTGCGAAGTGTTTACCCATTATCCTGTAAGAATATGTGTATGACAAGTGCGGTAGATATGGTAGGAACAAAAGTTTCAACACCTCATATAAAATGGTAGCTGTTCAGTGTAATAGCAATGTGTACTACTGAAGGGATGTAGGAGAATGAAATCAAATTAGACCATAAACCATATTAATAGGTGCATAACCAGTGTAGCATTGCATAACGATGCAATAATTAAATAATGTCTTTATACTGCTGAACTGTTGCATTATATCTTGTTCATCTGTCATTATGGTGTCTCCAGATTTCGATCTTACAATAGTAGGGCAGAAGCAAGAATCGCCGGGAGAGATAATATTGTTCATGTCAGTTTTTCATTGCACCATTTGCGATACAAGTGCTTGTAGTTTTGAGTCTAGGATAAATGCATCAGTGGAGTTCTTGCTAATATTTTACTCAGTTGCAAAAGACTTCAGAAGTATGAATGGACTCCAAATGATGCATAACAGATGGAATCTTTTCAATTTTGGTTTCAACACCTCTCTTGTGTTTTATCTTAAAGAACTTTCACTGCTGTGTGCCCAATAGTTTCATCACATGCAGTGGTGGAATGAGGTGGGCCTGATAGGTTTTGTTGCCTCGTCTGTCAGCCTTGCTTCCAGCGATTACAGATCTGCATCACTGTTCCTCACAGGGGGAGCAGCTTATTTTCTTTCGGTAAACACAGGTGTTACAATCCTGAGGTACTGATATGTTTTTTTTACTTCTTTTCTACTCCTCTACTTACTTTTCCTTTTTCTCTCAATTGGTTGCCTCTTATTAGGTTGAGGCTTTCTCTTGAATAGCTTTTGTCACCTTGTTGTTCTTCTCTTGCAGACTAAATCACTATGTGTTTGCAATGCCTGGAGACCTATGTGCCTAGAAATTAGGGTCCTTGTAATTGAAATCCCCAGAGACCAAAACATTATTTTAGCCTTTGCATCAATTAAATGGGAGGTGTGTTGTGATCCTCATCATATCAATCAATTTTATGGATCAGGCTATCAGTATTGGGAGACTCGTTAAAGGAGGAGACCACTTCAGAGATGTACTGTGAGCATATAGAGACTGATTAGCACTGGTGCAGTTGATCTGAATCCACTTATAGGTATCTGTGGTGGGTGATCTGTCTGCTCACTTAATTATTTATTCATCCTGTGTCAATAAAACCTTTCTTTTCACTGCCACGGGAGTAATAGATGCCAATACTAAATGCATATTTTTTTCTTCATAAAATTGGACAGTAAGTTTTGGAGTCCTTTCTTTTCTTAGTGAAAAGTGTATTACTTTGTATTACTATCTTGGAGTAGTAAAGTCTTAAAAATCTGCAATCAGGTAATAATTTATTAATAGAAACTTCATCTAATAACAATCCGTACTTTGCAAAACATGAAGGCGTTAATTGACAGAATTGTTACAGACTAGCCTTATATAAAGTTAAGTTTTTCACAAGGAGTTATTTCTGCCGAGGATTTGTTTGACTTGTCAACAGACAAAATTGTAGAAAATTTGAAGGACTAGAAAATGTGTGCTGTGAAAAGAATTACTAGATAGTATCATACTGAATTTGAAACATCCCATTTTGACTTTTGCTCAGCTGACTTGCTGCAGTATATTATGGTCACTTATATTTTTTGTTTTGTTCAAACATTTATTTCAAATCCTGTACATTGTTTCCAGTGTTAACGTTTTGGACACTCCAAAATGGCTTGCAGAGGAAAACTCCTTTTGCCTGCTATTCTGAAAATAGGCATGACAGTATTACCTGCAAACCAGAGAAGTATGCGTTCATTATAAAGGTGACTGCACTTCTCGTCATCCTTTTTTGTTTGGCAACAGGAAAAAGAAACCACTATTAAAATTAAAAATAATGTTTCGTATCCAGAAATGTAACTTTTAGTCCCTTCCAACATCCCAGTTGCAGGTGTTAGTTTTGCTGCTACTGCTGCTGCAAAAATTACCCGTTTTGTAGCACTCAAACTAAAGCAAGCTCCAGTTCTTCAGCTTCTAAAACTCAGCAAGAGTTTACCTGTAATTTTGAAATTATTTTTGGCAAAATCAGAAACTTCCAAAATTAAAGCTTTGCTAAGAAGCTCTTTGCAAGTCTTTTTTAGCCACAAGAAAAACCTTCCTTGCTCTCGATATAGCTACTGTTAAGCTGCATTCCTCAGATCTTATTTTTGAAGAATTATCTGAGATGTCATAAAGCAAAGATGATAAAGGCGATCATATATTCCATTAATGACTTCCTTTGTTTCATGGAATTGCTGTGGTTCTTGGTCTCAAATTGATGTCAAATCCATTATCTCTCATTACAACTCCTTTTGTAAAACTCTCCAGTAAATATTTCTGCAGCCATTAAAATGTGTGTTTCAATGTTTCAGAAAAAATAATAGTGGTATTTCTGGGTGAGTTAGTATGTTTACATCCAACACAGTTTCCCAGTACAGCACATCAACTGACAACTGCATTCCTGGCTGTGAGAATTTACGCCACAGGTCTAATCGCAGTATGTAGCCTCTATTTACCACTACATATCATCCAAGCAGAGGAACTAAATGACTTGGTTGACCAACTCCCTGCTTCATTTTTATTGCTCGGCAATTTTAGCGGCCTTAATTTTTTTGTGATGTAGCGGAGATACAAATTCTTGCAGTCTTCAAATATAAGAGTTCATTTCTGACAACTGTCTGTTAAATATGTACATGGTAACTTATTTTCATGAACCTACTCAGACATTTCATTCTGTTGGTTTAGCTAGTTATTGGCTGTTACTTTTGCTATTGTTGAATCTTGCTGTTGAAAATAATCTTAACAATAGTGATTATTTTTCTATCATTACATCTGAGATTAAAAAAAAATTTGTGCACACACATTCGATCTCATTATGTGTGTATTAAAGCTAATTGGACTCTTCATTCTGTTACTAAAATTAACACAAATATGATTGATGATGGTGTTTAATATGTCACTGACACAGTAATCCATGTTGCAGATGCTGCAATTAAGAGCTCTACCATTTCACACAAACACAAGAAGTTTTAATGGAATGAAGAGTTTTGATCATCTTACAAGAAATAAAGTAAGCAAGAGGAGATATCCAACTACAGACAATCTTATTGGTTTTTAAAAGCCAAAGCTCTAGCTTGTAAAGTAGGGCCTCAAAGAGAATTTGTTAAAGATGTTTTCCTTGACTAGTAAAGATTTGTTTTTGGATTCATTAGTTGTCTTCAATTACTTGATTGACATCAAGTAAATATTTGTGGAGTAAAGTTAAAAAATAGACAGTGGACATATTCCTGTGTTAAAAGCTGGAGTTGCTATACATTCCTTAGAGGCAGATATTGCTAATAACATTGTATAATTGTTAGTAGATTCATATAGTCCCATTTTTGCAAGGTTTAAAAGAATTGCTGAGATGATACTTCTAAGATTTCATGATCAACATAATCTACCCTACAACTGTGCTTTTGGGTTTTTGGAATTAAAAGACTGCCTTATGTCATCTAAATGATACCAGTCCAGGACCTGATGGAATCTCTTATATGCTTTGTCATTGACATCATGACTCCCTATTAAACATACTCTCATTATTTAATAGAATCTGGATAGAGCAAGCTTATCCCTCATCACTGAGAGACAAGAGTGATTCCAATTTTTAAACCTGGCAAAAACTCCTTTGACCCTCTGAGTTATCATTTAATAGCTCTTATGAGTTATCTGTTTGAAATGTTTGAGCATATAGCTAATGCTAAACTCATTTATGTCATGGAAATAAATAAGTGCATCTGTTCTCACCAAAGTGGCTTTTGTAGAGAATAATCCATGATTGATATTATCATAAATATGTAATCCCAAATTCACATTGCATTTGAGAGGAGAAATCATTGTTGCAATCTTTGACATATGGAAAACATGTGATCGTATGTGGTGATATGGTGTTCTCCATGCTATGTATAACCTAAGCTTTTGGGATAATCTTCCAATATTCATAAAGAATTTCTTAACATCTTTTTTTTAAGTATGTATTGGAGCTACAGTTTCTAATTCTATCCAAGTTGAGTGTTTGTTCATAGCACTTTATATATTGACAACTTGCAAATTATCAGGGATCAAGTATGAATGTAATGGAGAGACCATTGCTAATAGCTGTAAATAGTATTTTTGCTTGGTGTGTACAGAATGGCCTTAAGATATCGCCAAATAAGAGCTGCTATGTTCATTTTTGCAGGAAACTAACTTTCATAATGATCCTTTACTTCATATGAATAATACTAATACTCCTGTAGTCAATGGCATAAAATATATTGGTGTGATTGTTGATAAGATATTAACTTCTGTGTGTTTTACATTTGCAGAAGTATGAGCAAATCTTAACATCCTCAAAGTGCTTTCAAACACACCTTGAGGTTCAGATTGCACATTACCCTTTCGAATTTGCAAATCCTTAATTTTATCTCACATTACTGTATTGCTTATAGTAATGTGACTACTCCTGTATTGCTTATGGATTATCTAGATCTTGTTTTCTCAGATTGGGTGCCATACACTAATCTGCTTTAAGATATGCTCTGGTGCATTTTGCCCATCACCTGTCCAGAACCTGTAATCTGCCAATAGTTACCAATAGACCTGTGGTGGATGCAGCTGTCTCTTAATTTTTCAAAAATTATGTCTACACAGCATCATCGCTTATGTTCCACGGATCCCAGTGCTGATTTTCAGAGATTATATAATTTTGACCTTCCAGCATTCAACCTTTCTTTATCCATATTAAATCTTATCTTTTCTTGTCTGACCTATGTGATGTCCAGATTGAGTTTACTGACCTAACACATTCACCTTTATATGATCTATGTGTCATTACTCTCAATCACTATGAAAAGTATAAGAAGTTAAACACAACTTCTGCTATTTTTCAATAGCTTTATGCATTTCATTGCTGTCAGTATGTTGTGTGCACTCCAGTCTTCACAGATGGATCTAAAACTGCAGGACATGTTGGCCTTTGGTTTTATCTTGATATTATACTCTTTAATTACAACATCCACTAGTCCTGCTCCATCTTCATTACTGAGGCTACGGCTGTATACCATGCACTTCAGCTGGTGGGTATTAAAATGAATATAGATTTGGTGTGTACACTGATACCAAAAGTGTTTTAGAAGCTTTGACTTTAATTGTCATCCTTTGTGTCCAAAATTTTCAAATTGATTATCTTTCTAGCAAGGGATTTGAGATACTGTTTTGTTGGATACCAGGCAACACAAGAATAGATGGCAATGAGAAAGCTGCTGCTAAGACTGCATCTACTTCTGATCCATCAATGGATCTTAGAAAAGGATTTAAAAATTTCATACAATCCTTTGGTAGTAATCTTGGAACTTGCAATTTAGCAACAATCTTCCCATTTTACCACTATATTACCTGTTTTACATGTGCAAAGCAGAGTTGTTAGAGTGAGTTGCTTTCATATAGATCACTTGCATTTCACACAAATATTTATTTTTAAGTGATTTGAATCCTTGTTGTGGAATGTCTGATGAATAGATAGTGTGTCATATTTTAATTGTCTTTCCAGATTTTAATCAATACCATTTCATATATTATAACATAGGATTTTCTTGTGTAGCCATCCTATTACAATGTAACTGCATTTTTAACAGAGCAATTGATTTCATTTACTTTCTTTGATTTTAAATATTGTATACAATTCAATCTTAATAATTTTATACACATGTGTTCATAAGTTCTTGTTAATATTTTAATATTCTAAATTTACTTTTTCAATCATTCTATTTTATAGTACATTAGTGTTTGTGTAACAAAAATTATTCATCCAAAATTTAAAGTTGGCTAGCTTACTCTATTTTGGACTTTATGCCACAAAACTCAACTATCCTTATCACAATTGCTAGATTTCATTCAACACGATAACATATATCTCCAAACCTGCTGTCTCTTATAGACTTTTATTCTTCAGTGGTTGAACTCAGAAATTTGTCTGAAACACTTGGGATGTCTTCTATGAGGCATAGTTTAAAAAAAATGCTGTTCTTCAAATCGGCAATTTTTTCTCCCTTTATATAGCAATATCTTCTCTATATAATTTCCCTTCTCCCTTGCAGGTGGCACTGAAGTTGCCTATGATATGCCTATATACTGTAATGTTAGTGATTTCTTGGATGCAGGATGTAAGTTTCATATGATTTGTCGATTTTCATCAGGCTGTTGCATTTTGAGAGACCAGTGTAATATGTATATCTATGAAAAAGAAAGTCATTTGTATTGTCCAGTAGGTTTCATAAATATTTTGTTAAAAAATTACTTGGACATAAGTGGAATTGATATTTTTTGTTTAAAAATCCATTTCTATCCACTTTTAATTTAATTGATTCTGTCAATGATATTTGAACAATCAAAGTTAATAAAGATTACATTAATTTCAAATAACCCTTTATTATTCTTTTAAATATGTGCTAACAGTTTTGAGAGTTAGAAAATCAATCAATATTAATGGCTTTTCAGTTCCTAATGTTCACTTTTTATAGATTTTACTTGATAAAAATTACTAAAAACAAACATTTAATTTCATGTTTCAAATAGGATATTAAAAAATGGAATTAGAATTGAATTATGATTGCAATTTGGAAATAAATTTGATAGGGAAATTTGTATATTAATTATAGAAAATCCAAGAACTTGCAACTATTCTCAAATTAGAATTATCACTTTAAAAATAAAAACATTTGGAATAAAATTCAAGAATTGCATTAAAATTCAAGAGATTAAAGTAATTATTTTAATCTCTTGAATTTAAACAATAAATTTAAAACAATAAATTGATGAATTGCAATGCTCATTATATTCAGTTTATTTTATTATATAATTTAAATGTTTTAATAAATTCTGGGTCATTGAATAGTTAAAAGTAAAAAATTTTAAATATACTTAAATTGCCAAAATGATTAAAATTAATCAATAAGACTACTGTATCATCTATTGTGTATTTCAGAATTTGCTCTAGTGTTGAAAGAAAATAAGTAGTTACTTTTCCAAGAATATAAGATTTCATAAATATCCTCATATAATACATTTAACAGTATATTTCTACATACAAAATTACTATCAATTCAACAATAATTTCCTTACCTTATTTTCCTGTATATAATCTGCAGCGGCATATTATTTCCTGAGCAAAAGAAAAAAAGCATCAGTTAATCTGCAGCGGCATTTAATCCACTGCAATTTTTACGATGAATAGTCGAAAATTTATACTGCTGATAATTTGGTATCAAATAAAATAAAAAATATTCATTATAATTAAAAATATAATAAATTCTACAGGAAAAAAACATTTATAATGATAAAGATCTGTTTGAATCCACCTCAACGCTAAGTGCGATTAACTGAGACGAAAAAGTGATATCGATGAATATCTGAGAAGATTCTAGTAAAACTTATCGATTTTTAGATTATAATAACTTTAAGAACGAGGTTGGACATATTTTCAAAATAATCTATATTTGTTTCGTTAATAGTTAAATGAAAGAAATGGATTACTTTCTAACTGTGCATGGAATACTTTTTTTCTTTTCTA
This sequence comes from Latrodectus hesperus, assembly GCA_037975125.1. Classification (NCBI taxonomy): domain Eukaryota; kingdom Metazoa; phylum Arthropoda; class Arachnida; order Araneae; family Theridiidae; genus Latrodectus; species Latrodectus hesperus. The sequence goes on along the minus strand of CM075859.1, from coordinate 97,254,482 downwards.
CCTTGCCTGCTTTGTTTCTCACCTTACATTACACGTTTGTCGACAATTTTTTCATTTGCCTTCCTATAGCTTTCAATTTAAAATTTACTATGTAACTTAATAATTTTCCCTTCCCAATGACAATATATGAATTTGAATGTTTTCAGAGCAAATCAGTTCAGGTCAAGACACAATGCGAAATGATGTTAACGAATTGCAACTTTAATAACCGTTCAAAACTGAATTCGTTCTTGAACGTAATTGGACAATGCTGATTATAGTTAAAATAGGTCAACTGAATATTGGTGCCATCTGTTATTTATTGTATGAAACAAATGACATATCTTTCAAAACGTTATTGTAAACTTTTTCTGATGAAAAATATTTTGTCAGATTATCCACAGCGGCGTATAATACGCAAAACGAAATTTGAAACTTTTTTACACATAATCCGCGGATTATATACAGGAAAATAGGGTAATTGAAAGTGTCTGATAAAGGTTATTTCATTTAAAAAGTTGAACAAAAATTAAGTGCTTTAAGGAAAATTGCTACTGCATTATATATTTCAATATTCACTTGTGTTACTGTACGAAACTGTACGTACTGTGCTTACTGTACGAAATGTAAGAAACTAGGTCATTCTCAGAGAATGTATAAGTTTGAAACCAATGAAAAGTGCGAGGGGATTACTTTATCTGTCAGTTAAAACGATTTGGATTCAAGTGCGTCGTTGGCGCCTATGAACTACTTGAAAGATGCTTATATTTATAGAAATAAAGTGGTTGCATTGATTGATACAGGAGGCAGCTGTTGCCTCTTAAAAGAAAGTATCACAATAAAAGTAAATCTGAATATGACCCCAGACCAATGAAGACAGGAAATTTTAATTGATTCTTTTTCTATTTGCTGCTGTTTTCCTTATATTGTATAAAACTCTGTGATTATTAATATTTAAATATAAAACTTTTGAGTTAAAGCATGCTTTTCCCTTGATGAAAATTGCGTATAATTAAATTGAATTGGGATAAATTTGTTTATTAATGAAATAAAAACCAAAATAAAAGTAATTTAATATGCCTGGTACATTGTTTCTTTTCAATCACCAGTGGACTCTGGAAAAGCCTTAAAAAGATTGGCTTTTGCGTGGTTTAGAAATAACACATGCCCATTTTCTGTTTTGCAAGAAAGACTTCTGTATTTCAAATATGGGCGAATCGGCAATTAAATCCCATATGAAAGAGAAAAGGCATATATATTTGTTAGAACAAGCAATATCTACTAAAAAATCTACTCATTTAAGAAATTTTTTCACTTCGCTGATCCTGTTAAAATATGTGAACTCAAAGCATGCTCTAAAATTTTAGAATCATTTGTTTTTTCAAAAGTTTTAAAGTATGAAATTCTATGAGCCCTTCAAGTTTTAAACAGTGGATTCAGCTACAGTTCTTATAACACTATAAATTGCCTCTTTCAAGCAATGTTTTCAGACAGTGCTATTGTAAAGCAATTCTGTTGTGCTGAAATAAAGTGTGCTTATTTAACAGTTTTTGGAATTGCACTTTAAGTTTCCAACTTATTAAAAGAAAAAGTTAAGAATGCTTCTAATTATGTGCTTCTGTTTGGTGAAAGCTTAAATAATTATCTGCAGACTAAACAATTGGACTGCCATGTAAGATTTTGGGATAATGATACAGTTAAAACACCATATTACTCATACGATTTTTTAGGTCATTCAACTGGAGATAATGAGTTTGAAAAAGTGTTTTCAACAGAATGCTTGAAATGTCATCGTATCTTAAAACGTATATGTCATATGCTCTGGAACATACATAACATACATGCTTGGCAAGTAGAACATTTTCTGACACTTATCAGACTGATAAACCAATGTTGCCGTTTATTGCTGGAGACTTACATGCACTGTTGAAAAGTTTGATGCATAAGTTTTTAAAAGAATCTTTGCTATCTGAATCTATTGGAAATGTCTAGAAACTCTGAAATTACTCATTATTTTATACAATGTATAATCCAGTATTATATTGAATGTTGATTATTTAAATAAAAAATTTTCTGCTATAGCTATAAAAAATTTTAGTTAGTCTTTTGAAATTATCATTAATCATTTTAACTCAAATAAAAAATAGTCTTATTAATGTTTGCAATTACTTATTTTTATCATTTACAGAAATGATTGAAAAATATTGTATGTACATAATTATATGCATATTTGGTTAAGAACGTTTTTTAAAATAAAATAAAAATATTTAACGTGAATGTTGATAACTCTCTCCTGGAAATTTTTGATTTGACTCCTGGGAAATTCCTTAAAACTTTTGGAATTTTAATCTTGGAAACCTGTACGAACCCTGTGTATAAGAATGAAATTTTGTGAAGTTTTGTGTGAATCCTGAAGCTTCATTGCATGCATAGGGCTTGAGTTTTGTTGTATACCTTGCACTTACATTGAAAAATACTTTATTTTTGAAACAATAGTGAATAGAAACCCTTAATAAAAATTATTGAATAGTTGAGTGTGTTGTTGCTTATCCCCGACTGGCGTGACAGTACTATCTCACCAGCCCCATGAATCCAAAAATAGTCAGTCTTAAGCACCACCTCCAGTCTCAACTCCATGTCTCCTCTCTCACACCCAATGCACTGAAAAATATGAGATGGGGAGGCCTGAACCACTCAACATTTGGGACAGAGGGTAGACCTTGGTACCAGAGCTGCCCGCCCTGTCTAGTGGTCAGAGTGCCTGACTACGGATAGGGA